>CM071936.1:36557050-37801555 GCA_016081115.2 Rehmannia glutinosa | reverse complement strand
TCATAATTATACACAAATATACTATATATTGAGAGAAATGTAATAATATATCTTGAATATATATACGCATATATAGTATTCTACTTGCGGTGATTGATCGGTGCGGTTTGAGACTTGAAATTGTAATTGCACCATCTTTTGCGGTGCGGTTTTGATTAAAAATTTTAATCGCGGTTTTCCAATAAATAAGCATTTGCGGTGTGGTGCGGTTTGATTAAATTCGGTTTTAGCGGTTTCGGTTTTGTTGATCACCCTATCTGCCTCTAGCAATAGCCCCTCCGTCTCGACACTCTCTATCTACTAATAGGGGTTGGGGTCAAATCGTCATGTATTCGTACATCTGCCCTGCTTTTTGCCCTCGGCTGCACCACCACAGCCCGGTTCTCGCCGGGATGAAGCAGGGAGGACTAACAAAATAATCTTAGGCTCATCGACTCGCTCCATATATGTCTGCTGGAGCTCCACTCCTCACTTTTCGGATCTAATATGTCATGACACACTAAAGCACCTCGTAAATAAATAAATTAATAAAAAATAATTTATTAATTAAATAAATAAATAAACAATGTTGGAATGCATCACGGGTCAAAGAAAAAATTAATCATGTCAACGGTCTTGGAAACCTCCAGCGGAGGCACCTAAGCATCGGGTGTCGGATACTCGAGTCACCCAAGCATTACCCGGCGAGGTATTGCCTCGAATGCCCAAATCTGTCGAACATTGATAAGTGTCAAAATAAGATTTTTAAATATTTAAAAACTAAGTACAAATATAAATAAAGTAAATAAATATACGTACCAGCAAGACATCGTGAGACCATAAAAATGATAACTAGGTGGGCGATATCGAGATGACGTCCTTAGTATATCGGTCGGAGGTGGCGAGAACATCATGTAGGCTATGAATAAAATGAATCAAAATCACGGAAATGAGTATTTCCCCCGAAGGAAAGCCTCGTGCTGTGCATTATCCTCGATCAAGAACCATAACCAACACTCATCTGCGGTCTGGCCGGCCATCAAACACCGACCATATAAAAGGCAAATAACACCTTTGCCACCTTTAGAAGAGCATCGTCCAAAGGGATGGCAATGGGCGGGTTCAAACCCGGACCGCAATGAACCCGCCCCGTCTAGACCCGCAAAAACCCGCCCCGCCGGGTTTGGGGCGAATGTGATTATCTTTTCCAAACCCGGCCGGTCCGGGGTAATGGGTCCGGCTAGCCCCGCCCGGACCCGTCCACATATTTATTTATATAATACACACACATGTAGATCTACGGCCTCTACAACTCAGAGTTTGGAAGGGCAGGGATGTCATTATTTCCATACAATATTGGCTGCTTTATTTCCTATTCTTTTATTTATTTAATTTGATCTCTCTTTTTGATAATGTATTTAATATGATCTTGAATGGATAAATTGTAAACAAATTTATGAAAAGATGAACCATTAAAACAAGCCCTATCAAAAATCATTTTTTTAATTCTTCTACTGCACTTCATCTTCTTCCCTTATACATTCTGTCTGCTCCTATAATGACAAGATAAAGGAAGCATGAGATGGAATAGGAAAAGAAAATTTGACTTTAATTTAAAAGCACCCATCTCAACATTAAAACATCTCTAACATTAAAAAACTCTAATAATTATGCTAATCCAAACAGTCAGTCAGTAATACTCACCTTTGCTATTGTAGTAGATTCAAGTACGTATGGTATGTGAATTCAAAATTAGTGTATGTATTTATTACAAATCATTGCATATAGTACTAATAACTTATAAATACTGTAAAGGGGTGTTTGTTTGGCGAGAATGTGGTAGAAAAAGGCCAACACACAGCAGCAAAACGCATAGCAGACAGCAGACTTCCATATGTATGGCGGGTCTACCGGGTTCAACCCGCCGGTGCGGGTTTGCTGCGGGGCGGGGCGGGGCGGGTCTTGAAGTGGGGGGGCGGGTCCCGGGTCTCGTCTTCTTTTGGCGGGGCGGTCCCGGTTTTAGTCAAACCCGCCCCTTGACCCGCCCCGTTGCCATCCCTAATCGTCACAGTGAGTCACGAAAGGTGCCATCGGAAAATAAATCGCGTAATGCGTGGCGGTAAAAACGATCACCCTGAGGCCAATCCGGTCGATAAATACCGGTCCTCGGAGTGCCTCAAAAACACTATTAGGGTCAAATATGGACCCTGAAAATGGTAATCCAGGATATCATAGCAAAATCATGCTGGGAGAATCTAATACCGCTCTCCGACGCGTGGAACCAACACTCCGATTCGAGCATCCGACACACGCACCTCCATCGCAACTAATGCATGAAGTGCCGCATTATAGCTAGTTCTCGTCATACCCGAAATCCATAAAATGGCCAAAAACCGACCATCTAAATCGCCCATACACCACCACCGATCTCCCGCAACTCATCTTTGATTATTTGAATTATATTCGGTTGAACGTACCCTCGTGATGTGGGCCCTCTCTCGATGATAAGAGGGTCTCCACTATGGAACGACCTATAACAATAATTAATTATAATTTAACAAGATGGATTATTGAAGAATTGAACAAATGTAGTGATAAACTGAAAGGAAACAAAAATTATGGAACAAACAAGATGTGGCACGATATGGATATCTTGTGATATGAACACGATATGGTATAAAATATGGCACGATATATTACAATACATTTCAATTAGGCACGATATGGCATAAAACATGCCAAAAAAGAAAAGGGCATGATATAAGCACAAACTATGCGACACGATATAAGCACAAACTATGACGACCAAGAAATAAGCTAACAAGTATATAAGCGATAGATACTATGGGCATGATATGAGGCATGATATGGCGCATCATCTTCAACCTCATATCGTGCCATCAACCAGGAAAAAATCACCACCATTTTCGAATACTAGTCCCAAAATATAACTCAAAACTTCATATATTTTGAACTTTCGAACAACTAAGCTCTAATCATTCAAATTATCAAGTATAAATTTACAACAAACTAAACCCTAATTCATGAAAGGCGCTATATATTTCGAAATGGGTTTCAAATATTAGGGGCACGATATAAGTATGAGAAATATAAAACCTTACTTGTTCGTGAGCGGAGGATGAGGGTGCGGATGTAGCGGCATGGCATCGAAGGAGATGCGGCGATAGCGGAGAGCGGAGGGGGCGATGGCTCGTGTGAATCCATGGAGGTATTTTCTTCTTGCACGATATTAGACACGATTTAGGGTTGGATTTTTTACTTGTTTTTACTTCTGCTTTTGCCTTTGCACGATTTAGGGTTCGTTTCTTTTACTTTTGCTTTTGCTTTTTGTACTATTTTATCTTGGAGTGTGTGTATATATGTACATACATAGATACGTTTCTATACTGATTTTAAATGGTATAATGATGACTTCAATTTCAAAATTCAAAAACACCAACTTAAAAGAGGGGTAATTTGACCAATTTGGGTAGAAAAGAATTTTATTATCTTAGTGGGTAGAAAAGAGTACCCACATCCATAGTGGGTACTTAAAAAAATTTCCCCTTCTTAAATTATATGCGTAAATTAAATAGAATTATTATTTTTCCTTGCCACCAAAATTGTAAATGTAAGTTAAAATTTCTATGTCGTTTGAAGGTATGGATCATGGCTTCGTTCCTAGTTTGACCCATCTGATATGTTGCATTGGTTATATCTGGATATCTAGAGTGGTTTATAAGTGGGTGCAAGTGCAATGGACTTTTCTACCAATCGAATTAACCATTTTCGAAGTAGTTGTTACCGAGAGCTAGTTATGTCACTTTTCTCTCCCAACCTCCGAGTGGGAGGGTGTGACAAATGATATTAGAGCGACCTTGTGTGTTATTGGCGCGGGTGAGGTCCGACCAGATGTGTAATCTTGGAGGTGGTCTGGATTGTGAAGAAAATACTATATGTCTTTGGAGGTCAGTCGATGTGTACTAGAGTCTAGGGTTGGTACTGGATTGTGAAGAAAAATGACGAGGACGACGCCCTGTGTTGGAAGGGATTGTGATACCACACGGTGTCACATTGGTTATGTCAAGATATTTTGAGTGGTTCATAAGTGGGTATAATGGACTCCTCTAGCAACTTGACTTAACTATTTTCCCAAAGCAAGGATGAGCACAAATTAGTTGTTAGCACAACTTATTATGTATGAATCTCGCTTTTAGTGCCCACCCTGTGGACCGGGGGCGTGACAACCCACCACAATGGCTTTAAGTGGGTGAACCCAACATTTCATAATTCAACCTACCCAAATTAGAAAAAATGATACAATGAATTAGGGCAAAGTGCAATCCTTTGATTGCTTGCACAATACCTACAATAGGGATGTCTATTCTGCTGATGCTCAACACAATAACTTTCATAAGGTTTGATTTGGACAAGAAATTTACTTTCATAATTACATATTGCCCTCCATGCATGTATTGCTAATATGAATTTAGATCCAAGAAAAGATGGGCGCAAGAGGAAAGAAAGGAGTCTTCCCTCCCAAAATTAGATACAGTTGGACATGCAACTATAGATGAAAAGGGCTTAAAGATTGTCAATTCTATTGCAACTCTCTCCTTTTTCTAATTTTTTTTTTCGAAAACTTAAAAATAAAAAAGACAAAGAAAAAGGAAATAATAGAAAATTTTATCTAGGATTTTCTTAAAGCACCAACTTTATTGGCTTCCATAATCATGTGGCTCCAACCACATTTCATGCTCCTCATTTTCAGCAGCCCCACCAGTTTGTATATTCCCTCATAAGCATGTGGCACTTGCAATTGCAGCTCTTATTAATACAATCCTAAAAAAGACAATCCATGGCCAAGATTTACAACAAGTAATCAACTCGACCCAAAATTATTTTTTGCCTTTTATCAATTTTTAAGGGGTAATTAACAAAAACCCGTTCCGGGCTAATTACATGCAGTGGAAACACAAATTTTAGGTTTTTGAAATAATTATCTTTTGGGAACTCCTTAAGTTTTGATATTTTGATTTTTTTGGATTTTAATTGTTACTATTTTATATAAAAATTGGGGGTACAAAATATTATTAATATTATTTTTTAAACTAATTTTTTTTTCTTTTTCAAATTGGGGGTACAACTGTACCCCCAAACCTTCAAGTGGCTCCGCCACTGATTACATGTGGGAAACACAGAGGTTTTTGAAAATTGCAAAAACTCCTTAAGTTTTGATTCGTTTTAAATTTTCGCTCTTCATAAGTAAAAAAACATTTTAAATACCTCTGTGATATTCATAGAAATATTTCAATTACCCGGGTCTCTTTGCAATTCTAAAATATCTCTGGGTTTTTTTTATAATTAGCCCAAACCTCAGGTTTTTTTGGGTAATTAGCCCATTTTTTATGAATATTGTCCAATGTAAATTTCTTTTAATCATTCTTTTGTCCTGTAAGGAGCAAAAGTGTAATGAAAATGTGATGTGTTCCTTAATGATAACTCATAACAGAGCTCTCCACAAGAGAACACTTTCTGGCATAAAAGCAGTAAAAAAAGTTCTACTTTTTCATGTTTCACTTTACATAAATGAAGGAAAAAAGATAGCTCCTGGCACTAAAGGCATGTTTGGTAAAGCATCGTGTGTTTAATATTTGGTACATAAAAGGGTCAACAGACACTCATTCCTAAACAAATCAATTGTTTGACTTTGGCATATAAGCAATTAAGCATCTTAGCTTCTTTTAAGAACTTAATGAAGGGTGATTAGAATAAGCATACATATGAGACAGCTTAGAAGCATTTGATACCTAATCATTTTGGAGTAAAACATATCTTGACCCTGCTGTGTAACAAAGGACAACCTTTGTATTTATTAATACTTAGCAGAAAAATAAATCAAAATACTTAAAACAGAAAACATAAAACATTCTTATAGGAAGTAAAATATTATAGCAAGTGTGCTCCACTTGTATAACATAATATAAAATGCCGGTGAATTTGGTTGAACTTGTTTTAATTAATTATGTAATGTCACATCAAGTTATCTCTAAATATTTGTAGTTATATATTGCCTATAATATATTTATACTTGTTTATGTGATGATAACATCTAATCTAGTTTGACCTAATGTGAATTGGCACTTAATTGAACTCTTTTAGAAATACAATTGACAGACAATTTTTTTTAGTTAGAAAATAGAGATAATTACAAAAAGAGAACCTAAGGTTCTGTAATTTCAGAGGTTTTTGAAAGAAAAAAAACACTTGATGTTCGATTCCGCCTTATATCTCCTAGGGATGAAATCAACAAGATAACACGATACGAATACGACCCGAAATTACTGAGAGAAACCCGAACATGAACACGACTAACACGAACCTGACACAATGTTGTCAATTTGTCTTAAGGCATAATATCTTATATTTTATTTAATATTTCATGTATTTTAAGCATAACCTGAAATAGACTCAAAACTAAACACGAACGCGACTCAATGACCCGAATTGTCACCCCTAACATTTTCCGCCTTCGTAAGCGAAAAAATAATTCACCCCCTGATATTTATAGAAATAATACAATTACCCTCTTAAATTCAATAATTTAAGACATAAACAAACTTGATGGTTTTTTTTGTAACTTTGAAAAATCTCTGGATTTTTTTTTGTAATTAGCCCAAATCTGAGGGTTTTTTTTTTTGTAATTATCCCTAAAATAATGGGATGAAACATGTAGACAAGAATATGATATGTTGGCTGGCCAAGAAAGGAACCCTTAAATCTCAAAAGGTTGGCAAGAATATAATTTTATGTTAGTTACAGTTAATATACTCCAAAAGGGTAGTATAGCAGTTAAAAAAAATACATAAAAATGGAATATTTGTCAGTTTAGGTGGCTTTCAAATTGATGTATCATCTCCCTGTTGCTGGACTTTCCGGCTAAGCATTAATATTCTGACAATTCTTCTACCTTCCATAATTTGCAATTTGTTTTTTGGTAATGGAATCTTGCAGGTGAATGTAGTTTTCATGAAAGAGGGCAAGATAGTCATTGTCCTCCGACACATGAATCTATCTTTCTATCTTGCAGTTTGTTTTTGGCTCACAATTGCTTGCTTTATTTATTTTTCTGTTTACTTTCTTGAATTTTTTTGCTTTGAAATTTCCCTTGTGTGTTGTTTGCTAAATCAGATATGGATTATTTAATAGATACTAAAAAAATATGAATTTTGTTGATGTAGGAAAAAAAATTCATGAGGGTTTTGTTTTGCAAGATCCAGTGTCCATTCATGTGCTTCTACAAGGCTTCTGCTGCTCATCTTTACACATCAGAGCCATTGAAATTGGAAAACACTCCAAATCATATTGTTCCTTCAACAGCTTATGCTGTTCCTGATGTATCTGATCATGACTCAAGATTAGTTTATGGTGATGTCTCTGATAATTCATCGTCTGGGGTCGAAGAAGAGGGTGAAAATGGGAATCTTAAAGCTGAAAACGTACTTAAAAGCTGTATCAAGAAGCTCCCAACCGAAGAAGTTAGAAAGAAAAGAGTACAATGGAAGGATAAGTTAGGGAAAGAACTTGCTGAGATCAAGGAGTTTGAATCCAGGTGGCTATTTTCAATTCTTAGAACATAAAGTTTCAAATAATTGATTTTTTCTTGAAAATGTGTTAAAAGTAGTTTTTGTTACTGACCCTTTTTCGTCTAATCCCAAGTTATTGTCTTAGTGAAACAGGGGATACCGACAATGAAGAGGAAAACAGCCGGTGTCTCTGTGTCATACTTTGACCTTAAAATGTGATAAGGATTAAGGATTATGTCTGGATAACTTCATTTTGCTCTGAAAACAGAATGTGGTTCAAAGCAGAGCTGATCAAGGGAGCTGTAAGCAATTATTGATTTGTTGGCTTTATTATTGTCACCTAACTAAATTCCTTATTTTGCTGCCCATACATCTCCAGATCAAGATTTGGCCATCTACACTGAGACTTGAACTGATTACTGCTATCTTTGATGGAGTTGAGATATATTCTGTGATTTTTGTCGATTCTTGATTCTTTGTAACGAAAACGATATGAGACATAAGTTCTTTAGTACAAATAGGTTGTGGCTTTGGCTGTTGCCTCAACTCTCTGTAAGCCTCCTCTACCGGCATATATCTTTCAGTATCGTTGAGCATAACATTTGAGTTATTGTAGTCCCCAATCTGAAGAATGGGGCTGCTTTTGTTTCCTCTTGGTTTTTAGTTTGATTCCATGTTCATGTGATTTTGCATTAATTTTTGGGGTAATTGCAAAAAAAAAAAAAAAGAGAGTTTGGGGTATTTCCCAAAAAACCCAGAGAAAACTTTCAAAATTGCAAAAAACCCCTTGATTTTTGATTCCGTCTTAACTATAGTGGGGTAATTGTAATATTTCTATAAATGTAAGGGGGTGCTTGAAATGTTTTTTTGCTTATGAAGGGTAAATATAAGATGCAATCAAACCTCAAGTCACATCTGTAAATTTGAATCTGTGTTGGCTCTGAAATTCAGTTCATAACACAAAATGACTTGCACATCTGTTTAGCAAAACATGTAATTTAATAACTTTCCATCTATCAGAATAATAAACATTTGAAACAGCATGCTATTGCTGGTTGTGTTATGAACTGAATTGCAGAGCCAACACAGATTCAAAAACTTTCTGCACTCTTCATAGTTTCATGAATGGTATACTAATTACCTCAAAACTTTAAACAAGCAAAATTCTCTAGTTGCAAACATATCTATAAATAAATGTCTTAAAAAAAAAACATGGATTGATTATCAGAAAAGAGGGCATTGGCCTCAGTACAGAAATCTGCTATATCTTTAAAGAAACCATTTACAACCAATACAACAAAATTTCACCGGAAAAAAATCACTGAGCTAGTCCTACAAACAGAATCCAACGAGAGAGAGCTCTTTTTCTCTAGGTCCAATGGCTCGTCCTGCTAGCGTGTCAGTTCTGTTGAAATCTCGTTTATATGATGAAGCTTAGGCTGTCTCATTGTGTAAATGAGCACCAGCTTTTATTTCTTGCCAAATCCAAATAGAGATTTGATAGCATTGATGGCGTTCTCATTGATAAATGATTCATCAAATTTCTTCATAAGAGGGTCAAATTCCTCCGACTTCCTGATATTTTCAAGATCAGGATCTGTCCGAATTCTCTGTCGGAAGTGGCAGCATAGAAATTAGAGTTAGAAAATAATCTCAAAATCTGAGCATGATTCATGTTTAATTTTGGTACTTATTATCAACTAACCTTAAAGTCTTCAAATCCTGCTTCCATAGCATCCTCAAGGGCGGAAAGTCCAGCTTGTATCTGCAAGAAATCAGAGAAGATGACGATATAAAGAAGAGTTAAGACACTTGATTGCATGCCTAACTTCAAACTGTCAATCACAGCACTCGAGCAATCATACATGTGATTTAAGAATTTTTTCATCATCATTAATCCAGTCTAAAAATGGAACTTGTAAAAGTACAACAAATTGGAATTTGCAGAAATGAGGTCAGAAGCAACCAACTGCCTTTTATCATCATGCCAATGAATAGTAGAAGATGAAAAACCCGAAAGGACTCCATAATTTTCAGCTACAATCACTTCAAAATTTGGATGCATTTACCTGGTCAAGCTTTGAATAACAGCAAGCTACATTATAACTTGCTACTGCAGCTTCATTTGGCTCTGGTTTCGATCCTAGTACTGACTCAAACTTTTCCAAAGCCTCTTCATATTTTCCGCTCCTTCAATAATATAGTTAGAAAAGACAAAAAGTGAGTGGTTTTTACTTTTTGGGAAGCATGATCAAGACGAACCGCGAGGTCTTACCTGGAAAGCTTCAATCCTTCACGAAGGTCTTTCTCTCTCCGTTCCTTCAGTTCTTTTTTTCTCAAGTAGTTTTGCATCTGCATCCCATAGAAGTCCAAAAGCATACATCAAAGGCTACTAGTTCTAAAGCAGGAGAAAGGCAAATAACAGATAATTTCAATTTTGCGGTGGAGAAATATTGAACTCACTTGGATTTCCCTCACTCTATTGCTAACAACACCAGAATTCCTCTCAGCTCTGATAATTTCCTTTTCCGACAATTCACCCGTATTATCCACCTTTCCTGATATGTAATAATCACACGAAAAAAATATTCAGATTTCCATAATCCAACAACAGAAGTAGTTTGGCTGTGGTCGAGTTGACATAATATAATCATACGCGGCTTTCTAAGCAAAAAGTTCAACAGATTTTCCACGCCCTGATAATCACAAACCAACAAAACTCACCATATCTCTTCTGCATTTTCATGAGCAACGGGCCAATTCTTTGTCGAATGGTGTACATTGTTCTTCCATACTCAGCAGCAGGCCATATTTCTTCCCCAAAAACTGCACTGCAGTGATTATTTCAATTTCTTTAATCAAATACCAAACCAAGGACGCTAGTATGAGTGAAGAGGTGGCAATTCCTGACAAGACACGATAACCCGACACGATAACCCGACCCAAAGTTACTAAGAGAAATCCAACACGAAAACGACTTATACAAATCTGACACGATGTTACCAATTTGTCAAAAACATAGTTATTTTATATTTTAATGAATGTTTGATATATTTTAAGCATAACCTGAAACCAAACATGAACCCGACTTGATGACCTGAATTGCCACCCCATTCATCATATTCACTCCCCAAAACATGATAACTATATACGCAGAAAGGCTAATAAGACACAAGATAAAAACACCCAATTATTAACACAGATATCAGATCAACTTTCCGAATTTCAAATTCAAATACCTGGTGGCAAGCACTTTATCCCCAACAGTGAACTTTCCAGTCTTATCAGCCGATCCTCCAGGCGCAATGGCATCAATGTAAGTCCCTCCATCTCTACCCTTTGCGAATTTGAGGCCGTAGGGCTGCACAATTTCTACCTCATACTCTTCGTACTTTTCCTCTTCTTTCTCTTCACCTTTTTCAGCCTGAATCTCAGCCTCGGACGCTTTCACAACCAGGAGCGATGGTTTTGACAAATGGCCATTGGAGAGAGGACTCGATGTGGTCAGAAAGGGATTGTTCTTGGTGTGGTTGAGCTTGAGGAAGCAGCACGGAGATGGGATTTGCTTGGGAGATGGGGAAATTCTAGTTGGCAAAGGTGAGGATGAGCATAGGGAAGTGTAGCTGGTTGAAGCCATGGATATGGTGAAAATTAGCTCTGTTTGTGCGTGAACTGTGTGTGTTTGAATTATGACGATGAGAAAGCAAAGAGATCTAACGAGGGAAGACAGACTAGTGGCTCTAGTAGTCCCTTGAAATCAATTCAATTTTGTGGTGCCACGTGGCACGTCATGGGATGAAGTATGAAGGAAAACGGAAAAACCAGACAATTTTAAAATTCGAGTTCTTCTATTAAACACACAAACTAAAATGTGCTCTTGGATATTCTCAAATAACAAAACTCGATGGAAGTTGATATTCTCAAATAACAAAATTCATTTTTCTCACTTTTCAGATCATCAATCACAGTTATTTATAATTTAAACAAGAAAAAATATCACATCAACTATCATTATTAGATATAATCATATCACAAATACACTTTTCACTCTCAAAATCATTACATTTTCGTTTTATATTCAATCACACTCTCAAAATCAATTCTAATTCTTTAAAATAAATTTTTTCACACTATTTTCTGTACAAGTAAAAATGAACAGAACGAAAGATCAATCGATCACTCCCTCGTAATTTTCCTTATAAAAATTTCTCCATACTCAAATCAACAGAAGAGCAAATTGAATAATCTCAAGTAATGAATTGAAACTATAAATAAGTGTACTTAAAATAGCATTTGAGGATAGGGTTGTAAATTTTCCTCTAATCGGATCGAACTGAACTTTTAAGAGTTTGAATTTGATTCATTTATTATTGAGTCGAGCTTGCCCTTAGTTTATCACATATAGATTGATGGTTCAAGAGCCATTCCAACATAATTGAGTCTAAATGAGCTTAGTAAATATCAATTATAAATTAAATTATTTTTCAATTTATTATAAAAATAAAATTACATATTTGTAAGACCCATAAAATATCTAGTCTTATTCAAACAAACAAGTTTATACAAATGTTTTTATATCTATCATAAGTAAATAAAGTCAAATTACATGAACTTGTTTACAATCTTAGTCACGAGTTAACAAGCCAAATATAATTAATCTTGAATTTGATACATTTATTTTAACAAAGCTTCATTAAACAATTAAGCTTGAGTGTGATACATTTATTTAAACAAAGCTTCATTAAACAAGTTCAAACGAGCTTTTCTCGAGTGAGCTCCAAATGGGTCACAAGCGGCATTGTTCATTTACAAACCTAAATACCTAATTGAGGATATTTGTTAAGTGTTTCATTAGACACAAAAAATCTCACGTCGTTCGATTTAAATGGTAGATGATAATGTACTTGCACTACATCCAGCACCATGGAACATTGAATAAATGGATATCGCCCTCCATCACGTAAATCCGCTATAAATGCTTCGATATAATTGGATATCTGTGAAAGTTACTGACCACTGTTAACAAGTTTTATTGCATAGGGACCAATATCTTGTTCTCATACATGAATTGCAGGTTCAATCAATCCGTATCCAACCAAGCTAACCTTGCTGGATCTTAATCTCTACTACAATTTTCCTTTTTCCTCACTCACAATTAACTAAATTCACAAAATTCCAGGATCTAACAATACTCTGCGGTTAGAGTTCACAGAATGACAGGAGCATATTATATCTTAACCATTCATCGACACTGGGTTGTCTGTTTGCTTAGTAACCGTATCCTGAGTTGTCCATTGGGTTTCCTGCTGCAACTGGCTCAGGCTCCTTAATCTCCACAACCACGCAGTCAGACATCAAAAATGTCTTTGCCACCGAAGAAGCATGTTCTAAGCAACATCTAACCACCTACATAAATCAACACAAACAAGCAAATTGCTGAGTCGAAGATAGCAATGTCGTAAAGGGTAAGAATGATGAGAGGCAACTGATGAGAAGTTTGAAAACATTAGTTTAAGGGATAATTACAAAATACACCCTGAGGTTTGGGCTAATTACAAAAAGAACAGCGACTTTTGAAAATTACAAAAAGAACCCATTGAAGTTTGATTGTGTCTTACATTTCTCCCTTCATAAGCAAAAAAACATTTCAGAACTCCCCTGAAATATTACAGTTACCCCCTTAAGGTTTGATTGGGGGGTTCTGTAATTTTCAAAAATCACTGGATTTTTTGTAATTAGCAAAAACGTCAGGGGGTATTTTGTAATTACCCCTTAGTTTAATTAAGCAAAGGAAACTCCTTTAATTGATAAACATGGGATTTGATAGGTGGCCCATAGTACCAATGCAAAACATCTCACCTTAGTTGGGTCTATTATTCCAGCAGCCATTAGATCTTCATACTGTCCAGTAGCAGCATTGTATCCGTATTTTGGATTGTCACTTGATAGCACCTGAAAAGTAATAAGAATTAGAAGTCAAAAAGCAAATATAATTTTAATCCATTGGTTGAGATTTTTTTTTTTGAGTATTCACACACCTTCTCACTAACAACGCTTCCGTTAACACCAGCATTCTTGGCTATTAACTTCAATGGATAACTCAAAGCTCTTTTGACAATGTCTGCTCCAACCTGCACCCGAATAACCCGCTCAGTCGTAAAAAGCAAAAGAATTTGAGCTTAAAACAATAAAGACCATTTAAAGGCTTAAAACAAGAACCCGGAGGATCAAATGTTTCAACATCAACCACCATCGATTTCAAGCATAAAAGTTCACAAATTCCTTTACCTTCTCCTCGTCATTTTCAAGAGTTTCCTTGATAGCATCAACCTTGGACGCAAGCCTCAATAAAGTACAGCCACCTCCAACAACAATCCCTTCCTCAACGGCTGCCTGTAAAGTAGGTAAGAATTTCATATTACTAAACCACTTCACTTCACCAGCAACTGACGTAAATATTATGACCCCTAAAAAGCATGACCACGTAAGCTCACCTTAGTGGCATTGAGAGCATCTTCTACTCTAAGCTTCTTTTCCTTCAGCTCTGTTTCAGTTTGCGCTCCAACCTTTAAATTTCAAAAGTGTAATCATTAACATGATTCGAACAAAAATAATTCACCCACACGTACATTTAAAAAAAAAACATAAATGTACCTGGATCACAGCAACACCTCCTGATAGCTTTGCAATTCTTTCATTCAGTTTTTCCTTTTCATAATCTTGGTCCGCAACCTGCAATATAAATGATGCATCACTCTGGCACCCTAGAACCAGTGACCATAGTCCTTGCTCTACACATTTCATAGTCCATGCTCTACACATTTAATGCAAGTAAAAGGAAAGAGAGACGCACCTCAATAAGGTTTCTTATCTGGGCAACACGTTTATTTACAGCATCCTGAGTGCTCCCATCTCCAACTATTGTTGTGGTGTCCTTAGTCAGCACCACCTTCGCAGCATGACCCAAGACTTCCTTGTCAGCCTTGTCCAAAGTCAGCCCAATCTCCTCCCTAATCACAGTTCCTGTATGAGGGAAAATTTTCTTAGTAACACAATAATATGAAAGGTAACAGAAGGATGTTTGTCAAACATATTAGAAGAAAGTGAAGCAAGCCAAACAATTGAAAACACAAATAGAATGTGAATGCCACTTAGCACCAAATGAAATGATGGCTGTGGGCAAAAGAAAGATAACCAAAACTTTACCTCCAGTCAAAATTGCAATGTCATCAAGATACTGACTCTTTCTTTCACCGAATCCAGGAGCTTTCAGAGCAGCAACTTTCAGTGCCCCCCTAAGCTTGTTCACAACAAGAGTTCCCAGAGCTTCTTGCTCAATATCTTCAGCAATTATTAGAACGGGATAACCACCTCTAATAGCATCTTCCAGGACATTAATAAGATCTCTTGCATTGGTTATTTTCTTGTCAACAAGCAGCAACTACACAAGCAAATCCATTTATAAGGGAGGAAAAAAACAACAAATAAACCTTTCAGTCTATTAGCATCTAATGTCTTTCCTATGGAGGGCATACAGAACTACCTACCTTGCAGTTCTCATATTCAACAGTCATTTTCTCGCTATCAGTTACAAAATATGGAGAAATATAGCCACGGTCAAACTGCATTCCTTCAACAACATAAAGGCTGTTTTCTGCACTTTTGCCCTCTTCAAGAGTCACGACACCTTTCCTACCAACTTTGCTCAAGGCCTCAGCTATCATGTTCCCCACTTCGTAGTTGTTCCCTGCACTTACTGCAGCAACATCCGCTAGCTCACTATCTTCCACCTGCAATTTCACACTTGGTTAGTAATCCTAACAATTTACATATTCAACCTTCACACAATGAGAAAGTTGTTGTGGTGCATTGCTTGTTAAAAACTAAGAGTAATGTGGATACCTCTTTTGAGATTGATTTCAGCTCCGCTACTAAGGCTTTGGTCGTCTTTTCAATTCCTCTAGTGATAAGAACAGGATTTGCGCCAGCTGCTACCACCTGATGAGTTAAATGTATAGAAAGTTAACAAGTATAATGTCAAAAATCTTAAATGTATTGAAAGTCAACCAAGAGACCCAGCATACCTTAACACCTTCAGCAATAAGACCTTGTGCAAGAACAACAGATGTTGTCGTCCCATCTCCAGCCAAGTCATTGGTCTTGGCAGCTGCCTGTCTCACCAATTTAGCTCCAATGTTCTCAACTGGATCCTCCAACTCAACCTACATGAAAATCAACAACATTGTTCTTTAGAACCTCCAATCAATAGATAATTTTTTATGAAGACAAGTAGTCACTGCCAATTCTCAGTCATTGCTTCTCTAGTAAGCACACATGTACCTATTATTAAAAATGTTACCACTCATCATACCTCTTTGGCCACAGTAACACCATCATTGACAATTTTTGGGGCACCATACTTGCTCTCAAGAACCACATTTCTTCCTTTGGGTCCAAGGGTGACACCGACTAGATCTGCAAGTTTGTTGACACCACTCTGATAACAAGAGAATCACAGAATCACCAATGAATAATCACTTATGAAAAAAGACATTTTCACTTAACAGAAAAAATCAAGTATTTCAATTACCCACCTGGAGTTTCTTTATAGCTGAGCCATCCTTGTTGAAATACAGGTCCTTTGCAGCTGCTGTTATTTGAGAAGAGCGTGTTCTCCTGAGAACAACATTCTTTCTCCTCCCAAGTGAACTAGAAGATATTGAAGCAAGTGATGACAATTTGTTTGATGAAGCTGCAATTTTATCATCCACCACCCTGCTACCAGAGGCAGCTAAAACTGAGGACATGCCGGCAAAAGTTGACGCCATTTACTCTTGAACCTGTATCAGCAACGAATTATTATATTTATTAAGTTATTATCTCAAAATCCTAAGATTATCTAAAAATGCAAGCAAAATTTGGCAAATCCAAAACATCCTCGAACAGGTTAATTCTTAGCCTCCAGATCTGAAAATCCCTACATGCTTTATTTGATGTCCCAAAGATTGTCCTCTAATTAAAAACAATAGAAATCTTGCGGACTTTGCTTATTTGAAGCACTATGATGAGAGATTCTTGGAGACTGCTTCTAGTGTTGAATGCAGCTCCACTTTTGAAGATGAAAACAAAACACAACGCTCACTTTTCAGCTCTCACTCAATATTCCATATTAATTCAATTAACATATTAAGCATACAAAATAGGTGAGATATCTGGATTCTCACAAAGGTAGATATGCAGTTTTAAAAAAAAAAAAAAAGGTTATTTCACAAAATTAATACTATAAATTTCTGAATATCTAAAGTGATTGTTTCAACAATTACAGCTACACTCAAACGTTCCAGCTAGAAAACTCTTCAGCAATTACCATGAAGAAACGCGGTAGCTCAATAAAACAAGACGGACATGGTTTCATAATTGTATATCAATTACAACATAAAAAGAGTAGACTTTCAACCACAACAGCAGAAAAACATTTCACAGATACCCAATTCATCAACACTAATGAACAAACATTACACAATATTTAAACAAGCAAAGAACACCGGTAAATCCAGTAAGCAGCTCACCTGAATGTGAATGAAGATTGAAGAATGAGGGTCTTAGACGAGGTGTTGAAGAGTGGGCGGAGGAGAAGAGGGTTTATCTAGAATGCAGACTGGTTGTTGGAGCGGATAGGCTGATTAGGTTTTTAGTAGGGGAGAGCGAGAGCAAGTGTGTGTACTGTGTGAAAAAAATCAAGGGGTCATTTTGATTCTTGAAGTTTCCACTTCATCTCAGCCGTTCGTTTGCTCTTCCCTCCCTGTTTTGTCGTGGACTGGAATACTCTAGAACATTTGCACAATATTTAATCACATATAAATTTCTGTGGAAATGTGAAATATATATAACATACCCATCTTATTAAAGGAATATATATTATTGGTTAGTTTCTTAAAAGAAAATGAGAGAATTTCATAATATGATCCAAATTTAAGAAAATTTATCATTTCAAGACCTACAATTTCAACCTTCTCATATTAAGACCTAAGTTTTATTTTTTTCTCAAATTAGGTTCTCCCTCAAATTTTGGGTTCTCACTTCAAGACCCAAAATTCCAACATTCTCAAATGAAAACTCAATTTTTATTTTTCCCCCAAATCAACCCCCCCCCCAAAAAAAAAAACATTTGGGCTCTCAAAGTCTCAATTCAAGTTTTAAAAGTTAACAAAAAAGAGAAATATTAATGTAATCTATCGTACCGGCCACAAAAATTATTTTTTTCTCTTTTTTTTTTTGCTCATTTTTTTTTCTTAATCGAAACTTGTTTTAAACTGTAAAATTCAATCATAATTTGGATATCTTATTTTTTTAGTAACTAAAAAATATTTTACTACTTCTTTTCCATTCATAATTTGGTATATTTTATTTTTTTTATTAACCAATAAATATTTTACGGCTTTTTTCATCTTGTTAGCTACATACATTTATATTTACAAATTTTGGTTTCTACACGTTAAACAAAATTGATAATAAGTATGGATTAAATAAAAAAGAATGAGAAAAAAAAATGAAAAGAGGAAAAAAATATTTTTTGTGATTGACGTGATAGATTACACTAATATTTCTCTTTTTCTTAAATTCTAAAACTTGAAGGAGAACCCAAAATTTAGGGGAGGACTATATTTGAGAAAAAAATAAAAATTGGGTCTGGATTTGAGAAGTTTGAAATTTTGAGTTTTGAAGTGAGAATCCAAATTTTGAGGGAGAACCCAATTTAAGAAAAAAATGAAAATTGGATCTTGATTTTAGATGGTTGAAATTTTGGGTCTTAAAATGATAGATTTTCTTAAATTTGGATCTTATTATAAAATTCACCCGGAAAAAAATTATTGGTTAGTTTATTCATTAAAACTGAAATTATCCTTTGTTAGAAAAAGAATTGTTCCTGATTTTCTTCTCTATATATGTAATGAGACCCATGCTTGATTAATAATAGTACCTTGATTTCAAAAAAGGTAAAAGAAAAAGAATTATTACTTAAAAAGATACAATTATAAAAAATGTGGTGTGTTAAAAGGTCAATTAGTAAAAAATTGATTTATTTAAAGTTGGGGGGCCATTTGCACCCCCATTTCTTATAAGGGCACCCACAATAGTGGGTGCATTTCTTACAAATATTTGTGGGTCAACTAGTCCACGTCATCAATCAAATATCCCACCCTTCCAAATATCCCACAATCCACAATCAAATATCTCATCAACCACATATTTATGGGTCCCATTATTACTTAATTAATATTTTGACATTGTTTTTATTAATATCTTTAGTTTATATTAAATTGATTTTACATAATATGATAATTATATAAATTTACCTAATTTTATAATTATCTATCAAAATAAATTTAATATAGAAATTTTATTTTGATAAATTTAAAAGTAAATGGTACAATATAGTAGTACAAATGTTTGACAAAGTAGAATGTAAAAAATTGTGGAAATTTTGTGGGTATTGTGCTTGGGGATAAAATTGAGAATATTGAAGATTAGGACGAACCCGAGAATTTTCATCACTTGCATTTTCTTCGACATTTGGAGAATTCAACAAATCCCTAAAAGACCCACTGTAATTTTTATCCATTTTGGATAAAAAAAAAATCAAAATATATAATACAAATGTAATAAGAAAAAAGAAAAAAATATCACAAGCTATAAAATTGGAAGAATATTGGAATGAATATAACAATTTTCCAAATATTTATAGGTAAATTTTCCATAAAAAAATATATGACAGTAGAATAGCCGTTGCACTCAACGGTTGTTTTACATTTGCATTTTAAAAATGAGTGAAAATAGACGTTAGAAAAAGCTGTTTTTACATTTACATTCGGTACAAGTTGATTTTAAAAATGAGATCAAACGGTTGTTTTTACATTTACATTTGGTACAAGTTGATTTTAAAAATGAGATCAAACGGTTGTTTTACATTTCCAACAAACAATCATTTTAAAAGAAAAACTTGCAAAAGCTGGCAAACATAAAAAAGCAAAAGAATTCAAAAGTTAAAGTTGAAAGCATTCATAAAGTTGAAAATGGCTTTGGTGTTTTCCCACGCATGGGTGCACCACACTTTCTGCATATTTTCATTCGTGTTTCTCACGAAAGATAAGTGCAATTTGTTTTCTTTTTTTTTGATAGAGAAATGTCCGAGCATAAGTTTTGCTCCGGACATTTGTCAACTCATCAAAATACTCCCCCCACAATGGTAATTGAATATTTCATTGGGATATTTGGAGAAATATCCTGTCCAAATGCCCCCTGCTGTGGTTGCCCTAAATACATTTCCTCTCAATCTATATCTATTTATACCTATTTATCTATCTATTTATATATATATATATATATATATATTTATCTATATCTATATCTATATCTATATCTATCTATCTATCTATATCTATATCTATATCTATATCTATACTATCTTAAAAGTGTGAATATTTCTTGAAACTTTTGATTTGACAAAAATATTCATTTGACATGGTAAAATTTAGGGGCAACTAAGTAATTAGATATTTATTTGGCTTCTATTTGTTCAATTACAAGAGAAGTAACCTTTTATATTCTACTCATCAAAAGTATTATTCTTTTTTCGATAACTCTTAAAATATTCTGAATATTGAAATAATATTAGTTTCATATTAAACTACATTTCGAGAGCTTTCTAACTATATGTCATAAGCATATATAAGGATTTCACATGAGAAATTTTCAACCTTATAAAGTTCAGCACTATGTAGAATTAAGAATTTATTTTTCTTATAGTTTTGTTATTTATTAAACTTTTCTAAAATGTTCATTTATACCCATTTTTTTCTTTCAAAAAACTGAAAATATTTGTTTTATCATAACACTAAGAATACTTTAAATTTCTTATAAATTCATTTTCAAATTAAATTTGGTTTCAATAAATTGTCAACCATATGTTCTAAACATATATCATTATAGAAGAGAATTTTAATTGTTTAAAGTTTAGTATGATGAAAAATTGTATATTTCTTATATTCTTTTGAATTTTATCAATAATTAAATATGTCTATTATATGTTATAAGAAACATATCAAAATACAATAGATATGATAAGAAAGAATAAAATAAAAATTATTTTAGTAGTTTTGATATTAAATAAAAAGTAGAGAAAATACATAATTCCTCCATTGTCGATCGAAAAACTCCCTCAATTAGTAATATGTAATTTTGAAAATTAATTTGATTTTTTGTTGTTAAATAAATAATATTGAAAACAAGAGAGTTTCTTATTTTATTTTATTTAAATCCCAAGCATATCTTATTTTAATTAGCCATATCACTAAAATAAAAATTATAAAATAAAAGGAATGAGATTAACATGAAAAAAAAAGAGAATAAGAACCAAAACAAGTTTGTCGCAACAAAAACATTTACCTTTTAAATTCTAACTATACGTGTTAATATGACTTTTGTTTAATCTTTTATATCTTACATTATAAGTTTTAGTTTCTAATTTTTTTTTTTGAATATGTTATGATTTCAATCTTTTAATTATTTTATTTCCTATAAAATAAAAGAGCAAGTGCAAAAAATATTAAATATTGTGTATAAATATATTTATGTAAAAAATCATAAGGAAAACTTAATTAAAAAATCCATATGTATTAAATTGACATTTATGATAAAACATGAATGTCGTTTGAAAATTACACCCTTAAAAAATTATAAGTTTAAAATATTAGTATGATATATATTTATAATAAAAACATGTACCAAAATAATTAAATTTTAGTGAAATGATGTGAAAGGGTGAAACATAAGCTAAATCGGATTAAGTCTAAAAGATCATATATGATACGCAAACGGAAAAAAAAAACTCATTTAACATATACAAAGTTAACATTTGTTGAGAAATTAATATATTATTTAAATTGTATGTTAATTCAAATACTAATATAACACTCATAACAAACTAAGTAAATTACATAATTACAACAAATAAAGTAAAAACTAAGAATAACATATATTTTAAAAGAGGTGGTTATATTTGACATTAATGAGTTGAGACTGGCCAAAATAATTTTAAGAGTTAATTTCATATATATAGATAGTTCAGGACTAAACCAATTGAAACATATTAAAAAGGTTAAAAGAATAAAAGTAAATAGTTAAAAAAAATATGTGTGTCATAGCTGGAAATTATAAAAAAAATTAAATGACTTTCATAATATGTATAATTTGACATTTTGGATAAAATATCAGTTCATTATAAAAGTACACCTTTATGACTTATAAAGATTCAAGAACAAAAACAATTTTTATAAAATTCGGTACAAATTATTCTTATTTTTACAAAAACGAAATATTATGAAAAAATTGAAACTAGAATCAGAAATGCAAAGTCATTATATGTATGTGAAATTGAATTAAAATAAATAAATGAAATAAACTTATTTAATGTGAAATAATTTGATATTTATGTCAAAGTTTAATATTTCTTAAATTACAAGTTAATTCAGGTGTCAATATAATATTCAAAATACTATTTATGTATCAAATTTACTGTGTTAAACTATACAAAAATAAATGAGAGTGAAGTGGTCATGATTAGTCCTATGTAATATGAATTCTCCTAGGCATAAGGAGGCATAAGAGAATAGTTAAGGGGTTTTTTACAACTTAATATCTAAATTTTTGGCAACTATATTTCTTATTTGATCAAAAATTCAATAAAAACTTCAAATAATGATTAAAGTACTGTATATCTTTTTTCGCAATAAATGCACTAAAAATGGATTGATAATTATATTTTATAATAAATAATATAATTTTGTAAACGAGATTAAAAGAGATAAATTTTAAATGTACATTCTCTTCAAACAAATATAGATTAGTTTTAGTATACTAAAAATAATTGCTATTTTATTGGCTATACGTATTGCAAAATTCACTAATTATGCAAATTTTAATATTAACCAAAATAGCCAATTTCAATTACAAATATAAACTTTAATAGCATAACATATCTTTCTAAAATTTTATGAAATTTAAAAAAAAAAACTAAATTAGTTTTTAGTTTATTATACAACTTTTAAAACCTTAAGTTTTGCAATAATTTTCAAACATACAAATTAATTAGTATTATTTAATTATTAAAGATTGACACATGAAAATTGTTAGCTTATTTTTCTTTCATAAAATTATCTTTGGTTTTATTATTTATTAAGTGAAGTTATTTTGTGTGAAATTGAATAAAGTTTCAAAACTCAGATTTTGACTTATCATTTTTCATAGTTTTATTTAATATCTGACTCTCGATGAAAATAGTGGATTAACTTATATATTAGGTTAATGTTTATTATTTCTAAGACAGCGGAAACATGAAGACTGCAAACTTTAAGTTTAAGTGTGATGAAAAAAGATTGACTTTGTTACTATAATTAAAATAATATATGGAACAAGTTTTTTTTTACGTATATATTATACTGTAATTTTGTTTTTTAATTTCTTTGATCAAATAACTGAGAGAGAATAAAATAAGTAAGCACAAAAAGTATAAAAATTTGATTAACTTTTTTTTTTGAATTGAATAACATAACAAATAAAATGATGACATTACGCTGGATTTTTGGTATAAAAGTTAATTAATTACTTTTTTTAATTAATGCGATAACTTGTGATTTATTAATTATTAGCTTATGAATTATAAGCTAAATTGTTGGTCTTATTCGTGAAATGCATCTAATGCTAAAAGAATTTAAAATTAGTTAAGAATATAATACTCTTTTAGCCATAAAAATGAAATAAAACATTGATGAATGTCATTGTAAGCTAATATAGAACTTATATTGTTGTTAAACTAATTTTAAATTTTTTGTTGGATTGAGTTTTTGAAAATAATTATTCAACAATTCATATCGATCTATAATTAAAGTAAAGAAAAATATATTAAATACTTTGTAATATTTAAAATTAATTAATATTTATAAATCACTTTTTTATTATTTAAATATTAATTAATAATATAATTATTTAAGTAAAGTCATGTGGATCACGTGCGATGCACGTGTTTCTTACTAGTATTTACAAAATTGTTATGACTTAAATGATTGTGGTACTCTTGGGGCTCCTTTGGTTGGTTGTTATGCTGGGGATATCAACCATTTTTGCTATAAATCATGCATATTATTTTGTTTGGTTCAACATTGTTGGGCCCATGAAAAAGACAAGGCCCCGTCCCTTATCAAATAAATTTAATGATACCATATCCCACTATAGGGGTGAGATATGTTACCCCCTTACTTCTCTAATGTCCTTGTATGTTGTGAATTGTGCCCTAATCCCCTTTACCCACAACTGACTCATTTTTCACTTCCCTCACATACGTAGTGAACCCTAGTGCAGGCAACGACTGAGGACCGACATCTACATCCTGGTAAGATTTTGTCACGATTTTTTGGAAATTCGCATGATAATTATTTATTTTTCTTGCACCAATTTTTGCTTCGCTTGAAGCCTGAAGATTCGGAAGATAATTTCAGCTAAGGTTAATTTGTTTTTTTTTCGGTCTTCATGTTTCAGTTCATCTTGCTATTGGGTTTAATAACTTTCACGACCAGTTGAGGTTAGTGTTTAAAATGCTTTTGGGATGTGCCTGATGCAGTGTTTTTCCAAACTCATAGACTTATTTGTCTAGTTTTTTTTCCTATCATAAGGTAGATTTGTTTAAGTTTCATGTTTGCTATTTGTTATTTCCTATTGTAGTTCAATATATACATTATTTTCGCTGTTGGATAATTAACTTTTCATTTACTTTGGTGAATGTATTGGATAACTTGAAGATTTGAGGTCTTGAATCAGCCAAATTTTGCATATAATAACATAACACAATTAGATTGGTTGCTTTTTTATGACAAAGACTTCTGTTTGGCAGAAGAGTAGTGCCCATGGTTTGATGGATTATGCTATAACAACCAACAATGTGGTTTTCATAACATAAAAGGTATTATCTCTTGGTGAACTGAAGTTCATACCTAATTACTGTGATATTTGGTTATAGTGTTGAATAATGTTAATTGATATTGCAATTTTTATTTGAAAGATGGATAAAATATCTCGAAGAAGAGCTGAGATACTTTTAATTATTGAAGAAATAATGATGGAAAGTGTGTTTATCTTAAATGTGTTTATGATGTCCAACTCGCAAGCGAGCTCAAAAGCGACTTACACATCGTAGTCTAGGAACTAGATATGTTATGGCAAATAGGATACCAAAACAAGTAGAACATTTGAATGATTTGATTGCACTTAATGATATTGATTGTCTAGAGAATTTGAGGATGACGTGTGTTGCCTTCGCTAAGTTGTGTTACTAGTTAAAACATGTTGGGGGGCTATTAGATTCTAGATATGTGTATGTTAATGAGAAAGTAGCATTGTTTCTTTCTGTACTTGCCCATCACAAGAAAATACGTGTGGTGCATTTCGATTTCATGAGGTTGGGTCAAACAGTTAGCATACACTTTCATGATGTTTTAAATGTTGTTATGAGGCTTCATAATATACTCCTTGTAAGTCCGCAACCAGTTGACGACAACTACACTAATCCATGATAGAAATAGTTTAAGGTAATTTTAATATCAAGTTAAAATTACTTCTAAAAACTGATAGTAAAATAATTTTAATTAAAATTATTTACTGTAGTTTTTGATATAATCTGTTTATCTTTAGGGTTGTTCAGGTGCTTTAGATGGTAAACTCAAAGTATCTGAGACAGATAAGACAAGATATAGAATAATGAAAGGCGAAATAGCTGTCAATGTGCTTGGAGTTTGTGATCGGCATATGAATTTCATATATGTGCTAAGTGGTTGGGAAGGGTCTGTTGCGGACTGTAGAGTGTTGTGTGATGTTGTTACTAGATCTAATGGTTTAAAAGTTCCTCTCAAGGTACCATATCATCAATAATCCAAATTTTGTAATTTAAATAGCTTTTGTCATTGACCCATTTTTTCATAGTTAAACTTCTTTCACGACCAATTATCACAACACTATTATTGACATGTAATTTTTACCTTTGTGACAATGGTTACACAAATGGTGAATGGTTCATAACTCCATACAAAGGAGTTAGGAACTATTTAAATGACTGGGGAGATGAAATCTTAACTCCATACACAAGTATTAAGCTGATTGGCATGTTTGTGAAAAAAAAATTATAAAAGAAATCCAGTGATCAGTTGCAACCCAGAGGCTCAATAGCAGGTTTGTGAAACAAAAAAAGTGATTATAGGTTAGTGAAACAAAAAAAAAGTTGATTATAGGTTTGTGAAACAAAAAAGTGATTACCAGAAAAAATGATTATAGAAATAATTAAATAACTAGCCATTTTCGTTGATTTTAGTAATAAGTGATTACATGAAACGTGATTATAGATATAAGTGATTATGAAAAAACATGTCCAAAAACAGACGCTCCAACATATCAAAAAACATAATCCTCAAAGTCATACGAGTCACACACCATACCAAAATAACAAGTCCTCAAATTCGAATTTTAACAGAATCATGGAACTAATGCCAATATATATTCCATCATAACATAATGCCTTAGTTACACGAAACAACAAAATGGACACGACTCGAATGAAAGTACCAAACCAACATGACTCGAATAAAAGCAACAAACCAACATGACTCGAAGAAGATGACCAAACCGACATGACTCAATGGGAAATAACAAACCAACAATACATTTCTTCAAAGTCGACCATCCGAGGGGATGCGACAAAGGGAAATCAACAATGCAAAAGCACACACCGACTAATAAATTATACTAGAATGAAAATGACACGACGACCCAACAATCAAATACATAACATCTGAAGACAAACAATCATGGCTTTTTCATAGGCGAGTTGGAAGCACTTGAATTGTGTGGTGGATCCTCATTAGGTGGACAACTTGAGCCAGGTCGATCATAATATTTCTACAGCTTGCTCAAAAATTATTCCATGGTGGACAACGTTGATGGTGGGTTATTTGGATCCGGAATTGATGACTCATTAGCAGATTGATACCACGTTAACTCGTTCCAAAATGAGTTATATGTGTTGTCATACTGATGCTCCACTCTAGCCATCAGAATTTGGTTGTCCATTCCGGTCATGGTTTCATTGTCCACTGCTATACCTCCACCCACATCGTCATCGTGGTCACTTGAAATCTCTATTATTTCAAGGTCGTTATTGGCACTTTCAATTTCATCATCCTTGAATAGCCAATGAAGTTCATCGAAGTCATGCTCACCCTCCAACACATAAATCATTCCTAGTTTTTATTCCTACAAGGTAAGAAAATACGCACAGACGTTATTGCTAAGAAAACTAAGATGGCTTAATAGTACCGAAATAAATTGAATTAAGAAGACATACCTTGCATATGTAGTCCCATAGGAACTGGTGACACGAAACTTTGTGTGTGATATGATCATAGCACACCCCACTCAGTTGGATAATCTATTTAAAGACTTGGTAGCGTTTTCACAGTTTTTTGATACGTTGCACACAGTACAAATAGTCAAATTCAGTGCCAAATTTCAAGTTGACACCAACCGTTGCTGCATAAATAGCTTCCATGTTTAGATTTCCAACTTGAAATTTCCTTTCATGAACTGTTCGACCAAGATTTGGATGAATTTCTTGCCAACTGCTTTGGTCCATTTGACATTATATAACACTTTGGACTGAGAAATGGCTCCTTTAAGGGTGTTTTGTTTGGTGCCATTTCGAATTCTATCAGTAAGTGGGCACTATGTATGGTAGATTGAAGTTGATTCTTTATTAGGATTTCAAATGTATAAATAGGTGCATGAATGCTGTAAAGATTCTCAATCATGAATGACTATTGCTAAAAAAAATAATTTTGTCTTGTTTTATTCAGCTTGTCCGTGAATGATAAGTTCAAAGTTGCTGGAATTTGAGTCCAGTATTCCATGGAGATTGCGATTCTATCTAAAAGTCATAAAGTTTTTTGCATAGGTTCATCATTTTGGCTTTGTCTTAGGTGTTGTCACAATCATAGAACATGCATGGTTTTGTTGTTTTTTCAAAGCCACAATACATTTTACTTGTCATCAACATGCTTTGGCCTGACCAACATAATCTATTATTCCTTCTTAGGTTTACATGGATAGGCTTAACTTTTTGGGGTGTAGATTTCTCTAACATTACAGACATGGTAAGGAATATGTTCCTTTCCCTTCATCAAATAAAAACTGGCACACGTCTATACAATTTTTCTGAGCAGCAGGTTTGTGAAAAAAAAAGTGATTATAGGAAAAAATTTAGTGATCAGTGCAAACCATCTAAAAAGTGATCATAGGAATAAATGACTATAAGACAAAAATAATTATAAGAATAAGTAAGTATATGAAAAAATGATTGCAAGAATAAGTGATCATATGAAAATTTGATTTTAGGAATAACTGATTATATGAAAAGTGATTATGAAAAGAGATTATAGAAATAACTTCTATTTTTAACAGTTTGACAGTTTAAAATAGGTGATTATAGGAATAAGTGATTATGAAAAAGTGATATAGAAAAATAACAACACAATATACTTGTCATCAACATGCTTTGAATAAACATGGTAAGGAATATATTCCTTTTCTTGCATCAAATTCGAAATAACACAAATTCCTGCAAATTTCTTGTCAAATAATCACATGTTTGTTTCAGTAAGCACTCCCCTGTTACTCTGGTTTGGCAACCAAACGATGCACAATAAGGTTCTATTTCTTTGTATCTATACAAAATAAACATCAATAAAATGGCTGGCAAAGATGAACAAAAATAATGAACAAAATATAGGATGAAAACAAGACAAACAAGACTGATCAAAAATATTAAATAGAACTCTCATTAGTCATCAAGTCATAGAATTGTTGATTACACTCCATAATTCAACAAAGTAAGGGAACAAATTTTTACATTACATTTGAACCATTACATCCTAACAAATGTCCTATTTATAAGTTCAAGCCTACTACATTAGATTACATTCTCCCAAATCTCCATTACTCGTTAAGTTGCCCTCAACTTATCCCGAAACATCGGAAGAATCGATTCGCACCGCATTTGCAGTTCTAAAAATATTATATGCCAAATCAATGTACTTAAACCCATAAGTCCTAAAATAGCATTGTTCAGTGCTTTCCTGCAAAACAAAATTTGAATGTTAGTTCAGATTGTAGCTGCTAATACATATTCAAATTTCTGTAAAAATGAATTCGTAGGAGATATTACCAATGGTGTTGTACCTTCTCAATATGTTTGAAGTAGTTGTTGTTTACATACACAACGTTTCTCACTTTGTCAAATTCGACACCTGGATTGTCAATGTACTTCAGAAACGCCTCAAATTTGTTTCTCCACATTTGAACTTGATTTTTTTACTGTGCTAACTTGAAACTCCTTAGCAAATTGTCTCTTTATTTCTAAAGTAATTAAACCTAAGAACTTGTTCCACTCGACAGGATCATGCACTCGTAAAACACGAGTGGAACCATTCAGAAATCGATATAAATAATCTTCTTCTTCAATGATCCAGTTAATTGGTTGGTATTGGTCTCGAATTACTTGATTTCTTGTCAGTGGCATGACTAAAAATAAAACATGTTTGTGCATAATAAATTAAACGTAATAAGTGCCAGGATTGAACACATAAAATTATTGTCATCCATATGTAATACCCGTCATATGATAATACAAAATGATTATCTTCAATCAAACTACAAACAAAAGACACGATAACTTAATTATTCGCTAACGATAATACAAATGAGTGATTATCAAATAAGATAAGAAAATATAAGTTTTTGACGGTTTGTCACATTCCTAGGTTACACAAAGGAAGCAAATACTAACTACTGGGCTCCTACTAACTTAAACCATGGATTCTCACATTGCAAGTATTATGATAACACCAAGCGACCCAAGAAAACATCAAAGTGATGAGATATTTTCTTTCCCGACGCTTGAGTTGCTTTATGGTATCCTCGTGTGCATTTAATTTCCCTATGAGTCCGGTAATCATTTGAGTTGATCTTATGCATAACATAGGATCATACCACTCAAAGAATCCACTCTTACGCTCCTGCATTATTTTCATAATTGTATTTATACATATTTACGCCAAAATAATCCTAAAACTTGCTTTTAGAGATTACCAAAAATTAAACATGAAAATTTTACATGTGTTGTTTAGAAGGACCACACACATTACAACTGTGAAATCTACGGCCTGGATTAGTCTGTGTCCATGATGTTTATAAATGTGATTCAACGCGACAATGACATAACTTAGATGTAGGAGATTGTCGGTATGAAGGTCCAGATATGTTTGAGTACCCCGTTGACACTACATAATAGAAGACCAATCCAAAATAACTTTGAATCATCTAAAATTCACCTCAAACAACAGATAATCATAGAATTCAATCCATGTGTTAATACACAGGAACATCCATATTTGTTTATTAATACAAAAGGGTTGTGAATGTGTTTGGAGTTTGAATACAAATGTGAATATAGGAATAATTTCACAGTCAGATGCATTTTAGTGTTCATTTGGCATATATCAGATTCATTTGGCATATTTCACAGTCAGATGCATTTTAGTGTTCACACTACAAAATTTCAGATGCATTTATCCATAATTAATAACACTAAAATACTTTGGCATACTTACTTGCAATCTTCAGACAAAAATTGTCTCATGTGCCAAATGAACAAAAAAGCAAATTTTAGTAACCCATAATTTTAGATTAACACACTCCAATTAAATTTCGTATAATATGGTTAAACTAAAATACCCTAAAACCATTCTATTAAACATGTAATCTCATAAAAATTACATTCCAGAACCAAACCCACATGTTAAACCTAAAATACCCTAAATTACATTCAAGAACCAAAAATCCATAAGCTAAACCTAAAATTCCGTAAATTAGAGTTCTTTAACGTAACCCATATGTTAAAAATTAATAGAACCAGTTAAATTACATTCCAGAACCAAACACATATGTTAAAATTAAATTACCACAAATTACAGTTAAAGAATGTAAACCAACTATTAAACCTAGTGAAAGCTAAATAGAAGCGTATAATATCTAAATTGAGGATGAAAATGAAGTTATTTTTACCTTTGTGTGTCTCGATCGATGATCGCAATGGAGAATTGCACCGAAGAGCAGAAGAAGGGTGATGAAGTTTTTGAAGAGAAAAGAAGGGGACTGAGTTGAAAGTGTGGAGATTATACGCCCTAGTCAAAGTCTGAAAATGGTAAATAAATTATAAGTTAGGGCTACAAAGGTCACATCCACCTTGAATAAATGTTCTTATCCAACATGAACCAAACACATTATTAATAAAACCATTTGTATCATATGGTCCAATTTATCAAACAAACACAATAATAGGACTTATTGTATCCACATGACAAAGCTGGAAAATGAAATGGGACACATTACCATCATGCAACCAAACGAGCCCTTTGTATGATAATATCATATAACAATTCTAAATACACCAACTAAATCTCTAAATGCACTCTCATCTTTTTTTCAAACTTATATTCTACTTCCCTAGGACTCAATAGGTAATTTTTCATTATTTTTTTTTGTCTATCGTGTTATTTTAATAGTAGCCTTAGGTGTGAAAATGTGTTATTTTTGATAGATTGAAAGTTTTATGGGTTGGGTTCGAAATGGTGTTACAAATTTTGGTTTTTTTTTGTTTCAAGTTCGTGTAATATTTCGCTATGTTCGAATTGGTACGATGGTCAATTTTTTATGAAAAAATAGTGGTATGATGACCATTTTTGCTGAAAAATAATGGCGCGATCGTGGCACCATTTTTTCTAAAAAATAAAGGGTGGCACGATGACCAATTTTTTTGAAAAATAATGGCATGATCGTGCCATATTTTTTTGTGGAAAAAAAGGTGGCACGATGGCCATTTTTTTCTTTAAAATGGTGGCACAGTCGTGCCACCCCTTTTTTGAAAGAGAAAAATGGCTATTGTGTCATCCATATTAATTTTCTAATAAAATATGGAACTATCATGCTACCCTTTAGAAAAAATGGTCACCATTCCTATTCGAACATAACTGGAAAAAAATGCAGGAATTTGACATAAAAAATCCAAAATTTACAACGATTTTTTGAACTCAACCCATAAAACTTGAAATCTATCAAAATGACATATTTTCGCACCTAATGCTACTATCATAATAGCACAATAGAGAAAAAAAACTCTTGAGTCCTAGGTTATACCATTATCATCTCCATGTACATTTTTGGTGGTTGGTGTATGTTAAAGGAATGTAAAATTGTGTAGGTTCCAAGGGATGTGAGTGTAAGGTTTAGAAGGGGGGTTGAATAAACCTTACCAACTTTTCGATTTAGTCCTTTTAAAACGTTCGGAGTAAATACTTCACAACTGAGTCCTTGATGGACAACTAAGTTAGTTAATCAGCAGAGTTAGTCACTCAACGCACTGACGAGCCGTTGATAGAATAACTCAACCGTTTTTTGACTAAAGACTTAACTCGACTATGATATGTTTTCAGTGGAAGACTTAACACCCTTGAATTTGGTTAAGTATGTTTTAATACTTGGTTTTAGCACTTTGTTGATTACCAATTGGATAGCAAATTTATCGTGAGATATTAAAGTAATATGCAGAAATTAAAGTGTTGAAATGTAAATGACACAATAAGTTTTTATAGAGGTTCAAGATTGGGTAATTCTTCTACTCCTCTCTTCTCCAACTCCCGGAGGAATCTACTAAGTATTGATCAATATACGAGTGGTTAACGATCCCGAGATACAAGTCTTGATCACACAAACACTTGATCCTTTGGGACTCGATCCGAGATGCCTTGGTCACACAAATGCTTCTCGTGCGACTCGGAACTTCATAGGGCAAATTTGCCTTGCTACTAGAGCCCACTTGCTCAAGCTTATTGGATTTGATCACGAAGCCCTCCAAAAACTTGAGACTGGTTCGACCTTGAACCTTCCTACAATCCTCCGTGGAATGTAGACCCCTTGATTCTTCAAATGTTTCCTCTTCAACTGATTGAAGTTGTCTTTCCTTCACAGGTGAGTGTTGGATTGATTTCCTTCGTAATGTAGGCTTGAGGATTGAACTTGAATGACTTGAGAATATTTTTGGTTACAGATATTGCTTTTCTTGCTCGTATTTGATTTCTGATTGTCAAGGTAACCAACTTATTTCTCAAATAGATTCCTCAGCCTTTTATAGTGTTCTTTTGAAAATCTGCCCGTTGAAGAGATAAGCTTATTCTCAAAAGACACTTGTGGTCGTTGGCTTGTCTTGTTGTAGTCCTTGGAATTGACATTTCCTCATATGAATGATTCTTCAAATTTTTTGAGTTCGACACAGTGCGTGCTTCCCATTGGTTTATTCATTTTGCACGCTTCGGGGGATCGAGCACTTCAAGAAAGGCAAGATGGAGGTATTACTTGTTTAAGTAATTCTCTTGACTTACGTAAACGGATCTCTTTCGATTATCTCGGCTTGACCGCATTTCCTTGACTTCCCGCTTGACTTTGAGTCGACTCCAATCATTGGATGACTCTTCCATCACTTCAACTTGAGACTTGGTTGTCTTTAGTTGACTTGATTGATACTTCACTCAGCTGTATCTTAGATGCACCTTCATCGAGTTCCTGTCTTCTCTTCTTTGCCACACTCAATGCCTCCTCAATGAGTCTTCCTTCTAGTCTCCGGTTGTCTTCTTGCATGTTCAGCATAGGCCGACTTGACTCACTTCGACCAAATTTATCTACTACAATGAAATTTACAAAAAAAATGGGGTGCCAACTTTCTATTCTAAGTTTTATATGGCATTCATCAAAATCTAAAAATAATTTCCCAACAATTTCCCCCTTTTTGATGATGCCGAAACTTAAAACATTCATACAATAATTAAACAATAAAGATACGTGCATGCACAATGTAGAATCACGGAATGTATGCGTAGAATCAATCTTTTATTGATCATAACATTCTTGTTCTTTACACACTGTTCTGAGTGTATCAAAGCTTAAACAGAACTTAAGGTAATCAAGTTGTTCTATATCTACGCAAGTATGGAAATTATACAATTTTATTCAATGTACAGAAAACTCACATAAAGATGTATTTACATAGTAAAATACATGAAGAGGTGGACATCAACACTTCATCTCCTTCGTTGCCTCCTTCTTTCCTCTTCTTCAGCTCTGTCATCTTCTGACCTTTTTCTCTTCTTCTCATCTTGACGCCGCTTTTTCTCATAAGCCTTTCTCAGCGACTTCATCTCCTCTTTTTCTTTCTTGTCTTTTTCCTCCCATAGCCGAGTTTGTCTTCTATTTTCTTCTTCAATCCTCTTCACATACTCAAAGATTGTTTTTAGCCAATTGCGGGTTAGCTACTTCGTCGAATCAACCCAATAGATCCCTCATTTCTTGCCTGGATCTATGTACTCAATGTTTTTGGGCGGAGAGGTCTGTGTCCAAACCTCTTCCTCCACCACCGCTTCTTCCTCTTCCTTCCTCGGGCGTGTATTGTCTTGGGGCCTTCTTTTTCCCACCGAGTGACTAGCGAGTGACCACAGAGCGACCGCCGAGTCTGGCCGCCTATTAGCTTCTTCACATAGTTTGAGACCTTTTTCCCAAGATAAAATCCCGGCTTGAGCCATGGACATATTTGCAAAGTAACCTTCGATGCGAGCGTCTTGAATTCATTAACAGATCTTGACTCGGTTCCAACATCTGAAATGGCATAGGTGTCTCTGTTTGTTGGAATGCCTCCATGTTGTTTCAGAATATGCATAACTCGGGCATCCATCTTTCCTTCCACTTCCTTCATCCCCGCTTCAACTATCTTTCTCTTTTCACCATGGGTACTGCGCAGAGTGTTGGAGTGGCGAGTCATCGGGAGTTTGATGATATCACCGTGACAAGACCTTGTTGGGGGTTTTAGAAATCATCAAGGTCATATCTTTCGAACCTTCCCCCTCAACAGATTTTCCTTTCTTCTCTCTTTTCTCTTCCTCAGCTGTCTTTCCCTTCACAGCCGCATCCTCCTTTTCCCCTTGATCCTTTCAACGCCTTTTTTTAGGTATTCCTCTTCCCCTTTTTGGCATCATCAAAGGAGAGAGGAACCCCGGAAACAAGCTAGCAATCATGAAGTCTAAGCGGTGATAGGCGAGTTATGCTTCAATCTGCGGAGTATCTTGCCGCACGAATTGGAGCGGGTGGCGTGGATTCACTGCTACCCGACTTCATCTCACCATGAGGAGGGTGAACTTCCGATCCATGTTCTCCTCTACGCGCAGGAGCTCTTTCTTATTATATTCACGCAGCAATGCATCTATGTGTGGTGTGAGATTCATGCATTCGCTCGATGTTCTCTTGCATTCTTGTCTTCGCATAAGCATTCTCGGCCCGCCGGACTAGCAATTTATTGAAAAATGTCCTGAAATATCGAGCTTGTTCTACGCGCATTGTCTCTGCTTCTTTGTTGCCACCATTCCCTGGATCCTCGACAATTATGCCTCGCAGACGGCGATAAGGTTTGCATCTCTCATTATCCACCATGTCCAGGTGAGGCCTAGTGCCTCTCCATCTTTTCTATCTCTGCAAATATGGCCTTGAAAACTTCCCCGAACCTTAATCACTACATACTCACTCGGTGGCGACTAAGCAACGCCAAAGTCAAAGTCTGGGGGCGATGGTGTCTGTTGGAATAACAGGATCGGGTTTATGGAAGCGTTCTTGATCTCTAGTTGATTCTTCGGAAGGTCAGTACTTCCAGAGAGAAGGGAAATGATTCTACAAACGAATCATCACGCAACGGGAATCGCTCAATGACAACTTGTGCTCGTGAAGTTCCCTGGAGTCGATCCTGCAGCCTTGTGGAGCTGCGCGCGATTGACTCTGTTTGTTGTGGTCTGTTGTGAAGTTGACCCGACTTGCCGAGCTTTCAAATATCTTAACACTTCGTCGGTCTCACCGGTTTTTCAACATGAGTTGACTGGTCCTCGGCCATATCAGAAGCGTCATCGGACGATGATGAGATTTCCATGGGTGGCTCATTATCAAAATTAAATGTTTGGCGAGTAGCCTTAAGGTCAGACTTACTCGTGCTTGGAAGAACATCCTCAGCTGAGTCTTTTGGATCGGCAATAGGGGATGACTCAGCTTCGTCTTCACCTTCAAATCCCAGAAAGGTTACATCAGGGTTGTCTTGGGAATCGTGAAGAGCATTTATCTCCTTTTCATATGGATCAATGATAGTAGGAGGGATGTTCTGTGCGTCCGTCTCTTTACCCCAGGAAGTCTCAACCTCTCGTTGGCCTTCATTACCTCCTGCAGATCTCTCTTGCAACGAGGCACTGGGCGATCCCCTTCGACGGTGTCACTGTCTTGGGGTCTTTCGAGGTGGCATCCACTGGAGTCTCAACTCCATGGATTGCACTTTCATTACTAGAGTGTTAACTCCCGGGCGTTCCTTCATGTGCCTCGACGCATCAACAGCGTCATTGGCCTCGCAGAGAGATTGGCACTTCACCGAGACGATCTTAATCGTCGACTCTCGATGACAACTGCTGTGTATTCATTGTTGTTCCTTCTCCACTTCGCCTCCGAGATTCGTTGTGGAGTCACCGCAACATCCTTCGACCTTGCTGCGGTGGAGGAGTTTCCCCTCACCGGCACACCACCGGTGAGTGACTTGGAGTGGGGTCACTCGTCTCCCGGACTCCCTACTGTTCCTTTGAGTATTCACCATTTGGGGCAGGTGGTAAGACACTTTCATTAGGGGTTGGCTCGACTGGGGTCCCCACAATCCCGCCATCTCGATTCCTCTTATTACCTTCTTCTCGAGTGAGTCGGGGAAGTGGTGGCGGCGACAACAAAGGCAATATCTTTCGCACCACTCCCATCGGATCAATCTCCAACCCGTGATGTGGAAGATTCCCATGGTCCTTCCAACAATCGTTGCTCATGTAGGGCTCGATTCCCGCATGGCTTGCTGCATCTCCAATTCTTCTCAGAGCAACAAAGGGGTCCGGATCCTCATCACTCCCGAGAGAGAATGTTGAGATGAGGATGTGTATGATTAGTGGTTCCAAAGAAAGGGACAAATCGGCCTTTTCACGAGCCTCGCCTTCCCTCTCGCGCCTCTCTCATTCTCCTTGTCCTTGAAGATCCGCAAAATATCTATGCGTTTTTCTTCATCCAGCTTGGACCACGTTGGTCAATCCGAAAAGTTCAACAGTTCATCTTCTTCTTCAATGAATTCTTTTTGGAACTGTTCCTAGATCGACTCGCTTCCATTTCCTCCATTCTCGCAGACGATTTTGGATGTCCGGATATGGTGGGGATAGGATCATCACATCATCATCATCCTTGTCATCTTCTCCTGCCGTCCCTCGTGCTCGGGGATTAAGGGTAGCAAACCTTGATGCTCCATACCCTCGCAGCGGCGTCATTGCGGAGGGGATACAACTCACAACAGGAGAGTTTGCTTTCTCGGCTATCTTTTTCTGCTCTCAAATGCTCTGGCGACAATGTGTCTTCAATGTGCCTCTCATTGATCGGCCAAACAGACTTGGCTGTTTCATCAATTATTTCGAGACTCTACTTCTTCAGCAGTCTCCGGATTTGTTTCAAATTTGAGTGGTCTGACTTAGCCGGTTTCTCAAGCTCGAACGCTTGAAGATTCTTCTTATTTTAGTCCTTACCAGAGGGATTTCTGGCTCGGATATGGTTTCTTCCGAGTCCCGGCAGGGGCCGGTAGTCTTTGTCTTCTTCTCGAGAAGGCTGGCCGTCTCGGCTTATCGGTTCTCCTTTTCTTGACAACCCGAGAATGTATTTGAGGTTCCTTCTCCGTGCAAGGTCAGAGAGGCGGGAGACACGGCTGCGAGGCGGTGACTCGACTGCAGGGGGGCATCTTTTCTTTTCTTCTTCTTTGTTGCGGGGGCAACAGATTTCTTAGCAAAATGCGAGCAACCTTCTTCTCGGGGAGGAGAGGAGACATTGTTTCTTCAGACCACCCGATTCCCCCTCACTGTGACGCTCTCTTTGCATATGCTCTCTTCTCGTGCTCCGAAAAGGTTAGATCGAACATCTTCTTGTTTACATGGAACGCCTTTCCATGTCGAAGAGGAACTCCTTTTACTTCCATCATCCGCCAATCGGGCCGCACCCGTGGAACCTCCAAACGTACCATCCTCCTTAAAGAATTTATTTCCAATATTAATGCAGAGTCTCGTTGTATACAAACTCGGCCATTTCACTTTCTTTTCTTTAATGATCGCGGCCATTACGATCGGCTTAGCTTTGGACAACTGGTCAAAGCTTCCAAATTTGATGTCTATGCATTTGCCAACAATGTCCGGCAATTTGTGGTAGTCCTCTTTCAATAGCTTCTTGTTAGCTTTGTGTAGACCACCTTCGCAGAAGACAATCGGACTTGGCTACTTCCTTCCAAGCGGCGGCCAGTTAACATCGCCTTCATAAATCTCGGCACTCCTTCCGCCAAAGAAAAAGCAAATGTTCTCACGATCCTCGCGATAATGATGAAAGCTTTTCCGTGAACAGAGGACTTGATGCCCTCATCGTGAACTTCATTCACGTAGAACTCGTGCGACCTCTTCCACGTAGGCCATCGGAAACTCCACAAAAACGGTTTTAGCCTGGACTTTTCCAACTTCTCGTGCTATCTTCTTCACAAGGGTGTCGCTCGGACCTGTTTGATCATGCCGTCGAAATCCCAGACCCGAGTGTGGATTTGCTTTCCCAACTTGACGAAATCATGAGTAGATGCCATTTCTCGATGTTTTACCGAACGAAACTTTGAAAATGAACTTGAGGATTTATAGGGTTTTGAGAGAAAATTTCTTTCTTTGCCTTCGAGAGAGATGAACAGTTTTGGTAAAGTGAGAGAAAATCGGATGAAATGGTACAAGTATGAGTTATGAAAGGACGTGCGGGTGGTTTTTGAAATTTGATCAAGATCAACAACTCAGATTTTGCACGCCAATTTACACTTAATTTCTCGTATTTAATGCGGCAACATTTATATCCAATCATAAGCTTTGTGTGCGACTTTTTTGATCAGACACGTCATAATTATCTTGACGTCATTCTTAAAAACATTCCCGCTTAGTAAAAACGATTTGTGTTTTTGTCACTTTGCTCATAAATGACTCAGCTTATTCCTTAGCTGATTTAACTCTTCTCTCTTTGCACATAAATACTCGGTTTGTCTGCTAACTCGATGCAAACATTCTCCGATCTGGTGATTCACTTAGCTAATTTAAGAGTTGACTCTTTTTCATCTTTTCGTGTTTCATCTCTTTTCTTTTGAGTCTTCCGAGTGTCAACTCACCAAATTAACCCCAATTCATGTTTGAGTTCTTCAAATCTTGATTCACATAATGGTTTTGTGAATATATCGATTAACCGCTTATCGGTTGAGATATATTCCAAGGTGATGTCCTTCTTTTCAATATGATCTCTTATGAAGTGATATCTGACATCAATATGCTTTGTTCTTGAGTGCAACACAGGATTTTGAGTGATTGCAATCGCACTTGTGTTATCACACATAATTGGAATTTCCTTTTCTTCAACTTCATAGTCTCTCACTTTGTCTCATCCATAAGACTCGGCACAACAAATTTGCCGCAGCCTATGTATTCTCGTCACTGTGGAGGTGGCTATTGAATTTTGCTTCTTGCTAAACCAGAAATTAGCCTATTTCCAAGCATTTGACATGTGCCTCGAGGTACTCTTCCCACAATTCTACATCCAAAGATAGTCGAGTCCGAGTAACCAATTAACTTGGATCCACCTTCCTTTGGATACCATAAGCCAACTTCTTGGCTTCCTTTCAAATATCTCAAGATTGCAGTCATGTGGCTTTCTTTTGGAGCAGATTGAAATCTTGCACATACACCTACAACAAAGGTGATGTCTGTCACCTTCTTTGTAAGATAGAGCAATGATCCAATAAGTGCTCAGTATCTTGTTTGATCTACTGAGCTTGCCATCCGCATCCATATCCATTTTGATGATGTATTCATTGGTATTTTCACGTAAGACTTCTCTTCCATACCAAATTTCTTCATTAAATCTCTGGTGTATTTTGTCGACTTATGAAGGTTCCATCCTTCACCGTTTCACTTGGAGTCCAAGGAAGAATGTCGCTCTCTCCCATCATGCTCATTTCAAATTTGCTTTGCATAAGATTTGAGAATTTATCACACAGCTCTTTGTTTGTTGATCCAAAGATGATGTCATCCACATATATTTGAACAAGCGATACTCTTCCCATCTTGAATTCTCAAGAGTGTTCTATCCACTTTGCCTTTTGTGAATCCGTTCTCGATCGGAATTGTGATAATGTATCATACCATGCTCTGTGCCTGCTTTTCAATCCATATAAAGCTTTCTTGAGTTTGTATACCTTATCTCCAAGAGTCTTCTCGCTCAAATCCTGGAGGTTGTTCAACATATACTTCTTCTTCCAATAACCCATTAAGGAATGCACTCTTTACATCCATTTGATATACAATAAAGTTCTTGTGAGCTGCATAGGCAAGAAACGTCCTTATTGCTTCCAATCTTGCCACATGAGCAAAAGTTTCATCGAAATCTATTCTTTCTTCTTGGCAATACCCTTTGGCTACCAATCTTGCTTTGTTTCTCACCACGAACCTTTCTCATTCATCTTATTTCAACACCCATTTAGTGCCAATAACATTTTCATGGGTAGGTCTTTGAACCAATTCCCACACTTTGTTCCTTTCAAACCGATTCACTCTTCTTGCATGGCTTGAATCCAATGTGTGTCATCCAATGCTTGTGACACATCTTTTGGCTCTATTTGTGAGATGAAACAAGTAAACATTGCTTCTTGTTGAGTTCGATCTAGTTTTCACACCTTCTCTTACATCTCCAATGATTAGTTCTCGGTGGATGGTCTCTCGACCATCTTACATCGTTGGAGTAAGTTAGGTGATTCATCATCTTGCGGTTGTGTTATTTTGATAAGCTCTCTCATCATCATCACTTAGCATGCAGAATTTCCAGTGTCTTTGAGACTCGGCTATCTCATCTTCATCCGGACTTATAATTCCGGCTTGACTTCAATATAGGGACTCTTCGCATGGTTGGTTGATTCACTTTATCACCGACTCTTCAATGTCTTCTCCATTTACGTTGGGTTCATCAAACACCACATGGATGGAATCTTCGTAACCATTGTCCTCTTGTTGAGCACTCTGGCTTTGCTTTCACCGAGTATCCTAAGAAGATACCTTCATCGACTTTAGCATCAAAAGCCTTTAAATTATCTTTGCCATTGTTATGGATGAAGCATTTGCATCCAAATATTCTAAAATATGCAACATTTGGCTTTCTCCTGTCCAAATATCATAGGGAGTCTTTGTCACCGTTGTCATTTATCATGCATCTATTTTGAGTATCTTTGTGTTTATTGCTTCACCCAAAATCTTTTAAGCGACCTGCTTGACTAACATGGTCCTTGCTGCTTCTTTGAGAGTTCTATTCCTTCTTTCTACAACTCCATTCTGTGGGAGTCCTTGCAGCAGATAATTCATGACCAATACCATTTTCAATACAAGATCGAGTTATTATACCATTGACAAACTCGGTTCCTCTGTCGATCTTATTTTGATGATGGTTTGACTCTTCTCATTTTGGATTCTCTTCATCACCTGTGGGTAGTTTCTGAGTTTCTTTCTTCTTACACATGAATATTGTCCATGTATATCTTGAGTAGTCATCTACTACCACCAAGGTGTATTTCTTCCCACTTATGCTGGCTGGTTCAACTGGACCAAATAGATCCATATGTAGCAGGTGCAATATTCTTGTTGAAGATGGACATGTCTTTTCTTTGAATGATGATTTGATCTGTTTTCCCATCTGGCATGCATCACATATACTCTCCTTCTTGTATACTGAGTCTGGAAGTCATTCCACAAGATTACTTCTTGCAAGTTTATTAATAGTTTTGAAGTTCAGGTGACTTAGCTTCTTGTGCCACAACCAACTTGATTTAGCTGTGCTCTTTGCTAGCAGACAAGTGCTTGGTGTTGCAGTTGACCAATCTACCACATACATGTTCTTTTGTCTGCATCCTTGCAACACTATTTCATTAGTTTCAGTGTCCTTGATTTGGCATAGACCCATATTGAATCCAACATTGTCGCTTTGTCACGAGTTGACTTATGCTTAGCAAGTTGAAATTTAGGCCTTCAACGTATGCAACATCTGTAATTTCTAATCCATTTTTCTTGATGGATCCAATGCCTCTTATTTCTCCTGGAGCTTCATTTCCTCCAAATATGACTTTTGCACCTCTAACATCCTTGAATTTTGATAGATTTTTCTTGTTTCCTGTCATGTGTTTGGAACAGCCACTATCCATGTACCAGGTTCCTTGGCACTCACCGCTCCTTGAACCCTGCAATCAAGGAAATTAGGTTTTAGGTACCCATACTTGCCTGGGTCCCGAGGGGTTAGTATTGTAAGATGATCCAACCAACCTATAGCCACATGATTTGACTCTAAGAAGTTGCCATCTATCAGTGCCATAATCATAATTAATTTTGGCAAATTGCTTGGGGGTTCTAGGTTCATACAACTGTCTCTTTTGTCTGTATGCCTGTGCATGTGTTTTAGCAATTGCCTTCTTTGGGTAGTTGTGATATCTCTGAGTGTAGTGCCTAGGTGCATATGTGTGATGATGATAGCTCTTATGCCTTTAGAATGGCCTTTGCTGAGTTCTAGGCCTTTGCCACTTAGACTTATATTCCATAGGTCCTTGCTGATAGTTCACATTATTCCAATCAGCTTGGCTTGGGTACTTTCTACCATTCCATATGTGTTTCTTTTATAGACCTTCTTCCGGGCTTTTGGTAGCTCTGTTTCTTCTTTACGAGTATCTCCTGTTTGGAGTTTGGCCGAGGAACTCGACCGATTTCTTCTCACTGCTTGTCATCTCGGACACTCAATCGGCCGTTTTCCTTTATAACCAAGGCCGCTTTGCTTGTGATTGTGCTTTGGAATAAATGTGTAACCATTTGGAGTTTTGGATTTTAGAGATGCTTCATTACTTGAAGATCCTTTTCCAAAATCACTTTTGGAGCTTGACATAGTACGGAGGAATTAAATCATAAGCTGTCTTATCTCCGCATTCTCTTTGACTCATAATAAAATCATCCAAGGATTTAGATGCCTTAGTGAATGAGGCAATCACATTTTTGAGGTCATTCTCCCTCTTTTCTATAGCAGCTATGTCTCGCTATTAACTTAGCATTTTCAAATTTTTAGACTTTTATTCTCATTAGCTATTTGACTTAGAGTACTCGGCTCCTTAGTTAGGCTGTGAGTTTTGCTCTTGAGTAAATAGTCGTTTTCCTCATTTAGTAGTGTGTGTGAGGATTTAATGTATTCAAAATCTTTCATCATTTTGCCTAATGAATCATAAAGATCGGTGGGTGATGAGGTGTGTGTGTCACAATCACTATCACTAGTATCGAGTGTGATGAGTTAGAGTGTACCTCATCTTCTTGGTCGGGTTGGTTTTGTTCTTTAGCCATTAGACGGATCAAGGCTTCTTCTTCGAGTCACTTGAGTAGTCGGCTTCACTACTCTCCGAGTCCTGCTGTGTCTTTTGACTTGACTTTGTCTCGATGAGTTTCTGCAGACCAACATTGCCTTTCTCTTTTCCCCGTCTTCTTTCTTCTCAAGACTTTTCTTTCCTCTTCATTTCTCGTATTTGTTGACTACGAGGATATGGGCATTCAATGGCATAGTGACCGGGTTGCTGCGCTTCAAAGATAGATTTTCAACTTTTTGATCGATTCTTTCCATCCTTGGATTGTCGGCTCTTTGATATTCAACTTTTTGATGCTCGCTCTCTTGGGTGGTCTTTCTTCCCTTGACTTGGAGGAGCCGAGTGTCTTCCGGAGGATTCACCTTTGCTTCTTTTGTAATTCTTATTGAAGAACTTGTTAAACCTTTTAACCATCGGTCGCGATCTCCTCTGGTCAATGACTTTTCTTTGACCTCAACTCTTTTGCCATCCTTAACAATTAGAGCATCTGTTTTGGGCACAACTGTTTCCTCTTGGTCTTTTCTTCTCAGCTCAAATTCGTAGGCTTTGAGATCTGAGAATAGCTCATGGTTGGATGTCTTTGATAGGTCCATGGAATGTCTCATGGCCATGACTTTCATATCCCACTCAGTTGGGAGACTTCTTAGAATCTTCATACACATTTCCTTTTGTGTATATTCTTTTCCAAGTGCGAGATAGCTCATTGGTAATTTACGTGAACCGAGCATCCAGTTGATCCAAGGTTTCTCCTGCAAACATCTTAAAGTTTTCAAATTTTTGTACAACAATGATAGTTTATTTTCCTTGATTTGCTCTGAGCCTTCACAAATCAAGGTTAGCTTGTCCCAGATTTCTTTTGTCGTTTTGCATGATTTGACTTTGTTGAACATGGCTTTGTCCAAAGTTTTGTAAAGAATGTCCTTGGCCACATTGTCCAAGTTATATCTTTTCCCGTGTCATCATTTGTCTATTCAACTCTTGGTTTTTCAACCATCGCCGGTCCGGGAGCGACATCCTCTTCTCCTTCCTTCGCCTTCTCTCCTTGCAGCTGTGTTCACTTTTAAGATTTGGAGTGGCCCATCTTCTATTACTATCCACATTTCATCGTGTAATGCTGATAGGTGAGCATGCATACGAATTTTCCAATCATCAAATTCTTCAATTGTGAACATAGGGATGCGTGCCAAATTTGCTTCCATGGTAATAACTTTGCTGAATAAAAGAGTTTTGAAAGATCAAGTGCTAAAGCAAACTTTGAAAAATTTGGAGATCTAGTTCAGTGACCAGTGCGGAAAGCTCAGTGAACCAGCCGCTCTGATAATAACTTGAGACTTGACTGTCTTGAGTTGATTTGACTGATACTTCACTCAGCTGTATATCACCGCACCTTGATCGAGTTCTGTCTTCTCTTTTTGCCACACTCACCGCCTTGCGAGTAGGCAGTCTTTCTTCTAGTCTCCAGTTGTCTTCTTGCATGTTCAGGCATAGCTGACTTGACTCAACTCGACCATCCCTATCTATTACAATGCAATTTACAACAAAAATGGTGTGCCAACTTTCTATTCTAAGTTTTACATGGCATTCATCAAAATCTAAAAATAATTTCCCAACAAATTGGTTTTTGTACTAGAAGGGTAAAATGAGAAACATAGAAGGGGTTTGTACTAGAAGGGTAAGATGAGAAACAAGTAAATGGTTGTATTTATCAAATATAGTGGTGTGAATAGCGTCTCCCTTTAAATTTATAACTATAGTTACTTTCACTTAAATTACCTTTAACCAATATTTTAAATATCGTGCTGATATAAATCATCAAGCTAACGATAAGCGGTTCAATCGGTTGGACTGGTTCAAGTCCCATTTTAATTTCTTATTTCTAAATTACCAACGAAACATACATTACACTTCCCGATATATTTTTATACTTATACGCATATTTTCCAATACATTAAATCAAACTTCTTTTCCAAACTCCTCAATCACTAAACAAACATACCCAAATTATATTTTGATTTTTATTACATAAAATATTAATGTAATCATAGACGAAGGCACATTACAAAGTATGGAGGCACGAGTCTCCATAACTTTTTTTTAATAATTATATTATTTATTGTTTATTTTAAAAAGTATATATTAATTAAGTAAAAACAAACTAATTCCCACTAATTGCTTTATACATATATTCTTTTCTTTACTATTTATTATTTATCTTTAAAAATTATATATTAATTAGGTTAAAAAATAAATAAAGTGTGTCCCCACTAATTGTTTTTATAACATTTATAATTGTATATATTTTTGTGTCCCCGTTGTAAAAAAAATTTGGATCCATCCCTGAATGTAATATAGTAATATAAAAGAAAAAATTGTATATATTTAGTTAATTTCTTATTTTTGATCTTGTAAATATTTGATTAATTGTCTATGCCTATATTATAGAAATTTGTCTAAATTTAGAATATTTTAACCGATTAAAAATTCTTGTTTGATTTTGTTAAAATATAAAATAATTGATTAAAAGTATAACGTAGACATGCCTTATTTTACTTTATTATTGTCAATATAAGTCATTAGTATTTGTTTTACAACTAAATATCATGTAATACATTTGAAAATAAAATATTTTTAAATAATCAATTTAAAAAATCTAAATAGCTCAAAATTCAAAGAACGACATAAATATATTAAATATTAAGTTTATAATTTTGGTCTTTATAATAAAATTAAAAAACATAAAAAGTAGTGAAATATTGTTCAACCGATTTTGAACTGGTTTTGACAAGTTTTGGCGGACTTAACCGCAAAAATAATTTTATGGTTGTACCATACTAGATCGACCGCCGATATTCGCTATAACCAATTTAACCGAATGCTACGGACGATATTTTAAAACACTCCTCTAACATCACACCAATAACCTTTATAACTTTCCAATATTAGTGACTTACTATTTGACTTTCCATTTTGCACAAGTATTTTACTGAAAATGCACAACTTTGTGCCTTAAACAAGTTTTTGCTTGAAATCAAATCAACACTATGAAAAAGTTTCAAAAAATGAAACTGCTTGTACCAAAAAAAAAATGTTTTCAAATAGCAGAAAAAGATAGAACTAACCCAATATTGGATGAATGAGGAATCACAACCATACTGTTTTGATTTTACAAGTGTTTTTTGTCGTGGGAAATTCATGTTTCCCACATCCCAGCCCCCAAGCTATATGTTTCGTAATAATATCTTAACATTTTTCTTTGATTTTGTTTTTGGTTTCTTTTGCAAAAAATGAATTTAAAATGGAAATTTAAGAAATTGCCCTATGGGGTATTTTAGAAAAATGTTCCCAAAGTATTAAAACATGATTTATACCCCTATATCTATACTGCCCACCTCACTTCAGTTCCCACCAAATTTTGTCCAAATAAAAAACCGAATTCACAATTTTCGCACATTTCAAGAACAATTACAAGTACATACTCATTATCTATACTATATCTAACAATGTCAATTTTTACTTATTCTAAAAATAATAAAATGTTGGTCAATCTACCATTTTCAAATAAAGTTAAAACTCAAATTTAATTAAATATAATGAACATCATCACAACTAACCTGACTAGGATTAGAATCGGTATAATTTTACATTGTTAGATATAGTATATATAGAGAATCAATCAAATATCTTTCCAAATTAGAGATTCTTGTGATAACCAATAATTAAATTAGGGGTTAATGTAGAAGTTATTTTAGGGGCTAATTTAGGATTAAAAAAAATAAAAATAACAATAAAAATAAAAATCAACCTATAAATACATGAATAGCCCCCACATAAGGTTTTTCACATTTTTCTCAATTCTCTACAATAGAAGATGAAGGGATCAAGGAATAGGACTTTTATCGTTCATTTATCTATACATGAATAACCTACATAAATCAACTTTTTGATAATTATTGGGACCACTTTAATTTATAAATTCGCATTTTCTTAATAATATTTTTAGAGTACTTTAATTTTATGAAATTGGGTTGTGAAGCCCTCGATTTTATTTCAAGAATGTACTTGTTTCATGTATCGTCCTTGTATTATTTTGACTATTTTACCGCGTCGCATTGACGGGTAAATATTAATGATATATATATTTCGCATTTAATTTTTTTTTATTTATTACCGGTGACCATAACCATTTATTACTTCTACTTCGCATTAATGATCACTTGATCGATCATCATTATTATTATTTGTGTATATATTAGTCACCTTAGAATTTTAAGAGATTATTTATTTTAGAGACTTATACCTTATAGAATTAAGAAATTGATGAGACTTATAAGTGATCAAGGAAATCACTAATTATTTTGGAGATTGATATTATTCATCTATTATCATCAATTTTGGACAAAAAAAAAATGGAATTACCACAAATACCCTTAAGGGGGACGACCATGATAGGTATTTTGGTGTAGAAATATCTCCCAACTCTTGTACACATACACCTTATGTATTCATCTTGTGTATTACTACACCATTAATTCAAACCTACATCTTAGAATTATCCTACAAATTCAACCACTCAATTGGTCAAACAAGACAAAAATTTAAATTCTCCCTAAAACATGACTTTTGGCCACTTGTCTCTAACATAGTAGCATAGGTATTACTTTACTCCCTAAATTCCTCAATTATTACCCTAACTTATTATCTAACCAAACAAGACAAAATATTTGTCCCCCTCCCCACCCCATATGGACGGCCAAGAGGCCTTAGTTGGGCAAGAAAATTGTTCAAGTTTTATTCACCACATTTCATTTCACCAACACAAAATTATTCGAAGTTTTATATTTTCTCTTCTCCCTCTCTAAAAATCATCCTACCTCTCTCTATATACTCTTCTTCAAACCTTCAAACACTTAACTAAAATTTCAAGAATTCATCTCCCTACTCCTTCAAAAAATTCGAACCATCACTACTAAGGTAAGGAAAATTTTATTTTCTACCCATTTTTGATATCACCTAACTCATCTCTTTCACCTTCTAATTTAAGTTTGATTTTTGATTTTGAGGTATACTTAGAAGATCATTTGAGGATATTAAGAGACTTGAGGTCATCTTGAAGAAGAAATTGTGAAGAAGTTGGACTATAAGGTAAGAAATGGGATTTTTAGTACATTTTCTCCTTCTCTTTCTATTTTCCAAATTTTGACACTCCATTTTTATTTTTGGATTTTTAGGGGCTGACCTTGAAGGTTGTTATTAAGGGTGACCAAAATCTTACATTTTGAAGCCATTACTAGTCACACTTTACTCACTACACAAGGTAAATGTAGTATTTCCAATTTCTCACCATCTACTTCTTCTCCTTAAATTTTTAAACTCATTTTTCTAACTCCTATATTTTTTTATATATATTCCTTGACTTAGGGGCTGACCTAAGTCACTTCTTCATCAAGAGTGATTTATTCCATTTTTCACCAACAAATCAATCTTTAAGGTGGGTGGAAAAATCTTTCCAACTTCTAGATGTTTTTACTTATAGTATTTTGATGTTGAGCACTTGAGATATATATGTGATGTATTTCATGTTAATTTCTTGTATCAAGTTGAAAATTTCTCTAGTATGGCTCAAAAATGCTATTTGTTGAAAAATAGGTGCATACATGTACATTTTATTGTGATATTTGGTGAATGCTTGTGTGAATGGACTTGTATATGTATGACTCTTGAAATTCATGTTTTGTATGACTTACAACCTGGACAAGTCGAGCATAATTGATTAAATTTTAGTTTTTGGACTTAAAATGCAAAAATAGAAAGTTGGTGGACTTAATTGCAAGAAAATAAAACTTAAGGGACCCTTCTGTAATTTAGAGTTTTGGGACTGTACTCAGGTTCAAAAATTATGTTTGGACATTTTAATAAAGTCTTAAGAGTTTTTAGATAAATAAAATCAACCCTTAAAAGCCCAAGGACTAGATTGTAAAATTTTAGAAGTTTAAGGGCTATATTGCAATTTTCGAAACTGTACCAGACCCTATTTTTAAAATTTGAAATTTTAACTCTAAATGGATTGGAAATATCATATTTTAAGTGTATTCCAAAAATCCAAATGTTTAGAGCTTGGAAAGTAATTTTATAAAAATTGAGGGACCAAATCGTAAAAAATTAAAATTGAGGACCAAAATCAAATTTCCAGGACTTATGCAGTCCATGAAACTGGAAATACTAATTTAACTATAACATAATTATATTTTGGACCCAAGGTTCAAATTTCATAACAATTGGACCCCTAAAAGCCTTAAAGGCGATTATTTCAAAATGGGACAAAAATGAGATTTTGAAACGTTAAGGGACCTATACTTATTTATTTTAAAAACTGCTTTTGTCCCAATACCCCACTGACATTAGTGACATTTTTCAACTGGAATCACATTAAAATCCCTTCCAGTTTGTGAGTTCCAATTATTTTAAACTTAGGGTCCGAAATGACAATTTTAACAAAATTTGGGGTCAATGTGAGTATTTTATAAAATCTCGACCTCAAAACTTTAAAAACCTGAATATGTGAAAAATTTAGAGAATTTAGGAACTGACCTCATAATTTTTCAAGGTCGGGATATTTACTTATTCAATTTTTAACCCCAAAAGTATTGGTTTTTACAAAACGGGGCTAATTGTAAATTTTCTTTTTAACAAGGACCTAACTCAAATTATTTTTCTTTTAAAGAAACAGCCCTGGAACCTCTGACTTTTAATAATTAATTAAAATATTTTATTTTCTTAAAAGTTAAAACCCCTTGACTTGTCGGATCGTCTTGACCGATTAATACCCGATCGCGGGGTGACTTCCTTGTCTTGTGATTTCGAATCTATAACGAGACTTATGTTCCACCTAATCTTTCACGATATCGAAGATTTCTTATCCTCCCAATAATTATCTTCATCCAAATAACTCCACCAACGCCATAATTGCCACTCGCGATTTTCGAAACTTCTCTTGAACTGCTTCCCTGAATTAATAATACTCGACTGTTTGGTTGACTTCCTGAACTTGTCTTTACTTTCCTGTCTGAGTCAACTTGGTGTGTCGAGCTCACAGTCGGAATGGATACGTCGGGGATGGAACCGGGTAGCTCGGCTGCTATTCCACTCTTCCAGCCCCACCGTCCTAATCCGGCAACTGAGGGACGAAGTTTGTCCAAGTAAAGCGGGTCGTAATACTTGAGGTATAATCAAGATTATGACGAATCCTAGCCTTGCAAGCTCCAATGTGGGCGATAAGGTGTCAGGTCTTGGACCATCTTGAACGGGGAGTTACAAGGAAGAACGAAGAAATCGCTGTCTGATCCACACGATTCCGGAGTTAATCGGACCCGATTGGTTGGCGCTATAAATCCATACGCAACCGCTACTTGTATTGCATTGGTTGGCGCTACAAATCCGTACGCAACCTTTACTCGTTTTCATAGGATTGGCGTTACATTCCGTACGCAATCCTACATGTCTTGCTCGAATCATAGTGCTTGTGTGACAACGAACTGTTTCTTAAATGGTATAAGTATTTTACTTAAATATATTTATCACGACGCTTGTGGACTGTGTGTGAAATCATGCATCATATCTCACGCGTTTTCATACAACTGATTTTCTCGCATTAACTATATATATCACCACACTTGTACACGATCACCCCATCCACTGAGATTTTTGTCTCATTCCCTCATGTTTTCTAACCTTAGATGAGGAGTACATTGAAGACGTCGAACCTAATACAGACTGAATCCCGTGCTCCGCCTGTCGTACTTGTTCCTATTATCATTGAAGTCGAGCGACATTTTTATTTTGCTTTTGTTATTGTTGGACTCCTTCATTCTGTTTTAGTTTGGGCTGTAAGTTTAAATTCGGATATTCTGATGGGTTGTATTTGGATATTGTCGGACCTTAAGATGTAATTTGTACTTGTGTTTATTTCTTTTCGCTGCATTAGACTCTTTTCACTTGGAGATTTGTATAATTGGTTTAGACTGTTGATTTATCGCCGTCGCGTCGCGTTTGGGGCGTGACATGGGTCGTTACACTTCTAATCATAATTGAATTAAATTAGCTAGCTGATTTGATCCCTACAATTTATTAATCAAAATCATAGGAATAAATGTAAAGATTAACCAGAAATCGTAGGAATTAATTGTAGAGATAAATTAGCCATGAATAGCTTATCTAGTAGGATTTATTTCCTTTTATTCTTAGACATGTGATGTATATATATTCAGCCTTGTATTCCAAAAATCTTTAAGAATGAAAGTGAATCATATTACACTCTCAAAAACCACAGTATAGAGAATAAGTATATAGTTGTAATTGTGTTAGGAAATTTATTATATAGATTTTGATGATATTTAGAAAACTTTGTATTAGAAAGTTGGCATACTCCAATTATGTATGTAAATTTTACTATGTAATAGTTAGATAACTTAGTTGAGTCAAATTACAACTAAGTAGAAGTATGCTGAAGACTTACTGAAGAATGCAGAGAAGAATCAATTGAATCACAATTGAGTAGATCAGAAGATTTACATTAGAGTCAACCAAGGAATGATGGAGATGGCTCAAGTCAAGGGGTAAAGCAGCTGAAGGACTCAGAGACAACTGAAGAAGTCCGTTGTGTTGTAAGCCAAAGAACTTACCTATTTTGGAAATGGAGACAAACCTGCAACCTTAAAGTGTTCCTCTTGAAAGAATGCAAGAAGCTTAAGCCAATGAGAAGCCTGCAGAACTCTGATCTTTTCAGATGCCTGCATGTATCAGTTTAACAAAGGTTGGATCAACATCAAAGCTTCAAAATAAGACAAGCCAACAAACACTAAGTAAGAGTTTGAATTTTTATCTCTTCAATGGAAAAAATTGAACTTCTACTATAAAAGGTTGAGGGATTTTCAGAGAAAAATAGAGAACACTAATACGAGCAAGACAGAGAACTGAAAAGCATTCAAGCAAGAACTGCAAAATACTCTCTCTCAAGCGAATATTCATATATCCTTGAGTCTAATTTAAAGACACTTCATCCAACACTCTCACGTTGAAAGATAAAAGTTGTACTTCAAAGGTCGAACCTGAATCAAATCTGAAGGAGGGTTGTGTGATCAATCCTTGAAGATTTGAAGAGCTGAAGTACTGAGGCAGCTGCCTTACGAAGAGCTGAGTCTCAGAAGATTGGCTCGCCGTGATCAAAGCAATCTTGGACTGTACTATTGTAACAAAGTCACAGTTGCATTAGTGAATTCCTCCTAGAGTAGGAGAAGAGTGGAGTAGAAAAATTACCCCATCCTAGAACCACTATAAATTCTGTGTTTTCTTAATTATGCACTTTAATTTTTGCATTTTATTTTCTACTTTATTTGCCATCCAACTTGATAATAACCAATCTAAAAGTATAAGTATTGATAAACCAAGCTTTAAAAAGGGTGTAAGACTTCCGGTGTAAATTAAGAAAATTGATTTTCTAAAAGTTGACTTCATTCAGCTGAGTTACTCTATCAACAACTCTCTCAGAGTCTGTTGAGTGGTTAACTCTTCTGCTGAAGCTTAACACAACTGTCTTTTAAAAGACTTAGCTTTATCTTGTAATCTCTGATTTTATCAAGAATCGAAAATTGGGTAAAGTCTATTCAAACCTCCTCTTCTAGACTTTATTCTGTACCCGTTGTGACCTACAAATGGTTCTTGAAATGTGTAAAGAATTTGGGAATTCAATTTTTTCTTCAAACATAATTTTGTGGGTAGTGAGGTGGGCAACAACAGTAGGGTTGCAAACGAGCCGACCCAAGCCGAACAAGAACATACTCGAGTTTAGTTTGTTTAGTTTTTGGATCGACTCGAGTTCGATACGAGCTTTCCTAATTGAGTTCGAGCTCGGTTCATGAAAATTATTTGGTTCGCGAACAGTTCAAGCCCGGCTCGTAAAAAGCTCGTTTAATATATTCGACAAGCTTAACTCGAGTTGGACTCGTAAAAGGCTCGTTTGAGCTTAGCACGAGCTCGGCTCGCAAAAGGATCATGATATGCTCGAGCTCAAATTCCAGCTCATCAAAGCAAACTCAAGCTCATTAGAGATCGAGTTAGAATTCATTAAAGCTTAAAATATGTGCTAAATTATCCTTATTCATTAATCAAATTTTACATTAAAACTAAATCACTTGTTTTAGCAATACAAAAGTAAAAATCAAATGCACAAGAGATAGCTGAAAATTTACATATTAATAAGAAAGTAAATTTTAAATGAATTAACCATAAGTTTTTAGAATCATAATTAATTAATAAATTTTAGTTGTGGATAATTATTAATAACATTTATAGATGTTTTAAATATTTATAATATGCTTATGACTTCATGAGAAAATAGTACTAATTGATAATCATATTAATTACTAAGTTTAAATTTATAATTCATACTAGGTAAGTCTCGTGTGATACACGAGTTTTGTTGGTTTGTTTATACTAAATACTTCGTAGTTCTCACCAAACTATTCGATTTTTTAAAATATTTTACTTTTTAACAAAACTAAATAATTTAAAAATATCCAAAACCAACACGTTTTTAAATATGCCTCAACCAGAGCAACACCCATGTGTTATACATGATTTGTTCAGAAATAAAATTCAAAAGATAATGTAGATAGAATCCTTGATTTTTGGATTATTTGTTATCTTTCAAAAAATTTATCTTTTGAATTCAAAAATATATTATTAATTTAAAGGAGAGAATATATTCATAAACAATATAGATTTTGAACTAATAAAATTATTTTTTTCTTGCTCGTTTTCTACATTTTTTATACATATAATACAATATTTAAGCTTGAAAAGATACTAATTTAAAAATAGTGTAGATAGAATACTTCATTTTTGGGTTATTTGTCTTTTAAATTTGTTTTCTTCTAAATTCAAAAATATATTATCAATTCAAATGAGATAATATCTTCTACAAAAAATATAGATTTTGAACTAATAGAATACTCGTCAATAAAAATATGCAAAGGAGTTGAATGGATCGACATGGATTATTCCAAACTATTTGTGAGCTATATATAAATTAGAGTTGGGATTTTTTTATATTCTCTTTAAAAACCTATCAATGTCAATCTTTTTCCTTTCTTGCTTTATTTTTTGCACTTTATTTAATACATTAAATATTAAAAAATAACAAATTTAAAAGATGAATACTGATTTTTGGATTATTTGTTATCTTTTAAATTTGTACATAAGATACCACATAGATAAATGTGAAGCAACCATGTGGAATTGAGAGAATGAGAAGTTGACACATGTCCGAGATTCATGAGGTGATGATATGTGTCAACTTCATTTTTTGTTTTATTATATATGGTTGGCATTATATTTGTGCTTCTAAATAGATTATATTATTATGTATTATGTTTTTAGTTTTATATGATTTATTAGATAATTATATATATATTATACTATTGAATTGGTTCGATTTGGGTTTTATAGTGTTGATCAATATTTTTTGCAATGATAGTATTATTTTACAATCTAAAACGAGCTTGGACACAAGCTCACGAGTTAATAAACGAACATGCTTACGAACTCAACTAAACGAGTTGATTTCGAACACAGGCTCGTAAGCCTGTAAACGAATATGTTCGCGAGCTCAACTAACGAGTGGAGCTCGAACCTAGGCTCGTTGTTTGCCAAAAATATTTTGGATCATACAACTGCAAGAGTACAGTGTAGTTTATAGAATAATGGCAAGCAATGTCGTAGTCCTCAGGGATTGATATGTGAAACACTTAGGCAATAATAACATCATATTCCAATTTTATTGAAGCGATCGAATATCCAATTTCTAATAAAATCGAAAATAATAGAAAAATAAAATAAATTTGCGAACCTCACAACCTTAGGCACATAATCTCAACATGTTTTTTCAATATTAAATCCAATTAAAGTTTCAAAACCAATTCATGCAATTCTATGGGTTCAATTCCTAAGTTAGTCTACTCCCCCTCCCGGGTGATAAATAAACAATAGATTAATAACAACTGTAAATCTCACGATACGTTACAACTATTATTAACTCCCAAAAGATTTATAAATTGAATGACTCCCCACAAACAGTTGTAGGTCTCCCGACTCGTTACACCCGCTTATATCTAAATTCGATTTCCGTCTTTATTAGAACTCATCTCCCGAATGTCGCACTAACAAATATGACATGTTAATTATTGATCAGATAAAAACTAATTAAGAATAAACACTCGAATTCATAAAATAGAAAACATGAATCAATTAAGAAAATAATTAATTAAGATTTAATATGAATCTACAGTTTCGATTATGCCCCTAAGATCTAAAAGATTAGCTAAACATTGATAACAAATTCATAAACAAATTCGAAATCAACATCATGACATCGTTTAAGCACAGACAAGAGATCTAGACATAGAAAGAAAATCCCTTCTTGTCAGGATGGATTCCCCTCCTAAGCCTTCGAAGCTCTTGTGCTCCCATAGATGCGAAAGGCATTGTGGTGTTCTTCGGGACCTAGCCCTCCTCTCTCAGAAGACCTTCGATCTTGTGTTCCTGATGTGTTTTCTGTGGTATGAATGTTGTTATTTTTCGTGCAAGCCTTGGGTCCCTTTTATAGATGCTGGGAGAGATCACTTGTAGAGTTTGAACGAAAAAAAACTTCAGAAAAATGCATGGCAGAGTCCCACATGGCCTGGCCGTGTGACGTCACATGGCTGTGTGGGTTTTGTGCTGCCCAATACCACTTGCCCGTGTGGTCCCATACGGTCTGGTCGTGCGGCTTGGTTCCGTTCCCTGTTTCTTCCCCTTTTTCACATAGGCACTTCACACGGCTGTGTGGTCCCACACGGTCCAGCCATATGACGTGTTCTTGTCTGTTTTCTTCATCTTTTCGATCTTCTCTTCGCACTTGTCAGTCCTATCCGGGCCTTCCAACTGATATTTCTTCGTTTAAGCTATGTTTCTTGTATAACGTTACAAGAATACGTAGTATCATGCCCTTCTAAGGAAACCAAGTAAAACACACTAAATGTGTATGCAAATGTATCAAATATATATCATTTTAAGCCCAGAAATACACGTATATTTTACACTCATCACTCGCGAGCCTGTAAACAAACATGTTCGTGAGCTTTCAAACCAAATATATGCAAGCTTGAGTTCGGCTCGATGAGCTTGGATTTTAGGCTCGAGTTCGGCTCGTTAAGCTTGGCGAATGATCTCGAACGAACATTTTTTTTGAACTGAGACCCGAATAGCTCGCGAGCGACTTGGTTCATTTGCAGCTCCAATAACAGGGGTGTAGGGACATAAATCAAGTTTTAATACTTTGGGGGCATTTTTCAAAAATAGCCCGGTGGAGGGGCAACTTCTCAAATTTCCCAGATTAAAACTGAAAAGTGGGTATCATCATTTTTGTTTTTTCCTTCTAATAACCTAAATGTCCATGTCGGTCCCATGCAAGGGTGAAAATCGAACCAAGTTTAGAACCAATTTTTTGTTGGTAAAATATAAATATCGGCCAGATTAGTAAAAAGTAACATAATATGTGTAAAAATATCAAGCTACTTGAGCTCGATTCGTATTCGGCTCGACTAAAAATCGTTAAAGCTCGATTCGACTAACAATCAAACCAAGCTCAACCACAATATTTGAAGCTCGATAAAACTTTAAACAAGCATGAACAATACAATGTTTGGCTCGACTTGCTTTGCTTACACCCTTTTCTCCGTCAATAGGGCTGCAAATGAACCAAGCCGCTCGCGAGCTATTCGGGTTTTGGTTCGGCAAAATATTCATTCGAGATCATTCGTAAGGCTTAATGAGCCGAACTCGAGCCTAAAATTCGAGCTCAAACTTTGAAACAAGCCGAACTCGAGCTTACATGTATTCGACTCGAAAGTTCGCGAACATGTTCGTTTACAAGCTCGCGAGCTTAGGTTCGAGTTCGGTTCGTTTACAGGCTCGCGAGCTTAGGCTCGGGTTCAGTTCGTTTACAGGCTCGCGAGCCTATGCTCGAGTTCGGTTCGTTTATAGGCTCACGAGCCTATGCTCGAGTTCGGTTCGTTTACAGGCTCGCGAGCCTAGGCTCGAGTTCGGTTCGTTAATTGAGCTTATGAACATGTTAGTTTATAGGCTTGTTAGCTTGTGTTCGAGCTCGGTTCGATAATTAAGCTCACGAAGATGTTAGCTTATAGGCTCGTGATTTATAGGCTCGTGAGTCTATGTTCAAACTTGTTTGTAAAATAATATCATTCCTTGTAACAAATTATATATCTATGGATTAAGGCTAGATAAAATATTAATCAAACTTACAAAATCAAAATTGAACGAATCCAATAGTATAATATAAAATAATATAGTCTATATAAAATCACATATATAATAATGAGGTGTACCTATAAAAGTGTTGGTTTGGATATTTTAAAATTATTTGGTTTTGTTAAAAAATAAAAAATTAAGAAAATAGTTTAACTAAGAAATGCCTAAACAAACCAACAAAATTCGTATAGCACACGAGACTTACCTAGTAATAATTATAAATTTAGACTTAGTAATTAATGTGATCATCAATCAGTATTTATCATAAAATCTTAAGCATATTACAAATGAAACTAAAAGCATAATACATAATAATATAGTCTATATAAAAGCACAAATATGATATCAATAATATATACTAAAACAAAAAATAAAGTTGACACGTACCATTTTCTCATCAAACTTGGATATTTTTTAATAAACAAGAATATAAAGGAAATTTTATGTGGCATTCTATGAACAAATTTATCCATGTGGCATTCTATGAACAAATTTAAAAGATATTAAATAATCCAAAACTTAAATCATGATTCATCTTTGAAATTTAATTTCTTTTAATATTTACCATATTAAATAAACTGCAAAAAACAAACAAGAAAGAAAAATTTTGAGATTGATAATTTGTTAATAATCGAGAATATAAAGAAAAAACAATTCAACTCAAATTTGTACACAACTCACAAATAGTTTAGAAAAGTTAATGTTGAGCCATTTATCTCCTCTGCATATTTTGTTGACAAAGATTGTATTAGTTCAACACACACATATATATATATATATATATATATATATTTTATAGAAGGTATTCTCTCATTTGAATTGATAATATATTTTGAATTTAGGAGACAACAAATTTAAAAGTTAAATAATCCAAAAATCAATGATTCTATCTATACTATTTTAAAATTATATTATATTATATTATACGTATAAATATATAGAAAACGAGAAAGGAAAAAATAGAAAGATTTATTAGTTCAAAATATATATTTCTTATTGAACTTATTCTCTCATTTGAATTAATAATATATTTTTTTAATTTAAAAGATAATAATTTTAAAAGATAACAAATAATTCAAAACTAAGGATTCTATCTACGCTATCTTTTGAAATTTATTTATGAACAAATCTCATGTAACACACGAGTGTTACTCTAATTGAGGCATATTTAAAAAAGTGTTGGTTTGGAATATTTTTATTTAGTTGATTTTGTTTAAAATTAAATTATTTTAAAAAATTGAATAGTTTGGTGAGAACTAAAAAATATTTAGTCTAAAAAACCTAACAAAACTAGTGTATCATATGAGAGTTACCTAGTATTAATTATAGATTTTGACTTAATAATTAATATAATCATCAACTAGTATTATTTTATCATAAAGTCATAAGCATGTTACAAATGTTTAAAACATCACATATAAATTTTAAAATATTAATGTTATTAATAATTATCCAAAACTAAAATGTATTTGTTAATTATGATTCTAAAAACTTATGGTAATTTCATTTATGCTTTGCCTTTAGTAATATGTAAGATTTTTTACTAACTCTTATGCATTTGATTTTTACTTTTTGATGCTACAACAAGTGATTTAGTCTTAAACTTGATTAAAAAATAAGGACAACTTAACATATATTTTAAGCTTTAACGAACTCAAACTCGATCTTTAACGAGCTCGAGTTTACTTTTACGAGCTCGAATTCGAGCTTAACCATATAACGAGCCTTTACGAGCCGAGCTCGAACTAAGCTCGTTAAATTTAAACGAGCCTTCAACGAGCCGAGCTTGTTTAAGCTTAAACGAGCCTTTAACGAACCGAGCTCGAACTAAGCTCGTTTAAGCTTAAACAAGCCGAACTCGAGCCAAGCTCGTCGAATATGTTAAACGAGCTTTTTAGAGCCGAGCTCGAACTGTTCGCGAACTACATAATATTTAAACGAGCCGAGCTCGAACTCCATTAGGAAAGCTCAAATCGAACTCGAGCCGATCCAAAAACTAAACGAGCCGAACTCGAGCCTGTTCCTGTTCGGCTCGGTTCCAACCCTATCCGTCAACTGTGGAAGAAGACGGCCGGCCTCCCCATGGTTTGTCCTTTATGTCTATCGCAGCTTATATACAGTCGACGTATACATTTCGGATTTGACCAACCTTCATCCAATTTAAAAAAGAAGAGAGAAAAGAAAAGGAATAACAAAACACCTCTTAGCCTTTCAGGTACACTCAACAAATTATGGTATACACATAGCCACTAGAAGTAAACAATTAGTACAAGAAAAGAAGTAAACAAATTATACTGTGCATTTTTTTGTTCCTTTCAAATCCTCAGTTTGAATTCTCACTACAAAGAATCAAAGTGGGCTTCTCAGTAGGAACATCAAAAGGAGCCTGGAGAGGCTCCAACGAATCAACTATGTCTCGCATTAGAGGCCTTGCTTTCGGATTGCGGTTTAAGCAATGGTAAGCTAGCATGGCTGCTTTCTGGAAACCTTTTACAGGATAATCTCCTTCAAGTCTTGGATCAACAATGTTGAGCAATTTCTTCTTCTCTTTGAGTAAAGGGATGGCCCATTCTGTAAGATTCTGTTCCCGAGCTGGTCTTGATCTATCCAAAGATTTTCGGCCCGTTAGAAGTTCGAGAAGAACGACTCCATAGCTATATACATCACTCCTAGGAGTAAGGTGGCCTATGCAATCAAAACAAAATTTGTCTATGAAATGCGAACTCATAAATATAACGGATAATTACAAACCTCCTAGGTTTGATTATGACTTAAATGTAAGGGGGTTTTCTGAAATTTTTTTTTCTTATGAAAGGGAAAAATTTAAGATGAAATCAAATTTCATGGGGTTTTTTGTAATTTTCAAAAACCTCTGGAGTTTTTCATAATTAGCCTGAACCTTAGGGGGATTTTGTAATTATCTCTAAATGTAATGAGTTAGAGGTGCTAGAGTAGGTATACAGTCTCTTACAGTGCATACATTTTGAAACTAATCATCGATAGTCGAATACCTGTCATAATGTATTCTGGTGCGGCATAGCCGTATGTTCCCATTATGCGAGTGGAAACATGGGATTTGTCTCCTTCTGGCCCATCTTTAGCTAGCCCAAAATCAGAAAGTTTTGCATTGTATTCCTGTTTAGTTTAGTGTTCATGTGTTATAAAATGCTGTGAAGATAAACCCTGAGGTTTATAGTATTACAAACAAAAAACAGAGAAGTTTCAAAATTATATAAACCCGATTGAGGTTTGCCCCCATCTTACATTTTGCCCCAACCGTTAGCTCACCTGAAAGAATTTGCCGACGTTTACAATTAAATCACTCAAAATTTTCTAAATATTACAAATAGCCCCAACTTTCGTGTGGTTCTTTGTAATATTTAGAAAAGTTGAGGGATGTAATTGTATATGTAAGACGAAAAGTTTGGTTTATTAGTAATATTTAGAAAATCTAAGGGATGTAAATGTAAGATATTTGATAAACTCAGCAAATTCCGTCAGTTCCAGTTGTTGGAGTAAAAATATAAGACGAAATCAAACATAAGGGGTTTCTGTAATTTGAAATTCCTTTGGACTTTTCTGTAATTACTCCAAATATCAGGACATTTATTTGTAATTATCCCCATATTAACAGTGTGCATAGACTACATTTCTTTACTTTTGGCTGATTATAATAGCGCCTACTCAAATTGGTTCAAGGTAGGTTTTCATCGACTAACCTCGTCTAACAAAATATTAGATGTCTTAAAATCACGGTAGATGACAGGTTTCTCTGCTTCGTGCAGAAAAGCAAGCCCCTTTGCTGCACCGAATGCTATCTTCATTCTAGTAGACCAAGGAAGAGGAAGCAACACTCCTGTACAAGTATAGGCATCTAATCAAGGACAATAAAACTTAAAAATCACATAGAAGCTTAGGAGGCTGTTAAGAAACTTAAAAACTAGGATCTTATGGATGCAATGCTGATGCACCTGAAAGCTAAGCAGTTAAAGAAAACAATATTAGTAGTTACATGGTCATATGTGAAACATTTGAATTTGAAAAAGCATGCTAAAAGCTGTCTAAAAACCCAAGAGATTGTATATAAAGCCTTAAGAGCGACGACTACAAAACTTTACTGGTTTTGCTCTCTTTGGCTGTTTATATGAATTTTAGCTGTGGTGGTGTGAGGAATAGGAACTATACACACGGACTTGCTCAAGAACATGAACCAAGTTTGAAGGATATATGCTTAGGGAGTGTTTGCAAATACTATTGCTTTTGGAAGAAGTGATTTATTGCCGTGGAAGCGGCAAGTACTTGAGTATTAGAAGTTGGTAGTGTTTGCAAATAGAAGTTGAAAACTGATTAAATATAGAACGAGTTTGATGGAGAACAGAGGCGGAGCTAGACATTTAATAATGAAAATTTAGAAATATTTTTAGGGCCACATCACACAAGGAATCGCCCCTGATGGAGGAGTTGTAAAAATACTTTACTTGCCTGTAATAGTCAAACCAGAAGCATAATCAGAAAACTATGCACCCCTCCCACTGTAAAAGTCAAACCAGAGGCAGAAAACTATGCACCCCACCCACTGCTTCTCAATTCTGATTAAATGAAGTAGAATCTGGTATATGCAAACACTAAAATGTGATTCTTTTTCTCCAACTAAAACCTGAGAATCACCTTTTTTCAGTGTTCCTTAATAAGGAGTGGGACTGTAAAAAGTAATCAAACACACAGAAGGGTATATGGGCCTTATGACATGGTAAAAATGAGTAAAGGTTTACAACGGCACGATGATTCTTCGTTCCAGCCAGCCGTATTTTGACATTTTTCTTCATTCCACTAGTTATACAATCAATTTTGAATTCGCAACATCTGAAGATAAAAATTGAAAAACGTGAGAAATGTGTACTTACTAGAAAATAGATTGTTTTCAACACTACCCCGTGGCATGTACTCGTATATTAGTACTCGGTGTTCGTCTTCGCAACAATACCCAATCAACTTCACTAGATTCGGATGAGACAGCTGCCCCAAAAAGATGACTTCAGCCTGAACATAACAGATGGTCAGGCTTGAAAATATCAAGAATTCTATAAGTTATTCAGAACAAGTGAAAGTTAATAATTTACCAGCCATTCCCTATGACCTTGATAACTATTATCTCCATCATGAACCTTAACAGCGACTGTAATCGGTTGAATTCCTTCTCGTAAATCTTCAGAAATGTACCCTTTGTACACATTTCCGAATCCACCACCACCCAGCATGTAATCTTGTCTGAAATTTCCAGTAATGGTCCTTAGCTCGTTGAATGTGAAAACGGTCAACGGATTTGCTGCCATACTACGACGAAGGTCTTCCACTTCTTCAGGATTTGATGGTAGTTTATTGTCATTCTTTCTCACTTTTTCTGACGGACTTTGATGATCCTTTGGAGATTCTACATGAAATCAAATACATAATAAGTTAAGTATCAGATTTATAAAAAAATGCTAAGTTTTTCCTTAAGCTGTACAAATGAATAAGTGATGGATGAAAAAATCATTTCTCCACCAAAATAACTACTAAAAATTGCTTCAGGGTTTAGCAATGGTTATTAAGTGTAAAAATGGAAGCAAGAATCAGAAAAGCGTTTAACTAAAGAAGGTTCAAAGATTCTGAAAAAGGGAATACAAATATAAAAAAGCATAACCCTTTCGTAATTGTCTGCCTAAAAAAGGGAAACAGGAAAGAACAAAAACAAAGAAAAAATTAAAGACTTCGAATAAGGCAATTGACATCAGTGTCATTCTGGGATTTTGTTTAAACTTTGAGATGGATGTTAAACTAGGACAAGCATTGAACAAGAACATTTCAAAACATATTAAATGAAACAGAATGGAACCTCAAAATTAGGACAAAAGATTAAGGTTGAAAGAGTGATACTGTTCACTGCAGAGAAGGCCAATCCCAACAAGAATTGGAGAATGGAAACTTGTAAATTTACCAAAAAACAATAATGATAAAAAAAATAAAAATCCAAGCAAACAAGACAAGGAAAAATGAAGATAAACAAAAAATATTGCCACACCAAAACAGAAGAGAATATAGGACATGGAGACAGTCAGCCACATAAGATAATACCAACTTTAGTATCTTTCTGAAAAGTATGATCTTTTTACAAATTCTTTCGAATATTCATCAAATTCAGCAGCAAAGAAGCTTGAAGAACAGGGTATCATAAACAAAACAAACAAAAAAAACGAGGGTTTATGATATTTCATCTCATTTATTCAGTAAATGCTAATATATGACTAAAATACCAATCAAGATTACATATTATCTGAAGAAATGCGTGGAGTTGGTCACATCAGCCAAACAACAAGAATGAAAAACTGAAAAAAAGAAAAAAAAAAAACAAAAGATCACCTGACTTTGCATTGGAAGACACTCTGTATATTGAACGTTCCCACCCACACCAGCAATTCCCCATTATACACTAAACAAACAAAGAGACACCCAAAAACCCCAACTTTTCAATAGCTCAAACAACAACAGATAACCAAGAAAAACAAAGCAAAAAAACAAACACTAAAAAGGGGAGAAAAAAGAGAGACCCTGAATGTGAAAAGAGTTTAAAAGAGTGAGGGAAAGAATGGTAGTTGTGTTGATGGCAATGATGGTTGTTTTTAGGCAGAATAGAGTAGTGTATTATAGTATTCTGTTTTTGTTTTTATGATTACTTTTCGTTGCTGTTCCTTTTACACACTGCTTGAGTTGGTTGGGTTAGTGCGCCTCGCATATTGATACCCACCAATCCTTTTCTATCTTTTTCTTCATTCCCTTTTGTTTTAGCGTGCGCATTGGCAATGAATCCATCATCCATCCCCTTTTTTCTCTTCTACGTTCTCACGCCTCCTCCTTTCCAAATTTGTAATTAATTAATTAATACTACTCCTCCCTCCATCCTATAAACAACCCGAATTTTCAATAAGCCATCGTTCAAGTTCGGGATTAAGATAGTTTGGACGTGTTTATAGGAGACTTTGGATGCGCGTGTGCGGCGTCTGAAGTAGAGGATCACTTACACAAATCAAAAGAAGCGAGTTAGGCATAAAAGACTTGAAAAAAGGTATTAAACAAGACGTATTATATCTAAATAAATGAAAATATGGCTTATGACCGTAAACGATGACGCGATATGATCCGTATAGCCGACTCCATGTAGTGGGATTAAAGAACCAGTATGTTGTTGTTGTTGCATCGTTCAGTTAGGGCACATCTCAATTGGTTGTACATTAACATTGTTGTCTTCGCTTTCGATAGAAAGTGAGTTTGAATTGCATGGAAAACAACAGGGGGCCAACATTGCATTGGGTCCCTTAGTGCGCAAAAGTGAACAGACCTTGTTGGGAACTTAGGTTAGTTGAGAGTTGAGACACATCCGAGATTTAATAACTTGGGCTCGTTGAGACACATCCACGATTTACATCCTTGAGAATGTAGGAACCGGTCTTGAGAATCTACGGACGAGTTACGCACTTGCTCGGATCCGAGATTAGTCCGACAAAGTAGGAATATGAGACATAAAAAAATGGATTTTTCATATTTTTATAGGTTTGCTACAAAAATAGGGGTAAGAAAACCGGATGGGATATTCTATTGCAAAATAGTCTTTTATCTCCCATTCCACCGCAAGAATGATTGAAACTTATATATAACTACCATATTAATTTCGAAGAATAAATCAAGCCTAAATTGTGGTTTTTTCATATGGTAGTTATTATACACGTGTCAATTATTCGTACGATGAAATAAGAGATGAGCACTTGTTGGATATTTTGGCTCACATAATAATTGGTCCATTATGTCTCAATATTCCTTACCTCTTTGCTAAGCCGAAAACCAAGTAGCCGGCCCACTATGGTTTAACCCGGGTCTGAGAAAGTCGGATTGGGGTACTCGTTTTATAAGTCAGCAGATCCGATCTCTCCTCTGAACCATTAGATCTATCCTCTTGATCCTAGCCATTCATTGACCCTATTAAAATCTCATACAGAAACCCTAGGTCTCATTCTGTGATATGAGGTTTCTCTCTCATCTCTCGAATTCTCTCAGTGTTTTCGATATTCTCTCTCTATAAAATCTTACCTCTCATATAATTTCTTTGTGATTTCTGGTTAGATCTTGGTAGATCCTAGTGTGTGTTCTTCGTTCACAGTCTTTGTATGCATTTACGAAGATTTGAGAGTTTTAGGGTTTCTGTGGGTTGAGATCTGTGCTTCTTCAAGGTTGGATCTATGGTTACTGGATGGAAACTAGTGGTGTTCTTTTGCAAGCTGGTCTTGGTGCTTGGCTTGTGACGGTTGGTGGCCTTTGTAGTTTCTGTATGACTAATTTTAGGTGGTTTAGCAACTTGAACCGAACTATTCTCAGATATCGAGATTGGGGTTTTTGCCCTAATCGGTGTTATATTTTACTTTCTGTTTTTACTTTTGTTCTTTATGTTCGCCTTATTTTAGCTTCACCGCAAGTGTACGGTGTAGTTTATAGAATAGGGTAAGCAATGTCGTATCCACGGAGACTAATAAATTTATGCGCTAAGTATTGAACTAAGATAGTCTTATTTTTATCTAGACGATCGAAATTTGATAATTGTAGTAGAAGTAATGACAAGATTAACCATAAAAACACAAGATACTAAGAATAATGGAATTATCAAGGGAATGAAATGGATTCCCGGGTTATGGTTTCAATTAATATTTCTCTTGTTGTCCGATTTAATCAAAACCTAAGTTATTATCAATATACCTATAAGACGATCACAACGGTATTTTATCCTCCCTCTCGAGATGTATATAAAGTGTAGATTGAAATATCTATGCTAGCATCTCTACTCAACATAAGATACACAACTCCCAAATGCACAAAAGATCAAATATCCTCACAAATATTCACAAACCTCTCGATTATGCAAATATTCATGTCAAGTACTCAAGATCTAATGTTGAAACTCATCTCTCGAATTATGAATCAATATATCAAACAAGTTAAATCATTGTCCAAATGATAAAACAAGAATAAAAACAAAGTACTCAAATAGGCTTCAAGACATAACTTCAACTAAGATTAAAACATTCAACAAGAGTTCAATTAATCTACTTCCAAAACCCGGAAATCACAAGAAGTTTAGCTACTCATTACAAATAAACAACTCATAGACAAATTGTTCATATTCATGACAAGCTAAAATGAAAGATTAAAGCACAAAGAATGCGAAAACTTAGGGAAATGGATAATCTCTCGATTAATCTTCAATCCTCAAGCTCCGATTTGACCCGATTCTTCCCTTGGTTCTTCCTTGATGAAGTTGATGTATATCTTGTGTTCTTGGGTGTATTCCTAGCCTTTTCTTCATGACCCAGATCAAGCCTCCCATGTATCTATTTATAGCCCCTCAAAAGTTCAAGAAAAAGGTGGAGGAACATAGGAAATTCCGCCCAGGGGCGCTGCGGTGCCCGGGATGGGCGCTGCAGCGCCAAACACATCCCAGGAAAAATCCCACCCGGGCGCCGCAGTGCCCAACTTTAATTTTGGGGGTGAAAAGCTCTGTACCGGGCGCTGCAGCGCCGTTTTAGCGCCCAATACAGTCCGCATTGATTTTGAGCCCTTCATCAAAGTTGTAGCTCTATCTCTTAGCTTTCCATAGCCACTTGAATCATCTCAATATCAAATTTTGTAGAGAGAGTTATGGCCAAAATACGAAACGCTGCCAGTGATGGAAATGTTCGGACGCATTTGGACGTTTCTTCAAATCAATCTCTCGTTGTTTGCTCGTTTGTACTTCTTTTGATATACGATTCATTACTATGACTATAAACTCAATATAATTGGCTCTCAACATGGATTGACTACTCAAATGACTCAAAATACTCAAGAACAACACAAAACTCAAGTCTAGGAAGCCCAAATCAATGGTATAAAACCAAGTGAACAAATACCCCAAAACTTAAATTGTTGGTCGTCCCGGTCAACACTTTTAGAAACAAGATAAAACGTGACTATGAGTAATGAAAAGTAAAATGCACAACAACTCCATAAAATTCGTATTGTTCATCATAGGTGTCAAGCAACGAATCAACCAAACCTCAAACATCTAACATAGAGCATACATCAAGGAAACCATGGTAAATGCTAAGAATCACGTCTCTCAAAGATCAAGTGTATACTCTCATCTCGAATGAATATAGGACGTGTTTACGCTCAAATCAATTCAATGTTGCAAAATTACCATAGGCTTGCAATTCGTCTCATATCTCCGCCACTAGAATGTATGCAATCTGTGAATCAAAAAGGACTTTTTTCTTTGGTTGTAATGAAGGTTCTTTGGTTAGGGTAGGAAAATATGGATAGAGTGACTCAAACTCGAGCGTATAGACCGGTGATCATATAAATCATCTACATTAAAGCTCAATATGCTACTCAAATCATCTCTCATTTTCATCAACTCCTCTTATCTCCATCTTCTTTCTTTCTTTTGAGAATCACCTCAAATTACAATCATTAGCCCCCATGTTCATGTAAATGAAACTCATTTACAAAGCCGATTTTTTTTCCGACATTTATACGAGTTTTCAACACTTTATTTCTCCTCATTTTCTTCCTCTTTGTTCCCATCAACCAACTCTAACACCATCTTCCAAAATTCTGATTTCACCCATTCACCCTTATTCAATCCCTTTACTCAATGTTATACGCTCAAGTTTTGGGTAAAAGATTTATCAAGTTAAAGCTTGAATTGTGGCTATCAAAAATTAGGCAATAGGCTCAAGTTGGCTAGCTAGGGATTTCAATATCATCATTAGGTAAGCAAAAGGCTTGAAGGGCTAACAAAAATGGCCTTTGATCATTTTCACATTTCGCATACAACATGTGACCTTGATAGAGATACCAGAGCAAGTTCTAGAATTCTAACAACATGAATGAAACACTCAAATCATCAACAAGACTGCATAATGTGAAAGCAGTAAAGGCTCAAAAGCTCACAGGCTTGCAAATACGTAATTCAAAAGCATCAAACCATGCTTTCAATATCCACATGCTCAATATCATCTATTCATGGCTCAATCAACTCATACTCAACACCCAATCAAAACAATACAATTTTTTCAAAAATATAAGTGTCAAGTCTCATCGCACACGGTCAACTCACTCCTTAAAATCTATCAAAACAATAAACGTGCTAAAACTGTAAACGTGCTTCTAATGCAAATGCAACCTAAAATGCTTTACATGCAACTATATGAAAACACACAAAATGCACATTTTATTTTTAATATATCCACACATTTCATATCAAAATAACTATCTCTCCCCCCAAACTTAAATGAAATTATATCGCACGTAAGAGAAGATAGAATTTCAATATAAACCTGTGTGGCTTGGACCTGATTTATTGTGGGGGTGGCTGCGGTTCGTGGCCCACACCCTCCTTGGGCGTCTTTTCTGCACGGGCCGTGCGCCAAACGCACGGGCTGCTCGTGTGTGGAGCCGTAGCAACATCTCCAATTCCTCAATCACACATGGGTCGTGCGTTCACACACGCCCTGCCCGTGCGTGGCTGCGAAGTAAAATCAAGTAATTTTCTTTTTTTTTTTAAGAAAACAAACAAAAACAAAAATCACACCACAAACCGTTGGGTTGCCTCCCAACAAGCGCTATATTTAACGTCTTTAGCTTGACGCCTATTAATTTTAATTTGTACCACCTTTGAATGCATATATTATCTGCTTTGGGTCGTGGTCAAGAACCGTTTTTGCATTGTTTGCATCTAGTAATGCATAATTAGGATTTCCAAGAAAGTAGTGGAGTCCTGGTGTTGGAACACTTTGATTTGAATTACGTGCATATTGTTCGTGTGCATACGCATAGTTCGTGCTCGTCTTATTCTAGAATAGTTTTCTTATGATATCTTGCACGCGCCGCACGGCGTACACACATGGTTCGTGTGTTCCTTGTCCTTTTTGCTCCTTTTCGGTACCACACACACGAGCTGAAAGTGCATAGACACACAATCCGTATTTGGTTCCGAACTTTCTTGCTTTTCCAGGATTTTCGGCTCCTCGTATTCGGTACCACTCCTTTGATGAATGGCACTACATTGTTCCTTCGAGTTAACTTTGTTGGTGCTCAAAAACTGGCTCTTTTGTTGTTGTTCACCAAAAATAGCAGCTAATTGGCCAATTTGAGTCTCAAGATTTTTCATCGTCTTGTGCCAATCGGCTGGGTTGTAACTCTAACTTGTCCTTATTTGCTTCATCACGTGTAAAGTGGTCCTGCGTCTCGCTCATGAACAAACTTGTTTGACTCATTAACGAGGTGAGGGCTTCTTCTAAAGATGGTTTACCTTCCGCATTAGTATATCCATTCGCTAAATTGAAGCTTGATGGCAGTTGAATCACATTCTCCGTGTTAGCATATAAAAAATCTTCGTGATTCCCCCAATCTGGATAGTAGCATGTAGGAGTAGGATTATTCCAATAACTATAAGAATTCCAGTTATTGAAGTAATTGACTTTCTCCATTCGAGCGAGTGTTCGTGTACTACCTGCACCAACTCAAAGAAACAAATCAAACATTGTAGAGGTAGAATTTACAAAAGAAAAATGAAATAAAATAAAAAATGTCTAAATTAAAAATAATTCTATCTATCGCAATATTAGCACCGAAAATTGTATTAGTCCCCGGCAACGGCGCCAAAAACTTGTTCGCCTTATTTTTAGCTTCACCGCAAGTGTACGGTGTAGTTTATAGAATAGGGTAAGCAAGGTCGTATCCACGGAGACTAATAAATTTATGCGCTAAGTATTGAACTAAGATAGTCTTATTTTTATCTAGACGATCGAAATTTGATAATTGTAGTAGAAGTAAAGACAAGATTAACCACAAAAACACAAGATACTAAGAATAATAGAATTATCAAGGGAATGAAATGGATTCCCGGGTTATGGTTTCAATTAATATTTCTCTTGTTGTCCGATTTAATCAAAGCCAAAGTTATTATCAATATACCTATAAGACGATCACAACGGTATTTTATCCTCCCTCTCGAGATATATATAAAGTGTAGATTGAAATATATATGCTAGCATCTCTACTCAACATAAGATACACAACTCTCAAATGCACAAAAGATCAAATATCCTCACAAATATTCACAAACCTCTCGATTATGCAAATATTCATGTCAAGTACTCAAGATCTAATGTTGAAACTCATCTCTCGAATTATGAATCAATATATCAAACAAGTTAAATCATTGGCCAAATGATAAAACAAGAATAAAAACAAAGTACTCAAATAGGCTTCAAGACAATAACTTCAACTAAGATTAAAACATTCAACAAGAGTTCAATTAATCTACTTCCAAAACCCGGAAATCACAAGAAGTTTAGCTACTCATTACAAATAAACAACTCATAGACAAATTGTTCATATTCATGATAAGCTAAAATGAAAGATTAAAGCACAAAGAATGAGAAAACTTAGGGAAATGGATAATCTCTTGATTAATCTTCAATCCTCAAGCTCCGATTTGACCCGATTCTTCCCTTGGTTCTTCCTTGATGAAGTTGATGTATATCTTGTGTTCTTGGGTGTATTCCCAGCCTTTTCTTCATGCCCCAGATCAAGCCTCCCATGTATCTATTTATAGCCCCTCAAAAGTTCAAGAAAAAGGTGGAGGAACATAGAAAATTCCGCCCGGGCTAAGCAGTCACGGGTGAAAAGCTCAGTATGTGCGCCGCAACGCTTAGATGACGAGCTAGCTGCCGCCGCCCGTTTAGCGCCCAATACAGTCCGCATTTGATTTTGAGCCCTTCATCAAAGTTGTAGCTCTATCTCTTAGCTTTCCATAGCCACTTGAATCATCTCAATATCAATTTTGGTAGAGAGAGTTATGGCCAAAATACAAAATGCTGCCAGTGATGGAAATGTTTGGACGCATTTGGACGTTTCTTCAAATCAATCTCTCGTTGTTTGCTCGTTTGTACTTCTTTTGATACACGATTCATTACTATGACTATAAACTCAATATAATTGGCTCTCAACATGGATTGACTATTCAAATGACTCAAAATACTCAAGAACAACACAAAACTCAAGTCTAGGAAGCCCAAATCAATGGTATAAAACCAAGTGAACACTTTACTATTTTTTTTCCTAGTTTTTGATCTGTAATCATTTATCTCTGTCCCATAGGATTATTGACTTGTAATATATGTTTCTATCTTATGACAAATAGATACCCAACAACACTATTTTGCAATAGAAGATTCCATTAGTAATTAAACCAAAGAAAATAAAAATCCCTCTTATAGCAAGAGACTGGTGTTATTTTTAGCAGTATCTAAAAAGAAAACGACGTTATTATTTATAAAATGGAAGTTGCAGCAGCGTCTTTACCCTTTTTTTTCACGTTTTAATTATTTAGTTATTTGGTAATGGAGCATCCTTGTGCCCTTAAATATGGGTTGAGATCTCATATTCCACTTTCTCTATTCCACTCCTTATTCTATATGTTGGATGAAAGACACGTGTACAGTTGTGACATCATGTAACATCATCTTGCACACGTGTATTTCATCCAATGCAATGGAATAGGAGTAGAATAAGAAAAGTGGAATAGGAGACTTTAGACTGGTATATGTAACCACCTTACCTACTTATTTAATTAAAAATTGCTCTAATAGGAGATACGTAAATCTAATATATGAAATAAACTTTAAGTTAAAGATCACACAATGTCATCAATATGGAAATAGATGCTATCGCGCACTCAAGAATTCAGTAGCTCCTTAACTTTAATTCTTGTTTTTTTGTATTGTTTCTAGATTAATATATGCCCAAAAAGTGGAGGGGAAAAAAAGGAATCTTCATTAAATTTGGAAAACTAAAAAGAGGAAGGTTAATCAGAATTTCCCTTTCTCTCTCTTTTTTTCAATTCCTTTTTTTGATTGAACTATTTTCCATTAATTTCATCCCATATTTTAATGCATGAATAGTCATGAGTAATATCAAAAAATAGAAAAGTTAGAAAGGGATAGGGATTGCATGGATGGTCATGAGTAAATCCAAGTCTGGTTACACAGTAGATTTTCTATTCCAAGCTATATATATTATCTCATATTTTGGGATGTCAATGGAGTGATTGGGTGCATACTTGAAGATGCATATCTGTCCCCCCATCCCCCCACCCTCATAGGGGTAGGGCGATCCATTGCAAGACGGGGCAAAATGGGTTTACCCATATAGAATAAAAAAATTATTATTCTATCATAAAATATACCATCATTCAAATAAAAATAAAATAAAAGAAAAAAAAAACAGAAAAATAAATTATTATAAAGTTGTAATACATTTATAAGCCTATTTATAAGTTTTTATATTGTATTTTGTTTTATTAATGCATATTAGTTCTAAAAATTGTTATTATCAATATATATATATATATATGCGTGCGTGTGTGTGTATGTTGGATATAATATTAAGCACATGAAAATTATTTTATCTTATATATTATTTATGTAAAATATATATCAAATATATTTGAAAAAATAAAAATGTTAACATTGTGGGACATGAGAGGGTCCGGTACCCGCGAGGAGAAAGTGATACACATGTCTGCTGATGTGGTGATAACACTTTATTCTTCAAGATTCTGAGCTGGAAGTCTACAATTAAATTGGGTCGCTGCCTGCAACATAACAAGTCGTAAGGGCGCCGGGATTTTTCCCGGCGATAACCCTATGATACTCAAGTCAGATTAGAGAGCCAAATAGTAACTAGAATTCATAAGACTAGATATTGTAAAATGAATTTCATACCTTGGAAATGGAATTTGAGGCGATACTTATAGTATCTAAGAGCCTGAGTTATTATCTGGTGGTATATGTTAGATAAATGTTTTTATCATGATTTTGATGATTTTGTTCGATTTTGTTCAAATGAGTTTTTAAACCAAAACAATGTCCCTAAATGTTGTCTAAATACTTCCGATCGACTTAAAATGTTTTTACTATTTTTGGAGTATTTTTTGGAGTTTATTTTTGATAAAAAATTGGACAACACATTTGTTTCAGGCTCGACCGGTCGTCCTATAGGGCAACCCGTACCTGAGTTGAGTTTTGAAACAAAAAATGGGACGTAGAAAAAAAGAGGGAGGCGGCCCAGGTCGACTGGTGGTCAACTAGTGAGATCGACCGGTCGACCCCTGGGCGATCGGTACCTGGGAGCACCTCTTTTGGTTCAGTCTTCTCTGTTTCGATTTTTTATCAACCCCAACCGGTCAAGACCAAGGGCGACCGGCGCACTCCCTTCGACCGGTCCCCCCTGTAAAAATAGCAGAATTCAATTTCAATTTTATCTCTGCTTGTGAACGGTCCGCACTCCTTGTTTATCAAAGAAACTATCCGTTGCATTTTCGAATGACTTTTCCCTATTTTGTGGGATTGATTTCTAACATTATATTGATGATTTTAAATGGTTTCTTTTGCAGCAAATCACTCTCCAAGGAGGAGCCTATGTCTGGAAATGAAAGCCAAGTCCTCTCCTATAAATAGAGGCTTCATTCAAGCAACAAGACACAACACTCTACACAAGCAAAGAGCAATCAAGCAAACACTTTCATATATCTTGTTGTATTAGCCTTAGCACTTTCACTTGCACAAATTTGAGGTCTAGGCTTTCAATTCTTGATTACACTTGTACTCATATTGTATCAATTATTGAGTTGTAATCTTAATTTTGGTCATCATTCAACACAAGACATCCTTGTGAGTATTCTTGTGGTAAGAATACACTTAGGTGATCTAGGTGATAGGTGTTTGAAGGTTGTGGTAATCTTCAAAGGTGTTGTAAGAGGGTTGTGGTAATCCTCAAGGTGGTGTAAGAGGATTGTGGTAATCCTCAAGGTGTTGTATTAATTTTTGGTAAATTAATAAAATCTTTTTTTCTTTTTGAAATCCATCCCGGATATACTGGGGTGGTAGAGGATTAGGCCATAGGTGGGTTGAACCTCTATAAATCGAAGTGTGTTGTTTAATTTCCGCACTTAGCATTTCATCTTTGCTTGAGTTTTTCGAAAAAGAGAGCAAAATCTGAAAAACCGAGATAATCTATTCACCCCCTCTAGATTATCGTAGCCACTTGGACTAACAGTATATGGTGAATGGACCATGTGGCCCATAAGTAAAATTCTTGTTGGACTCCATTATATTTGATGTTTGGGCCTTTTAACATATATGATCATAATAAAAATTATGTTGAGCCCATCATAAGCCCCCCACTCATGGTTAGACTTTGTACTGGTAGTGTGACCATGAGTATATTTTGACTCGATTATATCAAGATTAATAAGTGTAAATTGAATTAAATAAGGTGATTTGAATCAAATATGAGGAAAGTTGACACTAGAAACCCATTCCAAATATATATCTCCCTTCAAATAATTATTAAGAATTTGAGAAAAGACAAAAGTTATTGATAACTGAAAGCCATCACGGAAATTTACTGCTTTTCAATATTTACGTAAACGGGCCATCATTGAATTAATGTTACAATATGATTAAAGTTAATTATGGTAGAAAATTAATATGATTTGAATCAATTAAGGATAATGATATTATCTTTTTACCATAAATATTTCAATATCACGAATCATGACCAACAATCAAGCTGCTATGAAATATTTGACCAAAATTAACATTTTCACCTAATTATAAAAAGTCAAGGAATTAAACTATTTTTTTTGAAAAAATAACACCAAACTTCCTTGACGATTCTTGAGGCTTTTGAAAGAATAACACCCACCTTCCAGAAGTTTTGAAAATGAGTTCCCAATGTTAGTTTTATGATAAATGCTTTGAACTTCATAATATATATACATATATATAATAATATTATTTATTTATTTTACTTATCTTTGCAAAACTCCATCAAAAATATACTTTTTGTTGTGTCATGATTGAATGGTGGAAATGAATAAGCCAATAATTAACAAATTGGTTGGCCCGACACCTTCTATAGCGAACCCCCCATTTTTGACGAGTGGACAAATGATTTCTCTTGACCAGGCAGATATATCGACTTGCTCCCTAATCGCTTGAACCCACCCGAGAGGTTGAAATGTTTGTGGACCAAAAAGTGGCAAAACACAATGTTCCTACACCGTTTGTTGCTTTTGGGCGTACTCCTATGGTTGGTGAGAAAGTGACTGAAGTTGCAGAGGTTGATGCGACAATGTCCAATGTTATTTTGGCCTCTCCTGGTGGTGGTCCAGTTGATCCTACTTATTTAAAAGGTTGCTCGCCAGAAAGAATAGAGGATATCATCAGTCTTCCTGAATATACTAATAAAGCTTGGGATGATGCTGAGCCGAACGAGTCAAGCAATGGATCTTCCGAGTCGTGCGAAAATAGAGATTTTCTTGAAAGCATGGAAAAAAATAAAAGAATGCTCTTCTACCGATGAGAATGCATCACATGAAGCGTTAGATTCCAATTCTGGGGGTCAAGTCCAATCCAATATCATCGAAGATTGTGACTCTAATTTGAATTTGGAAGATTTGAAGACATTACATAAAAAACTTTTGTTGTCCTCTAGTTATCGACTCATACTTCCCTCCATTGGCCAAACAATTAAATCCCCTCCTACTAGTTATCTTACTATTTATATGATCTATTTTACAAGTGGATTCAATATTCCCCATAGACCACTTATGGTAGAAGTGCTTCGTAGTATGGGTTTATGTCTTTGCCATATCCCCTCCTTTGATTTGTAGTTCTTCGCAAAGTATTGGTGTAGCACTCTCTCGCCACTCTTATATCCCCAATTGTCTCTCCTATTCCTTCTGGGGCTGGAAATTTCACCTTCATATGATAGGTTGATGCCACCGCACGAAATAGATTCAAACTAGGTCGCCCTAAGATAACATTGTATGTAGAGGGAGCCTTGACTACCAAGAACCTGACCATCTTCGTAGTCCTTCTAGGATACGAACCTAATGAGAGGGGAAAAGTGATTTCTCCTAGAGCTTTCACGGTTTCTCTAGAATCCAGTAAGAGGAGTGTTGACTGTGTTGAGTTGTGCATTATCAATTCCCAATTGTAAGAAGGCATTATAAAAAAAATGATATCCGCCGAACTACCACTATCCACTAAAATCTTCTTGACCCAAAAGTTAGACATCCTCGCTGATATTACTAAAGCATCATTATGCTCACTTCGTGCCCATTCGAACATGATATCTCCTTCAGAAGCATGAACATTATAAATTTGTTCTAGTGATTGACCGATTCATGAATGCACTCCTTCTGTAGCACGCATTAGGGCTCTCCTTGCATTATGAGAGTCTCCTCCTGCTGGACCTCCAGAAATAACTCCAATCACTCTGGCAGTGGGCAAATTATCTTTTTTTTTCTTTTCTCCCACTGCCGCTTGCATGATCCCGATTGACATCTTTTAACTTTGATGCGTCATTTCTCTTTTGATGGTCTTCTCTTGATTTGTCCACAAATTCTTTTAGATACCCCCTTCTTATAAGCTTTTTGATCTCATTCGTGAGATGATGACACTCTTATGTTGTATGTCCTCTATCTTGGTGAAAGTGACAATATTTCTCGGATTTTTGACACTTTAGATTTTCTTTCATGGGTTGAGGTGGTTGAATTAACCCTTTGCGTTCTACTACTACCAATATCTCTGATCTTCTAGCTTTTAGAGGGGCATAATCATTATAACCATGAGGCGGGACGTGCTTCCGTTCTTCTTTTTTCCTCCCTTCAGGTTTTTCTTCTTCTCTGTACTTTCTTTTTGTGATTCCACTCACGGAAGTAGTCTCTTCTATCTTTATATATTTCTCAGCCCAAATCAATACATCTTCTAGGGTACCTGGATGTTTTCCAGCTATGGACTCTTTGAACCTCCCATGACGCAAGTTCTGTTGCATTATCCCTGCTAGTAGCTCATGATTGACATGAGGCACTTCATGTACTGCTTCGACAAAGCACATCACATAATCACGTAAAGGTTCTACATCTCGTTGTGAAATAGAAAATAGATATGCCGTAATCTTAGGGTATTTGCAATTTATCGAGAATTGATGTAAAAACCTTTGCGTCAGCTGCTCAAAGCCAGCGATGGTGCCAACGGGCAGTTGGTTGAACCGTGCTAAAGCGCATTTGGTTAGTGTGGTTCGAAATATCTTACAGTGCGGCATCACTTAAGTCATAGAGGTCCGCCTTCATGAAAAACTTATCAAGATGCTCTTTTCGAGATCTTGATTCCTTCAACTCGTAAGATTGGTAACTTCGATGCCAACGGGAAGTGATTCAGCAAGGATGGCAGTTGAGAAAGGACTACGTTTTGCTGGTAAGATAGCAAGTTGTAAGTGGTTTACCGCATCTCCTTGCACTCCAGATGGAACATTTGGCGGCATTGCACGTGTCCTATTAGTGTCTTCCCTACGTCGAACATTATCAAGCAGAGATAAGGCTCGACTTTCTACATCAGCTCGATGGTTGCTCTCCTATGTCTAACACGTTGCGGTGGAGCTTGATTGCTGACATCATCTCGATTTTCTTCTTGCCTCAACTCTGTCCTCATCAGAGCTGGAGTAGAATCTCGGCTCTGATGGGAGGACTGAGGGGGCTCTTCTCTTTGTCGTGCATGGATATATTGTGCTACTGCTTGAGTAGCAGCCCTCGCAACAACATCCTCCATCATAGATCTTAACACTTCTTGAGTGATCTGAACAACTTCGGGTTGGTCCGGATTAACTGGATGAGGTGGGGGTGGATCACGTCTCCGAGGTTGTGGTGGTCGTTGATCCACTCCATTCTCATTTGGTTTTTCAGTATCAGAGACGCCTTGCGCATTATCTCCTCAAGCTGCTCTTGATCTGGTTTGCATCCTCAATGTGCAGGTAGTAGTTTTCCACGGACGGCGCTGATGATGTGGTGATTGTAAGTCCAAGCGGCTACGATAATCTAGATAGGGGTGAATAGATTATCTCCATTTTCTCGATTATGCCCTCTTTTTCGAATCAAACAAGCTAAGACAAGAATGAAGGTGCATGAAATAAACAACACACGTCGATTTATAGAGGTTCAACACACCTAGGGCCAAAATTAATACAACACCTTACAACATCACCTTGAAGAGCACCACACTCTTCTTCGACACCACCTTGGAGATTACCACAATCTACCTTGAAGATTACCACAATCTTCGTTCAACGGCACCTTGTGAAGATTACCACAATCTTCAACCTTGAAGAATACCAAATTCTTCAACACCTCAAGAGCACCACACTCTTTAATAAGAATATCACCACAATCTTCTTGCACCTATCACCTAGATCATCCAAGTGTGTTCTTACCACAAGAACACTCACAAGGATATCTTGTGTTGAATGATAACTCAAATTCAAGATTACAACTCGATAATGAATAATACAATTTGAGTGCAAGTGTAATCAAGAAATAAAGCCTAGACCTCAAGATGTGAAAGTGAAAGACCTTAGGCTATTACAACAAGAATATTGAAATTGAAGAACAAAAGTGTTTGCTTGAATGTATCTTGTTGTGTTGTAGTTTTCTCTCTTGTTGTGTTGTTTCAAATCTTCCTCTATTTATAAGAGATGATTGATCATTGATAGGCTCCTCTTGGGAACTGATTTCTACCAAAAAATTGCAATTAAAATCAAGATTATAGTCATTGTAGAAATCAATCCCACAAATTAGGGAAAAGTTGTCTCACTGCACAACATTTAGAATTTTGTCAAATAATAGATACGGCCGCAGCAGAAATAGACGTTTGAAAATAACAACATATCTTTACATTGCGCACGGCCGACGGGGTCCGACCCGAGAGACCTGTGCCACTTGGTCCGCCTGATTGATTTTGCAATACAGAAAGGTTCAACGAAATTAATTCTTCCCAGACACCGGTCGACGCCCTGGTCGATCGGTCAATGATACCGTTCGGAGGGGGGTCTTGTTAGATAAATGTTTTTATCAAGATTTTGATGATTATGTTTAAATGAGTTTTTATACCAAAACAATGTTGTCCAAATACTCCTAAATGATTTAAAATATTTTTGCTAATTTTTGGAGTATTTCGTAGAGTTTATTACTCGATAAAATTGGACAACACTTTTGATGATTTTGTGTTAATTGGTTTTTACACCAAAACAATGTTGTCCAAATACTCCTAAAAGATTTGAAATATTTTTACTAATTTCATGGAGTATTTCTTAGAGTTTATTATTCGATAAAAATGGACAACACTTTTGATGGTTTTGTTTAAATGAGTTTACTATGTTTATAAATGTTGTCCAAATACTCCCAAGTGATTTAAAATGTTTTTACTTATTTTTTGGAGTATTTCTTGAAGTTTATTTTTGATAAAAATCAGACAACATTTCAATTTGGAGGTCGACTGGTCGAACAAAAGGTCGAACGGTACCCAAGAACGCACAAAATGAAACAAAACCACCCTCACGAAAAAAGGGGAGGGTGACCGGTCAAGGGTGAGGCCGACTGTCGCACTCTGTGAGCACGGCCGGCCGCACCCCACCTTGACCGGGCCGCACCCCTCCGCAACCCCTACCGGATCGCACTATTTTCATTCAAACGTTCGAAAGCTTATACGGAGAAGCGACCGTCACGCTGTGTAATCTTTTGACAGCAAAATTTGTACCGTTGAACTCCTTGACAACAAGATTTGTTTTTCAATTTTGTACAATATTTCTACATCTTGTGATTCTCTTTTTGTAGACAAAAGTGAAGAAGAAGGAGTCTATGTTGGGAGCCTATGTTGGTGAAGACTCTCCTATAAATAGAGGATGAATTGAAGACACAAGAGATAACAACACAAGCAAATTCACAACAAGAAATCTGCAAATTTCCAAGCTTTCATATTCAACACTCTTGTTGTATTTATAGCCTAAGTATTTCACTTTCACATCTTGAGGTCTAGGCTTTATTTCCTGATTACACTTGCACTCAAATTGTAATATTCATTATTGAGTTGTAATCTTAATTTTTGTCATCATTCAACACAAGACATCCTTGTGGGTATTCTTGTGGAAAGAATACACTTGGGTGATCTAGGTGATAGGTGTTTCAAGAGTGTGGTGCTCTTGAGGTATTGAAGAATTTGGTATTTTTCAAGGTTGAAGATTGTGGTAATCTTCACAAGGTGCCGTTGGAGATTGTGGTAATCTTCAAGAGAGATTGTGGTAATCTCAAAGGTGGTGTTGTAGAAGAGTGTGGTGCTCTTCAAGGTGATGTTGTAAGGTGTTGTATTAATTTTGGAAATTAATAAAATCTTTTTTCTTTTTGAAATCAATATTGGAGATACTGGGGTGGTAGAGGATTAGGCCCTAGGTGGGTTGAACCTCTATAAATCGACGCGTGTTGTTTACATTCCGCACCTTTATTATTGTCTTGGCGTAATTGATTCGAAAAAGAGGGCGAAATCGAAAATATGGAGATAATCTATTCACCCCCCCTCTAGATTATCGTAGCCGCTTGGACTTACAGGTCTGACCGGTCGGCCTCACCATTTTCAGCAAAACATGAAGTTCTCTGTTTTGCACAACTTTCAGATACAGGTTGCCCTATAGGGTGACTGGTTGACCTTAAAACAGATGAGTTGTCCAATTTTTGTCGAAAATGAACTTCAAGAAATACTCCGAAAAAGTAGTAAAAATATTTTAGACCGATCGGGAGTATTAGGACAACATTTAGAAATATTGTTTTGGTGTAAAAACATATTAACATAAAATCATCAAAAGTGTTGTCCAATTTTTATCGAAAATAACTTTGAAGAAATACTCCGAGACTTTAGTACAAACATTATAAATCATTTAGGAGTATTTGGACAACAATTAAAAACATTATTTTGGTGTAAAAACAAAATCATCAAAATCATGATAAAAACATTTATCTAACAAACTCGCCTTTTTTGATGATTACAAACCAAAACAATTTAAAGAGGTCGATTTTGAAAACAAAACAATTTTACCGATTAAAAAATAAACTATCCGTTATGAGCGACAACATTCCACGCAACATAATCATAAGGATGAGAGTATAGATTTTCAAAAATATTTTTGCAAAAGCTCCCTCTATCAACATGCACAACAAGAGTAATATAGAAGCAATCAACCATAAGCTAAAAGCTTAGCTTTTACATATTGAGCTTAAGTATCAAGAACTTATAAGCTTCCCCTGTCAATAAAACATCATTAGACATGTAAACAAGTCCATAATACATCAATTGGACTAAGTATGATCCACAACTTTTGGCTTTTAATAGCCACAACTTATAGCTTCTTCCTCGAGCTTATATTAGCTTCTTTGAGCTAATAAGCTTATAACATGTTTCTTCCCCTTTGGAATCATCAAAAAGAATGTTAGCACGATAAAAACATCATATATCCATATCAAAGTGCGCAACTTAACCAATTTATTGAGCTATTTGAACATTGAAGCTTATAGACCAAATAGGAGGGAAAAGTCGATCATATGACTTTTTGAAGCTTATGAAAACACATTTGATTTGCAAAACATGACCTCTATAAATATATAAGACATTTGAAAACGAGAGAATCATGTAGGTGATGAATTTTTTATTGAAACGTTTATCGAACACTTAGCGGGCGTCAAAAATTGAAGAAGATATATATAGCCCTTGTAAATGTAATCAAGCCAAGTTTTTTTTTTATCACCAAAAGCAAGTTTACAAATATAATCCAACAACAATCATCATTCACAATACAATTATATAAGAATTCCATCAATATATCAAGTAGAAGCATTTTCTCAAGGGTTCAACCCAATTGAGATAAAAAGGAGTAGAATACTTACCATTTAATCGGTGAGGATGAGTAACAATGATGATAAACGAGCAAGATAATCCCCAAAATATGTAATTTATGCAACAAAACTCATTTGAAGTGAATTGTGTGTGAAAATTGCAAAAGGGTCGAAATATAGAAGAAAAACGCCAAAATGGCTAAGTCTGGAAACAGAAGGCAATTTAACCAAAAAATCACTATGGGCGACCGGTCCAGGCTGAGGGTGACCGGTCGGAGCTGAGGGAGACCGATAGGCCTCAGCCCTGGCAGCCCACTAGTTCAGTCTATTTTGAAAATCCAAAATTTTAACCAAAAATCCGATTTTTCGCCCCCTAAGTTTTAAAAACGTGCAGAATGCAAATGTAGACCTCATTCAATATACATTATGTCATAATCATGCTCGAAATGAGGTAAATGACTCGGCGATTAACGGTTTAAAAACAAATGTCCGCGAGTTATCTTTGAGACAGAATTAAACACATCTCAAATTTTCATTTTTAGAAACGCAATCCCTTAGAAGAAGATATCGAATCTCAATATGTTTAGTTCGATTATGACAAACCATATTTTGAGAAATTATAATCACCGGACTTGTTATCCCGAAAAAGTATGAACGATTTAAAACCTTGGATAAACAAGCTATAAGAAGAAGTGCCTTTCAAATATTTGAAAATTTCTTTTTAACGACACTTTAATGAGATTCGTTGGGATAGTTTTGAAGTCGAGCATATAGACATAAGGCATAAAAAATGTCGAGTGAATAAGAAAAGTTAATGAACATACCTCGAATATGTTTGTCAATATGTCTTCCTCAACCTTTGTCAATTTTACATTGGTAGCCATAGAGGTTGAGATGGTTCTTCCTTCTTCAATGCCTAACTTCCTCAAAGGTTCTAATGTATACTTTGATTGTGAAATATAACCACCTTCTTGGCATTGTTTAACTTGAAGTCCAAGGAAGAAATTTGTGCTCCCCCATCATGATCATCTTTGAGCTACTAACCTTCCCTTTGGTCAACAAACTTGTTCCAAAATATCAAGAAATTTCTGCAAAATCTTAACAAGATATCTTTGCACAAGAGCATAGTAATATCGAATAATAGAGATACAATAACAACTAACACATACTATGCTTTCAAACAAATCATCAAGAGTTTCATAAAACATGTAAGTTCAACTAAGCTTATAGGAAGCTATATAAGGTCTCTTTTGAAATTTGACAAATTCAAGAGCATATAGTTGAGACCTCATTTAAAAGAAGCATTTGAACAATAGTTTTGACAAGAATGAATATGAGCAATCAAATGCATGATTTTGAGATAAGGATGAAAATCAAATGTTTTTATCAAAACAAATTATAATCCTTTACAATACTGGATAAAACAAGCTTTTTCGAATAGTGCCTAAAAAATCGAAAAAACCTCTTAATGGCACTTGTATGAGATACTTTGAAATATCTTGGAAAGCAAGCACATAAGCATATGGCAAAAGTATATCGAGTCTATGAGATGAATAACAATGGTGAGCGTACCTCGATATCTTAATCATTTCTTGATGGATTATGAGAAGATAGCCAATGAATAAGAGATATAAATCTTACACAATTCTTAAACAAGTTTTGCACAAAACAACATGATACAAGTATAGGATAAAAACAATATGCGTCACAAATATGATTATGCCATAAGCATCCATATGAGATTATAAAACTTTAGTCTAAGTAAATGCACAAGAGTTTTAAAAATAACATGCAAGGTCCTCTTTTCAAAAATATTTTAAGAACACACAAATATATTGAAGACCTTAATCTTAAAAATAAATTTTTGAAAACTCATTTTGAAAAATTAGGCACAATTAAAAACATGCACAATAACAATAAAATGCATAAATGAGGAGATACAGTTTGCCAGTTACGCCATTTCCATGGGTTGTGTCTTTCCCGTTGTTGATGGTATCTTCCCCTTTGAAAATCATCTTGTAGATGATAGCTTCTCCAATTGCTCCATTTCCAAGGATTATGTCATTCCCGTTGTTGATAATATCTTTCTCTTGGAAATTCATTGTGGTGATGTCTTCTCCTTTGATTGAATGAGACAGTCATTTGATGTCTCCTTGGCGTCATGAATTTTCCTTGAATATTATTCCGTCGGGTACCTAATATGACATTGTTTTGTGGCACCCTCAAGTGTTTGGGTCCTTTGGGATTAGCCTTGAGACTTTTAGGTCTCCAACAATAATTAGAGCTATTTCTAGCCCGACAAGTATTTACCGTATGACCCTTTTTACCACAATAGAAACAAGTAATAATTTTTGGAGCATAATGACCAACATGCATAGGGACTTGATTTCTTTTCACATAATTAACAACACTAGGCTTATGATCAAGTCCTTGTTTCAATTTATCACAACTATGAACATCAACAATATCGGTCATTTTATCGGTACTCAAGTTGGATTTTGATAAATCCTTTTTCATGCAATTAATATTCTCAACAAGAGTGCTCTTTTCTTTTTCAAGGTTTCTAACCTTATCAAGTGTGGTGGTGTGAGCACATGATAGTGATTCATAGGAAGTAAATAAGCTATCCTATTCTTTTTTCAAAACATGGAATTTCTTTTTCAAATTTTTGTATTTAACAAGCAAGCTTTGGAATTCATTTTAAAGTTCATCATAATCATTGAGCAAATCACTATAATTATTTTGCAATTCATTGTTATAAGAAGTAGACGGTTTAGAACTTACCTCGTTTTCTTCGAAGCCCATAAGACAACGTTCGTTTCATCGTCATCAGAAGTTGTAGAAAGCTCATCCCATGTTGTTGGGTTTGATGTTGTACCCATTTGAGATGCTTTTGAGTGGCTCCTTTCATTTGCATATACTTCTTCTAATTTTCTCCATACTTCATGTGCCGATTTAATTCCTACAATATGATCATATTCCAAAATGGTAAGTGAACAATAAATAATATTAAGAGCTTTACCATTTAAGGAGATGATTTTCTTCTCTTCATCATTGAGCTCTTTGAAGACTTTAGAGGTGTGATGTGTGTCTTTCATTGGAATAGATTCTCCATTGACGACCGTGTTCCAAATATCGAACTCGCAACCTTGAAGATAGCATTCCATTCTTTCTTTCCAAAATGTAAAATTTTTGGAGTCAAATAGTGGTGGCTTGGTGGTGGAGGCGTCGGTAAGGTAGACTTCATTCGTAGCCGATGATCGTTCCTCTTTACTCGCGATGTGGAACGAGCTTGCCAAAGAGTTTGGCTTTGATACCACTTCTAAGTCCAAGCGGCTACGATAATCTAGAGGGGGGTGAATAGATTATCTCCATTTTCTCGATTATGCCCTCTTTTTCGAATCAAACAAGCTAAGACAAGAATGAAGGTGCGGGGAGTAAACAACACGCGTCAATTTATAGAGGTTCAACCCACCTAGGGCCTAATCCTCTACCACCCCAGTATCTCCGGGATGGATTTCAAAAAGAAAAAAGATTTTATTAATTACCAAAATTAATACAACACCTTACAACATCACCTTGAAGAGCACCACACTCTTCTTCAACACCACCTTGGAGATTACCACAATCTCCCTTGAAGATTACCAAAATCTTCCTTCAACGGCACCTTGTGAAGATTACTACAATCTTCAACCTTGAAGAACACCAAATTCTTCAACACCTCAAGAGCACCACACTCTTTAATAAGAAGATCACCACAATCCTCTTGCACTTATCACCTAGATCATCCAAGTGTGTTCTTACCACAAGAACACTCACAAGGATATCTTGTGTTGAATGATAACCCAAATTCAAGATTACAACTCGATAATGAATAATACAATTTGAGTGCAAGTGTAATCAAGAAATAAAGCCTAGACCTCGGATGTGAAAGTGAAAGACCTTTAGCTATTACAACAAGAATGTTGAAATTGAAGAACAAAAGTGTTTGCTTGAATGTATCTTGTTGTGTTGTAGTTTTCTCTCTTGTTGTGTTGCTTCAAATCTTCCTCTATTTATATGAGATGATTGATCATTGATAGGCTCCTCTTGAAACCGATTTCTACAAAAAATTGCAATTAAAATCAAGATTATAGCCATAGAAATCAATCCCACAAATTAGGGAAAAATTGTCTCACCTGACAATGGTTAGAATTTTGTCATTTTGTCAAACAATAGGGCGACCGGTCGCGCAGAAATAGACGTTTGAAAATAACAACATATCTTTACACAGGGCGACCGATCGACGGGGTCCGACCGTCGACTTGCCTCACCGGCCAAATGTCCGCTGATTGATTTTGCAATACATAAAGGTTCAGCGAAATTAATTCTTCCCAGACACCGATCGACGATACCGTTTGGAGGGGCGGTCCAACCGGTCGACCTCACCATTTTCAGCAAAACATGAAGTTCTCTGTTTTGCACAACTTTCAGATACAAGTTGCCCTATAGGGTGACCGGCTGACCTTAAAACAGAGGAGTTGTCTATTTTTTGTCGAAAACGAACTTCAAGAAATACTCCGAAAAAATAATAAAAACATTTTAGACCGATCGGGAGTATTAAGACAACATTTAGAAACATTGTTTTGGTGTAAAAATACATTAACACAAAATCATCAAAAGTGTTGTCCAATTTTTATCGAAAATAACTTTGAAGAAATACTCCGAGAATTTAGTACAAACATTATAAATCATTTAGGAGTATTTGGACAACAATTAAACACATTGTTTTGGTGTAAAAACAAAATCATCAAAATCATGATAAAAACATTTATCTAACAGTGATAACACTTTATTTTTCAAGATCCTGAGCTAGAAGTCTACAATTAAATTGGGTCTCTGCCTGCAACACAACAAGTCGTTAGCGCGCCGAAATTTTTCCCGGCGATAATTCTCTGAAGATTAGAGAGCCAAAGAGTAACTAGAATTCACAAGACTAGATGTTGTAAAATAAATTTCATACATTGGAAATGGAATTGGAGGTGATACTTATAGATAGAGGTGGCAAAATCCAAATCATGGCCAGGACCCAGACCAACCCAGGTTTGGGGTGGCCGGATCGCATTTTTTTAGGCCCGAAAAAAGTCGGGCCTATTTGGCCTGGCCCGTCGGGCGGGGATAGTCCGACTTTTTCCTGCTCGCCCGAAAATTTTCTACATGAAATGTATACATGGGCTGGGCTGGGCTGGGCCAGGTAACTTCGTGGCCTGACCAAAATCGGGTCGGCCCGACTATACCCGAATCAAAAGCCCAATGGGCTCGGATTGGGCCAGGCCGGCCCAGCCCATTGCCAACTCTACTTATAGTATCTAAGAGCCTGAGTTATTATCTCGTGGTATATGGTGCATGGATCATATGGGCCCATTGAACCATAAGTGAAATTCTTGTTGGACTCCATTATATGTGGATGTTTGGGCCTTTTAATATATATGCTCATAATAAAAATTATGTTGAGCCCATAATCTGCATTGCCTTGTTACGGGTCATGGGGCGACCCAAACACGGCGGGCCATGTCGCGTCATTACGGGTTGGGCCAGAATTGTCATCTTTACCCATATTCCATATATATATCCTAGTGTATTGATGACGTCAATATTTTCCACTTAGCGTTTATTTTTAAAAAATTTGGAATACGAGATGTAACACAATTTAGAATAGACTATCCGTGGTGCCGTTTCTTGTGTAGTAAAGACGCTATTGTCAATTACAAATGATAATCAACCTGTTGAGTAGAAGAGACATTAGGAAGAGGACGATCATTAATTCTTCGTTTTTTTTTTTTTTTTGAGGGTATTAAGCAAAAGAGCAAGTTCTTACAAACTTTAGATTATGAAAGGTTGGGGAGGTAGTCCAAGAAAAAAACGAGAATGTGACATTTGATTATCTTATCACACTGTCTAATCATCGGTTTAAGGTTGGGAAAGTCTTATCTTTAGCTTATTTTACCAGAAAATATGATGTTTTAAAACTCCATCAATCAAGATCGGAAATCATTAAATTTAGGATAATTACAAAAAAAAAAAGAAAAAAAACATAAGGTTCGGGTTAATTACAAAAAAAAATCCGAATTTTTTTAAAATTACAAAAAACCCCTTTATATTTGATTCATCTTACAAGTGCCCCCTTCATATGTCAAAAACATTTCAAAAGCTCCCCTTACGTTTATCAAAATATTACAATTACCCCCTAAATTTAAGAAACAATAAAAGTTCAAGGGTGTTTTTTGCACTTAGCCCAAACCTCATGGGGCTTTTTGTAATTGTCCCTTAAATTTAAGCAACCATAAAGTTTCTATATTAGTTTGCCAAGTGTAATGAATACTATCTGGCTGCAATGAAAATGGGAAAGGGGGACAAAAGGATATACTTTTGAAGTATTGGATCACTACTGAAGCCTAAACTAAAAAGGATATACTTTCACATTAAAGAAATTTTATAAGATTATTAAAAAAAAAAATTAACTGACGGTGCCCTTAGGTTGAAAATGTCAAAAATGTATATTTGTGCATATATCAAGCTGGCTAAGGGCTGTATGAATTTGTAATTCATGGACTTATCCCAGAAAAGATGGCTACAAATTTGGATGTTTAGTGGAAGCTGACCTCAGTATAATATATATCAGTTTCATAAATTAATACTTTGATGAGTGTTATAAAGTACTTTTCACGGTACATTTATGTGGAAGAAATTTGTGGTGACACCTCTTTTGTGTATACATGATATATCCTCCATATTTGTTTGAAATTCTTGGAAATATCATTTGCAAGTGACAAGCACTAAAGACTTTAATTTCAGATAAAGAAGGGATTATTGTGAACACAAGAATATCACAATGATATTTACTGTAAATTTTCAAAAAAAAAAGCACCATTAAATGTCTACTAAAAGTGTATTCTGGAGCAAAATAAGGACTTCAAACTCAAACAGGACATGCCACTTAATTCAAAAATATCCCTCTTATGACACTTACCCATATTTCCTGAAAAGTCAACTTTGTTGTATTTGGTTCTTCTTAATTAGTCCAAACAAGAATGATGCAAGGCAGAAAACCAGAGATCACAAGTGGGGAACATCATATCCAACTTTTCTGGTGCATATATGGGTGGCAGTTCGTGTTGGGTTCAGGTTCACGTGTCGTATTGAGATGTAAAATTTGCGGCAAGTTTTCAATGATAACCCGATCCGTTTATTATTTGCGTTTTTAAATCGGCCCAAAAACATGTATATTTTAAAATCTAAACTACTCAATTATATAGGTTTTATGGGTTGTCTAAGTTAATTTTAATCTGAAAATTATATTTAAAAACATTTGATATTTTTTTAAAATTCAATCATGATATTAACAACATATTCAATAAAAAATATTGCAAAAAACAACATAATTGGGTCAAATAGGTTAATCTTGTCATTTCAAGTTAACTCTAACTCGATATGTTTATGTATTCATGGTATTTGGGTCTGACCCGATTCTATCCTTAAACCGCTTATAACGTGTTTTGTCACCCTATTTGTGTAGTATTTGTTTTTTATTTTTTTTAGAAAAATAGCACTCTTAAAAGTTTAAGAGATTACACAAGTAGACTACTTTTGTGGTTTATTTATCCAATTTGTCCATCACCTGCATCATCTAATGCCTAAGGTAAATATCTAAGTAAAACAGATTAGGCAAGTTGAGTGGCATAGTTCACTTCATAGACTTATGAGGCCATATTTTGCCAAGACAAAGCATGTTTTGGTTTCTTGAATGTATCTACTTTATCGATCAGTTGGTCCATAATTTGCCAACAAAAACCTTTGTACTACTTTGATTAACCATTATACAAGCATGATAATTAAAAACATTCAAAATGTAAGGATAGAGCAGTTTCATGCATTTCATTTTTGGATCAAGCGTTCTGCTCCTTCACTAACTAGACTTTGATCAACTCCAAACTGCCATGAAATATATGCTTCTTCCCAGTACTCAAATAACTTTTCCCTTATGAAGCCAAGTGCAAATCGTATCAAACTAACACATTGCATAATTCGAATTACATCCGATTAGACCACAACGTACTAAAATGCAATCATAGACATCCATGGCATCAATGAGAAGGAACCTCACAAAGCAATGCTTACTTGCAACATTTCTAAAGTGATTTTCCTCTTTGAAGGTGAAAATTAACGTGTCGTAAAAGACTGGAAGACTCATGCTTTTCATCATAATCCTACAACTATGCAACACAATGTGCTTGTTTCACGCATCTTGTTCTAAAAATTAATCTAGCTAACTAGGCAATGATTTATGAACTTGTTTTAAGTATAGATTGTCTTAGGACAATGCGTAGTATATATATACTGCTACGCTACTATAAACATAGGGAGATTCTTAATTTCTTAGATGTAAGGGTGTTCATGCATTAGACACTCATACTGTGCTTAATAGATGTATTCATGCAGTCTATACCTATTACATATTATGTTTTATTATTCACGACCAGTAAAGTATTTGATCCCAGCTAATAAAGTCATTCATCAGCTTTAAAATGCCTTCAAATAGATGGTGTATACTTCTTCTAGGTGTACTAGCATACTCATACCCTAAGCATGGTATCAACTAAATAATTATTATTAATCTTAAAATAAGGTCAAAAAGATTAGGCCAAATACCTTAATACAAAAAAACAGTAAAAAGAATATCTTCCTTGATTTCATTTCTCATTCTGGCTCCAAGAGGTGATTTATTAGACTCATCTGCTGCAATATTCTTGCAAGAATCACTTATTATCACTAATTATTTGAAATATAATGCAGATTCCAATTATCTTAGTTCAGTAATCAGACTCATTGGAAAAAGATGGCTAAAAATGTTGTTTTTGCCATCCTTTCCTTTAAGTCACATGTTAGTGTACAGAGAGAAACAGAGGTTATATTTTCCTCTACTAATTTGGAAAGAAAAGTACAATTACAGTTAAATGGAAGGTATATCGACCTGCATTTTTGAAAGCCTTCGAATGCACGCACTACGTCTACTTCTATCGTTCCAACCCCTTTACGAGTCACAAGCCAACTTTTTGATCCCTATATTTATATCACAACCTTCCATGCTTTTGGCCATTGAGGCAATGGCTAACGCTTTGCGGTGTTTTTGGGGCCTATCCCTCTCATTTTCACTTTATTTCATTCACATAATATCCACTTCTCATGTAATTTCATTCCTTACAGTGCTTCGAATGTTTTGGTATCCTCAAAAAACGACCAATCTTATCTCGTTTAATTGTCTTTGTTTCATTTTCCTCACAGGTTTACATTGTTTACTTAGGCCACGTTCGCAACCATGATCCTTTACTTACGACCGAATATCATGTTCACCTCCTAAATAGTGTATTCCAGAGGTCTCTTGTGAAGCCCACATTTCTTTTCAATATAAACTGTCCATAATAACTTTCAAGATTAACTAACATATTCTCTTGAACTTGTTTTCCATTGTATAGCAAAGAAGAAGCAGAACAAGCAATGCTCTATAGCTACAAACATATCTTCTCAGGTTTTGCTGCAATGCTTAACGCAAGCCAAGCAACCGTCCTAGCGAGTAACAAGCCAAACACTAAATCTATTTCTGCACGAAAATGATACTATAAGTTTTTACGGAATAAAATGATACTAGAAACGCTAATAATGCAGATACGAAAGGCGTGATATCCGTGTTTGAGAGCGAGATACTACAGTTGCACACCACAAGAAGCTGGGATTTTATGGATCTTACTCTGGACAGCAGTGAAGGAACTCCATTGCAGCTAGCTCATGGTGATGACATAATTGTTGGAGTCTTTGACTCAGGTGTTCGTTTGGACAAACTATATTCTCCATTTTAAGAAATGACATGTTTTTCATCGTTTGAATCCTCGTAACATTTGTTTTTAACAGTTCTCTCTTGTAGGGCTGTAAAAGAATCGAGTCGAATATCAAGATATTCTATTCATATTCGGCTCATTTAGAGAATATTCTATTCATATTAGTAAGTCGAATAAAGACAATGACAAAATTTCGCAAAAATCCCAATAATAAAGACAATTGATACATAAAAAATGCACATGTATGGTATAATTCAACATGAGAGACAATTAGACAGCACTATATCCAGTTCAACTATCCAACAAATGTAAATTTCAACTTTTATAAATTATGCAAAAGCAATAATTTTCAGCAAGTACTTGTATCTTTTTATATAATCATCATGAAAAGTTAATTCCCTCTCTTGTGAATGAAGAAGGTATCTGGCCAGAATCTGCTAGTTTCAAGGAGGAGCCTGGAATGGCGCCTGTACCAAAGTACTGGAAGGGTAAATGCGTATCTGGAGAACAATTTAATCCGAAAAAAGCTTGTAACAAAAAGCTGATCGGAGCAAAATACTACCTCACTGGCTTCGAGAGACGATATGGGAAGATAAACAAGACAAAAAATCCAGAATACGTATCAGCTCGAGACTTTCTTGGTCATGGCACACACACAGCATCCACAGCCGTCGGATCAAGAGCTAAAGACGCGAACGTCTTTGGCTTTGCACGTGGCACTGCCCGAGGAGGAGCTCCCAGGGCTAGACTAGCAGTGTACAAAGTATGCTGGAACAGGAATTTCGATGGAACGTGCACAGAAGAAGATGTGTTGGCAGCTTTCGATGAGGCGTTGCACGATGGAGTGCACGTTATATCGGCTTCTTTTGGGAAGGTGCCGCCTTTGAGGGCGTTTTTCGCGTCCAGTTCTGATATTGGCTCTTTTCATGCAATGCAGTTAGGGGTGAGTGTGGTGTTTTCAGCAGGTAATGCTGGCCCTGATCCATCTCTCGTAGGAAATGTCAACCCGTGGAGCATTTGTGTCGCTGCTTCGACCATGGATCGGAGTTTTCCTACCAAGATTTTGTTGGATGACGGCACCTCTTTCGTGGTATTTTTACTTTCTTCAGTAATTTTCCTTCCTTTTTCATGATCATCATGTCAAACTGTCAAAACATTAGCTTTCGCTTTTAGAAGAAGTTTATTGGAGCGGAAGCTAAAAGTAGTTGAAAATCAGAATTGGATAGCGTTTGGAAATAGAATCTAAAAGTTGAATGTAGTGCGTCTTTGTAAAAGTCAAACCAGAAACAAAATCAGATATCTAAATTACCCTACCCTGCTCTTAGGTTCTGATTCTGCCATTTGTAAACACTAAAAACCACTTTTCTCCAGCAGAAGCTGAGAATCACCTTTTTTTTTTACTAATTGCAAACACTCCGTAACTCGAAAATGGCCTTCCATATGTGCAGGGTGAAGGTTTGATAGCCAACCGTATAACCGGAATCCTGGCAAGAGCTAGAAGTTATTTCATCGGCGGGTGGGAATTTTTGTCTCCCTCATGTACACAAGCACAAAAGGAACCAATATACAGTGCTAGCTTGCTAACTCTTGCCAAACTTTTTATTTTTGATCCAGGATATGTGATGCAAGAAATTGGATGAATATTTCCGTCTCGGGTAAGATACTCGTATGTTTCTCCACTGATGGACGATTGAGCAGCGAAGACGCGGAGTTTGCAGCACGTAGAGCCAATGCAACAGCACTAATTTTTGTCCAGCCATTAAACAAGCCCATCGCTGCTGTTAGCATAATCCCGGTCGTACGTATAGACACCATCCAAGGGACAAAATTGCATCTACTGTCCAAGTGAGTGACTGATTTTTGGTGTATTGATTATCACCATTTCCATGCATACTTTGAAATCAAGACTTTCTTTTAGCCTCTTCATCATCTTAAAATGGAAGAATGAGCACTTTTTTCCAGATATGATATTTAAAAGTTGATAGGCACAAAGTTCTAATATGAGAATTTGATAGGTACAAAGTTTGAGCAACTAATTAATATCATCTTGTGACTTGTTTTACATGATGAAGCTTCACCAAGGTTCAGATATTACCAAGTGAAACAGTCTTCAAAAGGTCACCGGCGCCGGTGGTTTCAGATTTTTCTTCTAGAGGGCCAAGCTCTATTTCCCCTGATTTTCTTAAGGTAGAATGTCAAGAAACAACACTAGCATACTTTTCAAAGGCATTACATAATATTCTTTAGTTTTTGTTTGGTACGCATAGGACATAGCAAGTGTTTGCAGACACTTAATTAAAGTGATCATCAGCTTTTGACTTAAAAAAAACCTAGTTTTTATTGTTTTCAAATGTCAACATCTAAACATCTGATTCTGATTTATTCTAAATCTAAAATGAGAGGGAAGGGTGGTTTAGATTTTGGATTCTGCTTCTAGGTTGACTTTCACACACAAATCAATCACGTTTACAACCTAATAACCAAACACTACTTTTTAACTTATTCAACTTTTAGCTTCTATTTACAAACACTATCAACTTCTGATTCTCAATTATATTTCGCGTCTGCTACAATAAATCACTTCCTCCAAAAGCAGAAGTTTTTTACAAACATTCTCATCGTGCTAGACCTAAATAATTATTATTGTGAATTTTTTTGTTCCCTATTGATTTACTGGTGCAGCCAGACATTAGTGCACCAGGAATCAGCATACTGGCAGCATGGCCTCCGAACATTCCACCATCGATATTTCCAGGCGATGGTCGATCCGTTGAATGGAATTTCGACTCAGGGACATCCATGTCTTGCCCTCATGTATCCGGTGTTGTTGCCCTCCTCAAATCCGCACATCCACATTGGTCCCCTGCTGCAATCAGATCTGCCCTCATGACTACTGGTAATGATTAGGAAAAATGTTACATATTTTACATCAAGGGACAATGGGAGTGTTTGCAATCACTAAAAAAAAGTGCTTCTCGCCTTTTGTTGAAAAAACAAATCACTTTTTCGTGTTTGTAAAATGTCAACTTCTACTTCTGATTCTGATTGTGCTTTATTTAATCATAATCTAAAACCAGAGAGATAGATGCTTTGGATTTCTGATTCTACTTCTGGTGCAACTTTTTCACCAAACATTCTCAACTTTTGATTATATTTGCAAACACTATCAACTTTTGATTCTCAACTTGTAGAACGAACCACTTCTTCTAAAAGCGGAAGTTTTTGCAAACACTCCCAATATTTTCACCTCAACTATTGATACATTCTGTTTGACAGCTTATAACACAGACATAAACGGCGACGATATACTAGTCGAAGCATCAACAAAGTCTTCTGATCCATTTGACATTGGCGGCGGACACATAAATCCAGTCAAGGCATTAAATCCAGGGCTAGTTTACGACATGACAACTCGTGACTACGTTCTTTTCCTCTGCAACAACGGATATTATGAAGAACAAATAGAAGCCATGGTTATCTGTCCGGTAAGTACAATCACGAGTTGCCCTGATCAGAAAGTAGTTGAGCCTGATTGGAACATAAATTACCCATCAATAACCGTTTCGAACCTCAAACGCACCACCACGATCAAAAGGACCGTTCGCAACGTTGGACGTGCTAAAACGGCTATGTACTTTGTTAGCACTGTGAATCCTAATGGAGTTGAGGTTGTTGTTTGGCCCAAAATCTTGATATTTTCACCTTTAAAGGAAGAAATTACATACTATGTGAGCCTTAAGCCACTCAAAGTGTCTCGAGGGAGATATGATTTCGGTTCGATTATTTGGTGTGATGGCTTCCATAAGGTTAGGAGTCCTCTGGTTGTTCAAGTAAACACTACTGGAGCTGTGAGTACTAGCTACCAATGAAGTTGAAAGTGCAGGCCATGTTTTTTGAATTGTTTGTTTGAGTCAAGAATAAATGTGAATCAACTTTTGATTCTATATAAGGCTTTGTTGTAAAAAAAAAGCAATGTGTACTATATTTCTTCTTAAACATGCATTCTAAAGTAAGATTTTGTGGGCTTAGCTTCATCTAATTTTGTTATGATATATTAGGTTCAATCTTTAGCTCAACGAACGTCATTTGTTTAGATTTCTAGTTAAGATTAATGTTTTTCTTACTATAAGTCTATAAATTAATTTGTTTTTTTTCAATATTAGACTTTGTGAGAACTACTTGTTACTTTAACCTTCTTCAGAAGTATTATTGTTTGCACTAGTTGAAAAACGAATCAAATAATTTGATACTTAGTTAATTGATTATTAAAGTTTGTATAAACATGGAGAGTTTATTGTCAATAATGCATCGGCATGCATAATAATTTTACATTTTTCTCTATAAAAAATTCGTTATATAAATTCCAGAAATATATAGATATTTAATTGATAGGTAAATAAAATATTACTATATACAAATTGGAGTATTATACAGAAACAACACATTAAAATAGAACACATTGAAACAATATAAAACCAACACGAGAACAAATTTAGAAACAATACAAACAATTTTTTGGATCCAACACATTGAAACAACATAGAAATAAATAAATAGCATGGAACAACTAAGAAACTACACAAATACAAAAAAATGTATAAATAGATAAAGCCGTATAAATATCCAAATATGTGACTCTAGGCTAGGCGTACAGAACCAAAACCAAGCGTAAACCAATGTCAAATAGCGTAAAAATGTATTTATTTTTCTGAATTTTCTCAAAATAATAGGCGACAAATAAATTCAATTGTAAAATTGGGCCGGCCCATTGGACCCACGTTCCATAGGGTGTTTAACCAACAAAGCCCATATTCGTTAAAAAAAAAACCAACAAAGCCCATACGCGGTGTCGTAAAGGCAAAGGTTATTTTGGGTAGAGTATAAATAGGGATGTGGGAATATATTATCTCACAGTTCTCTCTCTCTCTCTCTCTCTTATTCGCAAATCACAGGTAAGACTCCCAATTCATATATATACATACATTACATATATATAGTCTCCCTCCATCTCCTCCTTCCACCATATATATAGACGGGCGAACAAACGCACAAATTCACCATCATCATCATCTACTATAAAACATTCAATCTTTGAATTCTTTCCGCTCTGTTTCTCCGTTTTCATTTTCCCCCTCTTTCCGTCTTTCTTTTCTACGGACGATTTATAATTTATAAACCCTAGATCCTTCCAGTTGACATTTATAAAAGGTTGAATCTCTCAATTCTTTGTTTTATTTTTTTTACCTCTATTCCCGTTCCGCTTCGTTTTTTTAATGTTCATGGCTCCGATTTTAATTTTCTTTTCCCTTTATCTCTGGTTTGGTCTTTTTCTTTTCCAGTTTTTCAACTTTGGAGAGGGTCCGAGTGGGGGGTTGGGTGGTGGTCTTGTAAATGCCTCATCAAGATTTAAGGATGAGCTCTTTTAAAGGGTTCGATTGTTGAGAAGATCTGTTCTTTGGTTCTTGGGGTCTATTTGATTTCGTTTTTTTTTTTTTGTCCGTTGTTTTTTTTTTTTTTTTTTTGGGGGTTGGGGGGTGGAGGCGGTTTAAAACCCAAGTGGATTTAAGATGGGAGGGATAGAAATCAAGGATTTATTTTGATTAAGTTGAACAAAGATTTGTTTTTTTATCTTTAAAATTGATTCTTATAATGGTATTGACTTCATTTGTTTTCATTCTTTATACAAAGGTGTTCTGGACAGGTGGTAAAAAGAATCCAAATCACCAGGTGATTTTATTTTGATGGCAGATCCCAAGGGTTGGAAGGAAGCCAACCAGTTGATCTCTCCAAGCATCCTTCTGGAATTGTTCCAACTCTCCAGTAAGATAATGCCCCTAGCTGTTCAATATATATATATCCTTTTCCTGTCCGTAATGCTCTTCAGAAACTTTCCATGACTGATTGCCTCTTGATGGATTATGCCATATTTGCCAATCTGGATACTTGTCAGTATGATATCGTCAGTCCAGTATTGGGTACAATGTAGACATTTATCCACTCATACAATTGTATTTAATTTTTCATCTAAGCAAATGATGCAAGTGGAAATATGAGTAGATACCTTTTTGTTGTTGTTGAAGTGAGGCAAATATCTATGATATCAACAATTTTTAAATGTGCTGTTTGGATATTGTATTTTCTGCGATCAAATGTCTGCATCCCATGAGGGTTTCTTTTAAATTATTATTTTCTTTATTGGTTATGTTCTTTAACTCTAAACAAATGAATGCGTCTTCTAAGGAAAAAACTAAAACTGTGAGCACGTGACTTTCTGTTACTGTCTATGTACATGTTGCTTACTACTTACTTTTTTGTTCTTTGAACTTGGTCTTTCATTCAACATGCTTTATGATTGCAGTGAATCTTAAGAAAAGTTGCTGCATTTGTTTTCCCTTTCATGTTGTAAAACTGGTAGAAGTTACGTGTTGAGCCAAAGCTAAACTGATGGTATTATTATATTCTAGAAGGTAGTTTTGTCTCGTAGATGTTAAATGCGTGTTTATATATTGATAGGCTCTGATTTAATGTATAATGCAGGAATATTGTTTCAACAGTCAATTTGGACTGCAAATTAGATCTTAAAGCTATAGCGCTGCAAGCTCGTAATGCAGAATATAATCCCAAGGTACGATTCTCTCATGTTATGTCTTAACTGATACTGTGTTGTTTCAGACTCCATGTAACTCTCATGGTACCATTTAATTTATGATGATAGAATGCATTTGAGTTCCTTAGCTTCCAATTTTGTCTCCTGATGTAGTAAAGTTATGTCGCAAATTAGGATCTACTTTGTAACTTTCTTCTTGTCCTAGACTGTTTCTTTTCTTTTTTTTGCTCTCGTTCGTCTTGTACTATTTTTCTTTTTGTTTGTAATTCATCTCGCAGGCATAGCTCAAATTAACAGTGCTTCCGCTGCTTAGATTTCTTATATAGTACATATCAGCACGTGTAGAGTTTGATTGTGAGTGACTACTTAGGAATTTTGAACATTGTAGAGATGTTCAGATGTTGGTTGTTATTCACTCATTGAAGATCTTTTGGTTTTATGTTTGTTATTTGTACGCCATGTATAGTGCTTACGTACTCTTTAATGGGATTTCAGCGTTTTGCTGCTGTGATTATGCGGATTAGAGAACCAAAAACAACGGCTCTTATTTTTGCATCTGGAAAGATGGTAAGTGATAATTAGTTTCTTTTAACACTGGCAATTTTTAGAATCTGCACTCGACTTTAGATATCTATTTATCATTTAATGTGAATCTTTTGTTGATCGCAAATGTTGGTACTTCTTTTCATCTTCCCTTAGTCTTCATTCCTGGAGATGTAAATGGGTCTTCAATGAGTTTTACTGCAGATGATTTACTGATGAACTATTCTTCTCCTTGCTGCTACAGGTTTGTACAGGAGCCAAGAGTGAACAACAGTCGAAATTGGCTGCTAGAAAGGTATAGCATACCATAAGCCATGCATGCTTTCACTGTCATTTGTTTACTGGGGTGATCTTTAAGATGAGAAATTAACGACCTTTTCCCACAAAAGATTTTATGATTTTCTTTTCTTTCTTTCTTTCCTTTTTTTTTTTTTTTGTGAAAATGTGAGTATCCGATGTTGAATAATATAATCTAGGAAGATTATGTATTTGCTATTAAGGTCTTTTTTCCTCGGTTCTTCTTTGCTTCCTCACTCACCGCGAACCCTTCCAATGTTCTTCAGTATGCTAGAATCATTCAAAAGCTTGGTTTTCCAGCAAAGTTTAAGGTACTTATCCCCCTGTCCTCTTGACTATCTCTTGAAGACACCATATCAGCTGGTCTTTTTCCTTTTTCAGGATAGAGTCTTTTGCTGCTCAGTTTCACGTTCTCTTCTTTACTCTTGCAGGATTTCAAGATTCAGAACATAGTTGGTTCCTGTGATGTAAAATTCCCCATACGACTTGAAGGGCTTGCCTATGCTCATGGCGCCTTTTCAAGTGTGAGTGATTTATTGTCGTCTCTTTGTTTCATTGTAGATTTGGTGAGAAGTTTTGCTCCCTGTATTAGCACTAAAAAAATTAGCGTAAACTATGCGGCCAGTTTGTGATTATCTGTTAGATATACCCTACTCTTCAGTATTCTGTTTCAGATAACTTCAGTATGAAGTAATGATGGTTTTTATGGTTATAATGTATGCTACTCTTATTTGGAAAGAAGACCAATCCAGATTCAAAGGCCTAGTTTTGGTGTCCTGTAACAGATAGGGGTGATCACGGTGCGGTTTTGCGGTTTTTTCAATAATTTTCAAACCGAATTGCCATATGCGGTTTTAGGCGGTAGCGGGTGGTGGCGGTCGGTTTTGCTAAATAAAACCATAAGTGCGGTTTTAGGCGGTGGCGGGCGGTGGCGGGCGGTTTAGCGGTTAAAATCATAAATATTTTAGTTCTATGTTTTCTCTTGGGCACTAGCTTAGAAGGTTTAGTCATTTTTTAATATCAAATCCAAACATTAAATAAATAATATTAATTGTAAGAAAATAAAAATATTTTAAATAAATGAAACTGAATGTTGCATCCCTGGAACTCTCCAATGATAAGACAAATACAAAATTACAAAATGAATTGATGCTGCATTCAATTACACACTACAAAACATCAACTTTCAAGTTTCAAAATACACACTTTTTGGAAGAAAATCTTGCAATATAGTGCATTCAAACAAAAGTAGTTTTTTAGGAAAACAAAGGTGCACTCAAACAACAATACAATATTCTCTAAAAAAAATAACAACAATACAATATACTCAATACATTTTTTTTTTGAAGAAAAATGTTCAACTAATGCTATAGGAAAACAGAAACAGAGTGTGCACATTTTTGACATTATTGAGTTGAAGAGTAGAATTAGAATACTATGGTTGTATGGTTGTGATATGCTAAGTACATAATTATCCTTACTACTCATTACATGGGCGGTCGGTTTTGGCGGTCGGTTTAGCTTCCAAATCGAAAATTGCACCGCTAAGGCGGTGCGGTTTTTGCTTAAAATTTTTAATCGCGGTTTTTCTGGTAAATTAATATTAACGGTGCGGTGCGGTGCGGGCGGTTATTTTAAATTTATGATCACCCCTAGTAACAGAGCCTTCATTTACAAATTTATGATTGGGAATTTTATGGGAAAAACTGTAACCTGATTTCTTTGCTTTAATGACGATTTACATGTAAAGTAACAGAGATGCAGATCATATGACTTATAAGCTTGTATATTAAGATCTATTATATTGGTTTTGTTCTCACGGTCGACCATTTCGTTCCTTGAAATCCACTGCAAGGTAATGGTATGACCAATGTTTATTCGTATATGGGTCAAGCTGTAATTTGTTATTTCTTAATATGTTTGAACCTGGAAAGAATTGGGTATACACTGCTTTCCTTGACATTAGGTCTATTTATACATACTTCCTCTCTAGTTTGGAAATTACCAAAACCTCCCTTGAGGTTTGATTATGACTTATGTTAAACACTTCAGTTCTCCCCACCCCAACTAACTGTTAGTTGACTTAGTGTAAGATGATGATGCCAGCCAAAAACTGCCATCTAATTCCTTATTTACCCTTGCTCAAATGTTAATAGATATTTGTGGGTAGAAATATCCTTTCACGTGTCATGCATGTGAGGGGTGTTAGTGTAACTTATCAAACTTTCAGGACCGAACGTATTGTGAAAGACTTCATTATAGATGAGGCATTTAGAGGTCTAAATATAATTATCCAAAGATATTGGTTCTTTATTGTGATAAAGATACTGGCTTTAATGTACAATGGCAAAAATGTCTTCCAATTTAAAAAAAATTCGCAAACTTTTTGGGATTTTTATGACATTTGCCTGAGGGTAAATATGTAATTGTTCTAATTCAGGTTGGGTGTTTTACCGACCAAACCTCATGGGAGGTTTTGGTAATTTTCCAAATCCTAGTGGAAGTATGTTATTAGACCTAGCCTTAGGAGAGGCAGTGTAATTTAGTCTAAAGAATTATAGGTTTATGCATAATCGATGAGTTCTTTCTCATCAGTTACTGGTTGTTTAGTCAAAGTCATTATAATCATGAATTGTTTGCTCGTATTCTGGTATGTTAAAGAAAGTACCTTTATCGTATTTATTGCAAAACTTTGCTGGTACAGTATGAGCCAGAACTCTTCCCTGGATTAATATACCGGATGAAACAGCCGAAGATAGTGCTGCTAATTTTTGTCTCTGGGAAGATTGTTCTCACAGGCGCTAAGGTAGTGAATATAGCTTTTTTTCTGAGCACATTTTATCCCGCTATGCTATTCCGAGAATACATACTGTATGGTGTAATACTTTGTTTTGTTTTAACATTTTCAGGTCAGGGAAGAAACATATACTGCCTTTGAAAATATCTATCCAGTTCTCACTGAATTCCGAAAAGTTCAGCAATGGTATGGAAAAAGAGGGTTTTGGTCCTCATTTTCTTTATTTCCACGTTTGCTTTAATTTATTAACCTTTTCTTAATCTTATTGTAGATTTGTTGAGAATTTGGGCAGTGTCTCTAAAGGGTCATGAGAAATTCAAGAAGCATCTGGGATTGCCTCTGCTGGTGTGGGCTTAATCTGTAAATACTTAATAGTGATTGGACGATCTTTTTAGAATGATGTTAGTTAAAAGTGATTTTGAGTATGGCATTTTTCACGCAGCCTTTTTGAACTGTATATGCATCACATATGAAATGTGTATTGAGAGAGGCAGGCTAATAAAGTATAGTGGTTTTAGGCTTTTATACTTGCAAGAACTCAGCAATTTGTGCTGGCGGACATCGACTTGCTGATTTTTGTTTTCCAGAATTTTTGTTGCTTTTGTTGCTTTTTATGAGCTTGTAAAACGATGGAGTAACGGCATGGAAATTCGAACAAACAATAGTTTGTTTTAGGGTGAATTACAAAACTGCCTATGAGGCTTATAAAAAAGTTCTTATCTTTCAAAATTACATATGCCTCATTGAGGCGTTACAAATAACCCCGTGAAGTTGTACAAATATTTCTCAATAATTGCAATTTGTATAATAAAAACAAAATTTCAAGGTTATATTGTAATATTGAAATATAACTAAGGTTTTGTGTGATTAGACTAAAAAAATCTCAAGGATAAATTTTGTAATTAATTTCAATGGCAGTTCAAAGGAAAACTCTTTTTACTGTTTCCACTTTCTCAATCCAATTTAAACGCAGTAGAAATGCTTGATGCAAACTGGTGTTTGTGAGAAATCTAATGCATTTAACTGGTGTTAGAGATGGGATGTTTGAATGCCATAACCCATAACTATTTTATCCTTTTTTTTTTTTTTTTTTTTTGAATATATATACATTACACAGACCTTGTTTCTAGATAATTAGTACTATCAGCTCTAACACTTCTCCAGGAACCATTGAACAACAAAGTGATGATGACTGCCAAAAAAGTCCCACAAAATATCCCAATCCAAAAGGGACATTATACCATGAACTCTCAGGCTCTTCTTCTTCATCAGATTCAGGTACCATCTCTTCTTGTGTACCAACAACAACATGATCACACCTTCTTTTTTATTACATAGCCACAAAGTTTAGGATTCCCCTCAAATGAAGCTGCAGGAAATGTATCAAACTGACCCCCTCTTGGAATCTCTCCTTGCAGATCATTGTTCGCCACGCTGAACGAAGACAAGAAATGGAGCCCGTTAGTGATTCCGGGATCTCACCGACAGATCATTCCCGGACATATCCAATCTCTCCAAATTAACGAGACGCGACAGATTACGCGGTATGCTGCCGTTGAATTCGTTGTTGTTGAGGTCCAACACATGAAGAAGCTTCAACCGCCCGATTTCTTCCGGGATATTACCACTCAGTTTGTTATAACCCACTTTCAATCCCCGCGGCAAGTTAAAAAGGCGGTTGTACTGTTGTGCATCGAATAAGAAAGGCAATGCGAGCGAACTCAAGTCCGAACTCGTGTTGTCCGAGTTCAGAGCTGGCAAACGACCGAGTTCGCGGGGGAAGTTGCCGGACAGGTAGTTTTGCGTCAGGTTTAGGACGAAGAGCCTCGGCATGTCCCCTAACCATGCCGGGATCGGTCCGTAAATCTTGTTGTAAGAAAGATTCAAGACTTTGAGTTTTCTCAGCTTTGCAATCCATGAAGGGATTTGTCCCTTGAGTTGGCATCCTCCTAGAGTCAGAATTTGTAGATTTTGAAAACCATTGCCTAGACGCGATAAATCATCGTCGTTAGGCATCGTCTCATCGTTAAAGCATCTCGACATGAACAAGACCGCGATATTTTCGCAATGCCGGGAGAATGTTCAGAGCTTGAGAAACGTTCGACAGGTAGTTATCCGAAACGGAGAAGTGTGCTAGAGATCTCAATGACGCCATGCACGGTGGGATTTCGCCAACTAGGCGATTGTAAGCCAATCGGACGGCTGTCAGGGACCGGCACAAGCACAGGCTATTCGGGATTTTCCCGACGAAAGTGTTGTTCCCAAAATCAACGGCCGAGTAGCTGGAGTTTAGAGAAATCGAGATTTGAGATTTCGCCTCCAAACGATTATTACGTATGAGCAGAGTTTTCAATTTGGAGCAGTTCATCAGAGAAGGCGGCAAAGTACCATTCAGACTATTGGTGTGAAGTTGAAGTTGCTCCAAATTGGAAAGCAAACCGATATCAAGAGGTAACTCACCACTCAATTCATTCACATGGAGTTCCAAAACGGTGAGATTCGAAAGCAGAACGATACTATCGTTGATTGGCCCGGAAAATCGGTTGTTAGGCAGAGAAATTTCCTCCAATGCCCTTAATCTGTAAAGATCATAAGGTAACCATCCTGACAGGGAATTGAAACCTGCCCTGAAAACTTTTAAATTAGAACATCCACCAATATTTATATTGCCAATGAATTTATTCATTGACAAATCCAAGATCTCAAGAAATGCAGACCCCGAGCATATAGACAAAGGAACTGGACCTGTAAGGCTGTTGTTGCTGACATTGAAACTGATCAAATTCGATGCACGGTTAAAAAGCAGCGAATCAAGGAGCCGTTGAACCGATTGCTCGATAGGTCAAGAATTTTCAGATGAATCAAGGAATGGAAAAGTGTGACCGGAAAAGGGCCGGAGATGTGGTTGTGTGAGAGATTTATGTGAGATAGAAATGAAAGGTTTGCAAGAAAGGGATGATCGATGGTGCGGAGAGACCTTTCTCCGGTAACCATAAATGCGTCACACGGTTATTAAAGGTTGTGCAAGAAATGCCTTCCCAATGGCAACAATCAGTAGATGATGACCAGTTGAGAGGTAAGGAATTAGAGATGTGTTGATGGAATGATATAAGTGAATCATGGTCAATTTGGTTGCAAGAAAGTACATTTTCTTGAAGTGAAGAAAGCAGAACAACAAAGAGGAAAAAGCAAAAGCAGAGAGTTAGCATTGGTTGATTAAGCTTAAAGCTTTTTTTCTTCTTGTTCTTGTTAATCCACCACTTATACACATAGACATAGACAAACAGACAGACAAGTTCAGAGTTCAGTTGAAGAAAAATGATTGCTTTTCAAGAATTTTTCTGGATTGTAAGAGTTTTAAGGGTTGGGATGTTGAGTTGTTCTCATATATAATTAAGAAGCTTTTTTTATATTTGACAAATTAAAGAGTGGAGTGGATTATATACCATTACATACTTTTGTTTAAGTTGTTAGGCATTGACTTTTGAGTATCATCACTGATGAAGCTTCAAGGAATTATTTTTATAAAATAACTAATGGTTGAGATCTCAAGTTTGATTAGTATAACTTTTTTTCTCAAGTTGATGAATTTATGTCAATTCCCTTTTTTTTTTGGCTTTGCTATTTTGGGAAATAGTCAGCAAGAAGAAAAGATTGTTTATGCTTACATAAATCTGGAAATCAGTATCTTGCCTTGGAGAAACCCTTTTTTTTTAAAAAAAAAAAAAATTTGTTTCCAGAATATTTCAGGGGAGTTGCCCTGCAGCATGTATAGAGACTTGAGTCAATGATAAAAATAATCAATAAATTATTAAAAGGGTTAATTATAAATACTATCCATGAGATTCAACCTAATTACAAAAAAATCCAGTTATCTTGTAAAATTACAAATATCCACTCGACGTTTGTTTTTTGCTTACAAAATTGTGTTGGAGATTTATCACGTGCGATATTATATTCCGAAACTAAATCAGAAAACTTGAATTCTAGAAAGCGAAATTAGAAAAAATGCATAAATTTAGTCCGAGGCTAGAGTTCGACTCTATATCTTTAAGACGAATTGTCCCGCTACGATGCCCACGGTTGGACATCAAACATCTCCCAAGATATAACAGTCTCGTCTTGCTGTAGTAGCACTCCAAACAACAAGAGACATCGAACTTCAAATGTTTTATACTTTCTCTTTTACGGGAAAATTTTGACAGAATGTATGCTTGTGTTTGTATGCAAAATGAGTATGCTCATGAATTTTCTGCAGAATAAGGGGAATTTATGGATTACCAAATGTCGCTATTAAAACAACACAATTGTTCGAATAAACAAGTCCATTTATTCGAACAGACACGTCCATTGGTTTCAAACGAAACAACACAATTATTTGGATAAACCTTTTCAATCCGAATAGTTTCAAATGAACAGTCACACCTTTTGACAACAATTTCTCATTTACCCAAAAATATTTATAATATTTCCAACGAATTGCACCCTAAAGAGGCCTCAAGAGGGGATGTTTGTAATTTTGAAAAATAACTACAGCATTTGTAAATAGGCTAAACTTTAGGAGTGGTTTTCTGTAATTATCCCTTATTAAAATAGTCAATATTCATGGGTGATGAATATACAATCTGTGAGGGGTCCCATGCGGTTATCTGCAAATTGTTTTGAACCTGAGACAATGATGTTACATTTTTCTCCACTTAATTTCTTGTCAAAGCATAAAACAAAATCAAAATATGACCAGTAAGCTAACCTTGCTGGTTAAGGAAAAGCTGCAGTCATAATCACTTGTATTGGACAGTTTAAGTAAGTAGAAAGTAGTGCAATCCACGACTTTGAAGAAATAAAAAGGAATGACAGAAATTTCTGGTAACTTATTTTCAATCCTTTAATACCAAATAGTCAAGCATAATTCCAATTTAGGTCACTCGGCTGCCTACAATATGTCTGATCATATGACCATGTGACCTCGTTTTCGTATCAGATTTCTCGTTTTATGGCACCTCCTTGTTGACCATTATACCAACCCTATATGCACAAGTGGGAAAAACAAATCGATTTTTATTATATCACAGATTGATTAATTATCATTTTTCTAAATAAGTTGGGAGTACTGGTTGGAGGGAAGGAGATAAATTTCAAAGTAACTGAAAGATACTGGATTCAAACCTCGGTCAACACCTTTACAAAAGGTGAGTGATACCACTTGAGCTACAAGCTTGTGATCATTGATTAATTACTATTGATGTTACGATTACACCAGTCAAGATAATTAATCCAATAGCTAATGTAACTCCCATAATCACAGTATATCACGTGGAGGAAACTAGCCTGCAACACGGACGTACAATATTAGAGGGGCCCGGGTTTCCATATGATGCTTAAGTCGGTGGGGATCTGAACATAATCCATAGTGTAAAGTAACTTAATAAACAATAAAGGCGTGGTTAACTTACAAATGGACGTGGAGAGACTATTTATAACTGAAACTTTGGGTCTAAGGGAATTTGAGTAGTGAATTGGGCCTCATGGGCCGATTCGATTGGTAATAATTCGACCCAAAGAATTAATAATTATGGCCTAATAAATAAATAACTTAAACAAATAAACGATAGTGTAAAATCCATTTTACCCTTCAACCAGGAACTCAAATACAAAGATAATAAGATGATTTTGCTTAAAATGGTACACTACGTTTAAGAGCAGCAAAAGATGTGTTGAGTGCAAAAAGAGTAGCAGTTGAAGTGACTACCAATTAGTAATAGGAAGTTGCATCGAAATTTCATTAGCAACTTGCCATATTGTAATAAACTATATCTATGAATATATATGCCATTCAACTTTTCCTTTGGCCTATTTCTAATCTATAGCCATAGTTTTGGTAATGGGGTGGGATTATATTTTCTTTAATTTTGGTGTAAAGGCCAGATTAACGTGTCAACTTGACTTAGAAAAGAGAAACAATTGACTTGACTTAGTCCACCACCTCTTTCTCTGAAATATTGCTCAGATGCCCTCACGTTCCTAACACACACACACACACACACTGATTTGTATTTAATATTTTATAGATCTAGTATATGTATATGTTTGTTCTCTAGTGAAATACTGGCAACTTTTCAATCCAAATACGCACTAATTGCTGGTATAGAAAATTTTTTTTGTATAATTTGCATCATGAGGGGGTAGGTGGAGTCATATATTTTTATCAGAGACAGAGACAAAGTTTTCTTATAAGATAGTAATGCATTCACATTGTAAATGATCATCAAAACACAAATCTTGAGGAAAATACGTGGATAAATTAAAACTGATCGATGGGAATGATGTGTCATTGTTTACAATAATTCTCATCCCACATCTAGTGTAAAAAAAAGTGTAGACTAATATAATTGGGATAGTCTTTTATGCACAATTTTATTGGATAAATGGATATTTGGGCAAATGTAATGGGCTTGTATTAATATTATTACAAGTCTAGATTAGGCACCTGGGGCATCTTCAGCATTGAGGATATCCAATTTATTAGTTTATGTTTTTCTTAACTAATATTTTCTCGAATTTCTCTTAGGACATTCGAAATTTCAATTAAACATATGTAATTCTTCACATAGACATCTCTATTTGTAATTATTGGAATTTGGTTATGTTAAATTGGATATTAACCCGATTTTAACCAAATATTTATGTGGTTTTCATTAGTGAAAAATGGAATTAAATTATTTGTTAAATTCTACTAAGTGAGTAGATGAGAATAATATTTGGAATTTATCAAAATCTATTCCGGTGAATGAGAAATTACGGCACGATTGGTATGCATAAATGGAATTAGGTTGGAATGGAATGAATTTAGGAATGGAATGATGTAATTACTATTCCTATGATTGGTATGTACAAGGAATGGAGAAATGAATGGATGACGATTTTTTACTTGATTTAAATATCTTGATCGGTAATTATAAATGAATGATAGTAATTGAGAAAATAATTTTGAAGTATCAAATTCTCTTAAATAAAATTTTAATGTGTGCTAAATTGATATAAGGTATTTTAATGTGTGCTAAATAATATATATATATATATATAGATTTATATCTATGATATCAAAAATATTTTATGTAATATATTTTAGGGATAATTACAAAACACCCCTAGATTTAGGCTAATTACAAAAAAATCCGAAATATTTTAAAATTACAAAAACCCCATCGAGGTTTGATTATGTGTTAAATTTAAGGGGTAACTATAGTATTTTTATAAATATCGAGGATTTTGATATATTTTTTTGCTTATGAAGAGGGAAAATGTAAGATTAATCAAACTTCAAGGGTTTTTTATAATTTTAAAAAATCTCTGGGTTTTTATGTAATTATCCCAAACCTCGAAGTACTTTTGTAATTATCTCTATTTTTATAAGAAAATATAGATAATTAACAAAAGAATTCTATATCAAAATTTTGATTTAACTATTGAATATTGATAGAAATTGACTATGATTTATTAAAAATATTAAATATAACTCATATTTAAATTATAAATATTTTTTTATTTATAACACTACTTTTCGAAAATATAGATTATATCCAACATTTTTTAGTCATTTATAGAAAGATAATATTATTAAAAATAAACTTTGAGTCATTCTTGATGATTGGGAATAGCTAAACCATGGGGGAGAGGAGGAATGATCATTCCCTTATTTTTGGGAATAGGCATTCCCATGAGAATGAATGAGTATTCCCATTACTAAAGCATATCAATCATGTGAATCGGAATGAAACAAGAAATGCTCATTCCGATCCTACCCCCATTCCCACATACCAATCATCCGTTAATCTTTAGAAGGTAGCTACTTAAAACTAAAAAATGGTATGAAAAATGGAAAATGTGGGGAATGAGAAATGTTCCATCCCACATAGAGTAGAAAACCAAAGTTTGCTCTATATATAAATCCCAAATTGGACATATGGGTTTGGACCTTTGGGGCACCAGAGTTTTTAAAGGGGTGAGAACCTACATGCTTGTGAGTTTGGTTCAATACACACACGCGCCCGCTGGCCTGCCGGCCTGGCCGGGTCGTGGGCCTGGGCCTAGGCTTCAAGACCCTTATACTTTTTGGACCAAATTTATTTAAACCCTTTAAAAATTAATTAATTAATTTTATATTAATTAATGTTTTTCCAACTGGGATGGTACGCAGCGCAATGCACGAACATCGACGGCCACGATGTGCGCATCGCCTGACATCGCGACAGGGGTCAAACCTATCGCGACGCAGCAAGTGCGCGGATGATGCATTTGTCCGAACAGGATGGATCTGTTCGAGTAACCATGTGCATTTTTTTTTGCTATAGACATGTCTTTTCGATCCAAAAGACATATCATTTTCAACGGGCACCTTGAGGCCTATAAATACAAGGCCCCTGCAGATGAAATTTGGGACGAAAATCATAAGCCTAAAATCGAGTCATTACATTACAACATATTCATATCACACTCTTCAAAGCTTGAAAGTTTCAAACACTATATAGTTCGTTGATAGTTCGATTTTTGCTAATATCACGCATTAAGGATTTATTATTTGTTTCAATTATGTTTCCATATATTTTTACTAACATTAAATTTATATCTCATAGGTAAAAAATTGTATAAGACCATCTTACGCATCTTACTTCGTAAGATGGAGCCCCATCGACTCGTCTCCACTACTTATATGAGTTGACTTGATTTTTTTTCATTCTTCTCTCTTCTTTTCCATCTTCCCGTCATTGCTCGCATTACTGTACATGTTTCTTCTATCTTTTTTTCTATCTTTTCCTTCTTTGTTCACGCGCCTTTCTTACTTTATCCTCTCTTAGTTTTCAGTCACAATCACTTATGCCGCACCTCAAACAACAATCAAAGCAAGAATCAAGGGAAGAATGAAAGAATCTTGAAAAAAATGAAAGAGAAAGAGGGTGGGGGTACACCGATCGTGTACCGCCGATGGTAGAGAATGGTAGTGGGTAGAGGACGGCGGTGTTTCTGCTTTCTTAGTTGTTTTCATGGCTACTTTTGGGTATTGAAGATGAAGACATGATACTGGTGTTAAGTAATGGTTCTAGATGTAATTGACAATATACAAAAAGTATTAGTTTTTCCTTTCAAAAGTATTACTTTTTATTCAAAAAGTATCACATTTTCTTAATTGTCACTTAAAACTATTCGTCGATGTAAATAAAAAGTAATTTTTTTCTTCAAAAGTATTATTTTTATTCAAAAGGTATGGCATTTTCTTAATTGTTAAAACTATTTGACGATGTAATAGAAAAGTGCTACTTTTTCCTTTAAAAGTATTACTTTTTATTCAAAAAATATTATTTTTATTCATTTTATTTAAAATTATATAATCGATGATGTACGAAAAAAGTATTATTTTTTCTTTTTTTAAAGTATTACGTTTTGTTCAAAAAGTATCAATATTTATGAATTGTCACTTAAAAGTATGTAATGGCGATGTAAAAAAAAGTATAGTATATATCAAGTTACGTTTTATGATAATTTAGTAATACTTTTGTTACTTTTAAAAAAGTATTACATTTTACACGGAAAATATCATTTTCATTAGTTGTCACTTACAAAATGTAATAAGTTGAATTCAAAAATATCATTATTTCCAGTGTATTCATAATTTCTTGGGTACATGTATTTCTACTAGTCAACTTTCATCTTCTAGATTTACCTCAATTCAACCATTGAAGCAATTGAATAAAAGATGGGTGTGACTGTGCAACTATGGGATTTTTAAGAAAGAGAATATTTAACGAAACGAAAAATCACGAGAAAGAAAGAAAAGGAAGAGAAAAGAAAGAAAAATCTAAGTAGCAATGGTGAAGGAGAAGATAACGAGAGATTGAGAAAGAGAAAGGAATGAGAGAAGCGGGCTTGGTGGTGCTATAATGCGGGGTGCGAGAGAAGATAACGAGAGATTGAGAAAGAGAAAGGAATGAGAGAGCGGGCTTGGTGGTGCTATAATTGCGGGGTGGGAGATGTTTACCTTATTCTTCCGCTTTTTCCCCTTTTTCGATTGAGTTTGATTTGGTTTACGGTTTGCATATTGAATTTGTCTCATGGATTTAGATGCGTGAGAGAGTCTCATAGGAGACCCATTCTATATCATAATCAAGATCAGTATAAGCTTAAAGATAGAAAATTACCGGGACCACAATATATGTTACGTAACCCTTACAATTAGTACTATTTTAGAGCACCTTCAAGAGAGTGCGCTATCTTCAATAGGTAAAATTGTTAAAGTACAACTATGAAGCACTTATATCTGATCGAGATATGGGTAGTGCGATGCGGTATGGCACGTGTGCGAGGATACGACATATTCTAAAATTTTAAGGATACGGGTGCGGCATATATATCTTTATATATAATTATATTTTTATATTATTATAAATATAGATCTTAAAGTACAATAAAAAAATTGTGTTTCAACATTAAAACAATAAAATTCATGAATATTCAAATATAACATTTTTTCTCATTTATAAACAAACAAATACAAAAAGTCGACATAGTACAATTATAAATTTCGTACCTACTAAATTGACAATGTTCAACAATTAATTATTATATTGCATAATATCATTACAACTTTATTAAAAAATATAGTCAATTTCTCTCTTTTCCAAAAGTTTGACCCCATAAACTAAATTGTACAACATTTTGTGAAGAGGAAAGACAAGATAGGTGAACCCACTACTACACCCTCTCAACCCTTCTCTCTCATTTCTTCCATCTCAGATCTACTTCCATTGTTTCTTTCATTTATAGAGGAAAGAATGAAAATTGAATGGTGAAAACTCAAGATTGAAGATAAATTAAAGGTGCATAATTGATTTATGGAAGAGAGAAGGATCAACACAACAAATAGGGAAACAACATCGCGGCGAGGAGATGGGTGATAAAACCGCGTGATGTTTTTTGCTATTTTGTTCTTCCCATATATAGATCTACATGAAATTTTGAAGGACACGACTTTTCCATATGTAGATTTACACAAATTCTAGAAGGATACAATTTTGTTCTCTCAAACACGCGAGTGTCGGGTGTGTTTTTTTTTTTTTTTTTTTTTTTAATTTAGACACTTTGTGGATACGTATTTATATGTGTCCAAGACGTATCGGTATCCGGAGCATATCCGACACGGATACGTGAACTTGAGAGGGTTGTCGGTGCTTCATAGAAGTACAATGATAGCCATTCAAAATTATTGAAGTGTGATTAAAATATATTGAGTTTAAGTGGAAGCACAACATGTTACTGCGCCTAGAATAAGAAAAAAAAATGGGAGGCGTATATTGCGTCTGAAACAAGAACAGAAATACAAACTCCAAGAAAACAATGAAATAAAAAAAAATTAAACACAAGGTTGGCGCAATGTATATTGCGCAAACAGTAAAACAAAAATTCTTATTACACATACTTTATTAGGTTTTACCATATATATATTATATTTTATCTTAAACATATTGTTATAATATTTTTTAAACATAATGAAAATAGCAATAATATATTAACATATATTATATATAATTATATATATGCCATATACATATACTTTTATATATTTATATATGTATTTATTTATTTATATCATTATTTTATAAGAGATGTTAAAAGAGTCGAGTCCTGTCATCCAGGACCATTTAAACTACAAATTATCTCGAAATCAAATTGAATATAAAATATATTTCTAAAAAAATCATAATACTACAACTATTATGACTTTTAAAAAGCTTTAATATTAATAATGGAGTAAATCATTTGAAATTAAAATTAGTTAAATGATTATTAAATTGCACTTAAAAGAGAAACATACTCTAAACAAGTAATAGTACCATATTATAATAATATAAAAAAAGAATCATATTTGAATTTTTTACCACATCACATAAATTATAAATATAATTTTATTGATTATGTTAAGTTGTTAAGTAGGAGATATCGAGATTATAAATTTATCTCTTAGTTGTGTACTTGCGTCGTATTTGTATGATTTCATTTATAAAGTTTAAAGTTTGAGTGTTTGAACTTTAGGATATTATATATGTGATGTAACTATAAACTGTGTAGTTTTATTATTATGTATCATTTAGTTTTGTACATTTAGTTTGAATGTTAACTATGTATGTATTTATTTAAAATTTTAGATTCAAATATAAAATTTTAAATTGTTTGGCTTGTAGTCCGTTTAGCCCGAAGCCTGCTGGTAGTAGAATTGGCAATGGCCAGGTTGACCTGGCCAGTCTGAGCCCATCTTTTTTTTTTTATAAAAAAAATCGGATCCGGTCGAGCTGGCCCGATTTTACTCGACCCACAAAAATATTTGGCCCGCCTCATGTATACATTTTGTACACAAAAGATATCGAGTCGGGCTAAAAGTCGGGCCAATCTCGGCCCATGGGCGAATCGGGCCAGGCCAAACTCGGACCTCACAAATCATGGCCCGGCCTAATGCAAACATCGGGCCGGGTTGTATTTTGCCAGCTCTAGACCGCAAGGGTCAGGCGTTTAACACATCTCAATATTATATATAACATACATTTTTTTATTTTTAAGAAATTTTGGTTAATTAGGTTGGTATATATATTTATATACATAACATATAACGTATAATATATATGTGACATATAAATATAAATATAATTATATATTATATGTGTTAATGTATTATTTCGATTTTCTATATATTTAAAAATGTGTTTAATATAATATATAAAACATAATTTAATATAAAATTAAAAATATGATATACATATGATAAATCTAATAAAATATGTTTAATAAGAATTATTGTTTTGTTTTTACAGTTAGCGCAATGACATATTGCGCCAACCTTTGTTTTTTACTTTTTATTTTATTTTTAATTTTGGCTGGCGTAGTAGCAAGTAGCAACTTGCGCTAGCCTTGTGTTTAATTTATTTTATTTTATTTTTTCCCAAGGCGCAATTACGAGTTGCACCTGGATTTGTATTTATGTTCTTATTCCAGCGCAATATGATATTGTGTCTCCCATTTTTTTTCTTATTCCAGGCGCAATAACATGTGTTTTCAGTTAAACTCACAATATATTTCAATCACACTATATTTCAACAATTTTGAATGGCTTATATTGTACTTTAACAATTTAGCCTTCAATTTGGAGATAACTTACTTCAGTACTATGCCAAAGTCTGCGCCTTTTTGAAGATGTGAATAGTTTTCGCCAAAAATAACAAAACACTATAGTTGTGCAATTTTTTTTTTTTAAATTAATGGTTTTAGTGTATGGAAATATGCACTAAATTGGAATATTATGGAATATTCATTTTTAGTGCAAAAATTTACTGTAAATTGTTGGATATTAAGTGTAGATTTTGCACTAAAATAGTGCATAATATGCATTGAAATTATGCAAACTGTTGGGGAAATGGTGTCAGTATAAGATATTAGGCAAAAACTCATGTAGGACCGTCTTACGGGTCTCAATCCGTAAGACGGATCCTACTGACCCGTGGACCCTGTTGACCAGGTCCGCGGGTCAAAGCCACCTGCTGCCTTTTTTTTGTTTTGTTTTTCTTCCCTAGTAAATACTTGATTTTATGAGAAAAAATATCGGTTATTTTAGATAAAGTATCATATTTTTTAATATAGCCACAAATTATGATTACATTTCATTGAAGGAAAAATGAATATATCATAGTTAAAATAACACCTTTATGAGTAAAAGTATATTTTTTTAGACAAAATATCATGTTTTAAGAGTAAAAATATCTGTTTTTTGAAATAAAATATTACATTTTTTAATATAGTCACATATCATGAATTCAATACAATGAAAAATGAATAATAAATATGATAGAGTTAAAGTAATACTTTTATAAATAAAAGTATTTGTTTTGTGAGATAAAGTAACATATTTTTTAATATCGTCACAAATTATGAATATATTACAATATATATATATATATAACAGAGTTAAAGTAACACTTTTATACGTTAAAGTATCTATTTTTTGGAGATAAAATATCATTTTTTTAATATAGTCATAAATTAGGAATGAAGAAAAGAAGAAAAAATAAAAAATAAATAAAATATGATATAGTTAAAGTAACACTTTTATAAGTAAAGTATCCGTTTTTTGAGATAAAATATCAGATTTTTTAATACAGTTACAAATTATGAACAAAAAAAGAGAAAAAATAAAAAATAAATATGATGTAGTTAAAGTAACACTTTTATAAGTATCTATTGAGATAAAATATCATGTTTTTTAATACATTCTAAGAATTAAGAGTCTAGTACAGTGAAAAAGGAAAATAAATATGACAAGCTTTGAGAATTAATAATTTATGAACGGCGTTATATTCATGGTTATATTGAAACTACACAACAAGCAGTTGTGGTTTAGTGGTAGAATAGTACATTGCTATAGTATATACTTGGGTTCGATTATTAGCCTCTTCATTTAGGCGTTTTTAATTTTTATTCAATTTACTGGGGCGTTTATGAATGACTTTATATATGGTTATCTTTTGAAATTCTGCTGATAAAACTAGTGTTGTAGTGGTAGAACAATGACTTTATGTCTATATAGGTGGGGCGGGTGGGCTATGGGCGAATGGAGTTAATAAAACGGTCCTACAATAGACCTACTCAAGATATTATTAGACTTTGACTTCTCAAACATAGGCAATTTGGAATTTCTGACTTTATTATTGAACGGACTTTCTTCAACAACCATTCATTTGCCCTAATTGTCTTCCTCTTTCCTGTTTTTGTCCACCAAAATTTTATTTAATGCATTCTTCATATGGTAAAAGTTGAAAACTACAACTCCATTACTCTATGTTTGATATAATTTTGGCATCCATTCCTATGTATCGGCCTCTCTTTGTATAATTTAATAATAACTCAAAACGTGTGGAATTCATTTTCTTCAGATTTTTTTTCCCAATGCCGCGTTGCAATCATAGTAATAAAAGATGTGATTGCTTATCTTTCGTCATTTTATCCCGTTGACTTTCATTTTCTAAGTAAATAGTAGTGATTTTTTTTTAAAATGAAAATTGGATTTATAGAGAAAATATAATGATTGTATTTATGTGATAGAGAATCTTTTAAAGATATGTATTATTTGTAGAATTTTTTGTGCGATTTTCAATTTGCCGGTGCATATACATTTAGATAAGGTCTCTTATGAAACTATTTCACGGAGCTTTACCCGTGAGATGGGTCGGGTCGGGTCTAGTCACCATGAAATTTGCAGGTCAACAGGAAATCTATGGTTAATAAAAGTCAACGGTCTGCCAAAATTAGTATGGTAATACTTTTTGAGAAAGAAATAATATTTTTAAGACAAGTAATAATTTTGAGCAAAAAAGTAATACCTTAACTAGAAACATGTAATAGTTTTGATAAAAAAAAATATACATTGTGTTAAATATGGTGCTAAAGATGATGGAAGTAGGCAGTGACTCCACATAGTGGTTAGGCAAGAAAATTGACATGATTTTAAGGAATAAGTGATATTTTTTTATTCAACGTGTAATACTTTTCATCTTAACATATAATATATTTTCACTTATACGTATAATATTTTCACTTAAATATATAATACTTTTCACTTAACATTGTAATACTTTTCAATTCAATGTGTAATATTTTTTCACTTATACATATAATAATTTTCACTTAAAACCATACAACTTTTTACTTCAACATGTGATACTTTTCACTTAAATGTGTAATAATTTTCACATAAAAATATAATACTTTTAATTTCAATGTGTACTTCTAATTTCAACATGTAATATTTTCTTATTTAAACGTGTAATACTTTTGAGTTCAACATGTAATATTTTTTATTTAAATGTGTAATATGTTTTACCAAAAACATATGCAAAACACCTTCTCTTCGACAATATATTTCGCAAAATTGAAAACACATTTGCTCATCGCACATCGCAAAATTGAAAACACAATTGCATAATTGAAAAAATTGATAATATAGTTATATTAAAATAATACCATTGACAAGTCATTGGGGCTAGTATAAATTGTCCTTTTAAACTACACACAAAAACAAGCACACAGTCCAAAGTGTATTATGTTGAACAACTAATATTATAAAGAAGATAACACTTTTAAAGAAGAAACTGACTCTTTATAAATAAAAACTAATTATTTCAATTTTTTTGACAAAAAAGAAAAATAATTTTATTAAATAATTCAAACTAGCAATACATTGATAGTAGAGGAAAAACAAATCTGTTAAAAACCGTGGAAGATTAATTATGAAAAGACTCATAGCATCTAGGTTAATAACAAAACCGGCTTAAAGCTAGCCTTTAGAAGCAACCCGTTGAAGATCATAATTGTTGGGTATTTAACACGCGCGATATTATATTCAAATTAAATCGGAAAACTTACTTGCATTCCCAAAACGAAATTATAGAAAATGCGAGAAAATTAGACCGAGGCTAGAGTTCGACTCTATGTCTTTAAGGCGAATTACCCCGCTCACGGTGCCCACGGTTGAATAGCAAACGTCTCCCCAAGATATTACGGTCTCATCTTGTTGTAGTAGCACTCCAAACAACAAGATACGGCGAACTTGAATGTTTTGTACTCTCCGCTTTTATCGACAAATTTTGACGAAAAATATCTTTGATGAATGTATGCAAAAATTTCTTATCAAAATCTGCCAGATTCTTGGGATATATATAGATTACCAAAAGTCACAAGTGAAACAACACAACCGTTCGAAGAAACATATTCATTTATTCGAACAGACACGTCCATTGGTTTCATAATAAACAACACAACTATTCAGGATGAACCTTTTCAATCCGAATAGTTCCAAATGAAAACGATCACACCTTTTGGCAATAATTTCTCATTCACGGAAATATCTATAATATTTCCAACAATCCCCACATGAATGAGAAATTACATGAATCAATGCAAATGCACATGTGAATGCGGGGCTAAAGAGAGTACAACCGGAAAGTTATTGAGTCGGGAGAGGTAGCTTCGGCTTTGAACCTTCCTTAGTAGAATACTATCGGTTTACTTGGCTAATCGGTGAACATGATGTCTTGAACTGTTTCGGCCGTTGGTGTAAACCAAGACAATAGCACCCACACATAACCTCCCTAACATTTCCGATTCTCATGGTTGTGTTCATTTTGCCCTGAACAATCTTGGGTTTCATAAGTGTTTTAGAGAATTCAAGCCTCGAAATTCTCATAGAAGCGGCCACACTTCACACTTACATAGGTGACCTCCTATTAAGTATTCCTCATACTACACTTGGTTTAATCAAGCTATAGGAATCATTAAAAGTTGATCTTAACCTTACATACTTCTGAAAAGTACTTTTAATCACGAGGAATGGGTAGAATTTTATCCTAAGTGCTTAATCAATCTTCATAACTTAGTTGTCCCATTGAACCAAGTTCTTGGGATCTCCAGTCATCATGGTTGGGTTACCATTACAAAGATTCATGCATAATAGGCTTTAATCCCATTCCCTTCGATAATCGATATTTGATCTCCACTTCAATCAAATTTGCGTGCAAGATTGAGATCAATATCTTCACATATTTGAGCATATAATCCCTGAGCATGTGTAACCACTTCAAATCGATATAAGTGCCACCGGTGGACTTTCAAGCCCTTCAATGTCAATGTGGCTTTATAATACCTTAAGCTCATGTAGACTATTGTCAATATGTCATCTCACAATGATTTAATAGTTGTACATGTTCCCTTCAAGTTCGGCACAACAATCCATTTTGGGCCTACCTTGATAAGGTTTAGCCTTTAAGGCCTTTTTTCTACACCTTTCCTTCGTATCTCAATGTGTGCATTGTTGCAACACTAAAGAGTACACTATAAGATGCACCTCTTCAAGAGAAATCACAGGTGACCCCTTTTAGCTATCAATCAGCCATGTCAATGTCAATTGACTCATATTTTTTTTTTTTAGGATACATCTCAAAGAAATACAAGGACACCTCTCAAAGAAACTTGTATTTCTTTGACACTGCGATTATTGGGGTCAATCTTTGTCAACCCCGAGGTAAATTTATATTTACCAAACATCCCCACATTTGAGGAAAAACTCACCACCCTCACAATGTGCAACAAGGTCAACTTTGAGAACTCATCAATCTAACAATTGTTATTTCTCACAAAGTTCATTGTGATTGTATCCCAACCGACAAACAATCGATTGCTTACGCAAAATTCCAAAGAATTTTCCGGAGGGCTAAAGGACTCGATTGTATACATTCATCATATTTTAGGTAGAGTTAACTAGCCATGTGCTCCTCTCTCGGGGGACGACTTGATCATATGTCTCACACAAGGGCATTTATATTTGCTCATGCCTTCATTGACATATTTTGCTATGTGTTATGACACTCAGTTGGCACTATGTGCCCCTTATAAATGATTGGCTATCGCGATATCCCAACATGGAATCCCACATTTCAAGGTATTATCCTTTATGTGGGTTGCTAAAGCAAAGCTTCCTTTCCAATTTAAGTATCCTTGTTTAACACAAGATTATCCGAACTTTTATGGCTCTCGGCCACTTTTCTTTAGTTAACATTAGAACCTCGTCACAGTAATCCATTTAGAACCTCGTTCTACCGCAGATTTTAGACCTTAGTTCCAACAACTCCATTAACATCTTTTACAAGGTGTATAACCTTAGGTGTTATCACATCTTGATAACACTTTGAATTTAACTTGTTACTCATGCGCCTCTAGTGTTACAATACTTTGGGCAACATTTCATGCAACTGTGGTTTTGGTGTTACAACACTTTTGGCAACACCTTCTGTCATATTCAAAAAATACAATAGAAGCTCACCTTGTGTTCCATAAAGTGTGGTCACAACCCCACAATTGTCGATTTCCATTCAGAATCGCGGTTGTCTTTCTCAATCCGAAGTTGAACTATCAAATCCTCAAGCCCCATTTCCTTCCGCTTATGCTTGAGGTAGTTCTTATTTCAAATAAGACTCATAAAATTATACTAGAAAACCAAGAACTGAAATTGGTATCTAATTGTACTAGATTACCATTATCAATTTCAATACACATGAGTTTGTAGTAAACTAGTAATATCATGAAATAGTCTTGTCAAAATTGAACACAAATATTTAAACTTGACCTAATTAGATGTTTCTGAACCAAAGTTTTATAAATCAATCAGAACCATAGACTCTAAAAACAGGATTAGTACCAATTTGAATTGCAATCAAGTTTGTATGATAAAACAAAATACAATATACAAATCACGACTCAAATTTCAGTTTTGCATTCAAATTACTAGACAATATTATAATTCCCAAATACAGAGTCAAAACAGATTAATCAAGTTTGATTAACACATCAATCTACCCCCTAAAAAAACAAATCAATCTGGAAACATGCATAATACCCGATTCAGTCACAAGTGGCATTAACTGATAAGGTTGAGTACATAAATTGAAGACATCAATTTCCAATTTCTAATGCAATCTTACTGTGCACATTAATTTGTCTGTATAAACCAATTAAAAATCCTAAAACTTGAAACCCAATATTCTGATCCTTAATAACGGAAAATTTCGAACAGCAAAATGAACAGAATATAATACGCACAGAAAAGCGGATGAAACAATTCGTCTTAAATTATTGGGGATTTAACACGCGATATTATATTCCGAAATTAAATCGAAAAACTTACTTGCATTCCCAAAACGAAATTATAGAAAATGCAGAAAATTAGACCGAGGCTAGAGTTCGACTCTATGTCTTTAAGACGAATTGCCCGCTACGGTGCCCACGGTTGAATAGCAAACGTCTCCCAAGATACAACGGTCTCATCTTGTTGTAGTAGCACTCCAAACAACAAGATACGGCGAACTTCGAATGTTTTGTACTCTCCCTTTTATCGACAAATTTTGACAAAAATATCTTTGATGAATGTATGCAAAAATTTCTTATCAAAATCTGTGATTCTTGGGATATATATAGATTACCAAAAGTCACAAGTGAAACAACACAACCGTTCGAAGAAACATATTCATTTATTCGAACAGACATCGTCCATTGGTTTCATACGAAACAACACAACTATTGAGATGAACCTTTTCAATCCGAATAGTTCCAAATGAACAATCACACCTTTTGGCAATAATTTCTCATTCACCCGCAATAGTTCCAAGTCGAAGCGAGTGGGATCTGTCTCCGCAAGGCAAAAACGTCCGTATACTAGTCTTCTTATTCGCGCTCACCTCTAAGATACAATGACTTTACGATTCGGTTAAGCGGCAAGACAAAGAAACCGGAACAACGGCGAACAACAAGTTGTTCTTGACTTTCAAGCTTTTGAAGGAGGTCAAGGCAATATGCGAGAATCTGATGCTCGTATTATGTTGTCTGCGATTATTTTCGTGTTTTTATTTCATCGGTAGGGACTCCATTAATATAAGCAAATCGAAATGCCCGTGACGGAAAATCGCGTCGCTGAGGCTCGAAAAGGCACATTTTCGCGAATGCACGCTTCTGCTATGAGAGAGCATGGCCAGACGCGCGGGCGTCGCGCCGCCGTCGCGTCGCGAGTGCTCGGACCTTGGCACCAGCCGACCCAGGCGCGCGGGCGTCGCCTGCCCGTGCGTGTAAGCGCGAGACTCTCCGGCCGAGTAGCACGACCCGACCGCACGGCCGTGCTTACCGCTTTCGTTCAGCGGGCCGAAACATTTCTCGATTGAATCCTTTTTAATTAATTATGAAAATTAATTAAATCTATTTAATTAATTACAAAAATTAATTAAATATTTTATTTTTAAAGGTTTTTGGTCCAAAAGAATAAGGGCCTTGAAGCCCAGCCCAGGCCCACGACCGGACCGGGCCGAGCCGGCCGGCCGTGAAGCGGGCGGGCGGCGGCGGCGGTACGCGCGTGTGTGCTGACCAAACCCACAAGCATGTAGGTCTGTCCCCTTTAAAAACTTGGGTGCCCCCAGGGCCCAAACCCATTTGTCAACTTAGGATAAATAAAGTGTGCAACTTTACCTCCTTTTTCCTATGTGGGATGGAGCATCTCTCCTCCCCCACATTTTTCATTTTCCATACCATTTATTTGTATTAAGTGGCTAACTTCTAGCATTAATTTCTCATTCACCCTAATCGATTTTGAGAAATTCCAAATGCTATTCTCATCTACTCTCTTAGTAGAATTTTTACAAATACTTTAATTCCATTTTTCACAAATGGAAACCACTTAATTAATTGGTCAAAATCGGGTCAACACCCCATTTATCAAAGACCAATTCCAACAATCCCCACATGAATAAAATTAATGCATGCGTGTATGCGATTAAGCTTGAAAGTCTCGGCGAATCGTTATTGCATCGAGGATAGGTAGCTTGTGGCTTTGAACCTTCCTTAGTAAGGTATTATCGGATTTACTAGCTGCTTGTGACGCGATGTCTTGAACTACTCAGCCCGTTTGTGTAAACCAAGACAACAAGATCTTACACAATAACAACTCTAACACTTGTTCTCACGTTGTGTCCATTTCGGCCCTGGACCATATCTTAGATTCATAAGTGTTTCATTTGAAGCGGCCATTACTTCTCACTTATATAGGTGATCTCTATTGAAGAGTATCTGCAATACTCCACCTTTCGGTATAGGAATCATTAAAAGTCTTAAACTTAACCTCACCACATTCAATAGGTTTAAATACACTTGGATGTATCGAGAATGAGCTAACACATTTTCCAAGTGTTAAATTTGAACATTCATAACTTAGTTGTCCCATTGAACCAAGGTCTTGGGATCTCCATTCACAAGGTTGGGTTACCGCTATGAACATTCTTTAAGTTGTGGATTTTAAACCCATTCCCTTAACGGTTTATACAACATCTCGATTTATGCCTTTTGTAAAGCGGACCCGCAAGGTGTTCCTTTGACTTCACGTAGTCAACCGAAATAACCCCATTCGAAATCAACTGTCTAATGGTATTGTGTCTCAAGACGTATATGTCTAGACTTACCATTATGCATCTTTGCTTTGTGCCCTTCCGATTCTTGATTGACTATCACGATGTATCAAAACAATGAGGCACGGGCTTATTCCAACAAGAATATCCTCTAAGTTTCTAAGCCATTCTCGCTTCTTCTCCGGCTTTATCCAAAGCAATGAACTCGGATTCCATAGTGGATCGAGCTATGTCGTCTGCTTAGAAGACTTCCACGACACCGCTCCTCCACCTATTGTGAAAACAAATCCACTTGTGGACTTGGAGTCTTTTGTGTCCGATATCGATTGGCATCACAAGTATCCTTCTAATCTTTTTGGATATCTTGTATAAAGTATTCCATAGTTCATGGTATACTTTAAATATCTAAGTACCACTTGTCACGGCTTTCCGATGATCCGTGCTTGGGTTACTTGTGAACCTACTTAGTTTACTCACCGAATATGCAATATGCGGGCGTGTCTGATTCGTTAAGTACATCGACCGCCAATTACCCTTGCATATTCGGTGGAACCGTTCGCCTCTATTCTTGGCCAAGTATAGACTTAGATCTACAGTGTCTTAGCGGAGGCGTTGTCAAAAGCATTAAACCTTCGAGTATGCTCGACATAATGGGGTGTGACAAGACAATTCCATCTGTTCTAGAGATTTTAATCCCTAATATAACATCGGATAATCCCATATCTTTCATGTCAAAGTTCTTCTTTAACATGTTCTCGATCTTCATGATTAAATCATGACTACTTCCCATAATCAACATATCATCTACATAAAGGCATACTATGACGTAATCATTTGTAGTACATTTAATGTAGACACACTTGTCACATTCGTTGATCTTGAAACCGTTTGACTTCATAGTCGAGTCAAACTTTTTGTGCCATTGCTTAGGTGCTTGTTTTAGTCCATAAAGTGACTTAACAAGTTTACACACCTTTCGCTCTTGACCGGGTGCAATGTACCCCTCGGGTTGTTCCATATAAATCTCCTCTTCAAGTTACCCATTCAAGAAGGCGGTCTTAACGTCCATTTGATGTATCTCGAGGTTATGCAAAGTAGCAATAGCAATGAGAACACGAATGGACGTAATCCTCGTGGCGAGGAGAATATGTATCGAAGAAGTCATATCCCTCTTTGTCTAAACCCTTTAGCTACCAATCGGGCTTTATACTTGTCAATAGATCCATCTGCTTTATACTTCCTTTTAAGGATCCACTTGCATCCCAAAGGCTTGCAACCCGGTGGGAGATCAACCAACTCCCAAGTGTGATTTTGCATGATGGAATCTATCTCATTATTGATAGCTTCTTTCCGAGAGAGAGCTTGGACTAGGCAGTGCTTCTTGAATAGTTCGGGTTCGTTTTCCAACATATAAGTTAGAAAATCGGGACCAAAAGACTTAACTACTTTTGTCCTTTTCTGCGTCTTGGTTCCTCTTCATCATCACTTTGAGGTAACCTTGCGAGTTTCATAAGTCCGTTTACTCGAACTTTCTTCTTTCCGTTCTTTGTTCGGAAAGATATTCTCGAAGAATCTGACATTCCTTGATTCAATGGTCATACCTTCATTTAGATCGGGAATAGGCCGACTTGTGCACTAAAAAGCGATATGCACTACTATTGTTAGCATGTCAATGAAAGCACAATCGATCGTCTTCGGACCGATTCTTACTTGTTTTGGCTTAGTACTTGACTTTAGCCAAACACCCCCACACTTTGAGGTATTTATATGACGGTTTCGCCCATTCCATAACTCATATGGAGTTTCATTTTTACCTTTTTGTGGGATCTTATTAAGAATGTAGTTCGCGAAAGTATGGCTTCCCCCCACAAGTTTTGGGGTAAGCGAAACTTAACAACATCGCATTCATCATCTCCTTAAGAGTCGATTCTTGCATTACGCAACACCATTTGATTGAGGTGAGTAAGGTGCAGTCGTTTGATGAATTATACCCGCTTCCGAGCAAAATTCTTCAAACGGAGCAACATACTCTCCGCCTCTATCACTTCGAATCATCTTAATTTTCAAATTAAGCTGATTTTCAACTTCATTCTTATAAGTTTTAAAAGCTACTAAAGCTTCATCTTTGCTTTTCAAAAGATATACATAACAATATCTTGTGCAATCGTCTATAAACGTTATGAAGTACTTTTTCCCACCTCGAGTTTGCACAAGTTTTAAGTCACACACATCTGTATGAATTAACTCGAGTGGTTTGGTACTTCTCGTTAACGAATGAAACGATGCCTTGGCGATTTTGCTTCAACACAAATTTCGCATTTGTCTTGTGAATCGGTTTTAAACGTAGGTATTAATTCCGTTCACTAACCTTTTAATTGTGTTGAAGTTTCGTGTCTAATTTATCATGCCATAAATTAGAACAATCCAACAAGTAAAATGAAGTAACGTTTTTATTCTTCGCCTCTTGGCGGAAAAGCAGACATTCTGGACATTTTGAACAGGCCCTTATCAAGGTAACCTTTACATAAAAACGACCATTCTTGGTCATAACAAACTTGTCGGACTCAAACACTAGTCTAAAGCCGGCCTTGCTAAGCAACGGACCGGAAACCAAGTTCTTGCGGATGTGCAGGACATGCGGCACATCTACAAGCGTAAGCTCCTTCCCTAAGTCATCTTGAGCACCACCTTTCCAAGCCCAACGATGTCCCCATGAACAATTTTCTTCCATTGATCGGAGTGTAGGAGAGAACATCTCATATCGGCACAAATGTGACGAGTAGCCCCTGTATCTATCCACCACTCCCTTGGGTTATCCACCATATTGGCTTCAAACACAACGGCGGAGAGATCGAGCTCAGAAACAAGTCTATTGGAACCGACTTGTCCTCCGTCACATTGGCTTGTTGGTTGCCACCTTGATTGCCCTTCTTTGGGTGTCGGCAATCCTTCGCCATGTGGTTCGGTTTGCCACAATTGTAGCAATTCCCCTTGAACTTTTTGGCCTTGCCTTTCTCCTTCCGGAGTGCTTACGTTTCTTGCTAGTGCTCGACTTCGGCAAAGATTGGCCTTAGCCTCCATTCAGTTCTTGGTTTTAACATCGATTTCGGTTGTCTTCTTCGATGCGGCGGCGAACAATCGAGATCCTCAAGCCCCATCTCTTTGCGCTTGTGCTTGAGGTAGTTTTTGAAGTCCTTCCACAATGGCGGCAATTTTTCGATAATTGTAGCCACTTGAAAGGATTCATTCAAAAGCATCCCTTCAGACACTAAGTCGTGAAGGATGATTTGAATCTCCTGAACTTGGCTGATCACCGTCTTGGTGTCAACCATCTTGTACTCGAGGAATTTGCCGACAACAAATTTCTTTGTCTTATCTTCCGTCTTGTATTTCTTCTCCAAGGATCCCACAATTCCTTGGGCGTCTTGAACATGCTATAGGCGTTGTAGAAGTGTCATCTGCCCGTTCAAGACGTGGTTGCGACATAGAAAATTCTTGTTATGCCAAGCATCCACGAGTCTCCGGTTGTTGTCAACTTCGTCTTCTCCAATCAGCGATGGGGGTCGTCTTTAAGAAAACAAGCCAACCCCAAATTAGTGAGGTAAAACGGCATCTTACATTTGCCAACGTTTAAAGTCGGCAGGAAAACTTGGGCGGCTTTTACCGTGGCGGAAAGCGACAACCATGGGTGTGAACGAGATCGAATGGATGCCATCGTCTTCAACGAAACAAAAAGAACGTATTTTTCGTCTTGCGATTGTTGGACAAAATTATGGTGAAAGGTTTGTTTTGAGAAAATGGCTTGGATAGTGTATAGGCTTAAGTCGAGGCGAGTGGGTCTGTCTCCATGAGACGAAAACTTCCCGTATCTAGTGCTTACGGTTCGTAGCTCGCCTCTAAGATACAACGACTTTACGATTCGGTTAGCGGCCGACAAAAAGCCGGAACAACGGCCGAACAACAAGTTGTTCTTGACTTTCAAGCTTTTGAAGGAGGTGAAGGCAATATGCGAGAATCTGATGCTCGTATTATGTTGTCCGATTATTTTCGTGTTTTTATTTCATCGGTATGGGCTCCATTAATATAGGCAACGATCACGGAAAATCGCGTCCTGTAGGCTCGAAAAGGCCTAGGCGTGCCGGCGCGAGACTCTCGGCGGGTGTAGCACGACCCGATCGCAATGGCGTCTTACGCTGCGCGTCTTGTGGTAAAACATTTCCCAATTGAACCCTTTTTTAATTAATTACGAAAATTAATTAAATCTATTTAATTAATTATAAAAATTAATTAAATATTTTATTTTAAAGGTTTTGGTCCAAAAAGAATAAGGGCCCCAAGCCCAAGCCCGACCACGACCCGGCCGGCGCGCGTGCGTGCGCGTGTGTGCTGACCAAACTCACAAGCATGTATGTCCTATCCCCTTTAAAAAACTTGGTGCCCCCAGGGCCCAAACCCATTTGTCAACTTAGGATAAATAAAGTGTGCAACTTTACCTCCTTTTCCTATGTGGGATGGAGCATCTCTCTCTCCCCATATTTTCCATTTTCCATACCATTTATTTGTATTAAGTGGCTAACTTCTAGCATTAATTTCTCATTCACCGGAATCGGTTTTGAGAAATTCCAAATGCTATTCTCATCTACTCTCTTAGTAGAATTTTTTACAAATAATTTATTTCCATTTTTCACAAATGGAAACCACTTAATTAATTGGTCAAAATCAGTCAACACCCCATTTATCAAAGACCAATTCAAACAATCTTCCCCTCAAACATTATTTGATTCACGTGCTTTTTGCTTCAACGCCATCACATACCTAAATGCAAATTAACATGTTTATCATGGTAGTGAATACTTTTATCATTTTCAATAAGAGCAATGAATATCGCAGAACATAAAGCCAGAAGCAAAAGTCATACTAAATAGGAAAAGAAAAATTGTCTGTATCAAAACTTTGTTGTTCTCTATTTTCACAAATAACAAAAAGTTATAGTTAACATGCAAGCTATTAATTTTTGTTGGAAAATTGAATGGAAATTGTGTTTTTGGTATAATTTCTTGGATCCATTTAATTTTGTAATACCTAAAACTCCCAACTCATGGAGTAGTGGGAGAGTGATGACACTTGAAACTCCCAACTCATGGAGTAGTGGGGGAGTGATGGCACTTGAAACTCCCAAGTCATGGAAAAGTGGGAAGTGAATGCCTCAAGTCATGGGTAGTGGAGAGTTAATATGGCTTGATCTTGAAGCCTATAAAAGGAGATCCATGGTTTTCACAATCTACACAACTCAACTCCTACACTTGCATAACAAAAGTTCTTGCATATTGCTCTTTTATTCTTTGGCTTCCAATTGCATTTTTGGTGGTGATTTCCAAGCATAGTCTTGATTCGCCGGAATTGAGGTAATCCGGTTTTCCGTCTTATCCTGGGAAAGCGGACATCCGAGAATAGGGGGCGAATGCATTTTTAAGGATAGTGTGTTCAATCGAACACACGATCCGGGCCAATTTTATATTGTGTGTTAGCAATTAGGCCACGTAAGCCACATAATATAAGTGAATCGAATTACCTTAGCAGCGGATGAATCGATTCACTTGGATCTCGACTTCGCCTACAAGCCCTCTTCGTTGATGTGTATAATCCACGTCACGCCAACGCCCTTCGCGTATCACGAACTTCTTGTACTTGAGCGGGGTAGGCTAACGCGTCCTTCTCGCTCAATGGATCTACCAGGAGTATCCACCGAATCAACACACACCTTAGACCCTTGGAGATTTGGTGATGCTCCAAGAAAAAAACCGTAGAGAGAAATTTTAGGAGAGAAAGTTATTTTCTTGTGAGGGGACATCATTTTTAGTGTCTTGGTAGTAGGAGAGATCTCAATATATAATCTCAATCCCTTCTTTATGGTAGAGTCCTAATAAGAGAGGTTTTTAGATAAGCCTCATCCAAATAGGACTCCTCAAATATGGATGCACTCGATTGCACCCAATATTGTGCTTATATAATTTCGTTTATTACAAATTTACTGTTGATGTTACGTAATTTGTAATTCCTTTTACATTGTGTAATACAAACTGTACTAGAAAAATTCTTCGTATTTTTGCGTACAAACTTAAAATAGATTCTTATTACTTCTACGGTACAGTTTGTATAAACAGAATTTTGAAAAAAATCGTGTACAGTTTAAAAGCCTGAAATTGCTTTGTCCAGTACAGTTTATTGAACGAAATATTTGCAATCTTCTGCTAAGTTTAATAACTTTGAAATTTCCTGTAGTGCAAAATCAGTATTTCAGTTTACTATTTCTTTTTTTAGATAATAAGACTGCATCTTGTTTCCACTTTTAAGCAATTACTGGAGCTTGCATATTTTGAAAGAAACCGTGTTAGTCTTATTCTGAGTTTCAATACAGAGTGGTTGGTTTTGCAAATCAAAAATCAAAATCAAGTTGGATATTTTATCAAATATTTTGGAAGCTATTAGATACAACAAACTCTTTTGGCTTGTGTATATATCTTTACTGACTTGTAATTTGACAGTGGCAATTATTACTCTACATCATAAGATATTATGTTGGCATGATGCTATGTTCTGAATTCTAAATGTATTATAGAATTCGTCTTTTGCAAATTAAAAGTCAATTCAGTTGATATATTTGTTTTAGTAAACTAACATTTCATTGCAGTTAGTTCCAATTTTGTTTTGGACAAATAAATTTATACCCGTGCTTTTTGGAGTGGAAGGAAATCGATATTTGGACCTAAAAATAAATCTTGAACAAATTTTATATATTTGTTCTTATCGGTTTTGTTCCGATAGATTGAAGTGCTAAACTTCTTTTGTTATTTGTTTCAGAAATGACATCTGATTCAAACAAAGGTGGGTCTAACCCTGTGGCACCAACTCCGGCTTTTATAGCCAACCCCACGCTTAATGTACCGGTTAATCATGGCAAAAAACGGGAAAAGTTTAACGGTTTGAACTTTAAGCGGTGGCAGCAGAAGATGCTCTTCTGCTTGACTACCTTGAACTTGGCACGGTTCTTGACAGAAGATCCTCCACAGCTTAGTGAGGATGAGACTGATGCACAAGCGGTTAACGCTTTGGATGCTTGGAATCATGTTGATTTCTTGTGTACAAATTATGTCATGAATGGTCTTGCAGATTCGCTTTATAACGTGTATAGCTCTAAGAAAACTGCAAAGGAACTGTGGGAGTCTTTGGACCATAAATATAAGACTGAGGATGCGGGTGCAAAAAAATTCATCGTAGACCGCTTCTTGGATTATAAAATGGTGGACTCAAAAACGGTCATCAGTCAAGTACAAGAGCTTCATGTGATCATACATGATATTCATGCCGAGAGAATGGTTCTTAGTGAGACTTTCCAAGTGGCTGCAATCATTGAGAAATTGCCACCAGCTTGGAGAGACTTCAAGAACTATTTGAAACATAAGCGAAAGAAAATGAACGTCGAAGAACTAGTTGTTAGACTTCGCATTGAAGAAGACAACAAAAGTTCTGAGAAGAAGTGGTTCAATCTTGAGGTGGCTAAAGCCAATGTTATTGAACATGGGCAAAGTTCCAAAGGCAAGAACAAATCTGAGCCAGCGGGAAAAGGGGTTAAGTTGGGACCCAAAGGAGGCATTTCCAAGAAGAAGTTCGAAGTAAAATGCTTTAATTGTGGCGGGAAGGGTCACAAGGCTCCTAACTGCAAGAAACCAAAAAGGAACAGAGAGGCTAACATGGTTGAGAAAATTTCTCAAGAGGTGTCAGATATGAACCTGGCTGCAGTGGTCTCTGAGGTGAACTTGGTGGGTTCAAACTGTATATGGGAATTCAGCTACCTCTGAGGTCAAAGGGAAAGGAAAAGTGGTTTTGAAGATGACGTCCGGGAAGGAATTGACTCTCAATAATGTGTTGTATGTGCCAGATATTCGAAAAAATCTGGTGTCTGGTTCGCTTTTAGATAAGCATGGTTTTCGCATTGTTTTTGAGTCAGGGGTTGTAACTTTGATGAAAAATGGAATATTTGTAGGCAAGGGTTATGCTTCTGATGGGCTGTTTAAGCTCAATGTAATGGTTGTTAAACCAAAAATCAATGAAATGAATAACTCTTCTGTTTACTTGCTTGAGTCTTCCAATTTGTGGCATGGTAGACTAGGACATGTTAATTTTGATACTCTACGTAAATTAATTAACTTGAATTGTATACCAACATTCCATATTGATTCCAAGCACAAGTGTGAAACTTGTGTTGAGGCAAAGTTAACAAGGACATCATTTAAAAATATTGAAAGAAATAATGAACCACTTGATTTAATTCACACCGATGTATGTGATTTAAAATCGACACAAACACGTGGTGGCAACAAGTACTTCATTACTTTTATAGATGATAACACAAAGTTTTGTTATGTGTATCTTCTTAAAAGTAAAGATGAAGCTATAGAGAAATTTATTCTCTATAAAAATGAAGTTGAGATTCAACTCAATAAGAAAATTAAGGTGTTAAGAAGTGATCGTAGAGGTGAATATGAATCACCATTTGCTGAATTTTGTGCCCAACACGGAATTAGACACGAAACAACAACACCTTATTCACCTCAACAGAATGGCATTGCAGAACGGAAAAATCGTACACTTAAAGAAATGATGAATGCATGTTATTAAATTTTGGATTACCTCAGAACATGTGGGGGGAAGTTGTCTTGACAGCTAATTACCTTTTAAATAAGGTACCCCATAAGAAACTAGACAAAAGCCCTTACGAGCTATGGCATGGAAGAATGCCATCCTACAAATACTTACGAGTGTGGGGGTGTCTTGCTAAGGTTGCGATACCTACACCAAAGAAGGTGAAGGTAGGTCCCAAAACTGTTGACTGTATATTTATTGGATATGCACATAGCAGTGCTGCTTATCGATTTCTTGTGCATGAATCTAAAGTTGAAGATATACACAAGAACACAATAATTGAATCGAGAAATGCCTCGTTCTTTGAAAATGTATTTCCGAGCAAATCGAGAGAAGAAGCAATCTCTTCTAAACGGATACATGAACAAGAGCAAGGAAATAAAGAAGAAAAGGTAGAACTTAGACGCAGCAAACGAGCTAGGATAGAAAAATCTTTTGGTCCAGATTTTCTAACCTTTATGCTGGAAAGTGAACCTCAAAGCTACAGAGAAGCTATAACTTCTTCTAAAGGACCATTATGGAAAGAGGCCATAAAAAGTGAAATTGAATCCATCTTGCAAAATCATACATGGGAACTAGTGAATCTTCCCGAAGGAAGTAAACCCACTAGGTTATAAATGGATTTTCAAGAAGAAAATGAAGGTAGATGGAACAATTGATAAGTACAAGGCTAGACTTGTAATTAAAGGATACAGACAAAAAGAGGGCCTTGATTACTTTGATACGTATTCTCCAGTTACGAGAATAACCTCCATTAGATTGGTACTTGCAATTGCCGCATTGCAAAATCTTGAAGTACATCAAATGGACGTAAAAACTGCTTTTCTTAATGGAGATTTAGAAGAGGAGATTTACATGGAACAACCTTACGGATTCTCTGCACCTGGGCAAGAGAACAAGGTTTGTAAACTGGTCAAGTCATTGTATGGCTTGAAACAGGAACCAAAACAATAGCATGAAAAATTTGATAATGCCATGAAAGAGTGTGGATTTAGCTTTATGTAGACGACATGCTTATCATTGGAAGTAATGATAAAATAATTAAATCCACAAAAGATATGTTGAACTCGAAGTTTGACATGAAAGATATGGGTTTAGCTGACGTGATCCTCGGAATAAAGATTTCTTGAACTTCAAATGGACTGACACTTGATTAGTCACATTATGTGTATAAGATTCTAGAAAAATTTAGTAAGGATGACACGTCATTAACTAAAACTCCTATATACACAAGTCAACATCTATCAAAGAATAGAGGTGAGGCTGTGTCTCAATTGGAATACTCACGAGTCATAGGAAGTCTGATGTACTTAGTGAGTTGTACAGGACCAGACATTGCTTATGCAGTGAGTAAATTGAGCAGATACACGAGTAATCCAGGGAATGAACACTGGAAAGGTATAGTGAGAATACTAAGGTATTTAAGATACACTCGTGATTTTGGACTGCACTATACAAGATATCCTGTTGTTATTGAAGGATACAACGATGCTAATTGGATATCTGATATTAAAGACTCTAAGTCTACAAGTGGATTTGTATTCACTTTAGGAGGTGCAACCATATTGTGGAAATCTTCTAAGCAGACGGTTATAGCTAGATCCACAATGGAGTCTGAGTTTATAGCTTTAGATAAGTGTGGATAAGAAGCTGAATCGCTCCGAAACTTCTTAGAAGATATTCCAAGATGGCCTAAGCCCTGTGCGATAATTTGTATACATTGTGATAGTCAATCCGCAATCGGCGGAGCACGCGAGCAATATGTACAATGGTAAGTCTAGACATATACGTCGTAGACACAATACCATTAGACAACTACTCTCAACTGGTATTATCTCTATTGACTATGTGAAGTCAAAGGATAATTTAGCGGATCCATTAACTAAAGGGTTAAATCGAGAGTTAGTTGCGAAATCATCAAGAGGAATGGGACTTAAGCCTCTAGAAAAATGAGTTGATACAATGGAAACCCAACCTAGTTGACTGGAGATCCCAAGATCTAGGTTCAATGGGACAACCTAATTGTAAAAAAGACTCTAGGATCACTGTGGGGGATTTTCCCTTGTCCATTCCTTGATAGTGAAGCCCGTGGAAGAAGAGGATAAGCATTTGGCTTTTAATGATTCTTGTGCATCGGTAAGCCGAGCTAGGTAGTGCAGGTTACTCTTAAAGAAGAATCACCTATGTGAGAGAGAAGTGGGGCCACTTCGAAGAGAATTATGTGAGGCTCAATTCTTAGAACCTCTTGTAGAACCAGGCGTATGTTCAGGGCCATGAATGAACATAACAATGAGAACTAAAGTATGTTAGGAAGAATCCTGTGTGAGATATATCATCGTTTACACAAAAGGCAGAACAGTTCAAAGACATCGCGTCTACTGATCAGCTAGTAAAGTAAATATATTTTCCCAAGGGAAGGTTCAAAGGGTAACAACTTACACCCACCTATCCTATGCAGGGTTCAACAGCTGGATTTTATCACCAAATCTTTGTATCTTCGATATTTCTATTCATGTGGGGGATTGTTGGAAAATTGAATGGAAATTGTGTTCTTGGCATAACTTCTTGGACCCATTTAACTCCAATGGTGTTTAATTTTGTAACACCTAAAACTCCCAACTCATGGAGTAGTGGGGGAGTGATGGCACTTGAAACTCCCAAGTCATGGAAGAGTGGGAAGTGAATGCCCCAAGTCATGGGGTAGTGGAGAGTTAATGTGGCTTGATCTTGAAGCCTATAAAAGGAGGTCCATGGTTTTCACAATCTACACAACTCAAAACACTTGCATAACAAAAGTTCTTGCATATTGCTCTTTTATTCTTTGGCTTCCAATTGCATTTTGTTGGTGATTTCCAAGCATAGTCTTCAGTTCGCCGGAATTGAGGTAATCCGATTTTCCTGTCTTATCCTGGGAAACAGACGTCCAGAATAGGGGACAAATCTGTTTTAAGGATAGTGTGTTCAACACACGATTCGGGCCAATTTTATATTGTGCTTATGTAATTTCGTTTATTACAAATTTCGTTGATGTTACGTAATTTGTAATTCCTTTTTACATTGTGTAATACAAACTGTACTAGAAAAATTCTTCGTATTTTGCGTACAATTTTATCATCTAAAAACATTTATCCCTATATATATTGACACGTCGGTAGTGATTCCCTTGTGACAACATAAAATATCTAATAGAATCTGATGCCTTAAAAACTTTAAACAGATCAGATTCTTAAGGTGTTGTATGTTAATATTGTAACACTGAACCAAACAACACAAGTATACTGCGGAATAAAAATAACATATAGATTTTTAACGTGCTTAGATTCTTCAATATTGATGCATGAAGCCACGCCCAGAGAAGAAACAATCAAATATTAGAAAAGCAATGCTTATTACAAATACGTCTAGATTTATGAAAAGCATAAAGACTCCCTCTTTATCAATTCACCAACACTAGTATAAAACTAATCTCTTGATTGAAACTTCCACAATCTCAACCTTGTTGGAATCCCTCCAAATTTAAATCCCTTGAACGGTTGAGTCGATCCACGCCATAGATCTTCACCTTCTTCTCCCGAAGAATAAAATTATGAAACAATAGATTTCTTGAAGAAGAACAATATAGCTCGATGGTATTTTTCTCGATATCTTCTTCAAATTGCTGATATTCTTTTTATAGTGTAACAAGACCGATCCCTTCATGGCTGGAATCAAGTGATTTGCTAATTCCCAGCTGGAGGTTACAAACTAAAAAAGGAAAACAACAAAAATAAATTCTTTCCTTATGGGTAAGAACAAATACATAAGGAAAGAGATTAAATAACAATAATATGGGCTGAATAAATCTAGATAAGGCATCCAAGATTATCAGCAAACTACTCAAAATAGAACAATTGCCATAAACCAGAAACAAAGAATCTGTAATGAAATCAACCTAGATTCTGTAGACTCAGTGTTGCATTTCAGAGTTACAATACTAGATTTTGACTGTGCAGAAAAAAGAAAATTGCCAATAATCATAACATTAACAATCTCTCCCTTTGACACTTTTGGTCAAAACAAATTATGCAGGAAAAAATAAAAAGTCATAAGTGAAGCAACACTTAGAATTTAAATCCTGCAAAAGTTAGCACAGTCAAAATCAAGCATATTTTATCCAATAGCATACATATGCAATCAGTTCATCCAAAATAACCAAGTTTTATCATCAAACTACAAAACAGGATAAACAAAGAATGCTTCAGATTTAATCATCCTTTGACTCCCCCTCAGAGTCAACCACGTCATCTTCCTCATCATCATGCTCAAACTCCCCCTCCGAACTAGCTTTTTCTTCTTCACTGGACTCCCCTTAGATTGTACCCATTCATTCGTAGCGATTGCTTGACCAAGTCACCAAAGCGTGTCTACTCCCTTTTTGAGCAACAAAGTGCCAAAGGTGCGGATGGGATACTGAAGTCAAAGAAAATTTTAGGCTTCCAACTTTTAGATGTCCAAAACTTAATCGATGTTCTACTTCAAAGATTTTCTCGAACGAATGCGAGCCTCAAGTGCGATATTTCCAGTGTTTGGAATATTGGAAGAAGCAACATCAATGTCGCAGAAGATCCCCAAGAGGAGCAGAAATACAAGATCAATGATCTTATCACTTTTTAATATCTTGACAGAGATGAAAATTGGAGCAGTACAACAACCAAATCCTCGGACTCATTCTTTTTTGAACCCTTAAGAAACAAGAACTTTGTAAATTAAAGAAGGGTAAGGGAGGATACCATACATACTTGTAACCAAAGATGAGTCCCAATTATGTCAAAAATAAGCTTCCTAATATTGTAAAGGTGCTTGGTCCCAATGCAAGACAGAGAATAACTTGATCAGTGGTGACAGATGAGGTATGCTTAGTGGGGGTCCAATTGCACAGAGCAATTTTGTGCAACAAGGTATATTTTCTTGGTGAGATCCTTGGCCTTGAACTTTTCCTGTTTGGTAGGCCAGACTTGCACAACCCCTCCACTCAGAGTTTTGGTAATTTCATCTATGTCAGATGGAAGATCGTCATTAGGTGCATTTTTCCCCTTAAGAACCCCTCAAGAACATCTTCGGAGTGAATGAATAAACATTCTTTCAAACCCAAATAGACCCATACTTAGCAAAGTCCTCATCATCAAACCTATTTGGTAGATTACAGTAAAATTCTCTAACAACCCTATCAACATATGGACTAATGTTGGTAACAGACCCAAACATCTCCATTTCTATAAGTAGAGGCAAAATACCATATTTGATATGATCATCTATCTTAATAGGCCGTTCACACGAAATCTCCCTTTGGACCACATTATCCCACAATTTCTTATTATCGAGAATAAAAAAGCGAAAAGAAACAAACCTTTGTTGTCCTCAAGCTCGGAGTCTGATGGTTTATGATCAGAGTTGTCAATGTCAGCGTGAGACTTAGATGTTTCAACACTGGTGTCTATACCCTTAGCAGCAGTACCTGAAGGTTCACCAACATCCTTCAATATTTCCAACTCAGTGCTCTCATCATCAACATATGAAGAGGAATTATCTTCCGAAGACTCCATCGCAACATCTAGAGTGGGAATATTTTCAAGAGGATCATTTCTGGGAATTTCATCCTCTGGATCATGAACACCATTTGCCTTATTATCCTCCTTGATGGTTTCTTAGACACTTTACTACTCTCCTTAACCAAAGACACTTCTTTTTCTGCAATTTGAACCTCTTTTGTTGTACATATCTGAAGAGGTTTGATTAGTATGAGTTTTGCATGTAATTTCGGCATAATTGTGGTTAGAATGAGTTGATATGCATGCAATAACTGAGTAAAATGGGCCGTGTTCTTATAATATGAAAAAGATATTACGTTTTGCTCATTTTGTAGGAATTAAATGATATTTGCAAAGACTTTTGTGGCAAAAACAGACATCGCGCATCGCGATGAAGAACCGTCGAGAATCGAGTGAATACGTGAAGTTTAGAGTTAAACCGAGAAGAGATCAGACGAACCAAGCAAAATAAGGCCACGCATAAAGGCAGCCCATGCTTAATGGCACGGCCCGTGTGTGCAGACAAGGAATTGAACCTACGGCTGACGACGGGATAGTCGTGCCTCAACGCACTACCTGGCCGTCGCCAACCCAGAAAAGATTTTGCTTAAGGCCTGACGCACGGGCTGGTTGTGCATAAGTGTATGGCCCATGCGTCTATGTGGGAAAGTCAGGTTTTGACGATTTTAACTTAGGTTTTGACCCATCGGGTGTATAAATAGAGACGAGGCGGCCCTAAACAAGGACACGCTGATTTTTGCCCTTTTAAAGCGAGAAAAATAGCAACCTTCTACTGGAGGATTCGAGAGATTGATCGAGGTCGCAACCATACGCTTGAGGATTGAAGATAGATCGAGAGATCATCGACATCCCTGAGTTTTCTCATTCCATTGTATCTTTTATTTTTGATTAGTTAGATATGAACATGAATGATTTGTCTATGAATTGTTTGTTTCCCATGTCCGACTAAACACCTTGTGACGGGATTTGGGATTAGGTTAATGAATACTTTTGTTTGATGCTTAATTGGAATTAAAGTTATTATTTCAAACCTTATTTGAGTACTTTGTTTTATTTCTTGTTTTATCAAATGGCCATTGGTTTAACTTGTTTTGATGTATTGATTCATAATTCGAGAGATGATTTTCAATACTAGATCTTGAGTACTTGACATGAATATTTTCATGATTGAGAAGTCTGTAAATATTTGTGAGGATTTATAATCTTTTGTGCTTTTAGTAGTTGGTTATCTTATGTTGAGTAGAGGTGATAGCATAAATAATTCAATCGTCGTTTTTATATACATCTCGAGAGATAGGGTAAAATACTTTCGTGATTGTCTTATAGGGAAGAATAATAATAACTTTGGTTTTGAGTAATCGGATAACAAAAAATGGATATTAATCAAACCATAACCCTGGAATCCATTCATCTCCTTGATCTTTCAATCGACTCTTTACTTTGTCTTTTTGGGATAAAAATCTTGTTTAGCTTTTATAAAATAATCATCCAATTTTCGATCGCTTTGAATAAAGATAAGACTATTTCAATCTCAATACTTAGTACCTTAATTTATTAGTCTCTGTGGATTCGACCTTACTAACCCTATTCTATAAACTATACCGTACACCAAATAAATTTGATGAAGCTAAAAATAAGGTGAACAAGTTTTTGGCGCCATTGTCCATGCATTGACTAATTAAATTTTTAGTACTAATATTGCGATAAATAGAATTATTTTTAGTTTAAATATTTTTTCTTTTTATTTTTGTTTAATTCTACTCCAACCCGTGTTTGACTTGTTTCTTTTAGTTGGTTCGGGTAGTGTATGAACACTCGCTTGAAGCAAAGAGAATTAGCACCGCTCATACCGGAGGTTGAGGCTTTTGCAAGGCAACTTAGTGCATCTACTAAACGGCGAAAGATAGCAGGATCATATTATGGAGGATGTGGAAGAGAACAATGAGGGTAATAACGGAGCCAACAACGAAGGTAACAATGGGATCAACATGATCATTAATGAGTTACCAAGAATAGAAATTTCGGTAGTCTAACAATAAGCGATACATGATTACTTTCGCCCACAAACAAATCGTAATTATAGTGGAATCGCCAATGTCCCGATAAATGCAAATAACTTCGAGTTGAAGCCAACGCTCATTTTAATGATTCAGCAGAACCAGTTTGGGGGTTTTCCATCTGAGGATCCCAACTCTCATATTGCGCACTTCATGCAGATATGCAATACAATTAAGATGAATAGGGTGTCTGATGATGCTATACGTATGCGCCTATTCCCTTTCTTTTTAAGGGATAAGGCTAGAAACTGGCTAGACACTTTAACTTAGGGAAGTGTGAATAGTTGGGACGAGTTGAGTCAGAAGTTCCTGTTTAAATTCTTTCCACCAAGTAAGACACTATAACTTAAGAGCGAGATCACGTAGTTTAGACAGTTTGACTCTGAACCACTGTATGAGGCTTGGGAGAGATTCCGGGATTTATTAAGGAGGTGTCTGCACACGGGTTTCCAAAGGATCAACAACTTTGCTTCTTTTATAACGGGTTGATGGGACATACTAGGTCGTTTGTGGATGCCGCAACAGGAGGCGCTTTACTGGCTAAATTTCCACAAGATGCATTCAACTTGCTGGAAGACATGGAAATGAATAGCTATCAGTGGCCCTCCGAGAGGACAAATGTAAAAACGGTAGCCGAAGTTTCTGATTCGGACCCAATTAAGGCATTGATGACTCGATGACCGCACCGACAAATCGATTGAGTGTATTGACAAAAGGGACTGAAGGAAACGCGGGTGCGAATAATGGGGGAGTTCCTTAAGATCCCATGGAGGAAGCTAATTATGTCAATAACTCGAATTTTAACAATTACCGGAACAATCAAACTCCTACCAATTATCATCCAGGAGTGAGAAATCATGAAAATTTCTCATATGCAAATACGAAGAATGCGATACAACCACCGCCGAGGTTCAGTATGACAAATGGTGTCATTAATGCAGAGGCAAAGTCATCAATGGAAAATGTTCTTACTTCGTTTATGAGTCAGACAAGTTCATTCATGAATGAGAGAAGGAATCGATGAGGCTAAGCTGGATAAGGTTGAGACACATATCACTCAATTGGCCAACACCATGGGCTCACAAATGAAAAACCTTGAAACCCAGATTGGCCAATTAGCTACAATCGTGGGTGGACAACATCAGAAAGGCCTGTTTATGAGTAACACTGAGGTAAATCCAAATGAGTAGTGTAAAGCCATTTGTCTGAGGAGTGGAATGGAATACGAGGGGCCAAAAATACCAGAAAGCAGTGAAAATACGCAAACACGCACGACCTGCCGAATAGGGATTTAAAAAGTCGGAGATGAAGACCCGTAAGCAAATGGCAATGTTGAGGCCGATGAAGGAATCGAGGAGCATATTGATGAACAAAAAGGGGCTAAAAAGCTTAAATCTTCCTCTAACTCTGATTTTTCTAAACTTACTACTCCCCTTTCTTTTCCCCAACGATTTCAAAAGAAAAAGTTAGATGTGCAATTTGCAAAATTCCTTGATATATTTAAGAAACTGCACATTAACATACCTTTTGCAGACATATTAGAGCAGATGCCCAATTATGCTAAATTTGTAAAGGAAGTTATGTCGAAGAAGAGGAAGATGACTGGTTTTGAGACAGTCAATCTGACGGAGGAATGCAGTGCAATAATTTAAAGAAAACTAACTCAGAAACTTAAAGATCCGGGGAGTTTCACTATCCCTTGTACAATTGGTGGTGTTTTCTTTAATAAAGCACTTTGTGATTTAGGAGCAAGTATTAACTTGATGCCCTTGTCCACTTTCAGGAAACTTGGATTAGGAGTGGTGAAGCCGTCTATGGTCATTTTACAAATTGCGGATCGATCACTCACTTATCCTAAGGGAATCATCGAGGATGTGCTCGTGAAAGTCGACAAATTCATATTCCCTGTGGATTTCTTAGTCTTTGGATATGGAGGAAGACCGCGACGTCCCTCGATACTTGGGTGTCCGTTCTTAGCACCGGAAAGCCTTGATAGATGTGCAAAAGGAGAACTCACATTACGGGTTAATGATGAGCATGTATTATTTTCTATCTATAAGGTAATGCAATTTCATAATGGCTTTGAGAATTGTAATTTCATAGACGTAGTTGAGTCTTGCATTGATGATTATGTAGATCATACATTGTCTCAGGATGATTTAGAGTTTGGTTTAACACATTCATGTTCGACGTCAAGTGTAATTGTAACGATCCGGATTTTGATGCCTTAACAAGATTTTATTAATTATGTTATTATTTTATTTTATGGAATAATAATAGAGAATTATGAATTTATTAATGATTTTACTACATAGTTAATTTGTTAAATTACGAATAATAAAAGAGTCTTTTTAATTGGATTGGTTAATTATTTAACTTGGGCATTATAATGAATAATTGAGCTTTTAATTACTAGAGTATTAAGTCGGGCCCATAAGTCTTTTTTTGTTATTAAGGGATTAATAATAAGCCCATGTACCCAAAACCTAGCCCAATTGGGAGTAGGTTAAAACACGTATATAAGACACGCAAAACACACACAGAGAACACACGAATACACGATCAAAAATTAGAAGAGAAGTCGGCCTGGAGAGAAAACAAAGAAAGAAAAGTGATTTCCAACAACGCGGTTGACTCGAAAGAGGCCTAAGAAGAATTTTACTAACCCTAAATTAATCAGGCAAATAATCTCTCTATTCCATATAGAACTAGGTTTAAATTATTGTTATTTACTTTTTATGTTTGATTGTAAGATTTGCGGCCTTATATATATGAATTTATGTGTTTTCTGAAAATCCATCTATATATGATTAATCATATTCTTTGTCTTCGTTCGTGATTCAATGTTCAGGCATATAGCTTTTAAATTCCTTGCACATATATTCAATACGCTTTGTTCGAACAACAATACCGGTAAGATACAAATGATAGCTTTATAAGATTTGTCAAAGTAATAGTGCTTTACAAAATTAGAACGAAATGAATTATATGTGATAGTAGTGAGATTAGCTTTTAAATTGTTTAGATAATCTGTCATAGTTACTGAGAACTAAACTTTGAAAAACTTTGGAGGGTAAACTTTTATACTAGCCACCACCTCTCGGTCCCCACCACAAGAAACCCCAACTCCGGCCGGCCCTACGGATTAGTATACACCGCTTGCCCCACGCGTATGGAGGATTTTTGAGAGGCATGGTTCTAGTAAATATCATTTGGAGAGATTCGAACCCGACCTAATGGTGCCAAAAGAAGATCCTTTGACCACCGGGAGCTGCTCCAATTGATTAAAACTTTGGAGGGTAAACTTTTATACTAGCCGGCCACCGGACTGCGGTCCCCACCACAAGAAACCCCAACTCGGCCCGACCTACGGATTAGTATACACCGCTTGGCCCTACGCGTATGGATGGATTTTTGAGAGGCATGGTTCTAGTAAATATCATTTGGAGAGATTCGAACCCGGATCTAATGGTGCCGCACAAGATCCTTTGACCACCGAGCTCTCAATTGATTAAAACTTTGGAGGGTAAACTTTTTATACTAGCCACCCAGACCCCAAGATCAGTCCCCACCACAAGAAACTCCAACTCCGGCCTGGCCCTACGGATTAGTATACACCACTTGCCCTACGCTGCGTATGGAGGGATTTTTGAGAGGCATGGTTCTAGTAAATATCATTTGGAGAGATTCGAACCCAGGACCTAATGGTGCCAGTAAGATCCTTTGACCCGAGCTTAGCCCACTGCCACCACAAGCAATTGTGGGGTGGAGGTCGGGGTTCAAATCCTGCTCCATCAAATTGTTTGTGGGGTGGAGGTCGTGGGTTCATATCCCTGCTCCATCAAATTGCTCCCCGGGCATATGCGAGTGGTGAAGATTTGGTGGGAACTCATCTTGAATAGCATTCGTGTGGGTTTGATTCGGGGAGAGATCGCTATTAGTAGATTGGGGTCGAACATAATTGTTCTCTTTACCGGGAGGATCTGGTTGTACGTCGCCACACCCGTCGAACACCGGCAAGATGCGTGCACATCCCGCGGTTTATGGCGGCAAAGAATGAGGAGGCCGGAGTTGTTGTCCTCGGCGTAGTCGGCGTAAGCACAGAAGGCTGAGCTTATCAAAAAAAAAAAAAACTAAACTTTGTGCCATAATCTAAATTGTACAAGTACACGTGGCATCATGAATGGGTAGTGCTAGAGGAACAATTAATGTGGAAAAGTACAATTCAGTTATATGCAATTGTTAGTAGTTTTGATGATTATTTTTTAGCATGTATGTACATATATATTATTGATGAACAAGCATGTCCAACTAATTGAAGCTAGGATTTTCCGTAGCTAGTTTAATATAGGTTGTTCCTTAACTAATTGAATGTAGGGTTATCCCTAACTACTTAAAAGTAGTGTTTTCCTTATTGGTTGAACATAGGGTCTTTCCCTAATTAATTTAACGTAGGATTTTCCCTAGTTAGTTGAACATAGGTTGTTAGGAATTTTATTGTTTAGATTTTGATGAATGCCATGTAAAACTTAGAATAGAAAGTTGGCACCCCAATTCTTGTTGTAAAATGCATTGTAATGAATAGAGCTGGCCAAGCCGAGTTAAGTCGGCCTACGCCCTAACATGCAAGAAGACAATCAAGATCGGAAGGAAGACTCACTGTGATACATCACGTGAGTATGGCATAGAAGAGTAGACGGGAACTCTATCAAGAAGCGGTGAGATGCGGTGAGTGGAGCATCAATCAAGTCAACTCAAGAAAAGCCAAGTCTCACGTTGAAGTGACGTAAGAGTCATCCAATGATTGGAAGGCGACTCTAAGTCACCTGGGGAAAGCAAGGAAAAGCGATCAAGTCGAGATAATCAAAAAGAACCGTTGCCGTAAATCAAGAGATTTACTTAAACAAGTAATATCTCCATACCACCTTTCTTGGAGTGCTCAGTCCCGGAAGCGTGCAAAAGGAATGAACCAATGGAAACACTACACCATGTCGAACTCGAAAGGTGAAAGAACAATTCATACGAGGAAATGGCAATTCCAAGAATCGCAACAAGACAAGCCAACGATCGCAAGTGACTTTCAAAAATAAGCCTATCTCTTCAACGGGCAAATTTTTGAAAGTTCACTATAAAAGGCCGAGGAGTTTGTTTGAGAAATAGGTGATACATAGATGACACATATGTGAGATATACAAGCATATTAGAAAAACTCGAAATATTCTCAATCCTCAAGCCTACATTACGAAGAACATCAATCCAACACTCACCGTGAAGGAAAGATAACTTCAATCGGTTGAAGAGGAAATTACGAAAAAAAGGGGTCTACATTCCGGGAAGGATTGTAGGAAGGTTCAAGGTTGAGCCAAGTCTTAAGCTTTTGGAGGGCTTCGTGATCAAATCCAAAGAGCTTGAGCAAGTGAGCCGTAGTAGCAAGGCAGCCTACCCCAGAAGAAGCCGAGTCGTTTGAGAAGCCACCGAGTGATCAAGCGTCTCGGATCGAGTCCCAAAGGATCAAGTCACCGTGTCATCAAGACTTGTATCCGGGTCGCTACCACTCAGAACCGATCATTACTTAGTGGATTCCTCCGGAATTGGAGAAGAGAGGAGTAGAAGAATTACCCCATCTTCGAACCTCTATAAAAATTTCATTGTGTCATTTACATTTCAAGACTTTAATTCTTGCAATTTTAATCGCTTATATCTGTTTGATAAATTTGCTATCCACTTGATAAATTATAAGTACTAAACCAAGCACTAAACTCTTACTTAATCAAACTTAAGGGTGTTAAGTCTTCCAAAAAACAAAACCACAAATCGAGTTAATTTAGAGCTAATAAAATGAGTTACTCCATCAACAAATTTCAGTTGAGTTTGTTGAGTGATTAACTCTACTTGAGTGACTAAGTTGATTTGTCCATCAAGGACACAACTGTGTAGTATCAACTCAGAGATTTAAAAGGACTAAATCGAAAATTTGGTAAGGTTTATTCAACCCCCTTCTAAACCTTACACTTACACCCCTTGGGACCTACAAGGGTTTATCCCTAATTAATTGAATGTCTTGACTAATTTAATATTAGGTTTTCCCTTAATTAATTGAACGTAAGGTTTTCCGATTAGTTGAGCATATGGTTTATTCATGATTAATTGAATGTAGGGTTTCTCCTTAACTAATTGAATGTAAGGTATTGTTGAGTATCCGAATGTAAGTTTATCCTCGTTACATGTTTTATGTCATGGTTACTTTTAATACGCTAATTAATGTGATTTAATTATGGTATGGATCATATAAGACATCGTGATAAGGCTAGGATGCTCCCCGTAGGAGTGCGCCACAGGTCCGATGCGGTGTCTTGGCAAGGACCGCTACACCTCCATAAGGCCTTGGGTGTAGTGAAAAATACACAAGAGCCCTCACACACTAATAAGAGGAACACAAATGATAATAAGAAAATTAGAAAGTATAGAATTGGCAACTGGAACATAGGTACTTTGACAGGTAAAACTATAGAGCTCGTAGATATTATGAAAAGACGAAACATAGATATTATGTGTATCCAAGAGACTAAATGGGTAGGCGAAAGGCTAAGACACTAGATACTACAAAGTTATAAACTTTGGTATAGTGGAAAGGATAGAACTAGGAATGGGGTGGGTATCATTGTAGATCCTCTCTTCATAGATCAAGTAGTAGGAGTAACTAGAAAAGGAGATAGAATCATATCCCTTAAAATTGTAGTAGGTAACGAACTTATAAATATTGTTAGTGTATATGCACCTCAAGTAGATTAGATGATGCTACTAAGGCTAAATTTTGGGAAGATTTAGAAACTCTAATGCAATCAATCCCTCAAAATGAAAAAGTCATCATAGGTGGAGACTTAAATGGACATGTTGGGAAGGATAATGAAGATTATGAAAGGGTCCATGGAGGATATGGCTTTAGCTCGCGTAACAATGAGGGTAGAACCATCCTAGACTTTGCGATTGCTTATGATTTTATTATAGGTAATACCTTCTTTAAAAAGAGAGACGAACATTTAATCACATTTAAAAGTGGTCCTAACAAATCACAAATTGACTACTTTCTAACCAGGAAAAAAACGACAAAAAAAATATGCAAACATTGCAAAGTAATACCCGGAGAAAGCCTCACCACCCAACATAGACTACTAGTTTTGGATATCAAACTTATTAACATACACTTAAAGAGAAAGAAAATTAACATACCGAGAATTAAGTGGTGGAACTTAAAGAATATAGAAAAAAGAGATAGTTTTGTCAAATCTCTAGTAGAAACCATTGATTGGAAAGTGGAAGACAAAGCCGATGAAACATGGAACTATGTAACTACTCAAATGAAAAAGATCGCAAAAGAAACATTAGGGGTGTCAAATGGTAATAAATGGAATAAAGAGTCATGGTGGTGGAATCAAGAAATCCAAGAAAAGGTAAAGGAAAAACGAACTAGTTACAAAGTATTGTATTCCTGTAAAAACAAAGAAAACCTTAAAAGATATAAAGACGCCAAAAAAGAAGTAAGAAGAGCAATATATGAAGCAAAAACCAAGGCATATGAAGATTTCTATAAGAAACTAGATACTAAAGAAGGAGAGAAAGATATATATAAAATAGCAAAATTTAGAGAAAAACAAACAAGAGATCTAACCCAAATTAAATGCATAAAAGATGAGAATGAAAATATTTTAGTGAAAGACGAGGACATAAAAGATCGATGGAGGAGGTATTTCAATAATCTTTTTAATGAACCGAAGAGGAATGAAGTCACATTAGGGAACTAGGCCAATCTGGGCGAATAGAAACCGTACCTTTTATCGTAGAATTCAACTTCATGAAACAAAAAAAGCACTAAACAAAATGAAAACGCAAAGCGTTGGCCTAGATGATATACCAATTGAAGGCGTGGAAATGTTTAGGTGGAGTTGGAATATCATGGCTTACTAAATTATTTAATGTTATTCTAAAAACTAAGAAAATGCCCGATGAATGGAGAAAAAGTATATTGATACCTATATATAAAAACAAAGGGGATATACAAAATTGTGCAAATTACGGGAAATTAAATTAATAAGTCATACAATGAAACTATGGGAAAGAGTTATAGAAGCAAGAATAAGAAATGAAACTAGTATATTAGATAATCAATTTGGCTTCATGCCAGGAAGATCCACAATTGAAGCTATACACTTAATTAGACGATTATGTGAACAATATAATGAGAGAAAACAAGATTTACATATGGTTTTTATTGATCTTGAAAAGGCATACGATAGAGTCAACCGTGATATAATGTGGCGCGTATTGGAAAAAAGAGGAATAAAAATAGCCTACATAGATGCCATAAAAGATATGTATGATGGTATAACAACATGTATCAGGACACCAACAGGAATATCTAGTGAATTCCCAAACACTATAGGTTTGCATCGACGGATCCGCTCTAAGCCCGTACCTTTTTATCCTAATAATTGATGAAATCACTAAACACTTACAAAAATCCATCCCGAATGTATGTTATTTGCGGACGATATAGTTTTAATTGATGAAACAAGGGAAGGAGTAAACGCAAAATTGGAAGTTTGGAGAGAAGCACTAGGATCAAAAGGTTTTACTATAAGTAGGGCTAAAACAGAATACATGGAATGCCGCTTTAGTAAAAACAACAGAACAATGAGACGAAGGTTAAAATTGATGGACATGAAGTGAGTATAACAAAGAGTTTTAAATACTTAGGATCTATAATTGAAGAGAACGGAGAAATCAATAAAGATGTCACACATAGGATCCGGTGGGTTGGAATAAATGGAGGAGTGCATCTTCTATCCTTTGTGACCGTAAAATACCATTAAAATTGAAAGGAAAATTTTATATAAAACGGCCATAAGGCCCGCAATGCTTTATGGAGCGAGAATGTTGGGCGACTAAATATGAACACGAACAAAAAATGAGGGTAGCAGAGATGAGAATGCTAAGATGGATGTGCGGACACACTAGATTAGATAGAATAAGAAATGAACACATTAGAAACAAAGTGGGAGTAGCACCAATAGACGAGAAAATTAGAGAAACACGATTAAGATGGTTTGGACATGTTTATAGGAGACCTTTAGATGCACCTGTGCGGACGTTTAGAAGGTAGAGAATCACTCACACAAATCAAAAGAGAAAGGGGTAGGCCTAAAGAGACTTGGAAAGAAGCTATTAAACATGACATGTTATACCTAGAAATAAACGAAAATATGGCTTATGACCGTAAACGATGGCGCGATATGATCCGTATATAAATTTACCCCACGTAGTGGATTAAAGGCTTAGTTTGTTGTTGTTGTTGTTGTATGCTCTTTATGTTTATGTTTGTATTCAATTGAAGTTGCATCACTTAGGTTCATGCAACATATTAACGTATGTTCATAGCATTTCATGAGCATCCAAACATTAAGTAAAGTCAAGTCATAAAGTATACTATTTTTCAAAAGAAAATGGGTGCACATTGTTCTATGATCTTTGGAGTAAGTGGGAAATGGGCGCGGGGACCGCATTCCGACCATGTAATGTTAATGTTCAAGAAAAAGGGCCTTCGGGCAAAACAAATAGAAATGGGCCTTCGGGCAAAACGAATGGAAATGGGCCTTCGGCAAAATCACGGGTTCCAAATAATAAGGCTCATGTGACCCTAATTAGAACAATGTGTTACCAAGTGAGCTCGCGTCTAAGAATATTTCATGCAACGAAAGACAAAGTTTTATGCGAAAGAAAGTTATGAAAGAAAAGTTTTAAGCAAGGAAAACGTAGAGTCTTTTTAAGTTAAAAGATTACTTTTTGAGCTCCTTTAGCTCATTCCACGTATGTTGAATATTTTTCAGATGAGAATGCGAGAATAGGAAGGAGATGGCCGGGCGCGTGACTCGGAAACACATGTCAATGGAATTCTTTTATTTTCAAAGTTTTGACTTTTTAGTTTATAAATGTCGAATGTCGTTTTATTTCCAATATGAATGTTTTTTGGACAAGCAATTATTTTAGTTATTAGCGTTAATTCCGCTACAAAGTTTTCAAACGAAGAAAGATTTTTAATATACCGTATTTTAAGCGAAACGTTATTAAAGTATTTCCTTTTAATTGTTTATTTTCACATTGAAATACAAGTAAGCTAGAAAGGGCGCTACATTTAGTGGTATCGAGCCCAGGATTTTTCAAATCGGTTCAGTAGACTTTAAAACAATTTAATTTACGACAATTTTAAAGTCAACGAGTCATGGGTTCTCGAGTCGCGCTTCAAACATCTCCCTCCGCAATTTGGTAAGCTTTACATTTATTGTCCTTATGAATTTGTATGTTTATGTCTATATGAAATGTACGCTTATGTGAATGTGCTTGAGATATTATTGATTATTTGATACACTCGTAATATATTTCGTGCTTTGTTATTGATTTGATTGTGTATTTAATTGTGCCTTTAATAATTTTGATCTATCGAATGTGATAGTGGATTTCACGCTTTAGCATATTATATTTCGATATTTAACAAGTTTCGAGACCTAAACTTTTTTAAAGGTGGGGAGAATGTAACGATCCGGATTTTGATGCCTTAACAAGATTTTATTAATTATGTTATTATTTTATTTTATGGAATAATAATAGAGAATTATGAATTTATTAATGATTTTACTACATAGTTAATTTGTTAAATTACGAATAATAAAAGAGTCTTTTTAATTGGATTGGTTAATTATTTAACTTGGGCATTATAATGAATAATTGAGCTTTTAATTAGTAGAGTATTAAGTCAGGCCCATAAGTCTTTTTTGTTATTAATGGATTAATAATAAGCCTATGTACCCAAAACCTAGCCCAATTGGGAGTAGGTTAAAACACAGATATAAGACACGCAAAACACACACAGAGAACACACAGAATACACGATCAGAAATTAGAAGAGAAGTCGGCCTGGAGAGAAAAGAGAAGAAAGAAAAGTGATTTCTCCAACGCGGTTGACTCGAAAGAGGTCTGAGAAGAATTTTACTAACCCTAAATTATTCAGGCAAGTAATCTCTCTTGTTTCCATATAGAACTAGGGTTTAAATTATTGTTATTTACTTTTTATGTTTGATTGTAAGATTTGCGGTCTTATATATATGAATTTATGTGTTTTCTGAAAATCCATCTATATATGATTAATCATATTCTTTGTCTTCGTTCGTGATTCAATGTTCAGACATATAGCTTTTAAATTCCGTGCACATATATTCAATACGCTTTGTTCGAACAACAATACCGGTAAGATACAAATGATAGCTTTATAAGATTTGTCAAAGTAATAGTGCTTTACAAAATTAGAACGAAATGAATTATATGTGATAGTAGTGAGATTAGCTTTTAAATTGTTTAGATAATCTGTCATAGTTACAGAACTAAACTTTGTGCCATAATCTAAATTGTACAAGTACACGTGGCATCATGAATGGGTAGTGCTAGAGGAACAATTAATGTGGAAAAGTACAATTCAGTTATATGCAATTGTTAGTAGTTTTGATGATTATTTTTTAGCATGTATCTACATATATATATATATATTATTGATGAACAAGCATGTCCAACTAATTGAAGCTAGGATTTTCCGTAGCTAATTTAATATAGGGTTCTTCCTTAACTAATTGAATGTGGGGTTATCCCTAACTACTTAAAAGTAGTATGTCCCTTATTGGTTGAACATAGGGTCTTTCCCTAATTAATTTAACATAGGATTTTCCCTAGTTAGTTGAACATAGGGTTTATCCCTAATTAATTGAATATCTTGACTAATTTAATGTTAGGTTTTCCCTTAATTAATTGAACGTAAGGTTTTCCTGATTAGTTGAGCATATGGTTTATTCCTGATTAATTGAATGTAGGGTTTCTCCTTAACTAATTGAATGTAAGGTATTGTTGAGTACTGAATGTAAGTTTATCCTCGTTACATGTTTTATGTCATGGTTACTTTTAATACGCTAATTAATGTGATTTAATTATGATGCTTATGCTCTTTATGTTTATGTTTGTATTCAATTGAAGTTGCATCACTTAGGTTCATGCACCATATTAACGTATGTTCATAGCATTTCATGAGCATCCAAACATTAAGTAAAGTCAAGTCATAAAGTATAATATTTTTCAAAAGAAAGTGGGTGCACATTGTTCTATGATGCTGGAGTGAGTGGGAAATGGGCGCGGGGACCGCTTTCCGACCATGTATGTTAATGTTCAAGGAAAAGGGCCTTCGGGCAAAACAAATGGAAATGGGCCTTCAGGCAAAACGAATGGAAATGGGCCTTCGGGCAAAACGAATGGAAATGGGCCTTCGAGCAAAATCACGGGTTCCAAATAACAAGGCCCACTGCGACCCTGATTAGAACAATGTGTTACCAAGTGAGCTCGCGTCCTAAGAATGTTTCATGCAACGAAAGACAAAGTTTTATGCGAAAGAAAGTTATGAAAGAAAGGTTTTAAGCAAGGAAAACGTAGAGTATTTTTAAGTTAAATGTAAGATATTGCATTAGGCATGCATCCATGCATGAGATTACTTATTGAGCTCATTTAGCTCATTCCACGTATGTTGAATATTTTTCAGATGAGAATGCAGAATAGGAAGGAGATGGCCGGGCGCGGTGACTTGGGAAACCCATGTCAATGGAATTCTTTTATTTTCAAAGTTTTGACTTTTTAGTTTATAAATGTCGAATGTCGTTTTATTTCCAATATGAATGTTTTTTGGACAAGCAATTATTTTAGTTATTAGTGTTAATTCCGCTGCAAAGTTTTCAAACGAAGAAAGATTTTTAATATACCGTATTTTAAGCAGTCTATTAAAGTATTTCCTTTTAATTGTTTATTTTCACATTGAAATTCAAGTAAGCTAGAAAGGGCGCTACAGTAATGCTTGATTTCGATAATCAAGACTTGTATGACTATATTTGTGCTCTAGATAATATGTAGGAGCTACCAAAAAGCGCGAGAGCCGAAAACATGAAGAAAAACGTGCAGGAGTCAAGCCTGCAGCCACGCATAACTCGTGCATCTGAGCACGACCAGGTCGTGCGTGATACCGAAAGAGGAGCTGAATAAGGCAAAAAACGCACGACCCGTGCGTCTGAGCACGACCAGGTCATGCGTGATGCCGAAATACACCATTTGACCCCTAAACTCAAGCCATTACCCGAGCACCTCATACGCATTCCTTAGGGCAAACAACACGAATCCGGTAACTTTTAACTTCAGCTCAGCTTGATAAATTGGTTAGGGTGTTGAGGAAACATAAGTATGTGATAGGTTGGTTGATATCTAATTTAAAAGGCATAAGTCCATCGATTGTCATGCATAAAATTCGAATGGAAGATGTTTATAAACCTTCAGTGCAGAACCAAAGACGTTTAAACCCTATAATGAAAGAGGTTGTTAGGAAGGAATTTTTAAAATTGTTAGATATTGGAATTGTGTATGCTACTTCTAATAGTTCTTGGGTGAGTCCTAAGATAAAGTGGTACCACGAAAAAGGGGATTACCGTGGTAAGAAATGAGAATGACAAATTAATTCGGACTAGGATAGTTACAGGGTGGCGTATATGCATTGATTACAGAAAATTGAATGATGCCACTCGTAAAGATCATTTTCCCCTCCCTTTTATTGATATGGTGTTAGATCGTTTGGCAGGATTTGATTATTACTGTTCTCTTGATGGTTATTCCGGGTACAACCAGATCATGATTGCATCGGAAGACCAAGAGAAAACAACATTTACATGTCCCTATGGTACATTTGCTTTCCGCAGTATGCCATTCAGACTATGTAATGCACCCGCGACTTTTCAGCGATGTATGATGGCTATATTTCATGATCTTATTGTGAAAATAATAGAGGTTTTCATGGATGACTTTTTTGTCTTTGGATATTCTTTCGATCATTTTCTTCACGATCTTTCTCTGGTTTTGCAGAGATTGGAAGAAACTAATCTTGTTTTGAATTGAGAGAAGTGCCATTTTATGGTACGTGATGGCATTATACTAGGCCACCGAGTTTCTTCTGCAGGTTTAGAAGTGGACAGAGCGAAGATTGTGGAAATTGAGAAACTCCCGCCTCCAATAAATGAAAAAACAATCAAAAGCTTCTTGGGGCACGCCGGATTCTACAGAAGGTTCATTCGTGACTTTTCTAAAATCACAAAACCTTTGAGTCAATTATTAGAAAAGATACTGCTTTCAATTTTTCTGATGATTGTTTGCAGGCATTCGAGATTTTGAAGAACACGGTGGTGACAGCACCGATTCTTGTAATTTCGGATTGGAGTCAGCCCTTTGAGCTGATGTGTGACGCCCGTGATTTCTCAGTAGGGGCTGTTCTGGGTCAGAAAAGGGATAAGTTGTTCAGAGCCATATATTACGCGAGCAGAACATTAGATAGTGCCCAACAGAATTACACTACCACTGAGAAAGAAATGTTGGCAATTGTTTTTGTATCCGACAAGTTCTGGTCTTACTTGATTGGAACAAAGATGATAGTCCACACAGACCATACAACGATCAAATATTTGTTCGACAAGAAGGATGCCAAACCGAGACTGATTCGGTAGATTCTATTGTTGTAAGAATTCGATGTGGAGATTAGAGACAGGAAGGGTTGTGAGAATGTGGTAACAGACCATTTGTCTAGACTGGAGTATAAAAAGGATGAGAAAGAGGGTACAGATTTGATCAAGGAGGAGTTTCCCGATGAGCAGCTTTTGCTATTACATGCTAAATTCCCGTGGTACGCGGATTTTGTGAATTATTTGGTAGCAGGAGTCATGCCTCTGGATTTATCCTCTTATCAAAAGAAGAAATTCCTCCACGACGTCAAGTTCTATATGTGGGACGACCCCTTGCTCTTTAAGAGGTGTGCAGACATGATCATCAGAAGATGTGTGCCTCATGAAGAGTGGGGAGGAGTTCTACAACAGTGTCATTCTTCACCTTCTGGGGACACTTGAACCGACACGCATCGCGGCAAAGGTATTATAGAGTGGGTTATACTGGCCTACTGTTATATAGTGATTGTTATTTGTATGTGCAGCAGTGTGACAGGTGCCAGCGGATAGGGAATATCTCTGGACGACATGAGATGCCTATGACTAATGTGATGGAAGCCGAGCTTTTTTATGTGTGGGGGATTGACTTCATGGGTCCCTTTCCATCTTCTTCGGGCTTTCAATATATTCTACTTGCAGTGGAGTATGTATCTCGATGGGTATAGGCGATTCCTTCACGCAGCATTAATGATGCTCGTAGTAATGCGGTTGTTAAAGAAAAATATATTCACTCGGTTTGGAACCCCGAGAGCTTTGATTAGCGATGGGGGGTCACACTTTGTGAATAAATTGATGAGCAATCTACTTGCAAAGTATGGGGTTGGGCACAAAGTGGCATTAGCATACCATCCGCAAGCAAATGGACAAGCAGAAGTATCCAATCACGAGATCAAACAAATTCTAGAAAGACAAAGTGAGTATAAATCGCAAGGATTGGGCTATGAAGTTGATGATGCGCTATGGGCATACCGGATCGATTCAAGACGCCTTTGGGCACATCTTCTTATCAATTGGTATTCGGAAATCGTGTCACTTACCCGTGGAGTTAGAGCATAAGGCATTCTCAAGCGGTAAAGAAGTTAAATTTTGACTTCAAAACAACGGGTGATGAGAGGCTACTACATGTGAATCAGATGGAAGAGTTCTGAGATGAAGCTTACGAAAATTCTCGAATCTACCAGGAGCGCACAAAGAGATGGCATGATCGGATGATTAAGAAAAGAGAGTTTTTACTGGGTGAACAAGTCCTCTTGTACAACTCATGTCTTAAACTTTTTCCCGGAAAGCTCAAGTATTGGTGGTTGGGGCCATTTGTAATCAAGAAAGTGTTAAATCCTCCAGGAATAGTAGAATTGTTGACTCTGGATGGGGAGATATTTATGGTGAATGGCCAGAGGATTAAGCAGTATTTTCATAGAGATCAAAAGGATGAGGTAGTATACCTCACCTTGCGGGATCCGTGATCGAGAAATACAGGCGTCAAGCTATATACGTTAAATTTAGCGCTTATTGGGAGACAACCCAATGGTTTGTTGTATTATTTTTCGTTTTGTTTTCCCTTTACTAAGTTAGGATTTCCCTGTTTTAGTAGTAAAAAAAGCTGGAAATCGCATTGACGCACGGGCAGCCTGTGCGCCTACGCACAGCCCGTGCGCAATAGCGAAGGTTGGAAGGAGATCACGGCATGACGCACGGCCCATGCGTCTGTTTGCTGAGATGTAAATAGGGTCGCGAACTAGGTCGCCTCACTTCTAAAACATCTCTTGCGCCCTAATCTGAAAAAGCTCTCGCCCCATCTCACAAATCTTCAATTGTACACTCGAATTTCACCGCAAATCCAACACTTCTACCACATTGCACAATAATCTTGCTCAAATTTTGACTTTGGTTGAAGATTAGTTGGAGAAACGCACTAGGGCTTACAATTCTATCTCTTTGCAATTTTTTCAGATTTTTGGTAAGTTTTACAAGCTTTCTTCGAATTTCTTGTTGAATTAGCATCGAGGGTTGATATATGGAGCATGTTGTGCTTGAATTGCTTTGATTAACTTGAATTATTCTATGAAGCAAATTATCGAACACTTTGTGGGCGTATTGAATTGGGCATATTTGGTTGAATGGTTGATGATTATTGAATGAGCATGTATATTTAGGGTGTAGTAACTATGATTCTCTACAATTATGTTGATATGGATATATGGAGCTTGATTTTTGATTGAAAATTATAGGGATGAGAAACTATGCTCTAGTTGATAAGGGGTTTTAGAATTGAATTCATCTTATTCTTGTTTGTACTTGGTTTATTCAGAATTTCACATATATTTTGCTAGGTACAAACTCGAGACAATAGCCGAGAGAAGATGTCTGCAGGATATAAGGAGACGCTGAAGGGGGCCCGCACCCGCACCGCAAGTAGTACACCTAGATAGCCCCACAACTTACGGGGTAGTACTAACCGAAGATAATGATATAGAGTGATGGAACAGGTTGGTCACCCGACCAATGGCAACTACTCGTTACGCCGATGATGAGTGTACCCGGCTTCTTGGGATACACAATGATGTTTGGCGATTGTTTGAAAGAGTTGAGTGGACCGCTTTCATGAGGGGAAGGTGTCTGACGTATAAGAAAATCACGCTCGAATTCCTCAGCACCGTGTAAGTATTTAAAAAAGGAGGAGCTTCCAAGCCCGTTGAGATACATTTTTAGTTGGGTAACGTTCGTAGACACTATCTATTACCCAACTCAATGCCATCTTTGGGGTGCCTACTAATGCCCCATTTTGACCCGCGGAGCACTATAGCCAGTATGACTTCTGGCAATTATTAGTACAGACACCGAAAATGGGCCCCATGCTCTACGAGGCACGCTTCTAAATTTTCATGGGTCTGAATCCTATTTTCCTGTATATTCGGCGGGTCACATCTCACTCCGTTTATGCTCAAGAAAATAATGGGGGCATGCAAGTTCGGGAACTTTATCTACTGTGGTGTATGCTAACCCACACCCCCTATAACACGGCGGCATATTTCGCGGAATAGATTGAACATGTGGCCAAGCAGGGTAGTGGCACGATTATGATTGGAGGTATGATCACTCCCATAGTCCGGCACTTTAATGTTGATATTAGAGGCTTGGAGCCGATTGAGGGCAGCAGGAGGGTCAACATGGTGGCTCGACGCCAAATGAAAATAATTAAGCAAGAGGAGGGCATGTACCTCTTCCAACAAAGGGCCGGGAACGCCTTCCCACTGCCTAACAAGCCACTCACGACTGTGGACAATATATATTATCAGGCCAACTTCTTGATGAACTCTGAGGTGCATAACAGAGTTATGGAGGCCATGATTGCAAGGAAAAGGCAAAGGGTCGTCGGTCTACCTGATGAGAATGATGTGGTTGCCGAGGCGATAGAGTACGAGAGGCACAAAAGGGGATTCGAGCAAGAATTCCGCCAAGAGGCACCCGATATACCTGAGACTTCTCACCAGGGTGTGGAGCACGGAGGATTTGATTATGATGTTAGATTATCAGCCCTCGAGGGGCACATGCAGATGCAAAATGATGAATTTTGTGCTTTTAGGATGGAACAATAGCAGTGGAACGCAGAGATGCTCGAGATGATGCGTCAGATGCACTAGTGGCACATCTCCCAGGGCCACTATCCTCCGCCACATCCGTAGTAAGTCAGGTCCATTCCACACTTTTTATTGTTGAAATTCTATCCTCTCTTAGGTACGATATAATTCTATTCAAGTTTGAGGGGAGAGATATTAATTTTTGATATGAGGAGTGTGGCAAAAAAAAATATACTTTGCATTCATATAGTTGCATTTAGAGTATGTAGGTTGCATTGCATTAGACGCATATTTACAGTTTTAGCACGTTTATTGCTTTAGCACGTTTATTGCTTTATTAGGTTTTTAGGGAGTGAGTTGACCATTTTTGTGGTGTTTATTGTGATATTGGGAAAATGTTTTTGAAAAGGTTTGTGTTGTTTTGAATTGGGTGTTGAGTGCGAATTGATCTTGATGAGAATGGATGATATGGAGCATGTGGATATTGAGAACATGGATGTGATGCTTTGAATTACGAATCTGCAAGCCTGTAAGCTTTGAGCCTTTACTGTTTTCATGTTATGCAGTATTGTTTGTTGATTGAGTGTGTCATTCATGTTGATTTGAAATCTAGAACTTGCTATGGTATCTCTGTCAAAGACACATGTTGTATGCGATTTATGAAGATGATTTAAGGCCATTTTTGTAAAGCCTTTCAAACATTTTGCCTACCTAATGACATTGAATTACCTAGTAAGCCAATTTGAGCCTGTTGCCTAATTTTTTACAGCCACATTTCAAGCCTTAAACTTGCTATATATGTTACCCTAGACTTGAGCGTATATCATTGAGTAAGGGGATTGAATAAGGTTGAAGGGGATGTTGTCAAGAATTTAGATAATTGTGCAACTGTTGGTTGATTGGAATAAAAGAAGAAAGAAAGGATGAATACTCATGAAAGAGTCGGAAAAAAAAAAAAAATCGACTTTATAAATGAGTTTGCTTTGAATGAAATTGTAGGCTGAGATTTGTGATGGGAGGTGAAAGAAACTGGAGTCAATAAAAAAAAATTAAAAAAGGAGAAAGGAAATACAAGAAGTTCATAAGAACGAGAGGTGATTGGGGTAGCATATTGGGTTTAAATGAGAATAATTGATTGAAAGAAAGATGTGCTTACCAGTCTATACGCTCGAGTTTGAGTCACTTTATCCATATTTCCCTACCCAAACCAAAGAGCCTTCATTACAACCAAAAGAAAAAGTCATTTTTGATTTATGAATTGCATACATTCTAGTGGCGGAGATGTGAGACGATTTGCAAGCTTATGGTAATTCTTCAACATTGATATGATTGGAGCGAAAACACGTCCCTTATACACTTGAGAGGAGAGCATACACTTGACCAGTAAGAGTCGTGATTCGAAGCATTTGCTATGGTTTTAATTGACATGTGTTCTATGTTAGATGTTTGAGGCTTGGTTGATTTATTGCTTGACGTCTATGGATAAACGACATGAATTTTGATGAGTTGTTCTTGATTGCTTTTCATTCCTCCCATTTGTGTTTTGTCTTATTTATAAAGTGTTGATCGGGACTGTCAACAGTTTAAGTTTGGGGTTTTGATTAGTATGAGTTTTGCATGTAATTTGGTCATAATTGTGGTTAGAATGAGTTGATATACATGCAATAACTGAGTAAAATGGGCCGTGTCTTATAATGTGGAAAAGATATTATGTTTTGCTCGTTTTGTAGGAATTGAACGATATTTGCAGCACTTTGGTGGAAAAATAGAGCATCGCGATGAAGAACCACGCACGGGCAGCCCATGCTCAAAGGCACATCCTGTGCATGTACAGGACAAGAGAACAGAACCTACAGCCTGACGCACGGGCTGGTCGTGCCTCAATACACGGCCCGTGCGTTAACCCAGAAAAAAAATTTGCTTATGGTCTGACGCACGGGCTGGTCGTGCGTAAGCGCACGGCCTGTGCGTCTGTGCGGGAAGGTCAGGTTTTGACGATTTTAACTTAGGTTTTGACCCAACGGGAGTATAAATAGAGACGAGGCGGCCCTTAACAAGGACACACTAATTTTTGCCCTAGAAAGCAGAGAAAAGAGAAACCTTCTACCAGAGGATTCGAGAGATTGATCGAGGTCACAACCACACGCTTGAGGATTGAAGATAGATCGAGAGATCATCGACATCCCTGAGTTTGCTCATTCCATTGTATCTTTTATTTTTGATTCGTTAGATATGAACATGAATGATTTGTCAATGAATTGTTTGTTTCTCATGTCCGGCTAATCACCTTGTGATTTCGGGGTTTGGGATTAGGTTAATGGATACTTTTGTTTGATGCTTAATTGGAATTAAAGTTATTATTTCAAACCCTACTCGAAAGTACTGCTTTTATTTCTTGTTTTATCAAATGGCCATTGGTTTAACTTGTTTTGATGTATTGATTTATAATTCGAGAGATGAGTTTCAATACTAGATCTTGAGTACTTGACATGAATATTTGCATGATTTAGAAGTCTGTAAATATTTGTGAGGATTTATAATATTTTGTGCTTTTAGGAGTAGGTTATATGTTGAGTAGAGATGCTAGCATAAATAATCCAATCAACGTTTTTACATACATCTCGAGAGAGAGGGTAAAATACTTTCATGATTGTCTTATAGGGAAGAATAATAATAATAATTACTTTGGTTTTGAGTAATCGAATAACAAAAGGGATATTAACTGAAACCATAACCCTGGAATCCATTCATCTCCTTGATCTTTCAATCAGCTCTTACTTTGTCTTTTTTTGGGATAAAAATCTTGTTTAGCTTTTATAAAACAACCATCCAATTTTCGATCGTCTGAATATAGATAAGACTATTTTGATCTCAATACTTAGTACATTAATTTATTTATTAGTCTCTGTGGATTCGACCTTGCTAACCCTATTCTATAAACTACACTGTACACTTGCGGTGAAATTAAAAATAAGGCGAACAAGGTTCCCCACTTTTCTTCTTGCGAGCATATGTTTTTGCAAAACTTTGATCAGCCGGTGGAATGCGGCTTGAGGAGGAGATAATCTCGATGGTTCATTCCATGGTGTCCAACCCTATTCTTGTGCGGCAGAAGAGAACTTACATGAGACCCACGAGTCCTAGTGTTCGAATTAGTGGGGAGGAGGGTTGTTCAAATAGACACCCGAGGGTTGCCTTTGAAGTGTTTCGCACTGAAATTGCACCACCGTAAACCGGAGGTTGATCGAAATGAGGGTTTCTAGGAACATGGTTTGCTCTGCTTTCTCCGTCGATTTTCACCACTTCTCTTAGTTCTCTAAGGATTTGCTCCCTTGTACAAACCATGCAATGAATCTGAACAAAATCAAACAAAGAAGCACACGATATGATAGAAAGATTCGAGAGTGAGAGGGATAGTGAGCAAAGTCAATCTTCAGTAAGAAATAGAAGATGTGTTTCGAAATAGGCCAGAGAGAGTATCTAGGAAAAGAAAATAACTCCCTTAATTGGAGAGATACACTTGGCGACTAAAATGGTGGTTTCCATAAAACTCCCAACTGCTTATTTAAAATTCAAATATTTTTGGGAAAGTCTCATAATTCAAGGTGTGCAGTTAATCCAAATTAAGCATTGATGATCAATACATTTTATAAGAGACAAATTTACGGAAAAAATCGTTTCCAATAATAATACACCACATCGAATCAAGAAGGAAAATATTTTCCATAAGCCCCAAAAAAAATGATCCTCAGAGATGTCTAGAATGATTATTTTATTTCTGACAGGAATAAAAAGGCCTCAGGTGTTTTTGGTGCTGTAACCCAGTGTTGTACCACCTTTTTCAAGAACATCACAACACAAAGTCAATGGGTCAAAATCATTTTCCAATTTAAGAATCTTTTAGTGAAAGGAATAATCAGTAGAACATTTAGCCAATCGGTAGCTTTCGCTCCAAAACATGGGTAGCTCTTTCTCAAAAGATCATAACATGATTCAAACATATAAAAGAACATAGAATAGTTCACAACTGAATAGCTTTCACACACAATGTATAGGCAACTTTTTCCGTCAAAGGCCCAAAAATATACATCTTTCACATGGGAAAATCATTCTATTTGTGTAATACCCGAAATTTTATATTGGGCTTTTATTTAGAATTATCAATTTTTTTGATTAGTTATTTAGGGGCTAATTTATTATTTTTATAAATCTAAGCCCAATTATACAATCAAACGATTATTTACCCAAGCCCAAATTTTAAGCCAGGCCCAAATTTCAGGCAAAGCCCAAATCATTATAAACCCAATCTAGCCATTCACAAGTCCTACCTCAAGTAGGCTTCCAAAAATTTTAGATATCAAAATTCCCACATGATTTCTGTTTTCAATCTGTCGAAAATTAATCTATCCAGAATCCTAATTGATAAACATCAACCAATTTTCTTTACACTTGGACCCTCTTTAGATTAGGACTCTAACTATTATACAAACCATAACCCTAATCTAGTCTATAAAACAAATCAACAGTACAAGAAAAAAATCACATACTCTCTACTTTAGAAAACAACAAGGTAAAAATTTTCATCTTTCAGTTTCATCTTCACGTATGTACTCAGCCAACCCCTCCCAAAACAGAAATCACTTTCCCAAACCCAAAAACAATTCAATCGAGCAACAACCGTAAGTTTATTCCCGACGCCGCCGCCGGAATACCGAAACCCGTAGCCATCGACGCCCAAACCCAGCTTTATCGGAAAATCTAATTTGTTGTTTCCCAAATTCAAACCCACAAACTTGCCGAAAAATCTCCGGTTTAGCCCGAAATCAACCACCCTCTGTCCAAAGCCATCGGGAGTTGCTGCAACCACGCCGCCCGAGGTCGCCGGTGTTTGTGCGCATAAAATTTAGAAAAAAAAGAGAAAATAGAGAGCGAAAGAGGGAGATGGACAGACGCTGAGTTTGGGGGTGGATTTTAGTTCTTTTATGGAGGTAGTGAGGGAGAATTTGAAATCTAGGAAGAAGAGAATTAGAAGAAAAAAAAAAGGGAAGAAGATGATCTTTGTAGCAGTGCGAAAGACAGGAAAGAAAAAAAAAGAGAGAAAAAAGGGGTTTGGGGGAAAAGAGGGATGCTTTGACCAAAAGAAGAGAGGAAAAGTAGGAAAGAAAAAAAAGGGAAAAAAGAGAAAAAAAATAGAGGAGAGAGAAGAGGGAGAAAGAGGAGAGAGAAAGGGGGTAGTGTACGTATAGGAGAGGAAGAAAAAGAGGAAGGAGGATATTGGATTGTGGTCCCCATAAACCAATGACAGAATTACCCTTCAAATTTCAAACCATCAAATTAAATTTCTAATTCCCAATTTCTATTTTGATTCCAATTCAACCTTCAATTCTATTTTTTTTTATATTCTATTATGCCCCTAAATTAGGATTTTTAGATTATTATTTTTAAGTTTAAGTTAGATTAATTGAGGATTTTTTACTAGTGTTATTTTCTATTGATTAGCGATTTATCGAGCGAGGATTAAGCGTGCTTGCATCCGACACTTCTAGCTCTACTTAATTTTCAAAGCTACGTTCAAGGTGGGGTTTGTTTTCCTAAACTTTATTGTCCTTGTTAAATGCTTAGATTATTCTCGCATGAATGTGTAAGTACGATTGATTGCTGCACTATCGAGCCAGGGGACTCAAGAGGTCCAGGGTCGATGTATCCCTCAGGTGGAACCCCTGCAGTGCAACTATTGTCTATGTCTACGATTTTTCAAAAGATCTAGGAAGAAGAGAATTAGAAGAAAAAAAGGGAAGAATATGATGCTGGCGGGCTGGTGCAGTACAGGGAAAGAAAAAAAAAGGAGAGAGAAAAGTGGCTTTGGGGGAAAAGAGGGATGCTTTGACCGAAAAGAAGAGAGGAAAAGTAGGAAAGAAAAAAAAAAAAAAAGGAAAAAGAGAAAAAAAAATAGATGAGAGAGAAGAGGGAGAAAGAGGAGAGAGAAAGGGGGTAGTGTACATATGGGAGAGGAAGAAAAAGGGGAAGGAGGATATTGGATTGTGGTCCCCATAAACCAATGACAGAATTACCCTTCAGCCCCAAACCATCAAATTAGCCTCTAATTCCCAATTTCTATTTTGATTCCAATTCAACCTTCAATTCTATTTTTTTTATTCTATTATGCCCCTAAATTAGGATTTTTAGATTATTATTTTTAAGTTTAAGTGAGATTAATCGAGGATTTTTTACTAGTGTTATTTTCTATTGATTAGGCGATTTATCGAGCGAGGATTAAGCGTGCTTGCATCCGACACTTCTAGGCTCTACTTAATTTTCAAAGCTACGTTCAAGGTGGGGTTTGTTTTTCTAAACTTTATTGTCCTTGTTAAATGCTTAGATTATTTTGCATGAATGTGTAGTACGATTTGCTTGCTTGCACTATTGAGCCAGGACTCAAGAGGTCCGGTCGATGTATCCCTCGTGTGGAACCCTGCAAAGGCAACTATTGTCTATGTCTATGGTTTTTCAAAAGATATATGCTATGTCCTATTGGATTGTATTTGCATGCCTATGTGAGATATCGGTGTATTTAGCTTGGACAATTTATACTCCACTGAGTTGTGTCGCTCACCCCACATATAACAAACTTTTCAGGTGAAGGAGATGGTGCTGGCTAAGAGCGGTGGATATGACAAGGCCTAAAGATTTATTTACAAATGTTTAGTTTATTTAAAAAAAAAAAAGTCAAACTATTTACTTCTTTTAAGTTATTAGTTTTTATTTCCAGTTCATTTGAAATTGTTATAATCAGACGTTGGTTAGAATTTTATTTATGAAATATTTTGCTTCCGCTACAATTGACTCAGTTAAATTTTATTTTTAAATTGTCTATGTCCTTTTTCATCATTAAAATTAGGAGTATGCTTGTGTATTTTATAAAAGAAATTCTATGGCGTTACAATTTGCAAATTGATCCACAATTGTTTTTAGGAAAAGGTTTCATCAAAAGAGTACTCAATTGAGTCATATCAATAAAAACAGAGTTAAGCCAATGTAATGATCTTAAAAATACACAATGACTAATGCAAAGAATAAGATCAATAAGAGGTTGCAACACATCAAGAAAAAGAAGAGATGATGTATATGGTGTTGCAACACTGAAACCCACACTGTACAGAGAGTACAGATACCCAGAGACTGTTTTAGGTAATTAAACCTTTGAAAGTCTAGGGCTTCGGTGAAAATATCAACAATTTGATTCTCAGTGGTGACAAAATCAATGGTAACAATCTTATTCTCAACCAAGTCTCTAATAAAATGGTGTCGAATATCGATGTGTTTTGTTCTGGAGTGTTGCACTGGGATTTTAGAAATATTTATGGCACTAGAATTGTTACAATAAGAAGTAAGGACTTTTTCTTCAACCCCATAATCAGCCAACATTTGTCTCATCCATAACATTTGGGAGCAACAACTTCCTAATGCTATATACTCAGATTCAACAGTAGATAATGAAACACAGTTCTGTTTCTTACTTACCAGGAAACCAAATTGTGTCCAAGGTAAAAACACCTTCCACTAGTGCTTTTTCTGTCAACAACATCACCTGCCCAATCAGCATCACTAAAACTAGTCAAATTAGTGTTAGTATCAGAAGAGTACAAGATACCAAGTACTGTAGTCCCATTTATATAACGAATGATTCTTTTAAGAGCTTTCAAATGAGACTCTTTAGGACAAGACTGATATCTAGCACAAATACAGACATTATAGCTAATATCGTGTCTACTAGCAAAGTGAGATACAAAAGGCTTCGCTTTTGACAAATATTGAGCAAGACTGGGAATTAATGTTGAACACACAAAGAGCACATGTTCATGCTCAAAATAGATTGCGTAAATTAAATGAGTTCAAATCATTGCTCGTACATTATTAATGGGATCAAAGCTCACGAAAGTGCAACATGGGTCATGCGCAAGATTGCATGCATCATCACTTATCGACACGCCCCGCTTATCATATGCACTCCCAATGCAATTAACTCTTGGTTTTGAGCCAAATATTTCACACCTACGCACTTTTTGGTGTCTTGTTTAGATGCCATTCCACCTTCTCATAGGACAAACATTGGTCCACAACGTAGACTTGGTATATACATCGATTTGATTCTCTCACAATTATTCGGTATTTGGAACCAATGACGGGAGATTTATTCACTGCTAGATGCGGATTGTCATTTTGATGAGACATTATTTCTATCAATGGAAAGGGATAAAACTATTTTAGATAAACAAAAACCAAACGAAAGTATCTCTTGGAATGAACAAAGTTTATCCTATTTAAATCCACGTATTTTTGAATGTGAAAGTGAGGTGAATAGAATCATTCATTTGCAAAATATTGCTAATAGATTTCCTGATGCATTTAACGATGCTAGCAAAGTCACGAAGTCTCATATTCCGGTTGGAAATACTCTAGCTAGGATTTTGTTACTGGTGATCATAAGAAAATAAATTATGATAACCCCCGATAGAAACGTGGTAGAGCTATTGGCTCAAAGGATATTATTCATAGAAAAAGAAAAGGGAGAGTTGATACTAATGAGCATGCTCCAGATGAATCTATAGAGCCTAATATCTCAGAAAATGTACAAAATTCCGATAGCACCGAAAATCCCATGAGCTATTGTAATGAAATATGGGATCGAAATAAAATAATTATTGATGATAATTTTGCATTCTAGGTTGCTCAAGAAATTATAAAATGATTATTATGATAATGGACCACGTTCCAAAATGAAATGTCGTCAAAGGTCTGATTGGTCTATGTGGGAGAAGGTGATAAAATCTGAGTTAGTTTCCCTAGAAAAACGAAATGTATTTAGGCAAATTGCTCGAACTCCAAACAATGTAAAGCCCATTGGATAATGGGTATGTGTTCGAAAGAGAAATGAGAAAAACAAAGTCGTGAGATATAAAGTCCGACTTGTGATTCTCATAGAGACCTGAGATTGAATATGATGAAACATATTCACATTTCGTTTTCTCATGGTTGTCCATGAGAATTTGGACATGCGTCTAATGGACGTAGTGACAGCATATCTATATGGTTCACTGGATTCTCGATGTTTATATGAAAATTCCAGATGGGTATAAAATGCAAAAATCGATACTCCCCGTGAATTATACTAGATCAAGTTGCAAAGATCGTTGTATGGATTAAAGCAATCATGTCGCATGTGGTATCATAGACTTAATGAATATCTTTAAAGGGTTACACAAATAATACTATTTGCCCATGTGTTTTTATTAAAAGATCAAATACCGATTGGCTATCATTGCGGTATGTGTGGCGATGACATGAATTTGATTGGCACCCCCAAGAATTAACTAATGTTCTTGAATATCTAAAAACGCCCAGGTTAAAGATGTTGGAAAAACTAAGCTTTTCGGTCTTGGTCTTGAGCTAGAGCATAAAAATAACGGACACTTGTCAACCAACCCGCTTATACTAAAAGGTTACTCAAACGATTTAACGCGGATAAAGCTCATCCTCGAGTACCCCTATAGTTGTGCACAGTTTAGATCTTAATAAAGATCCATTCCGACCAAAGGAATCTAATGAAGAAATTCTAGGTCCTGAAGTGCCTTATCTTAATGGTATTGGAGCATTAATGTATTTAGCACAATGCACTAGACCAGGTGTTTCTTTTTCAGTGAATCTACTTGCATGATACAATTTTGAGCCAACTCGAAGACACTGGAATGGTATTAAATACATTTTTCATTATCTCAGTGGTATTATAGATTTGGGGTTATTATACTCTAAGGAATCCACTAACTCTGGGTTAGTTAGTTTTGCTTATGTTGGATATAGATTTGACCCGCACAAAGCTCGATCACAATCTGGTTATATTTATTTTGCTATAACAGTACAACTATATCATGGCGATCTACCACACAAACATTAGTAGCTACTTCTTCTAATCACTCTGAGATACTTGCTCTTCGCGAAGCTGGTAATGAGTGTGTTTGGTTAGTTATAGCTCACATACGAAATGCTTGTCAGCTGAAACCGGTTACAGACACTCCTGCTATTATTTACGAGGATAACCCAACATGCATAACACAAGTAAGAGGTGATTATATAAAAGGTGATAGGACAAAGCATATCTCACAAAAGTTTTTACATACACATGAGCTCTAGAAAAATGGAGAGATATATATTCAACAGATTCGCTCATTTCGTAATCTTGTTGATCTATTTACAAAATTCTTGCCAACGTCTGCGTTCGAGAAATTGATTTACGACATTGAATGAGAAGAGTCAATCCGAAGCAAGATTAATGGATCAATTATGCAGCTAATATTCTTTATTTCAGGGGGAGCGAATATATTGTGCGTTGTACTTTTTTTCTCTTTTGTCTGGTTTTTATCACATTGGGTTTTTCCAGCTTAAGGTTTTTAACGAGGCAGCATATGCACAAAGATTGGAATTAAGTTATGTACTCTTTTTTCCTTCTGTCCGGTTTTTCCCACTGGATTTTTCAGCTCAAGATTTTTAATGAGGCATATTCATTCAATGTATAATTATGATACATCCAATGGGGAGTGTAATGAAAATCGTGGATGTACAACAAAAGACGACTGAAGAATTCAAAGTTTGCACAATACCTGCATAATATCTGAAAGTGACATTTTGGTTGAAAATTCTAAAGGTGCACAATACTTGCATAGTACTTTGATAATGACATATAACCTATTATAAATAGACGTCGATTGATTCATAATAAAATACATCTATCTTTCTATTCTCAGATAATTTTTCTTAAAGCTTATTTTGCAATATTAATTTATTATCATTTACGACAACAATATATTTGTTGTAAACATAATACTATTATGCAGTTACTCTTTAATGGATACTATTATGCAGTTACTCTTTAATGGAACACTATTAACCAGGTGGCTTAGCCCATCTGGCCACCACAAGCAATTGTGGGGTGGAGGTCAGGGGTTCAAATCCCTGCTCCATCAAATTGTTTGTGGGGTGGAGGTCGGGTTTTTATCCCTCTTTCGGTTTACCTTGGCGGCAGAATAAAAAATGAGCCGAGTCCTCGCTGTAAGTTTGTTCTCGAGTTATCAAAAAAAAAAAATTAATGGAACACTATTTCCTGACTGGACTTTAAAATGTTTACTTTGAAAAGTAAACATATTATATTCTTTGTTTAGAGGGGAGGCGGTAAAGTTAGAATATGTTTAGAGGGGAGGGGGTAAAGTGTACATTTTCATAACCTGAGAGGGTAAAGTGTGTATTTTCGTGATTTTAGGGCCCAAAGGGAATTCATCGTAATAATATTTTCGGTTGCTAATTCAGTAATTCTGTTCTGCCATCATCGTCATCGCATCAAGTCAATTAGTCTACTACTATTACAGTTCTATGAATTCTAAGAATCCATTTTAGAAATCTGATTTCCGAAATCTCATCCTTTCTTTTCACTGTATAAAACAAGGGTTTTGTTCGGGGAGGATAGCAAGAAGGATTTCCAAGGATGAGGCTGCCCATGGTTGATTGCCGGAGTTTGATCCAGTTTTGCAGAGCTTTTCATCCTCACAATAACAACAACAATTTCATCAATTCCAATTCCAATTCCGATTTAAATTCAAATTCATCGACGCCGTCTCGGGGCAGAACGCGCCGGTTTACCTCTAATTCCCTAAACCCTTTTTCGGATCATTTATGCCATCGCTCTCCTTTGGCTGCCCTCGATCTCATCATACTCGTATCGGTGCTTGCCTCCTTGGCCTTTTTGTTCCTTCCCTACTTCAAATTTTTATTTTGCGAGCTTTTGCCGATCTTTCATGGTTACATTGTTGACCTCATCCTCGATGATCCGCTGCCTTATTTCATTGGCTTCCTCCTCGTGCTGCTTGGTCTCATTCTCGCCATGCTTATCGATATCAGACTCAGGAAATGCGGCAACCCTCATTGCAAGGGGTTGAGAAGGGCTGTCGAGTACGATATTCAGTTGGAATCCGAGAAATGTGTCAAGTACTCCCCGTCGCTTTCGGATGTTTATCTCGACAATCATGGGGCGACGCAGCTGGAATTAGGGCAGGATCGGAAAGAATTGGAGGCTGAATTGAAGAAAATGGCGCCCCCTAATGGAAGGACCGTGCTGATATTCCGAGCTCCCTGTGGATGTCCTGCTGGTAGATTGGAGGTTTGGGGACCTAAGAAAATTCGTAGAATCAAGAAATAATCCTATACATGTTTTGTTTAAGAGCAAATATACCTGTCGCGTTGAGACTGTTTTGTTGAATATATACAATAAGTGACGTTTTACTGGGTTTAGTAATAAAACGCATTTCAGATTCGGTGATACCAGAAACTAATGATAAGGGATGGCATAGCTTTTCCTAAAGCTGTTAATAAATTACTGCCCCACATTGAGCTTCAGTTCTTATGTTTATGTCTTGAAACAAGCATTTCATATGTTGAGATTAGTGGAGGTTTTCTGTCACGTTGAAAGAATCTTGTTTATGAAGTTTTGTCCAAATCTAGATGTTCTAAGGCAGTAAAAATTTTGTAATGAAATCTGTATATTTCCTTGTGAGGGCCCATGGGTGACCTATTAGACTAACAATTCAGAACTTAATCATCACTTTCTTTGCATTCATACAATGTTGCATTTCGAAATGACACAAAACCCATGTTGGCAATAGTAGGAACCAATTTCAGGTTGTTTGGAAAAGGGCAAAGAGAAGAAGGACAAAGGAGGCATGCTATCTTCCTGTCACGTTAACTGCCCAAAATGTCTAAGTTATGGGAATATTAAACCTGGCGTTGTATTCCCTTTGAAATGTTCCATGTTTGCAAGGTCATGAATTCAAGGATATTTGCTTTATGATTCTGATGACCATACATATGAAATTTAGACTTGAACAACATACGGCACAGGTTTTAGAGCATGAACAATTTTGTCGGCCATATTTATCATCTGATGGTTAATCTCTAATATAGAAATTCCACCTTATGTGTGTTCACTTTTCCTTTGGCCTTTGATTAATTACATGACATAAAACCTTGAGAAAATAACACAACAGACATAAACAAAAACTAGGACTCTGTCAATGTATCTGACTCTTCTCAAATATAGTGAAGCATGTATTTTTTAGCAAGCAACTACTTAATATTGCATAAACTGGGAGATGGTTTCTGGAATGTAATGTGCCCATCCCTTCTGTTTGGATATCCCTGTGGGGGTGAGGCCTGCGTCCCGGTGAAGCAATTCCTTCCGAAGCAGTTCCTGCCATGAGTATCAGCAGGCTGGGCAGGTTGCCCATGATGTTGGATGGTACCTGCATATCAGAATGATTAGTTGAGATGATGATTACTTATGCTATCCCTGCTAGCAACTTACTTGGATTACATACATAAAATTGAGGTGTGCTCTTACTTATCGATTATGCAGAGAAATGGCAGCTATTGTTGAAAGTGCTAAATTTAGCTTCTCTATATTGGATAACTATGAGAATTCCCAAGTGAGCGTGCAGTCGCACTGCATGGATGCTTTAACCTACTGTTCTGTTTCTTCTTTTTTTTTTTCCTTTTTCCCCTTATGTAGAAAATTTATGTGCAAGGATATAGCTTAGTCCTAGAAAAATGTAAATGTGATGGAAGTGTGCTGGAAAACAAGGGTATATTAATCACAAGAGAAAAGCACTTCGGCATGGAAACTAACAAGATGCTACAATTTATATTTCGTTTTTTTCCAGTAGGACAACAAAAGCTTACAGCTGCCTAAAGTGATCTTTGATATTTAGTCCTTAGATGTTTACTCAGTAAAGAGAGTACTATTTTAAACTTATAAGCGTCTTTTCCATTGATTTTTAGGATTACTGCTGTAGAAAAATCACCTGGATTCTTTATTTCATGCCATTAACACTAGATATTGAATGCATGACTTCATAGCTCATCATCTGTCAACTCGTGTTTAGGTTTTCATGAGCCAAATATTTTCGTAACCCGTATCGAAAGAAGTTCATTTCTGCTGTTTGAGACATTGAGTAACCTAAACTTTTGCCATACAGGGGTTATATAGTTTTGTCTTGAGTTACATGTAATTAATCTTGAGATTATCTCCTACACTTTTTAGTTGAACTGCTTTATGAATTGATTCACCTAAAGATGTACATGGCGTATTTGGTTTTGATGTAACTTTACTGTAGAAATTTAGAAAATTCCGTCTTCAACTTGTTCATCGTTTGTTGAAGTTGGGATTGGCAAAGTGCTTCGGAAGCTTATTCTTGTTAGTTGAGTTAAAGATCTGTTAAGATCAAGGCATTCTGGGCATTCGAGATTAGTTTTAGCTATAACATTTTTAGCATTAAAACTAAAGTGATTATTATAATAAATTTCATATGCTAAGTTTACTATAATTTTACTTCCTGTGTTCTACCCATTCGGTGTAATTATCTACTGGATACATGATGACTCATTTCATCTTTTCAGTTCCTATCACTAGCCAAAACATTCAACTCGAACTTTTTTTCCATTAAAGCTATATTGTTTGCTTCAGAGGTCTGATCTTCATATTTCTCCTGGAAAATTAGTGTATTTGTTACACTGTCTGCCTGCTTTGAGCTGCAATATTCTCAGATTATACATCTTACAATGTCCTCTGGCACCCAGTTCATCCTTCAGAAAACAGCTGGTGCTGATTTTTGTTTCTCCTGGAATTCTGATTCTTAGAGTGAAATGTTACTGTAATTTGTGTCGTCGTACCTCTCTTTTGATGTTACTTGTTGAAGGGGCGAGTCTTGAGGATATGCATTGATTGCAATGGTTCTGCCTCATCTGATGGTGCATTTCTAGGACCAGAATTGATGTCAACCTTATGGTCTTCATATTGTTGTGAGATCCTTTGCCAATGGTCAAGAAGCTACCTGGAGAGAATGGAAGAAGCTGATAGAGAGGTCTTCACTGTGAATCTGGAATGGACTCAGAACTTTAAATGTAATATCTGTGACTTGCTCCGGAAGCTGATACGTGATTCTTTTTGTTCCTTCTTGTTGCAGGTTCTGTGGTCCAGCTAATGTTGAGTCTTGCGGGAGGTGTGACGAGGTATGCGCTTTTTGCGACCATGAATTATCAAGCTATTAAATTAAACCATATCCAATTTATTTCTCAAATGGAAAATATGTCTAGTGACAAATTTTAGTAGTTGATATGAGAGGAGAGGCAAGAGAATGTGATTGTGGGTTGGGAGTATATAAAAACTACATAACTGTGGTGGCCCCCTCCCTTGAATGGCACAAGAATGCTAACATTTCGGAGTTATAGTTTTATACATATAGGATCTTTGATCAATATAAATGCAGATCAACATTTAAATAGTGTGTTTGCTTTATCTGAATAACTAGCAGAAAAAAGGATTCTATCTTTCCTTTATTTCATTTTTTTTATTTGTTTTTGGTGATATAATATAAAAGTTAATAAGAGAAAAGAGACATTAAAAAGCACCGCTGTATTTTTCACCTTCAAAAACTATCTGTTACATGCACACTCTGTCCTACATATATACATCTGATTTTTTAAATGTAAAAACTGAATTCCTATAAAATAGGAAAGTTTGTTTAGCCAGCCTAATAATCTGCCTATCCGCTGGTTTACTCAAACACCCTTTCTAACACTCCCCCTCAAGCTGGTGAGTACAAATTATACATCCCCAGCTTGTCAATCAACCTTTCAAAGACTGGCGTGTGCACTCCTTTAGTTAGCACATATGCTATTTGTTCTGCAGTGGGCACATAGGTCATACAAATTGTCCCATCTTCAATCTTCTCTTTAATGAAATGTCTATCCACTTCAACATGTTTAGTCCGGTCGTGATGTATTGGATTATGGGAGATATCAATAGCTGCTTTGTTGTCACACAACAATTTCAAAGGTATTCTTAGGTCAACCTTCAATTCTTCTAGCAGTAATTTAAGCCATAAACCTTCACAAACTCCATGAGCTACTGACCTTAACTCTGCCTCGGCACTACTTCTAGCTACCACTGTTTGCTTTTTACTTCTCCACGTGACAAGATTACTCCATAAGAACGTACAATAACCTGATGTTGACCTTCGATCATTAACTGAACCGGCCCAATCTGCATCAGTGTATACTCGTATCGATCGATCATCTGTCTTTTTGAAGAATAGACCTCTTCCGGCTGTTCCCTTCAAATATTTGAGAATTTGATACACAGCCTCCATGTGATCTTCATTTGGTGAGTGCATAAATTGGCTTACCCTGCTAACAGCAAACGCAATATCTGGTCTAGTGTGAGACAAATATATTAGTTTACCAACGAGCCGTTGATATCTCCCTTTGTCTACCGGGCTCTTTTCTAAATTCAAATCCAACTTTTCACTTGGATCCACAGGTGTATCTGTGGGTTTGCTACCCATCATCCCTGTTTCTTTCAATAAATCCAAAATGTACTTTCTTTGTGAAACTGAGATGCCAGCTTGACTTCTAGCAATCTCCATACCCAAGAAATATCTCAAGTTTCCCAAGTCCTTCATTTCAAACTCCAATGCCAAACGTCTCTTCAGCTGGTGTATTTCATCCAAATCATCTCCTGTTACAATGATATCATCCACATAGACAATGAGCAAAGTAATCTTTTCATTCCTATGTTTGTAAAATAGAGTGTGATCACCATGTGCTTGCTTATATCCTTCACGCCGAACAGATTTTGTGAATCGATCAAACCACGCCCTTGGTGACTGTTTTAACCCGTACAAGGATTTTCTCAAGCGACACACTTTGCCATTTTTTTTTTCTTCATCAAATCCTGGAGGCAATTCCATATAAACTTCTTCTGTAAGATCACCATTTAAAAATGCATTCTTTACATCTAGTTGATGTAGAGGCCATTCTAAATTAGCTGCTAGAGACAGAAGAACACGAACAGTATTTATTTTCGCCACAGGAGCAAAAGTCTCCTGATAATCAATCCCGTATGTCTGCGTATATCCTTTGGCCACTAACCTCGCCTTGTAGCGATCAATAGACCCATCTGCTTTGTACTTCACTGTAAAAACCCATTTACATCCAACTGGGGTTTTTTCTTTCGGTTTCTGTACAATTTCCCAAGTTCGGTTTTTTTCCAATGCCTGCATTTCTTCCATTATTGCTTGTCTCCATTCTTTTTGTTGCCATGCCTCTTCCACTGTATTCGGTGTTTTCAAATTTGCCAAGTTTGCTACTAATGTTCGAACAGACCTAGAGAGGTGATCATATTGCACATAATTCGAAATTGGGTGTGCAGTACACGAACGCACTCCTTTTCTCAAGGCTATAGGAATATCCAGGTCAGCTAAACTTGGATGATCAGGTCCTGAACTCAGTTTGGATGGTTGTGGTGTGCAAGTCAGATCCGGATTAATCTCTTGAGAATATTGTTCTGCAGGTACACAAGATTTCCTATATCGCGTTCTAGAATAACGCAACAAAGGCACACTTTTTTCTCCCCCTGCCGTTTTGCGTTTTGAATTAGGCTAGGTTTATCCAAAATATTTTTTGTTCTCTTGACATAGAGGAGAAATTCGTGTCAGCATGTACATGACAACTAACAGAACATTTATTCTCAAAAAAATATAATCCAGAATCTTCCTTAGCACTCCCAATCATCTTCTCCGAAGACAGGTCCTGAAAAACACATGTAGAAGGTGTGAATTTAACAGTACACTTCAAATCTTGAGTAATCTTGCTTATAGACAACAGATTACAAGTTAGGTGCGGAACATGAAGTACGGAATGAAGTGTAATAGCAGAATTAAGACGGATAGAACCAATTCCAGCAACATATGAAAAAGAGCCATCTGCTATCTTAACTCTATGATTACTAGAGTTAAGAGTGTAGGAAGAAAAGAGATGTCTACTACCGGTCATATGATCGGAAGCCCCAGAGTCGATAATCCATGGCTCACCTTTTGAAGGTAGGCTACTGACCGAGGAGAGAGATGTACCTTTTTGTGCCATCATTGAATTACTGGGTATATTTGTTCCAGAGAGGAGCTTGCATAGATGGTCTATTTGCGCCTTTGAGAAAGTTGATGTGATGTCCGATTCCTTCACATCCATTTCAGTTGTCACTTGCAGACCTTTTCCATCTCTTCCTCGTGTACCTTTAGGCGCCCAATTAGCTGGTTTACCGTGGAGTTTCCAACAGGTCTCCTTGGTGTGATATGGACGCTGACCAAGCTTGATTTCTCTTCCGATTATCAATTCCTCGGACAGCCAATGCAGACGTTTCAATATTGGCTGAGGACTGATTATTAAGCATGACCCGTTTTCTGCTTTCTTCACGACGAACCTCAGAAAAAACTTCATCAATGTTTGGAAGAGGTTTTTTTCGCAAATATCCGGCCACGAACGTCATCAAGTTCACGATTCAGGCCTGCTAGGAAGTCATAAATTCTGTCCTCTGTTAACATTTTGTTGTATAATTCACCATCGGCTGGATCTTTCCACTTACAGAGGCGAAATAAATCAAGCTCCTGCCATAATTTCTTTAAAGCAGAGAAATATTGTGTGACAGTCATCTCCCCCTGTCGCAAATTTCTTGCACGAGTCCGGAGATCAAAGATTTGCGACGAATCTTCATAGTCAGAATAAGCCAAGGTGACAGCATCCCAAATCTCCTTAGCAGTGGAGTAAAAAAGATAGATATCACCAATGCTATCCTCCATTGAATGAAGAAGCCAAGCCATCACCATTGAATTTTGAATTTCCCAATTCTGAAAAGAAGGATCTTCAGGACTTGGTTTTTCTATTGAACCATCCAAAAAACCAAATTTGCCTTTGCCTCGAATAACCAACTGAACAGATCTGGACCATTGAAGAAAATTCCTACCAGTGAGCTTGTGAGTTGTAATTTGGAGGGATAAATTTTCAGAGGTAGCAGCAGTGGGTACGATTGTAGAGGTTGGTCCGTCAGAACCATCGCCTCTCCTCAAACCAGAATTAGCCATGATAGACTTCGTCTCTCTCAACTCAGATTAACTTTTTTAGAGTTGCTCTGGTACCAGAAAAGTTAATAAGAGAAAAGAGACATTAAAAAGCACCGCTGTATTTTTCACCTTCAAAAACTATCTGTTACATGCACACTCTGTCCTACATATATACATCTGATTTTTAAATGTAAAAACTGAATTCCTATAAAATAGGAAAGTTTGTTTAGCCAGCCTAATAATCTGCCTATCCGCTGGTTTACTCAAACACCCTTTCTAACATAATATTTAATTCCAGAAAATAAACAGGTGAAATATATTCTCTCTTTTCTTAGAGAACATCTTGCTTAATTTCTTTGGTCGACTTAGCAGTTTCTGGAGTTAGTCTTCACGGGGATTTGATTTGGAAATATAAGAGGGATGGTATTTGGATCATGGAAACACTTTTTGTCCTCGTATTCTTCTTGAACTATTGCTTCAAGAAAAAGTCTAATTGACCAGAGTCAAGCACAAATTTTAGTATTGTCTGCAATGTGATATTTTCCAACTGTGATTCCACTTGTTCTAACTCTTCTCTAGATTAACTTTTCTATGATGGGTTTCTTATTATTATCCCTGCCATGCATGCTTATACTTTACATTAAAATTTTCAATTAAACCATGCTAAGTGGGATTTTGTTACCCTGAGAAATTAAATATGTGAATTCAAAAGCTTGAGATCATTACATTTAAGCAATGATACGGCTCCACGATTAAACTGGTTGTGCACCTTAAGGTTCGTGTGTTTCTTTTTCTCTGTATCTTAATCTTCAGTTTGGTAGTCCGCTCACCTATTTGTTTCTGTTATTTGGAAGGATTCTGTGCATAATCTGCAGTTAGAAATTTTTTGTATCCATCCTGTACTTTTGAAAAAGGAATGATTAGTTTCCTTCAATAGAATTTTCAATGCCCATAAGTGAATGTCTAAACTCTAAAGCATACCGGCAGGTGGCTTTTTATATGACTCAAGATAACTTCACAGACGTCCATCAGGTCCTTTGTATGGTTTAGCTTCTACTCGTTAAACAATGAATAATCAGTCAATGATTTTAAGATTTCTCAGTTTTAAATTTGATTGCAGTTCTAGTTTTGTACTGACTTTTTGCCCCTCCAAGTTGATTAACTGCTTCGGCAAAGTTGGTGAGTGAAGACTGGAATCTCTCAGCCTATTGCATGCAATATTGGTTCTAATTCTTTCTGGAGTCATGAGCACCTGAGGCACTGTAAATTGTTTTGGATTGTTTACTGGCAAATATAAAATTTCCACCACCACCACCCCCGACAAATTGTCTTCTTATAGTTGGATTCCCAACATCTTTGGAAACTATTCAGTTTGTTATTTTGATGGCCTGTTGCAAACGTACTTTTGTGACTAATACAGGGAATACTTCATCGAATGAGTTCTCAAATGACATCCATGATATAGAATTTAATACATTGAGATACCACTATCTTGCTTTGGGAGTTTGTTTAACTATCTATCTTTCTTCCCAGGGGATGTGGATATGGTGTTTGATAACCCCAATGTTATGGATTTCATCTCAGTCAAAAAGGACTGATAAGCAATTGCCTGCTTTAAACTTGGAAACTCAATGTATGATTATCCAATTTGAATTATGCGAGATTTTTCTACTTTGTCCACTTAACTTTGATTTATTCTACCGTACTCCCCCCCCCCCCAACAAACTTTGCAAATTGTTACATCTAACCTATAATTTCCAAATTTCCCCCTCACCGTTAGTGGATTGTCTGTACTTGTTACATCTAGAACAATTATTTGAATCCATTTTCTCTCAAAATCTTCTCATTATTAGTCAATAATAGTAAAATTCATCAATAAACTTAGGCTATGAAACCATTTTCAGATATCACAAAACAAAATAACCATAAAGGTTAAGGGGTAAATTTGGAAATTTTAGGCTAAATGCAACAATTTGTAAAGTTGATGGGGTAAAGTAGAACAGTTCAAAGTTAAGTGGGTAAAATAAAAAGTCTCGCATAGATTGGGGGTAAATTAGAGATACCTCATCCAACTTCAACTGTTTGCTGTTTAGAATTGCCACCTTTCTCCTTCTCGGGGTAAATTAGATTTGTTGTTGCATGTGTATTTTGCATATACAACTACAAAAGCAGATTATGAGAGACATATATGGACATATAACATATTGAAGGTGGAGTTTCCTAAAGAGAAGCAATAGAACTAGAAGTTCTAAAAATATAACATGGTGTTCGATTAGCTGATAATATAAATATAAAATGCCTTGAAGTGTCTTAAGGAAAATTTGATGTAAGGAATTCTAAGCTTTAAAAGTAAAATGTAATTGTTTTTGTAAGTTTTTTAAAAAGTAAATAAAATGTAGATTTCAGTTTTCTCTTTTAATAATCTCAATAAGATTATTTGGTTTGTCTTATCAAATTGGATTTATAAGTTATATGAATTTATTTCATTTAAATACATTAAGAATTTATATTAAAATAAAATCGAACGTCTTATAAAATTCTTGTAACATGTATGAGTTTGACAGATGAGTGCAATAAGTAGGCCAAACGCTTATTTTAGGACTCCCACAGCAGATTTTGAAGCACTTATGCCAGTTCTCTTACAATAATAATTAGGCACAATATCAATGAAAATGCAATATAGTAATATGTCAAAAGAAAAAAAAAGTATAATCATTAAATAGCAATTCTCAGAGCTTTTCCCGTAAGACTCTTCAAATTTAAAGAGCATCTCTTGCAAAATAAAGTCATCTTTAAATTTAAAGAGTATTTTTGACATCTTCCTACAAACTCTTTTGCCTTGTTTGTTTATATTTCCAAGCCACCATTTCCAATTTCCAACTATTCATAAAAATGGAATCATGTTTGTTTATAAATTTTCCAATAGAAATCATCTTTTTCACTTTTCATTTTTCACATAAAACAACATCTACAACCTATATAATTTCAATTCTCAAACCTTATACACTACCCTACATCACTTACTATTCTCATTTTTTTATCCAAATATATATGTGGGACCCTCCATTATCAATTTTATCTACTTAAAATATTACCATATATATTTAATAGGACGCACTAGCCTACAATCTTACAAATATCTATATATATAATAGCAGAAGTCCAAAACTTTTATTTTCCCGCTCTTTTTGCTTATTATATTAGGAAACTATTGTAAAAATTATAAATGGTAATTATTATAAATTCTTATATTAGAAAAATATTATAAGAAAATCATTGTAATTATATAAATTAGGAAAATATTAAATAGTATCAATTCTATCTATATATAATATATAGATTTTAAAAATTATAAATAGCATTTCACCATAATTGATATTGTATACGTCAATTCTTCTTAAACATAGAGAAACATATCTTCATCAATTATATTGTTTATCTCTCTCTCTCTCTCTCTCTCTCTCTCTCTCTCTCTCTCTCTCTCTATATATATATATATATATATATATATATATACATATATAATAGCAGAAGTCCGGAATTTTTATTTTTCCGCTCTTTTTACTTATTATATTAGGAAACAATTGTAAACATTATAAATGGTAATTATTATAAATTCTTATATAAGAAAAATATTATAAGAAAATTGTTGCAATTATATAAATTAAGAAAATATTATAAGAAAATATTGTAAATGGTATTCCTACTTTATATGTATATAAATTAGAAAATTATCATAAATGGTATTCCTATTTTATATGTATAAAAATTAAGAAAATTTTATTTACTGATATTCCTAATTTATACCATAAGTGAGTGTATAATATCAATTCCATCTATATATAATATATAGATTTTAAAAATTATAAATAATATTTTACTATAATTGATATTAGTATACATCAGTTCTTCTTAAATATATATTTATATATATCATATCTTCATCATATATTTTTTATTTATTTATTCCAATGGTGTCAATGCAATATATATATATATATAAAATATTAGAAGTCTGAAACAAAAGTTTTCCCGTTCATCTAACTTATTTTATTATACAATCCTAACCGTTGATCTTAATGATTTGTTCAAAGATTTAGTATATAAATTAAGAAAGTATTATAATAGTATTATAAACGATATTCCTACTTTATATGTATATAAATTAGAAAAATATTATACACAAAAACTTATATAAGACCGTCTCACGGATCTAGATCCGTGAGACGGAGCCCCAAACCCGCTACCCGCCTACCCCAGTCTCCTACCCGCAACCCGCCTACCCCAGTCTCCTACCCGCAACCTGCTAAACTTAAAATTATCCAACCCTAGAATTATAACTAGATTACGTCCTTTCTTCTCTCTATCTCTCTGTTCTCTCTTCTCTCTTTTTGCAATTTCCCCCATTTTTTCTCGTTTTTCTTTGCAATTTTCAGGCGTTTCTTTCCCTTGATTTCACATTAGTTCGAAGCTTGGCCTCCATTCGACCAAAAATCAGGTATTTCTTTAGTTTTATGCAGTTTATTCTTTCGTTTTTGGTTTTCTTCGATTTTAGTTATTTTCGAAAGTTTTTTATTATGAGTTTTTCTTGAAAATGTATGTTAGGGTTTACATTTGAGCATGCATTTTGTTAAGGTTTTAATTTGAGCATGTATTTTTTATCCAAAATGTATGTTAGGGTTTAAATTTGAGTATGTATTTTGTTAGTGTTTTGATTGCAACTTGTATTTCAGGGTTCTGTATTTATTATGTGAAGTAATATTTGTGTTTTGATATTTTGATGTTTCTGTTTTTTTACGTGTGACTAGTATCACTTTTGCCCTTACAAGTATTATTTTTGGTCGAAAAAGTATCAATTGTTGTAAACAAAGTATTACATGTGTTTTATTGTGATGTTTACATAATTCTGTAATGCTATGAAAAGTATAACTTTTTACATAAAAGTATCACTTTCCACATAAAGGAGTATCACTTTTTATATAAAAAATATCATACGTTTTTTTTTCCAATTTATAAATGATATAACTCATCCATATGTTTTGCAGTGAAATATATGAAATGAGTATTTTCCTGATGGAGAATAATCATCCCAAGGGTCGAGATGTTCAACGATATAATGTGAAAAAGATTCATTTCTCTTGGCAATCGGAATCGACGAATGTTGATTGTGGTGTTTTCTTGATGCAGTACCACATGAAAAACTTTAGTGGGCATGCACACTTAGTCATTTGAAATAGTGTTGTATATCTAGTTTTTGTCATCGATCATGTGGATTAGATGTTATAATTTTTTTGTATTTTGAGAAAGAAACATGTGAAAAGTTAATGTAAGATGGTTATTTCTTCTACAGTGACCCTGGTCGATATGTTTACTTGAGAAGTATGACTTTTCCATTAAAAGTTTTTCTTTTCATATTAGAAGTATCCCTTTTTTTAATAAGTTGGTATTCACATATTATGCAAATGATGACAGCTAGAATCAAATCGATATTTTTCTCTTTTATTGTAAAAGTATCGCTCTTCGTCTTAAAAGTATCACTTTTCGAATTAAAAGTACCAATTTCTTTTTAGCAACATACTAAAAGTATCACTATTTGTTGTAATTTGAAAAGTCACTTTTTGGTCTAAGAATATTTGTTAAAACTTAAAATGACTCTATCACGTTTTCACAAAAAAAAATGACTCTATCACCATTTTCTTCATGTTGAAAGTATAACTTTTGGGTTTAAAAGTATCACTTTCGTTCTTAAATGTATCACCTTATTCATAAAAAGGAAAAGGTGCAAGTATCACTAATTTTCTTTGGTTGAAAATTATAACTTTTCGGTCTAATTATGTCATTTTTTATTTTAAAAGTATCACTTTTCGTGTTTAAAGTATCACTTTTTGAATTAAAAGTATTACATTTTTAAACAAAATATTGCAAGTATCGCTAATTCTCTTCAGCTGAAAAGTATCATTTATCGGTCTAAAAGTATGAGTTTTCAGCATAAAAGTATCAATTTTTATTACAACAGTATTGAAGTATTAATACAAACTGACAGAATTATTAATACAACTAAGAATTGAATGACTGACTTTTTATAAGGAAACAATCATTGTATGTAATAAAAGGGAATATAATTTTTATACCAATTACTAAATACAAAAAAAATGTTAAAACGGCCGAGGATTAAGAATCTTTGATTCGAACTCCTTCAGATGTGAGTTTGACGTATCACTGTTTTTCTTCTTCTTGCTTGTTTGAACGTGTAGGATCCAAAATATTGGTAGAAGAACTAGAAACATCATTGTGCTCGTAAAAAATTCATCATATCCACCGATCGTAAAGACATTACCTTCAACTTCTTTGTTACCACCTAAAGGTAATACTTTTGGTCAAAATTGTAATACGTTTTCTGACGTAAAAGTAATACTTTAAAAATCAAATAGCAAAAATTGTATAAGAATTTTACCTTCAACTTCTTGGTTTGTATTGGTATGAATGAATGCTTCACCATCTAAATGTAATACTTTTGGCCAGAATTGTAATACTTTTTATGGAAAAAGTAATACTTTTGAAACTGAATAACTTATTATGTTTTACCTTCATTAGACATCATATCATTGCCCTGTTGTTCAACATTCTCCACTTTGTCTTCTACTTCCATCGATCATCAACAACAATAACACAAAAGTACTGGAAAAAGTTTGTTTAAGATGGAGCTCATTCAATTTCATCACATTTTGCAAAAAGACAATGCTTAATATCTATATTGTAAATAAAGAAAAACTCTAAGATCCAATTCACAAGTAAAACATAATTCAATTCATTATGCAATTCCCAAAATCTCAACAGCAAAAACTCTGTACCTGTACAATAAACCCCAGAAAAATATTATTATTTTTTCTCAAAGGATAACAAGAAAGCATACCCAATTTGTAATGTAGTTGTGAAGATTAAAGACAATGGAAGAGTTTGCGTCGTGGCGGAGTTGGCACGGAGGATCATTGTGACAGAGGTGGCACCCCCCACGACTGTGGTGTTCGGTGATTGAGAGAGAGAGAGAGAGAGATGGTTCTCCATTTTTTTCCGATTGAGTGTGTGTGTATGAGAGAGAGAGAGAGAGAGAGAGAGAGAACGTGATAAAAAAAAGGTTTGGCAGCCCAGTGGGTTTTGGCTTTGGGCTTGGAGCAGATTTGGGCAGCGGGTTCGGGTTTCATGTTTGGAGCTCCGTCTGACGGATCCATAAGAGACCTCCTAAATATTATATATGGTATTCCTACTTTATACCAGAAGTGATTTTGTACAATCAATTCTATCTATATGTATTATTCCTATTTTAACAAAAATATAGCTATTATAATTAATTAATATAATTAAAATGGCATTATTATTATCATCGTCATTATTATTATTATTATTATTATTATTATTATTATTATTATTACTATTACTACTACTGCTACTACTACTAAGATTCTTGAAGATCAATTCTATTCATATATATTATTCATATTTAAAAAAAAATATATATATATATATATAGTATTTGCTTCAATAGTGGATTGTGACTTTTTTTTTTGTATACTATTAATCAAGTTTAAAGTACTAATTGCATTTTCTCCAATAACTATTCAAACTTTCCTAAATTGCTCAATGGATAATTAACTTTTTATTTTATTCGTCAAAATAATTAAAGGGAGATGCCCTTAAAATCTTCGTATCTTTTACCATTGAATTAACAATTGATTTTGTTGAGAGTTTTTTGGCAGTTATTATTTATGTTGAATTTATTACATTTATACTATTTAAATTGCTTTAAAGAGACATTTTAATATTGTTAATACTAAATTCGAAATATAACCACCAAATATGGCTTCATCTTCATGCTTCCCCTATTACAATCTTCATCAAATGTCTCGCAAGCATCAACAGTATTGAACTTGGATTCTCCACTAAACAAGAGTTTTTATATAAACTATATTGTAGATATGTATGGATGTTTTCTGGTGAGTTTAATAAATAAAAACAATTATTTTTTTTATTATTCCAGATAGTTTTGTTGTAATTTTTTTAAATCATATTTTATTTATTTTTAATTATTCCCGATACTGAATCTTAGATTATTATTATTATTATTATTATTATTATTATTATTATTATTATTATTATTATAGTATTGTTTTTTTCCTATTATTTATATAATGATTTTATTGGTTTGGTTTTTCCTGCCGATATAATAGCATGAGTTTGGTTTTTCCGGCCTTAATAAGACTAATTTTAGCTATAAATATTTTCGTCATTTTTTGTTCCCGTATTATTGTGCTTAGAAAATGTAGTTATTAAGATTAATTTGGAATATTATATTTTTGGAATCTTATATTTTGGCATATTTAAAATTTAGAATATATATATATATAAGATTGAATTATATTTAAAATTAATAATTGTTGTCACTTTACATATTTTTGGCATCTAATCTATATACTATATTATACTAATTTTGTCTATAATTAATTTTTATTTTATTTTTTTTGTCTTTATTAATGTACTTATAAATAGTACAATTTTAATAAAAAATAATTTTAATATCTAGATCGAATTGACTATAATATTTACAATATTTATTTTTTATCACACTGAAATTAATTTGTAATGAAGTCTAATTGACAAAATTGCGGAACTGATTATAGTAAAAAAATAACATATGATATAATCTAAATTAGTTAAAATAAATATTAACAAAGTGTATATAAATAAGATATATATCTATATTAATTAATCTAACTAATATATATATATATATATATTAATTAATCTATTTATACATTAATTTCTTTCAAATGTGATGTATAATTTGAGCTCATTAAATTATAAAATTAAATTATGAAACTATTTATAAAAATATTAACAAATTGTGTATGTACTATACCATGTTTTTGAATGAGTTGGATAGAAAAATTTGTGAATTAAAGAAATTATTGTCTACCAGTTATCTAATTAGGAGATAATTCCAATTTCTAAGTTGAATTGACAATAATTCCGAAATTAATTATAGTAAAAAGTAAAATGTGTTACTTGTCACAGTATATTATGGATACAATATGTTTATAAATAAATAAAAATAAACTTTCAAGTTAAAATATCAATATATGAGATTGACTATACTGACAACAATTAAACTTATAGAAAAATTGATAAGATGTCTATAAATAAAATATATTTTAATTAATTACAGAAAAATTAACAAATTGTTACTTACCATATTAATGTTTGGATTCAATTGGAGTCTGGATAACCCTAAATACAAAAGGAATGTACTAGATGAAAATTATAACTATTTTAGATTATAATTTAATATAATAATAATATTTAATTTTTCAATATTTGATGTTTATAAATGTTAGGTTTTTTCTTAGCATTTGATACCCTTAACTATTAATCACATATGAATAGTTTTTTTTTCCATTTCGTCGACTACCAAAGCTTCATTCTATAAGGATTAAATACGTGAAAAATCAAGTTATTATATTTTTTATTATATTACTTCAAGCGACTTTATGCTTTTTTATTGCATTTTTCATATCTAGCAATGCCATCGATATTCAGTATGGTATTAATCCAACGAAAATATTTTTGGTACATAAACTTCATTTGACAATTTGTAATTACATTTCTTCATAAACATTTTTCTATGAAAACTTGATAAATTTATATCACATTTTTTATAAAGAAAAGATAGATTAACAATGTGAATATTCATGTTTTTTCAACAATACAAGTTCAATATGAGCATACATGTTTCACAAATATATATATATATATATATATATATATATATATAATTGTTTATATATATATATATTGTTAGATAAATGTTTTTATCATGATATTGATGATTTTGTTCAAATGAGTTTTTAAACCAAAACAATGTCCCTAAATGTTGTCTAAATACTTCCGATCGATTTAATATATTTTTACTATTTTTCGGAGTATTCTTTGGAGTTTATTTTCGATAAAAAATTGGACAATACATTTGTTTCAGGCTCGACCGGTCACCCTATAGGGCAACCCGTACCTGAGTTGAGTTTTGAAACAGGAAAAGGGACGTAGAAAAAATAAGGGAGGGCGATCGGTCGACCCAGGCGACCGTACTGGGAGTCCTCTTTTGTTCAGTCTTCTCTGTTTCGTATTATTATCAACCCCAACCGGTCAACATCAAGGGCGACCGGTCGCACCCCTCCAACCGGTCCCCCTATGTAAAAATTGCAGAAATTCAATTTCAATCTTATCTCTGCGCGACCGGTCGCACTCTTGTTTTATCAGCAAACTATCCGTTGCATTTTCAGACAGCTTTTCCCTATTTTGTGGGATTGATTTCTAAAAGCTATACTGATGATTTTAAATGGTTTCTTTTGCAAAGAAATCACTCCCCAAGGAGGAGCCTATGTCCGGAAATCAAAGCCAAGACCTCTCCTATAAATAGAGGCTTCATTCAAGCAACAAGATACAACACTCTACATAAGCAAAGAGCAAACAAGCAAACACTTTCATATATATTGTTGTATTAGCCTTAGCACTTTCACTTGCACAAATTTGAGGTATAGGCTTTCAATTCTTGATTACACTTGTACTCATATTGTATCATTCATCATTGAGTTGTAATCTTGATTTTTTGGTCATCATTCAACACAAGACATCCTTGTGAGTATCTTGTGGTAAGAATACACTTGGGTGATCTAGGTGATAGGTGTTTGAAGGTTGTGGTAATCTTCAAAGGTGTTGTAAGAGGATTGTGGTAATCCTCAAGGTGGTGTAAGAGGGTTGTGGTAATCCTCAAGGTGTTGCAAGAAGGTTTCCTCAAGGTGTTGTATTATTAATTTTGGTAATTAATAAAATCTTTTTTTCTTTTTTGAAATCCATCCCGGATATACTGGGGTGGTAGAGGATTAGGCCCTAGGTGGGTTGAACCTCTTTAAATCTAAGTGTGCTATTCCGCACTTAGCATTTCGTCTTTGCTTGAATTTTCGAAAAAGAGGTCAAAATCTGAAAAACCGAGATAATCTATTCACCCCCCTCTAGATTATCGTAACCACTTGGACTAACAAGTGGTATCAAAGCTAAACTCTTTGGCTAGCTCGTTCCGAGTAAAGAGGAAAGATCCATGGCTACAAATGATGCTTATCTCACCACTGGCGCCTCCACCAACAAGCCACCATTATTCGACGCCAATAACTATGTATTTTGGAAAGACCATATGGAGTGCTTCCTACAAGGGTGCGGGTTCGACATTTGGAATGTGGTCATTGAAGGAGTTGATCAACCAACCAAGAAATCGGAGGATGGCACCTCGGCTCCTAAACCTTTCAAGGAGTTCGATGAAAACGACAAAAAGGCTTTCTCTCTAAACGGTAAGGCCTTAAATATTTTGCATTGTTCTCTTACCGCCACCGAGTACAATCGCATAACAGGCATAAGGTCGGCACATGAGGTTTGGGAAAAATTGGAGACAATCTATGAAGGGACCAAGAAGGTCAAGCAAGCAAGAAAGACCATGCTTGTTAAAGACTTTGAAAACTTTAACATGCATGATGGTGAAAGCATCTCCAAGATGGTGGAAAGGCTTGACAATATTGTCAATCCTCTTGTGGCCCTCGGTAAAGTCATCTCCGAAGAAGACAAGGTGATTAAGGTATTGAATGCTCTTCCCGGCTCATGGTCCGAAAAAGTGACGGCAATCACAGAGGCACAAAATCTTGAGACACTCAAGTTTGACGAGCTTATTGGAAACCTCCTCATCTATGATGTTTATCTCAAGGAGAGGAAAAATTCCAAACCATCCATAAATCAATCGGGTATGCAAATTATTCCTAAAGGTCTTGCTTCTTCTTCTAATAATGCATACTATGATAATGATGATGATGATGATGAGGAGACGGTTGCACTTGTTCGAAAATTTGCAAAATTTGTGAATAAAAATAAAGCAAGAAAAACAAGAGATAATGCTTGCTTTAAATGCGGAAAACTCGGGCACTTCATTGCCGATTGTCCAAAACTCGATGAAGAGGAACAAAAGAAAAAGAAGCCTTTCACGAAAAAAAAAGGCTCTAAATGCGGAGGTCAAAACGTGGGATGAACTACTCGAAACAACCGACGAGGAAGAAGAGACCGAACATGGTCTCATGGCCATAGACGATGAAAATAATGAGGTACGCTCTAATTCTTCTACTTCCTCCATAGTTGATGATTTGCAATGTGATTTTGATGAATTGCAAATTGAGTTTCAAAATTTAATTGTTAAATACAAAAATTTGAAAAAGGAGCATAAGGAGCTTAAGGTTGAAAAAGAAAAATTATTTACCTCTTATGAATCTCTAGACAAAGCTCATACACTTACTCTTACTAGAGTTCACTCTCTTGAAATCGAAAAGGAATTGCTCACAAAAGATATTGAATGTTTGAAAAATGATGTGCATCGTTTCAACATAAGCACGGATAAAGTCACAAAAATTTTAGATGCACAAAGAGGTGAGCATTCCAAATTGGGACTTGGTTATAAGCCATTTCAAAGTGTTTTTAAGAAAAACCAAGGTCCGACTTTTGTACGTGCTAGTAGTTCTAATACTCCTACTTGTTTTTATTGTGGCAAAGTTGGACATTATGCTAATAATTGCAAATTGAGAAATAGCTCTAGACATGTTTGGAGACCCAAAGGTCTCAAGACTAACCCCCATGGACCCCAAAATTATAGGGTACCTAAAAGAAATTCTTTTGTAGGTAATAAGGGCTATAACAACAATGGAAGATTCAAAATGGCTCGTGGACAGTGGATGTTCACGCCATATGACCAGGAGGAGAGAACTTTTTACCAACATCAAGCTCCAAGAAGAGTATGGTCATGTTCGGGAATGGCAAAGGAAGAATTCTTGGAAATGGAGAAATTGGTAACTCTTCTTTCTCTCTTAGTAATGTTCTTTTAGTAGAAGGGCTTAAGTTTAATTTGATAAGTGTTAGCCAACTTTGTGATTCAAATTATGATGTTTCTTTCACTAAAGAAAAATGTCTTATTCTTAAAAATAATGAAATTATTTGTGAAGCAAATAGAAAATGCAATCTTTACAAAATTTGTACAAGTAATTTGGTAAGTCAAAATGTTTCTTGTTTAGTTGCCAATAATGATTTAACTAGTTTATGGCATAGGCGACTTGGACATGTTGGATACAAGAATTTGAAAAATATTTACAAAAACCAACATGTGAAAGGACTACCAAAATTGAATTTTGAAAATCTTGGCTTATGTGACACTTGTCAAAAGAACAAATTAGTTAAAAGTAGTTTTAAGCCCAAAAATAAAATTTCCACAACCAAACCCCTACAATTGATTCACCTTGATTTGTATGGGGATATTGGTACGGCTAGTCTAAGTGGAAAACATTACACTTTCGTTATTGTCGATGATTTTTCTAGATATACTTGGGCTTTTTTCTTACCAATAAAAGCGATGCCGTTAATGAGTTTGTTAAGTTGTGTAGACTTATTGAGAATGAAAAGGAAGATACTATTAAGTCTATTCGAAGCGATCGAAGTGGAGAATTTGATGGTGAATTTAGAGTCTTTTGTGAAACTAAGGGATATGCTCATAATTTTTCGGCTCCAAGGACACCTCAACAAAATGGAGTGGCCAAAAGGAAGAATCAGACATTACAAGAGATGAGTCGGTCCATGCTAAATGAATTTTCACTTCCAAAATATTTTTGGGCTGAAGTCGTAAGTACCGCTTGCTATGTCATTAATCGAGTTTATATTCATCCTAAAATGAATAAAACTCCATATGAGCTTTGGAAAGGTAGAACTCCAAATATTAGTTATTTCAAGATATTTGGTTGTAAATGCTTTATTTTGAATACCAAGGATCAATTGGACAAACTTGATCCTAAAGCCGATGAAGGGATATTTATAGGATATTCAACAAAAAGCAAAGCATATCGGGTTTACAATAAGACTAGTGGGGTTGTTGAAGAATCCATCCATGTCAAATTCAATGAAGCTTCGGGTATTGAAAGAATACCCAATGATGAAAGTGATGAAGATGATATTATTGAACAAATTGTTCCAATTGATGATCAACCGTCTACATCAAATGATCAACCGTCCACTTCAAATGTTCCTCAAGAAGATAGAGGTGATACTTTGGATCTTTCCGTTGCATTGAAATTTAAGGGAGATCACCCAAAAGATCTTATTATTGGTGATCCCCTTGACAAAGTGATGACCTGGAGAAAATTTGCCGAGAAAGCTCTTATTTCTCAAAAGGAGCCTAAAAATGCTAAGGAGGCTATTGAGGATGAGGATTGGTTCTTAGAGATGCAAGAGGAGTTGAATCAATTTGAAAGAAATGATGTATGGGAATTGGTACCTTGTCCTCCATCTCAAACTATTATTGGTACAAAATGGGTATTCTGGAACAAACTTGATGATCAAGGCAACATTGTTCGAAATAAGGCAAGGTTAGTAGCTCAAGGGTATTGTCAAGAAGAAGGTATTGACTATGATGAAACTTTTGCACCCGTAGCACGTTTAGAAGCTATTCGTATTTTACTTGCCTATTCTTGTTATAAAAATTTCAAACTTTACCAAATGGATGTTAAATCCGCTTTCTTAAATGGTATTATTCAAGAAGAAGTCTATGTAAAACAACCTCCGGGGTTTGAAAATTTTTCTAGGTCTAATGATGTTTATAAACTTAAAAAGGCATTGTATGGTTTAAAGTAAGCACCCCGTGCATGGTATGATAGACTTAGCTATTTTCTTTTGCAAAATGGCTTTATAAGGGGTAAAGTTGATACAACTCTCTTTGTTTTTGAAAAAGGGCAAGATTGCTTACTTGTGCAAATTTATGTTGATGATATTATCTTAGGTGCTACTAATGATTCTTTGTGCAAGAAATTCTCTAAATTGATGCAGGGTGAATTTGAGATGAGTATGATGGGGGAGCTCAACTTCTATCTTGGACTCCAAATTAAGCAAAGCCAAGAAGGCATATATATTTCGCAATCAAAATATACAAAAGAACTTTTGAAAAAGTTCGGCATTGAAGAAGGAAGAACCGTTTCTACTCCCATGGCAACAAATGTCAAAATTGACAAAGATGAAAAAGGCAAGTCCGTGGATGAATCAAAGTATCGATGTATGATTGGTAGTTTACTTTATTTAACCGCTAGTAGACTGGACATTCTTCATGTCGTATGCCTATGTGCTCGTTTTCAAAGCAATCCCAAAGAATCTCATATAAGTGCTGTTAAAGGATTTTTCGATATTTGAAAGGCACTATTCAATATGGTTTATTCTATCCAAAGAATGGAAATTTTTCTCTTAAAGGATATAGTGATTCGGATTATGAAAGAAATATCGATGATCGGAAAAGTACTTCCGGATCATGTCAATTTTTAGGCGATTGCCTAGTTTCTTGGTTTTCAAAGAAGCAAAACTGTGTTTCTCTTTCAACGGCCGAAGCCGAATATATTTCCGCCGCTTTTTGTTGTACTCAACTTCTTTGGATGAAACAAACCTTAGCGGATTACAAATGTTCCTTTGAAAATGTTCCTATCTTTTGTGATAATATATCCACTATAAATATTCCTCAAAACCCGGTTCATCATAACCGTACTAAACATATTGAGATTCGGCATCATTTTCTAAGGGATTGTGTTTCTAAATGAAAAATTGAGATATCATTTGTACCATCTCAAGATCAATTGGCGGATATTTTTACAAAACCGCTATCTTCCGAGACTTTTGCATCCATACGAGCTTGGTTAGGCATAATGCATATTGAATGAGGTTTACGTTTGCATTTTGCATGTTTTTAAAACTTAGGGGCGATTTTTGGTTGAAAATTCGGATTTTACTAAAACTGGCAAGACAGTGGGCTGTTGAGGTTGAGGGCAACCGGTCGCCCTAAACATCGACCGGTCGCCCTCAACCACGACCGGTCGCCCTAAGCTATATTTTAGATTAAAACCGTTCTGTCTTCAGCATTCGACATTTTAACTTATTTATGCCATTTCTCATCCCATTTGCCAAATTCACACAAATTTCACTCAAAATTTGTTTTCATGCATTCAATTCATATCTTGGACCTTATATAGCATGTTTATCATCATCATTGCTCATCTTTACCGATCGAATGGTAAGAATTTTTCTTTCTTTGTTCAATTGGGTTGAACCCTTGAACTTGTGGCTTTCTTGTATATTTCTTGATGAAATTATCTTATGATCATGATGAGCTTAGTTATTGTATTGTATTGTATGATGTTTGATGTGAATTGGTGATGAAAATTTTTAGCTTGATTCATTTACAAGGGCTCTATACAACTCCTTTTAATTTTTACGCCCACAAGGTGTTCGGTGAAATGTCACAATGAATATTTCAACTTCTACATGATTCTCTTGCTTCCAAAATTCTTAAATACTTATTGAGATCATGTTTTGGCAAATAAAACGAGCGTATGAACTCTTCATGATACATTTCTCCCATTTTCCTTTGAGTTTAAGCCTAAATTGTTCAATGGTTGATAAACCGTTTCGTTGGCGCACTTTGATATAATTGTATGATGTTTTTATCTTCCTAACATTCTTTTTGATGATTCCAAAGGGGGAGAAACATGAAATTGGCTCGTTAGCTAAAAGAAGCTAATAAAAGCTATAAGCTATGGCTTCCTAAAGCCAAGTATACCTAGTCCATGGCTTGTATTATGGACTTAATTGTAAAAGATTATAGTATTTTGACAGGGGGAGCTTCGTAGCTTATGATGTTTATGTGCATCTTATAAAAGCTTGTTATAGCTTGTGCTTTTAGCTTTTGCAATATCTCTTATTGATATGCTCATAGATAGGGGAGCTTTGTATGAAATATTTTCTAACGGATAGTTCACTCGTAAAACCGGAAAATTTATTTGTTTTCAAAATCGTCATCGAGAAAATTGTTTTGGTTTGTAATCATAAAAAATGGGGAGTTTGTTAGATAAATGTTTTTATCATGATTTTGATGATTTTGTTCAAATGAGTTTTTAAACCAAAACAATGTCCCTAAATGTTGTCTAAATACTTCCGATCGATTTAATATATTTTTACTATTTTTCTGAGTATTTTTTTGGAGTTTATTTTCGATAAAAAATTGGACAACACATTTGTTTCGTGCTCGACCCAAATCGCTCTATAGGGCAACCCGTGACGAGTTGAGTTTTGAAACAGAAAAGGACGAGAAAAATAAGGGAGGGCGACCAGACTGGAGTCCCTCTTTTGGTTTACTTCTCTTTTCGTATTATTATCAACCCCAACCGGTCCACATCATGGGCGACCGGTCGCACCCCCCTCCGACCGGTCCCCCTGTGTAAAAATTGCAGAAATTCAATTTCAATCTTATCTCTGTGCACACCGATCGCACCGCATTTTATCAAAAACTATCTGTTGCATTTTCAGACAGCTTTTCCCTATTTTGTGGGATTGATTTCTAGCAGCTATATTGATGATTTTAAATGGTTTCTTTTGCAGCAAATCACTCCCCAAGGAGGAGCCTATGTCTGGAAATCAAAGCCAAGACCTCTCATATAAATAGAGGCTTCATTCAAGCAACAAGATACAACACTCTACACAAGCAAAGAGCAAACAAGCAAACACTTTCATATATCTTGTTGTATTAGCCTTAGCACTTTCACTTGCACAAATTTGAGGTCTAGACTTTCAATTCTTGATTACACTTGTACTCATATTGTATCATTCATCATTGAGTTGTAATCTTGATTTTTTGGTCATCATTCAACACAAGACATCCTTGTGAGTATTCTTGTGGTAAGAATACACTTGGGTGATCTAGGTGATAGGTGTTTGAAGGTTGTGGTAATCTTCAAAGGTGTTGTAAGAGGATTGTGGTAATCCTCAAGGTGGTGTAAAAGGGTTGTGGTAATCCTCAAGGTGTTGCAAGAGGGTTGTGGCAATCCTCAAGGTGTTGTATTATTAATTTTGGTAATTAATAAAATCTTTTTTTCTTTTTTGAAATCCATCCCGGATATACTGGGGTGGTAGAGGATTAGGCCCTAGGTGGGTTGAACCTCTTTAAATCGAAGTGTGCTATTTAGTTTCCGCACTTAGCATTTCGTCTTTGCTTGAATTTTCGAAAAAGAGGGCAAAATCTGAAAAACCGAGATAATTTATTCACCCCCCCTCTAGATTATCGTAGCCACTTGGACTAACATATATAGGGATTAGATCTCATGTGACAACCTCTTACCCTGTGGCAGTGTGGACAGATCCCATCCATCCATCCTAATTAATCAATGGTTCAGATTAGGCCTAAAAATACACCATTTTTCATTTATTTTATATGTAAAAAGGGCAAATCGGTAACTATCAAAATGGAGTAAAATAATACCATAATTAAATACCTACAATCAAGGGATATATATACTGTCGAAAAAAAAAATCAAGGGATATATTGATTATCAACTTTTCATAACAGAAACGCTAAAAATCAGGAGCAAAAATAACGGATTCATGATTCTTCTCTCACCCTTCATTGACGAAAAACAGCAGGAAAAAAAGAAATCTGCATCAAAATCATAGAAACAATCCTATCCGCCATTTTTGAACAACAAAGAAGGTGTTCAGCATGAGAGATATGCGTATTTTGGTATACAAATATTTATAATATTGTGCTCTGGACGCATTATTTCGTGTATAGATATGTATATTTTGGTGCTAATATAACATGAAATATGACATATTTTGGATGTTTATTTGAGACTAAATATTGGTACTTAAATTGGTATAAAACTATTGACAATATTGTACATTGGAAGCGTATTTTGGTGTATACATGTGCATATTTTGGTGCTTTATAATCATAAAAATATGGTATAAAAAATAATTCCATTACGGTACCCTGAAATCATATTGGTGTACACTTGTCCAATATTTGGTGATAATATAAGTATTCAGTAGTGCATTATTAGATATTTAATTGAGAATATTGTATACTAATATTGACAATATTGTATATTTTGAAAATTATTTGTGTATACATTTGACTAATTTGGTGTACAAATATGCAGATTTTTCAACATTACGCGTTGCCTGATAATACCCACGCGCTTGCACAAGTCGAGAGAACAGATCCAACTGAAAAACACATAAAACAAAATTGCTGGAAAAAAAAAAACTATGTTAACATCAAACAAGTCAACCAAAAATTAAAGGAAAAGGATGCATCAAATGCATTTGTGTGTCGCATAAAAACTAACTGTATACCAACAATTGCCTAATTGTATACCAATTTATAGCTAAATTTTCACCAATTCATATCCACAATTAAAAATAAAAATAACTGAACTAATTGTATACCAACTATTTACTAAATTTATACCAACTTATTGCTAAGTTTTCATCAATCCATTTACACGGGTACAATAAAACAAAATGGGCCAAAAAAATATAAACTACAATTTTCTCAGTTTGGGCATCGAAGATTTCAAAGCAGATTTGGCAGTCTTGAATCTCTTGCCATTGAAAATTGTAAACTTGATATTGAAAATTATAAACCTGATATTGAGAAATGTGAACTATATTAAAAAATGCGGAACTCAAGCACAATATATATAAAAAAAAACACCAATTAAACTAATTGGGCACTGTATGAACTCTAACTGTATACGAAAATAATGTTATTTAAACACCATTCGCCATTATGTATTGCATGGACATTATATACTCATTACCAAACTTATCAATGCATCAAAATACATATTCATGCCGTTATAAAACACCATTCACACTGTATACGTGAACGGTATTAAAAAATTGCGGGTGTTGAACACATTGTATCAAAATAAAATACCACATCTAAACTAACTGTGTACTGTATGTAGTCTAACTGTCTACGAAATTTTTTTATCCAAACACCATTTGTTTGTCGTCTATATACAATTTACCAGACTAATGTAAAACACCAAAACCCGGTGTAATTATATGCCAAAATTAACAAAATATATATCATTTCATGATAACCTGTATATCAGTTATAACAGGGGAGATTCACCAAAAATAATAAACAATATAAAAAGCTAATTTAACGCTAAAAATGAATTTAATATTATTTGTCATCATGGATTTCATGGAACATTACGTATATATATATATATATATCCAACTTTCGTTTTTTACCTATTTCAGTCATTGGGCAAATAAAACCGACTAAAAAATTGGGGAAAAACTCTTTCCATAAGAATCTACAAAACAAAAATTGAAAATTTGAACCTGGCTTACCTTGAACGATGTTACTGACGCGTTCTTGGAGTTTTGATGTCGAGAGAATTCGGCCAAACAAAATAGTGTCCCGGGCGCTCGAAATTTACAGAGAATGAAAAAGTTGCAGACGTGTGTGAGTGGGGGAAGAGAAATAAGGAAGAGGCGAAGAAGAAGGGCCTTTTTTGATTTTAGGGTGAAAAAAGTGGGAGGAGGATTAATTGAAAACCCAAAAAAGGGGGAATTGTGGGGAGGTTACCAAAATCATCAGTTTCCTATTGTGTAAAATTTGTCTATTTTGCCCTTAAATGGGATGAGTTCAATTAAAAAAAAATTGAAAAAAAACTGGCCTTAGGATTATACATGGTAACAGCTTAGATTTGTCCACACTGCCACATGGTAAGGTCCTTGCCACATATGATCCTATCCATCTATATATATATATATATATATATATATATATATAGATAGATAGAGAGAGAGAGAGAGAGAGAGAGAGAGAGAGAGAGAGAATGAGTAATATTATAACTTTGAATCTTTGATATATAAAATTTTGTTTTTATTTGTATTATATAAATATTATTATAAAAAAAGAGTAATAAATACTCATTCATGTTAATAGATATTTGGATGATAAAATAATAATATTAAAATAAAAATAAGCGTGCAACGCACGTGCGGGATTACTAGTAATACTATATATTCACTTAAAATATTCAAAATTATTATATACATAAAATATTACTTCAAAACTACTCAACCAAACATAATCTCATTTTCAAACCTACTTAAAACTCATTTTCATTCACTCATCCAAACACAATTCCAGTTTTCACACAAAAACCAATAAATTTTCAAAATTCATTTTTCAACACTAGAAACTAGAAATGGCCCATGGAAACATAATCATACAAGGCCAAAGTATTTGACTCTTTATTTCAAAGTTTGTGTGTTTTTTTGAATTGTCTCCCAAAATGGTCATTAAAAGTGTTAGAAAACAACAAATAGGATATTGAAAGTTATTTATCATTTAACTCAGTTAATTACATAAAGTTGTTTGGTTCTCCTAATTTGAAGAGTGAACCCCCATTCACTAAATTTAAAAGTTAAAATAAAGCCCCCGGGGCATAGCTCAACTGGTAAAAGGACTTGGGTGACGTGATGTCTGCTTGCTGGCACCCACAGTGCGGTTGTTCGAATCCTCCGTAACGATTTGAGGTGGAGAGAACTTCTTGTGTGGTGACTCAGTCTTCGGCAACCCAAGGACCCTGACTAGTTGAGGCATAACCCGCGCTTCACATCCTCCACGAAGCTCTAGGGCAAGGGCAGTGAGGGCCCTCAGGGATAGGGTTCATCCTTTTTTTTAAAAGTTAAAATAAAGAGTTTGTCGGAGATGGTTTTTGGTAGATGACTTTTTAAAATAAAGAATATTTTTAAATTGGATAGTCTTTTTGAAATGCTCTTATCACAAGTATATCATATATGTACATTGGAATGTACAAATAATACATACTAATAAAAATTTGCAACAACAAATGAAACAAATTTAAGATGAATGAGGAAATCTAATGTAATGTTGTGGAAGGTAATTGTCCAATTATCAAAATTATTAAGGGTGTAAACGAATCAAGCTAAATATAGTATTGTTTAAGCTTGTTTGAATTTTTATCGAACTTAAAAAATTGAGTTTGAGCTTAGTTTGATTATTAGTCGAACTGAGTTTGAACGAGTTTTAATCGAACCGAACACGATCGAGCTCGAGCTCGAGTAGTTTGATATTTTTATGGTGGTGGAGATAATAAAAGTGGTACCCTAGAAACCCTTGTTATAAATACGTCTAAACTTGATATATTTACACATATAATGTTATTTTTTACTAATTCGAGTCGAACTTTATATTTTATCGAAGGAAGATTCGTGTTACAGTTTTTTTTTAGCAAAATAACACCCCGGGGGGTGGGGGATTGAGGCGTGATCCCCTACCTGTATATCAAATAATCAAAATGTCATACAATTGTAAGTCCAAGCGGCTACGATAATCTAGAGGGGGGGTGAATAGATTATCTCCATCTTTTCGATTTCACCCTCTTTTTCGAACCAAATGCTCAAACACAATAATAAAGGTGCGGAATGTAAACAACACACGTCGATTTATAGAGGTTCAACCCACCTAGGGCCTAATCCTCTACCACCCCAAAGATATCCGGATGGATTTCAAAAAGAAAAAAGATTTTATTAATTTACCACAAATTAATACAACACCAACTTACAACAACACCTTGAATAGCACCACACTCTTCTTCAACACCACCTTTGAGATTACCACAATCTCACTTGAAGATTACCACAATCTCCAACGGCACCTTGCGAAGATTACCACAATCTTCAACCTTGAAGAATACCAAATTCTTCAACACCTCAACAAGAAGATTACCACAATCTTCTTACACCTAACACCTAGATCACCCAAGTGTGTTCTTACCACAAGAACACTTACAAGGATATCTTGTATTGAATGATTACCCAAATTCAAGATTACAACTCGATAATTGATAATACAATAGAGTGCAAGTGTAATCAAGAAAAGCCTAGACCTCAAGGATGTGAAAGTGAATAGCTAGGCAAATTACAACAAGAATAATGACAATAGAAGACCAAGTGTTTGCTTGAGTATATCTTGTTGTGTTGTGTTGTTCTCTCTTTTTGTTGTGCTTCAAATCTTCCTCTATTTACAGGAGATGATTGATACTTGATAGACTCATCTTGGAATCTGATTTCTACAAAAAAATTGCAATTAAAATCAAGATTATAACTGTTAGAAATCAATTCCACAATTTAAGGAAAAGTCGTCACGCGACAACGGTTACATTTTTTTGTCAAACTTAAGATGACTCGCAAGAAAATAGAAGTTTGAAATAACGTAATGTGAATTTTTTAATCGGTCGACGCGTGCACCTCGGCCGGGTCGACCACCTTTACAACCGATCGCTTCATCGAAAAATGAAAGACAAAGTTCTGCTTTCAATCCAAGAGTTGCGAGCACCGATCGCACGGGGGCGACGGCGACGGCAGACCGGACCGACTGGCGACCGGTCGACTGACGACCGGTCGACCATAATAATAAAATTTTTTTTTCTTTCAACGTGCTCTTGAGTACGGGTTGCCCTATAGAGGCGGCGGTTGACCTCAAAACAAAAGTGTTGTCAATATTTTATCGAGAATAAACTCTAAGAAATACTCCAAAAAATAGTAAGAACATTTTAGACCAATCGGGAGTATTAGGACAACATTTAGGAACCTTGTTTTGAAGTAAAAACTTATAAACATAAAATCATTAAAAGTGTTGTCCAATTTAATCGAAAATAAAACTTGAAGAGATACTCCGGAAAATATTAAAACCATTTTAAATCATTTAGGAGTATTTGGACAACCTTTAAAACATTGTTTTGGTGTAAAATCAAAATCATCAAAATCATGATAAAACCATTTATCAAACAACAATGTCATGCACGTCAAGGCGGGGGAAAATCAAAGAACAAATAACCTATCACTACGATATCTAGAAAGACTATCAAAGAGAGAAATCTAAAGAATAATAGGAGAACCAATGATCTATGAAAATCAAGCTCGGATATCCCAAATGGTCCATCCGAATGAGCGCAAGAAGGTGGTGAGAAGTCGTGCCCTCATCAACAATGTGATCGCAGGGTAGCGGCTCCCAACTCGCTAGGTGATCTTCGATTTCCCTCTCTGTATGTGGGAAATTGAATATCAAGGTCCTTCAAAGATGTTCCGAATGAATCGAATCGGGGTGTCTTGAATAAGAGCCAAGCCACTAGAAGTGATCGTGGTGACCACCGCCGCGCGGCCAACTCGATCCAAATCAAGAGAAAACTGACGGGCATGCCACGTCCCCATCTCCGCTAGTAGCTCGATGAAAGCTAGACACCGCCGGAGAGAACAATGAAAAGCCAACATAAATCCCGAATGATCTCGAATCAATCCCCTCCGCCAAAGAATCAAGGTGTCTCGATCAAACGAACCATCCGTGTTCGGCCTGATCCGAGGAGACCGAGGGGCTCGCCAAATCACCAACCTGGCTGCGCGAAACCCGTGTGGTGGAGCATTCCCCGCAAAAAAAAATCACGGTAGGGAGGCATCCGGACCAATCCGAAGGGCTCAAACGCCCGACCGAAACAAGAATTCAGAGATACCGCTCCACCTGCCAAATAATGTGAGAAGCCAAGAAAGGAATGTGTCGATGCTTGACACTATTCCTTTCCATCCAGATAAACCATAAAATCAAACAGGGAACCAAGAAACTCAAGTGCCTCGTGTGTGATCCGTGTGTGCGATTCCTCCAAAATGAAAGGAACAATATCATATCAGTGGTTTATTAATGAACCGAGCTCAAACGATTTTTTAAAGATCAATCTCGAGTTAAGTATCGAGCAACTTGATTCGTTATATTAACGAAATTTAAAGACGAATCTTGAGTAATTATCGAGTAGTTTGGTTTCGTTTTTTAAATGAAAATGGAAAGTTTTGATTTTAAATAGAGGGTTTATTATCTCCATCGACACGGCGTCGTTTGGCGTCTCCGCAGTTTCCAGTGCAAACCCAAAAATCACATCCCCTGACCCCTGCACTCCTGCAGCTCTAATTGGACTCCCTTTCTTCGAGTTTTGTTAATAATTTGCTCATCTCATATTATAATTTAGAAACAGAGCATCCAATTGGGATTTGGGATTCACATTTTGGTGGAAGATGAACACCATTAGACTGCACAACCTATTATTTTTTGGTTGCATTTTTCTGTTGATCCATGGCATCACCAGATCGGCGACATCTGCTCCCCTCAAAGATTCGCTCCTTGGAGTTTCCCCTGAAGGTGGGTTCGCTTCATCGCTCTCTCTATCATGCCCGTTTTGTCGGATTTTTTCTTTGTTGTGTGTGAATGTGTGTATAGTTTACCCGAAATGGTGCGTTCAGAAAGTGAAAGATTAAAAACTGGATGTGGTGCAGATGAGATTTATTACAAGGGATTTTCATCATCGAGTGCGATTAAGTGCAAAGATGGATCAAAGAAATTCAATAAGTCCCAGCTCAATGACGACTTCTGTGACTGCCCTGATGGCTCTGATGAGCCCGGTACTCTTCTGCTCAATTCTCTCTCAATTTTTTTATCGTCTTTAATGTGGGATTTACTTAGGAATAGTGAAATCCATTTTATGCCCTTATACTGACCAGTGTCACTGAATATTTGGTTCCACGGATTGCCTTGTTAAGAAAATTATGTTATGTATTGTTGATTGAATACTCTTGTGGTTGATGAATTGATATTGGGCTGGGTTTTGCAGGAACATCAGCTTGCCCCAGTGGGAAATTCTACTGCAAGAATATTGGACATGCTCCAGTGATCTTATATTCTTCTAGGGTCAATGACGGTATATGTGGTAAGCATGCTTTACTTCTGACACTTCTGTTTGAAATGATGGCAACCATAGTGCTAAGAGCTTTCCAAACTTTCGTAGTGCAACGATCATGTGCATTCGAGCGTGGTCTGCTTTTGCTAGCCTGTTCTTGCTTAAAGTTTACTCAACCATCTCGTTTTCTATTGTTGTTGAAATGCATATTACATATTTTTGGGGCGGTGGACAGGCTGGGGTGGGGGTTATCAGTTGGATGAAATTTTGGTAAAAGATTTCATTGTCTTTTAACTACTAAGTATTACAGTATATATATATATATATATATATATAACTCAATGAGGTAGCAGTTCCTCTAGTATAGCTGGTAACGGTTCCTCTAATCTAGCTAGTAACTGTTCCACAAATCTAGTTTGTAACGGTTCCTCTAATCTAGCTTGTAACAGTTCCACTAATCTAGCTTATACAACTATACTACTAATTACAACATATTTACAATGATTTCATTTAATCCTTCATATATCTTTGTCATCCCCCTCAAATTGATCTTTGGGTCGATCAAGAAGCATCAATTTGCCCACAAGAAACCGATGACGTTGTCGTGTCATAGCCTTTGTAAATACATCAACTATTTGGAGAGTAGTGAAAACATGAGGAAGAGAAATAATATGAGTGTCAAGGATTCGCGAATAGAATGACAATTCACCTCAATATGCTTAGTGCGCTCATGGTAAACAGGTTTTGCGGATCCGGATAAAGACTAGTGTTTATCAACATAGAGTGGAGTAGATTAGATTGAGAGAAACCAAGCTCGGCTAAAGCCCACGAAGCCAAACAATCTCTCGAACAAACTGGACATAAAGACGATATTCGATTCTGTTGAAGATTTAGAAACACGAGCTTGCTTACTCTTCCAAGAAATTAAAGAATTCCCAAGAAACATGCGCCACTGTGTGATGATCGTCGAGTGTCCTGGACAACCTACTAACCAACTGCAATCACTATAGGCAACAAGATGAAGAGGAGAACCAACTGGAAAGAACAATCCACGACTAGGTGTCCCACAAAGGTATCGAATGATACGGCGAACAACAGCTAAATGTAAATGTCGGGGATGTTGCATGAATTGACTTACTTGCTGAACAACAAAAGAAATATCCTTCGTAATAGTTAAATAGTTCAAGCTGCCCACCAATTTTCGGTAGACAGTAGGATCAGAAATGAGATCACCCTCCTCACTACGATACTTTGTGTTGACTTCTAGCGGAGTGTACACGGGAGAGGCATCTTGAATACCAACTAATTCCAGCAAATTTTGTGTGTATTTATGTTGATTCAAGAAAGTACCAGAAGAATCAGAATGAACTTCCAAACCTAAGAAGTAAGTAAGATGACCAAGATCCTTCATATGAAATGAGGCTTGAAGATGTTGTTGCAAACGAGAAATTGAGTCGAAATCTGTCCCAGTAATAACAATATCATCAATTAAAACTAGGATAATGACAATACCAGTCAATGTCTTGCAAAGAAACAATGATGAGTCATATTGGCTCTGCTTAAATGAAAATTGAAGCAAGGTGGATCGAAATTTATCAAACCAAGCTCGCGGAGCTTGCTTTAACTCATAGAGCGATCGCTTCAACTTACAGACATCCAATGAAGAAGAGGAAGGCATGTCAGGTGGTAGAACCATGTAAATCTCCTCTTTGAGATGACCATGGAGAAAGCGTTTTTAACATCCATCTTATGAAGTGGCCAGCCTTGTGAGGTAGCAATTGAAATAATCATACGAACCGTAGTCATTTTGGCAACCGGAGCAAAGGTCTCGTCATAATTGACCCCATACTCTTGTTTGTTACCAAGGGCCACTAGTCGTGCCTTGTAGCGATCTAAAGTACCATCAGAACGAAGCTTGATTGAGTAGACCCATTTACAACCAATGGCTCTAACATTAGTCGGACAACGAACAATATCCCATGTGTTATTGTCGTCAAGAGCTTGAAGTTCTTCTTTCATAGCCTTACACCAACAATCATATTTAGCCGTTTCTGAATAACATGAAGGAATAGAAACACTGGCCAAAGTAGTATGAAGAGATGTGTGAGGAAATCCATAACGATCAGGTGGACGGGTGTTTCTGGAGGAGCATCGGGCAGTAGTATTTGATAGTTGATTATCCGTAGAAGAAATATTATGAACAGGCTCAGATGTCGGTTCAAGCTCAGAAAGCTGTAAAGTTGAACGTCGTCGAGTATAAACAAATCCAGGCTTGAATCTCTCAGGAGTAGTATTTTCCTCATCAAAATTAGGAAGAACAAGTGTCTCTGGTGAAGATTGAACATGAGTAGACAAGAAAAATTGATTTTCAAAGAAAACAACATGACGAGAAATACGAAATCTGTTAGAACATGGATCATAACAAACATAACCTTTGTGTGAAACACTGTAGCCCATAAATGCACATTTAACAGATTGAGTAGAAAGTTTGACGCTCATGAGGTGGTAAATGAACAAAACAAACACAACCAAAAATATGAATGTCAAGATAGTTAGGCTGCTTATGATAAAGACGATAATAGGGAGATTCAAAGTTCAAGACGCTTGAAGGCAAGCGATTGATTAGATAAACCGCTGTACTTAAGGCTTCAACCCAAAATTTAGATGGGACAAAAGATTCAAGTAATAAAGTTCGAACAACATTTAATAAATGCCAATTCTTACGTTTAGCAACACCATTTTGCTGAGGTGTATAAGGACAAGAACGTTGAGAAACAATTCCCTTTTGCTGAAGAAAATCATGAAATTCATGGGACATATATTCGCCACCAGAATCTGATCGGAGCACTTTAATCTTTGAAGAAAATTGAGTCTCAATATAGGCTACAAATGTTTTAAAAACAGGAAATACCTCAGATTTAGAACGAAGAAAATAAATCCAAGTATATTTACTGTAATCATCAATGAATGTGACAAAGTACTTATAATTTCCATGAGAATATAACAGGAGTAATGCCTACTCCCCACACGTAACTTTGGATCATATCAAAGCGATTTTCTACACGACTACCATTAGAAGGAAAAGGAAGATACTTGCTTTTACCTAATTTACATGTAGAGCAATCAAAAGAAAGATGAGAGGAAATTTGATCTTTATTGCCCAATAGACCCAATTTATTAAATGAGATAGGACAACAGAATTAGGATGGCCTAAACGTTTGTGCCATACTTCAGCCTTTTGGTTTACAGCAATATTAGCCAAAGACACAAAATTAGGAACAGAAAAGTGCAAAGAAAACAAGCGTCCAACTTTAGGCCCCTTCGCTAGTATCTTCCCCGACACCTGATCCTGCACAATGCAACCATCACGGGAAAATCGAACATCACAGTTATTATCAACCAATTGCCCTACTGAAATGAGACTAGTAGAAAGCTGAGGTGATACAAGAACATCTTTAAATGACGAATTAATGTCCCCAATAGCATGAATAGGTAACTTACTGCCATTAGCAATCTGAATGTTTCCACAATAATTTTGAACATTGCTAAGAGTGTTGCTAGAATTTGTCATGTGATTGGATGCACCAGAATCAACAACCCAAGATAAAGATGGTGGAGTGTGCTTACCTTGAAGCCCTAAGGCTGACAAAGTAGTAATAATCATCTGCTGAACCATTTCTGGAGTAAGAGTTGATTTATCAACTGTTGTTGAACCAACAACAGCCTGATTAGCAACAACAACATGATTAGTTTGACGATTTTGGGGACGAGTAGGACATTCTTTGATAATATGTTCAGGCTTCTTACAATAATTGCAATATTTATTTGCATAGTTAACAGCAATATGTCCATATTCCTTGCAACTAAAGCATTGAACTTGTCGCATATCTCTCCCCTTGCTTTTCCCATGGGCTGCAGCATAAGCAATTGCATTATCATGCATTTTATTTTGCTGGAAAATAGTTTGTGTTGCAAGACGTTGCTCTGCACGAAGTAATTATCCAAAGCACACATCCAAAGAAGGAGAAGGATCACGATTCATCAAATTGGAGCGGGCTGCCTCAAATTCAGGATGTAGTTTCATCAAAAACTGATCTCGCTTGCTCTGTTCATGCACTTTTTGAACAGCAGCCAGAGATTCAGTTGGTACTTGGACATAAATTATGTCAACATATTCTGCCCATAAATTCTGGAATCCAGAGAGATAATCTTGAATGGAGAGATCACCCTGAGACTACCTAGCAATCTCGTAATCTAATTGAAATCATTTGGCTGTATTGTCTTGATTAAAAACCTTTTTTAAATACTCCCACATGTCTTTTGCCGTCTTACATGGCCTCAAATTAGGAACAAGTGACTGATCAACTGATCCCAAAATCCATGTCATGACTCGAGCATCTTTGACTTGCCACTGAGCCAATTTAGGAGGTTCAGTAGGAGCTGGATCACTACCATCGATGTGACCCCATAGTTCCTTTCCCATGACAAATAATCGAAACTGAAATTCCCAGGCAGACTTACCCGTGAAACGCACACCAGAAACATCCATGTTGCTAGTTGACATTATACTCGTAACTCACCAAATTCAACAAGAAGTAAAGCAAGCTAACCCAGAAAAAACTCAAGAAAGAGTACTAGAAATATGCCCAAAACCAAGACTGAAAACTCACAAGAAAACTCTCTAAAATTATGAATTATGGCTCTGGTACCATATCAGTTGGATGAAATTTTGGTAAAAGATTTCATTGTCTTTTAACTACTAAGTATTATAGTATATATATACAACTCAATGAGGTAACAGTTCCACTAGTCTAGCTGGTAACGGTTCCTCTAATCTAGCTAGTAACTGTTCCACAAATCTAGTTTGTAACGGTTCCTCTAATCTAGCTTGTAACAGTTCCACTAATCTAGCTTATACAACTATACTACTAATTACAATATATTTACAGTACTTGATTTAATCCTTCATATATGCTGCCAGGGGTGGTTGATACTCAGTCGAAGTTTGCATTCATATTTCCTTATCATATCATGTGTGGACTTGTGTTATACCATAAAAATAGCAGAAAACTCCCATCTTCCTCCTATATTTCTGTTGTGGTGTTATTTCATTTTTTATCACATCTCGTCACATTTAGGACTCAAATTGTGAACTTACACGACTGGTGCAGATTGCTGTGATGGGAGCGATGAGTATGATGGTAAGACTAAGTGTGTGAATACATGCTGGGAGGCTGGAAGAGTAGCAAGAGAAAAATTGAAGAAAAAGATTGCCACATATCAGGAAGGTGTCACTATACGCAGGCAGGAAATTGAGCAAGCAAAATTGGGCATAGCCAATGAGGAAGGAGAATTATTGAAGCTAAAAGATCAGGAGAAAATACTCAAGGAACTGGTTGAAAAGCTCAAGGGTATATTTATCTTTTTTCCTTTAAGTACAATTATTGGTGGCACGAAACCATGCTATACTCCTCACCCCTCACCCGAATTAAAGAAACAACAACAAACTAAGCCTTATCCCACTATGTGGGTCTGCTAAAACCAAACAAACGATGCTATACTCCTCAACCCAATTAAAGAAAAACAAATACTAAACCCAAACAAAATATAAAAGACACCTAAAAAAAGATAGTATATGACGTGGCTTCAAGCTAGATAATTCATAAATAGTTGATGTCAGAAGTTGTTATAAATTGATAGTGATGTAGAGATACATGAAGACTACATGATGTTCACTTATGAACATAATATAATCAAGCCTGGCTTTTCAAGAGAGGGTTAAGTTATGAATTTCAATATCATCGTGTCATTTTCATTTCATTTCTGTATATAATTCTGTGAGAATATGTATTCATGCTTTGTAAAGCTCTGCTTTTCTCTGCCAGTGTATATATGTATTTCCCTGCTGATGTAAGTGTGTATATAGAGCAATAAAACATTATGCTGGCGAAACTGGCTGGCTGACATACAAAAGAATGCAAGTTGGCCTTTGGAAATGGCAATGAGGAGACTCTATTTTGTAACATACTCCAAATCATTCTTTTTCATTTTCTTTTATTGACAATTTACCCTCATTGAAGCTTAAGGGTCAAATTTCTTATCCTATACTGTGATCAATGCATTTGCATGAACTCATGGCTCTGTTCTGAGAGATTTATGACACCAGCTACTTATCAAATTGACTACTTCTTTCTGCTCCATATTCATCAAGAACGCAAGGAACAGATAGAAAAGGCTGAGGAAAAAGAACGACTGCAGAAAGAAAAAGAAGAGAAGGAAAGAAAGGAAGCTGAAGAACCTAAAGAGAATGAAATCAAAGCTGAAGTTTCTGAATCAATGCAAAATGATAATATTGGGACAGTAGATCAGCCTCCACAGGTTTTACTAAGTTGAGCTTGTGTTTTCATTTTATGGTACTAATTTGAGCTTGCGATTTGAGACGTGAAGCGTTAATATAATATCACATGTCATAAGCTTAGATGAATTATAAATTTTTATATTCGACTATTATTAATGTCAAATTCCTAAAACTTTATGTTCGTTCCTTGTCAGAAAGAAAGAAAAAATAATAGAATTAGAATTTGATTTTGCCCTTGATTCAAGCCCTCTCAAAGAAGATTTAGGTTATACGTCTTTTGTGTATGTTGCTGTATTTAGTTTTACCTAAACTTCTTAGTAGAAAGCATAGTTGTTGAGGGCGCAAGGCGCGCCGAGGCGCTACCAGGAGGCGCAAAGGCCATGGTAGCACCTCAAGACGTACCTCGCAAACATGATGCACAAAAGAAACATTAATAATAATGAAAATGATAAGTTTGTTTAAAACACACTTCAAGTGACCGAGTTACGTACCAAATCTCAAATTAAAACGCACAAAGTTTATCAAAGCCAAACTAATCAATCATCAAGCTCTATCAATATTAAATCCCCACCATCTTCTTCTTCAAACACAAATTCTTCTTCATCTTCTTCATATCTAAGTAATAAGCTTCTTCATATCTAAGTAATAAGCCTCTTAAACTGGGAGTTTCTTCTTCTTCTTAAAACACAAATTCTTCTTCATCTTCTTCATATCTAACTATCTAAGTAATAAGCACAAATTCTTCTTCATCTTCTTCATATCTAAGTAATAAGCTTCTTCATATCTAAGTAATAAGCCTCTTAAACTGGGAGTTGTAGTAGGTCGGAATTTGATGGGCTGGCTGTCCTTCAAGTTTGGTTGGAGGATGTTGAGATATGAGAGAGTAATTGAAGATTTTCAACCAAAACCCTATCCCCCCTTTTCTGTTTCTTTTGTTATGGTTTCTGCCTCCCGCGCCCCTACCCAAAAAGAAACAAAACAAGTCGCTTTTTCAGCCTTGAAAGCGTTTTTGAAAAATTTTAAAACCTGCCTCACCGAGGCGGACAGAGGCGCTGAGGTGCATGCCTAGTTAACATCGCCCGCCTCGTTGTTGGAAAGGCGCGAGGCCTTGTGCCTCCTGCATCTCGCGCCACAGGCGCGTGTTTAACAACTATGGTAGACAGTTGAATTTAGGATTGCAGGTGTGCTTAGTTTCACATAAAAATATTAGACCTACCGGAAAAGATAGATACCACGTAACTTGATTGCAGTGGAAAAGGTTTTCCTAACAAGGGTTGGGTTAATATTTATTTTATTTTTTGTAATAATGGAAGAATTCTGTCTATAGGAAGTTAGGAACAGAAATAAGTTAAACCTTCATTCTGTTTGCTCAATTGTAATGGATGTTTCACAACCCTGAATGATGTTGGGCATAAGTTTCTTTTTATCTTTTTGTTTCCTGATCTGAAACCATACATATGACATTAATAGGATTCTGCGGAAGACCATCATGAATCTGCCAATGAACCTGAGCTTAGTGATCATTCTGTTGAGGACAGACTTCCAAATGATGGAGTAGAAGTTAACGAGGGCCCTGTCCAGGTTCAGTCTTCTTCTATTGAAAACTTCATTGATAGAGACTATGAGTAACGTTTTTTAGGTGTTGACATTCATAATATATGTGTGTCTTGTTTAGAAGACCGAACAGCTAGGGGAAGAGTCCACCTTTGATGACAAAACTGGTCTTGATACTGGAAATCAGGTATGTACATGCCTATTGTACCAGGTTTGGTAGTATATTTTTCGCCCTGTTTTTTTAAGTAGCGATTCAGTGGATCTTACGAAATTTCAATCTCTTATGCTAAAGTATCAGATTCATATATCCCACTAATTTAATCCTTATCCAACCTGTTACTAAGAAACATGGATAACCCTTATTTGTGTTTCCAGGATGACAATATAGCTGAAGATACTGAGTCATTATCAAGGGAAGAGTTAGGACGTCGTGTTGCATCACGGTGGACAGGGGAAAAGACCGAGCAACATGAGGAGTTTGATGCCTCTATAGATAAGGATCATCAAAATCCTGATGAGACGCCGAATGAAACCAACGATGAGGAAAACAATGGCTATGTCTCAGAGTATGACGATCATAAATATGATGATGATGATAGCGAAGACCAGGTCGATGATTTTGGAGGGGAGGATCATTATGATTCAAGTTCTTCTCAAACACCCGAGTCTGATGATGAGTCAGACTTGTCAGGTAAACTAGTTTCGATTGAAGTTTCTCTTGCAGCTACAGCCTGATTAGAAAACGTAACTCGCATTTGATTCGAATTGGTCAGATATTACTGGCACAAGTGGCTCTTGGCTGGAGAAGATACAGAAGACAGTGAAGAGCATCTTTCAGGCTGTCAATTTGTTCCAGACACCTGTTAATATAACGGGTACTTGATGGTTTTCCATAATTTTCAACATTATTGGACATAAATCAGAAGATAATAATCTGTCTCTTGATTCACTTTGCAGAGGCTGCACATGTTCGCAAAGAATATGATGAATCCAGTGCCAAGTTATCCAAAATACAGTCGAGGATTTCGAGTCTAAGACAGAAACTAAAACAAGATTTTGGTATATCAAACACATTCAAACCTCATTTATGTTGTTGTATTTACATTTATTGCTTAGTGCGCAATTTTCGTAGGATGTCAAATATCTCCACTTTAACACTGCAGGTCCGGAGAAGGAATTCTATTCATTCTATGGTCAATGTTTCGAGAGCAAGCAGAATAAGTTGGAAACTTTCTTAGTTTCTTCTTCTTCATTACCTTTTTTGTCATCAAGTACTACTTAATACAAATGACTAATTTATCTTATTCTGGGCAATGAAATTACTGCTTCAGGTATGTTTACAAAGTCTGCCCTTTCAAAGAAGCTAGCCAAGTGGAGGGTTACAGTACCACTCGTTTGGGGTAGGCATTGTCGTAACCAGCGCACTTCATATTCATACATGTTTAAAGCATGACAGTTCACTGTCCGTTTGGACTTACTAACAATATGCTATTTATGTTCCTTCTACAATACGCTTGCTCGAACATCTACAAAATTCAGACTTCTCATTTCATATTACTAATCTACTTGTGCAGGAGCTGGGAGAAATTTGAGGACTCTTACAGAATCATGCAGTTTTTAAATGGAGATAAGTGCTGGAATGGCCCAGATAGAAGCATAAAGGTGGATATATTTCTTAAATATGGCCATGACATCTTGCATAAATTTTTCTTTTCTTTTTCCTCCAGTGCCTTTATTAATATGGGTCAAGCAACTGCTTTCAGCACAAGCATTTTACTTGACTGCATTTTGTGTAACCCTAGGCAACCACCTGATGGAATTGTCAAATTAATCTCTCAAAATAAAGTGAATGAGAAGTTAAAAATGAAACAAATTATTGTCTTCATCATCTGCTTGACTAGTTCTTCCCCAAAATCAACTTGTTTGCCTGTTCACCTGAATTTCATTTGTTGTAATTGGGATAAACAGCATTTACGACTGTGCATCTTTTTTTATCAGAGTTTTATCTGATAGTTTCCCACCCCCTATTTTTTTTTCTTTTTTTGTTATGGGACATTGATTGAATACAGGTCAAGTTAAGGTGCGGATTGAAAAATGAACTTACAGATGTTGATGAACCAAGCCGTTGCGAGTAAGAACCTCCATCTAATCTGTACTTTGTATTTGATTGTGTGTTTGGGGAAGGGAAATATATGTATGTTTGTGAACGTGTCTGCATGCAATTCCCATGGCTTGATTTATGCAACTTAGTGCAGGCATGTGTTTATATTTTACCGTGCTTTTTTTTTTTTTTCTCATTCTTCTGCTTTGGATCTTGGCGTCTGACTCGACTGTGTCTTTTCAGATACCTGGCATTGTTATCCACTCCTGCTCTGTGTCTTGACAGTAGACTTAAGGTTGCTTTTCAAGCTACTTTGTTTTGAATCTTCCTTTTTTTTTTTAATCAATCAGTAGCATTTTACACTCTGCTTGGCAGAAATTTCTAATTTTGCTTGTTATTTAACGAAATGTGTGATAGGAACTGCAAGATAAATTGGAGTCACTGAACAAGGATCAACCCGGGGGACATGACGAGCTATGAGCAATCTTGATAGGTTTAACTGGGAATATGTGTCCTGCTAAACATGATTATCTCTTCTCCTTGACAAATCTCATATCCTCTATGTTGGGGAACTTGGAGATAATTTAGTTGCTACGGCATAGTTATCAAAGAAAGACTACAAGGTAAAATATGGAGTGCTTCACTTAGATAAATTAGTTCCTGTGTTCACTTCATTACAACAATGTTATTGAGTTGAGGCTTGTTTTTTTCTTCTTTCCTCGTAAAGAGAAGAAGAAAGAGGGAGTAGACTAGTAAGTAGAAATTTAATACAAAGTAACATAAAATATCATGCTTCTCTGTTACTTTAAATTGAGCCTCTTTTTTCTCTATCTTTGTATTTAATGTTAGACATAAATGGTGAAAGGGATTGGTGGATTCAACTTTCAAGTGGTCCTTGTCTGTGTGCCTTATTTTTGTGCTGTAGCATGTGAGTGCCCTATTTTTGTCCTGTAGAAGCTGCTGCTATTCCTGATTGAGAATGGACATGGTTTTTGACTCAGTCCTAGTTTGTCTCATTACATGGCATGCAGAAAAGTCCTGGTCTGAATATAGGTTTTTTCAGATTATATGTAAATATAGGACCATCGATGTGTTTATTATTGCAATGGTCTTATAGATGTTACTCATAGAGACATATACTAGGTATAATATCTACCATGGATCTGTGCACAATACATTTCGAACTGTGTGATTGTGTGAATTTTTACACATCTATAGTAAATCTATGATTATTATGCACATGGAGTACTGCTCCATGTGTAGCATGGAATAAACCTATTGCAATTGGTAGAAAGATAAAAAGAGAACATCTAAACATTTAATTAGATTTGAGAAATGATTGTGCACAAACCCAAGGAGGTGCCGCGTAATTATTGGTGCACCACCCAAAAATGTGAACGTGGGTAGTTGCAGCAGTAAGTACTACTTCAAATTTTGGTGACAGTCAGTTGATTTAACCACAATTCTAGCCACATCAGGCTGTAGTTTTCAAGGCATAGTTAGAACTTAGAGGTAAGCCTAAAATTGGATTATCAAAAAATATCCCACGACATTAAAGAAATGAAGGACAACATGAGAAAGCCTCTAAAGAAAAAAATTGGTATAAATAATCATGCAGCATAAAACCTGTTTGACAAAACTAAAAATTAAGAATAGATATAAATAATCATGCAGCATAAAAATCACCAAATTTCCAACATTCCTCCCAATGCCCCACTAAAACTAATAAAATACTGAAAGAATTTATTTGTTTATGCAATTATTTCTTTTGCTTATATTTTATTATTATTAATGTAACTAAATAAAAAATTATATTTAACTCTTAATTAATTAATTATATTGTGCAAAATTAATGACAACTAATATCTAATAAATCATCCATGGAACAAAGCAAAACAAATATTTAAAGTAAAAAAAAATTTGTTTATTAATTCAAGTGATTTTGTTAGGAGGCATTTTATGATAGATTTTGTCAATTAAATTATAATTTTGTTTATTAATTATTTTAGTTTATCAAAATTTTAAGTTTAGGAAATAATTTATTGGTAAATGTTTATTGTTATCCTTTTAATTTTACTTTAAATAACTAAAACTTTACAAATGAATTATATATCAAATTCACAATTCACATCACTCCAATTACAATTGACCATCAAAAAACCTAAAACTAAGTGGGAATGTGTGCATTACAGGCATGAAAAGCATTACTACTTGTTTTTTTATTATAATAAAATTATATTAGAGGAAAAAAGTGAAAATTTATAAAATATGAAATTTCAAAATCCAAACACAAAAATTAGTGGTATGGTACGAATTAATAATTGAAAAATACTTTTTTTTTCGATACACATTATGAAGCATCGTGTACTACTCCTTTTTTTTTGTTGGAGTATAATATTTATTACACGTATTATATTTACTTGGCGAATAATATTAATTTTAAATATCGAAAAACTTTTCAATACAAGAAAAGGTCAAGATACAATTAAAAGATCCAAATTTCACTCTCAGAACTAATGGTAATGGTACTGGGGTCTCTTTTTGGAAGAAATATATTATAATATGCAAAATATTAGCTTCTTCCCCAAGCCATTTATTTTGATTTCCTAATTAATTTTACAGCGGTACCCTAGTCCATCCTTCGTCACATGCTACAAAAGTAAAAGGCCTTGTTCAAAACAGAGCATTATTTGTTAATCTGCGCCTCTCTTTCTTCTGCGATTCCGTACGATATATACAGATAAGAGAGAGTGATATAGAGATGGTTCAGATGGAGAAGGGGATGAATAACACTAACGACCACCAGTTCCCAGATGGAGTTATCCGTCCCAAGACCAAGATCGTATGCACGCTCGGTCCTGCTTCTCGCTCCGTTCCCATGGTGGAGAAGCTTCTTCGGGCCGGCATGAACGTGGCCCGGTTCAATTTCTCACACGGATCGCACGAGTACCACCAGGAAACCCTAGACAATCTCCGCAAGGGCATGGAAAACACCGGCATCCTCTGCGCTGTCATGCTAGACACCAAGGTTTTTCCCCCCTTTTTCCTTGCCCTTGTTTTTCCTTTTATTGTTATTGTTGTTGATCCGTTACGTATTTTCGTCTCCTTGCTTGTAGTTTCTCATTTTCCCCCTTTTTAGGTCTTTCTCGCGTTGTCTGTTTCACTCATCCACTGATCTCTGAATTTCATCGTTTGCCTTCTTTTTGTATTTGTAAATTTGATGGATCGGAGTTTGTATGGAAAGTCAAATGGGTGATTTGTGAATTTTCCTTGGATTTTTCATGTCAAAATTATTGTTTCGAATTTTAAGAATCCTATGTAATTAACCATATTTGTTTGGTGTATTCTGTTTATTACAAACCGGAATCATATATTTTTTTTTTGCTGGTGAGATCCCAAATGGAGCCAAGTAGACTTGATCTCATGACAGCACGTGATTCTGTTTCGTCCATGCTTCATCCTTCTTGTTATTTGTGATGTCGCCAATTGCATAACCCTTTCTGTTGTTTACCATTAATAATAATAGCTGTAACACTAGTTCTCATATAAACACCAATGAGCATTTCATTCGTGCACAGGGTCCAGAAATTCGAACTGGGTTCTTGAAAGATGGCAAGCCTGTCCAATTGAAACAGGGCCAAGAGATCACTATATCCACTGACTACAGCATCAAGGGTGATGAGAACATGATCTGCATGAGCTACAAAAAGCTGGCTGAGGACGTAAAGCCTGGAATGGTGATACTCTGTGCTGATGGCACCATCTCTTTCACTGTTTTAACTTGTGACAAAGCGCAAGGCATAGTGCGATGCCGTTGTGAGAACACTGCAGTTCTTGGTGAGAGAAAGAATGTCAATCTTCCTGGGGTGGTTGTGGATCTCCCAACTTTGACAGACAAAGACAAGGAAGATATCTTAAACTGGGGGGTTCCTAATAAAATTGACATGATTGCTCTTTCTTTTGTTCGCAAAGGTTCAGACTTGGTGGAGGTTCGGAAGCTGCTGGGTGAACATTCAAAAAGCATCCTTCTCATGTCTAAGGTTAGTTACCGTTTTCTGTACTAATAAACTCATGAACTCGTTTTTGTCGTATTAAAGACAAAAATGAGTGATTTTATATATAAGTGTTCATGGGGCTTGCCAGATTGGAGAAACTTGGTGCTTCTTTAATTATCAGCTATAGGTAGCAGTTGACTTCTGAGATAGCAGGTTTATATAATTAGTTGAAGAAATTATTTTATGACTTTGGAGTTGATGATATTCTAATTGTTGGAAATAACACTTCAATTGGAGACTTGAAATGTCTGAAGCAGATGTCAGAATTGATTGTTGGCTTCCCAATAAAGCTTGCATTATATTTTAGGGAATACATTGTGACTGGTCTTTATGATAGTCTATTAGAATTTTGGATATTTACATAATCAAATTATGAATTTTATTTTGATTTTCTTTTGGGTCTCAGCTGATGCGGGGAGGCAAATTATGTATATTTTGATTTTCCTTATATTCTTTTTTTTTTTAATTGTAATTAGGTTGAGAATCAAGAAGGGGTGGCAAATTTTGATGATATTCTGGCCAACTCAGATGCCTTCATGGTGGCACGAGGTGATCTGGGAATGGAAATTCCAATAGAGAAGATATTTTTAGCTCAGAAGGTGATGATATACAAGTGTAATATCCAAGGAAAGCCTGTTGTCACTGCAACTCAGATGTTGGAATCCATGATCAAGTCTCCAAGGCCAACTCGAGCAGAAGCCACAGATGTCGCCAATGCTGTTCTTGATGGAACGGACTGTGTAATGCTCAGCGGTGAAACAGCTGCTGGAGCTTATCCAGAACTCGCAGTTCGTACCATGGCCAAGATTTGTATGGAGGCTGAAAGCACAATTGACTACAGTGACGTTTTCAAACGGATAATGTCAAATGCACCTGTCCCCATGAGCCCACTGGAAAGCCTGGCTTCGTCTGCTGTTCGAACAGCTAACTCAGCTAAAGCAGCTCTCATTTTGGTTCTAACCAGAGGAGGGAGTACTGCAAAGCTGGTGGCTAAATACAGGCCAGGGATGCCGATATTGTCTGCGGTGGTTCCAGAAATCAAGTCTGATTCATTTGATTGGTCGTGCAGTGATGAGTCTCCAGCTAGGCACAGTCTTATATTCAGGGGTTTGGTTCCAATCCTGTGTGCAGGATCTGCACGGGCTTCTCATGAGGAGTCGACGGAGGAGGCTCTGGAATTTGCTCTTGAGCATGCCAAAGCAAAAGGGCTGTGCAAGGTAGGAGATGCCGTCGTGGCACTTCACCGTATTGGAACTGCATCCATCATCAAGATTGTGAATGTGAAGTGATGATGATGTGATGTTCACATTGGGGGAGTTGTGGTGCCTTTTTGGAAAGGAAGATTGTTGCTAATAATTTTTGCCCTTACGGGGGACGAACAGCTTAGCGTATAAACTTTTTCTATTACTGCTTTTACTTGTTTGTGCGTTGGACCTTTTGGGTTGTCCATAATTGTCAGGCTTATTGAGCTGTACTTGTGCTATAATTTTGTATGTGGCCACGGAGATGGCAATATTTATCTATACAGCATCTATAAGACCTTGTTTTGTCTCTCTCTCTCTCTCTCTCTCTCTCTCTCTCTCTCTCTCTCTCTCTCTCTCTCAGCGAAACCTGAAGTGTTTATGAATGCTTTATGAATTATGGTAAACCAAACCTGAAGTGTTTCCTTGCTACTCAGCGACAAGTCTGGTTAGTGGGGCAAAGTGATATACTAATCATTGGTAACTTTGCACTATATTCTCATTATTAGGTTCTATTATGGATTAGGAAGATGTCTTGTGTTATGGTGGGATGGACATGTTCAACCATATTAAGCTTGGTATATATTGGTCAAATATTTCATTGTTTGGAGCTTTCTGCAGACATGTTTTGTCTTGAGCACCACAGTATTAGGAGATCCACGGCCTGTTTGTTTATGTTTATTGCCCATTTTTTTTTTTTTTCTTGGAAATAGAATTTTGAATATTTATTGGTTTTGTCATTTTGAAAATTGGGATTGTGTTTGGATGAATGAATTGAAATGTGTTTTATTTTTCTTGGAAATGAGATTGTGTTTGGTTTGAGTAGTTTTGAAATATTATTTTATGTATATAATAATTGAAAAGTTAGTAGTGATGAGTTTTTTTAATATTTTAATTTGAATATATAATATTATATTTGTAAGATTATAGTTGGTGGGTCCCATTAGATAGTTATAATTTAAAAATAGTAATATTTTAAATAGATAAAATTGATAATGGTGGGTCCCACAATATAAATAATAAAGTTAAAATATGAAAATAATGATTGATAAGTAATGATGAGTGATGTAGGGTAGTGTATAGGTTTGAGAATAGAAATTATAGGTTTGAGATGTTGTTTTATGTGAAAATAGAAAATGAAAATGATGATTTCCATTGGAAATTTTATGAAATAAACATTGTTTGGAGCTTTCTGCAGACTCATGTTTTGTCTTGAGCACCAAAGTATTAAGAAACATAAACAAACAAGACCAAATCAAAATCTGAAAGGCTAGTTCATTTTTTCAAGGGATAAATACAAAAACTACCCTTGAGGTTTGGGGTTATTATTATAAAATCCGTAGAAGTTTTAAAATTGTATTAATTAGAGGTTTGTTTATCTTAAATATTCTTAAATATTACAAACAACGGGCAGTTTGACAATATTTAGAAAAATTGAGGGATGTGTAGTGAGACATTTGATAAAAACAACAAATTCTATCATGCGAACTAATGGTTGGAGGTAAGATGTAAAACAGAATCAAACTTAAGGGAGAGTTTTGTAAATTTGAAAAGATGTAAAACAGAATCAAATTTAAGGGAGAGTTTTGTAAATTTGAAATTTCTCTAGGTTTTTTGTAATTATCTCCAACCTCAGGGGTGGTTTTTGTAATTATTCATTTTCTCAACCAGTCGGTGTGTTAAATGTTAGACGTAAATTGTTTTGAACGAGAAGAAACGAAAAAGGAAATTGGGTGGAAATGCAATAATGGAGACGAAGGCTAGAATAATCAAGTCTTTTCCTTAGCTATTCAAGCAAACATAATCTTGTCAAGAAACCCAAAAACATGCACAAAGTCCATATAGAGGGCTGAATTTTCTTGGATGGGAGCAGAAATGACAAAATCAAACTTAACCAATCTCAGTGTTTCCAGAAAAATAATTTAAACAATGATACATTATAAACATCTCAAACAAAACAAGTCTATACAAATAAAACAGAAAGTTCTTAACAAGGTTAAAAAAAAAACAGCCTCTGTGCACATGAAAAACACACATCTGTGTTTTCTCATATTACATACTATGAAGGATGATAGTACACTATTTACAAACACACCACAAACTCGCTCTCCCGCGAACTCAATTCTCGTCCTCACGCGAAGTACTCGCGTTGGCATTCGTAGACGAACCTGATGTTGAATTTCCACCACTAGACCGCGAACCAGAGGATGAAAACAAACCGCTGAACGGCCACGGTAGTGGAACCGAAAACTGTCTCCCACTCTCATTTCTGTTACCAACATTGTTGTTACCATTATTATTACTCTCTTCATTGCTGATACTATTATTTCTCGACCCCTCCAAATCAAGCTTCGACTCATCACAAGGCAACTGATACCTACATACGGGACAAGAGCTATGAAGCTCCAGCCACGGCAAAATGCACCTACTATGAAACTTATGTTTACAAGGCATCTCTTTAACTTCAACCCCAATCTCACACTCATCCAAACAAACAGAACATTGCAGTGTCTCCGCAATTTTCACATCCGGTAAAGCTTCCACCGCCTCTTTCTGAGCCGGTGGTGTTCCGTACCTGTTTGGATCGTTCTCCGACAAATGTTGCAGCAATAATTCTAAACCGGGACCAACAAATAATCACCCGCGAACCGATTGGCGCAGCACGGTTTTGGGAGTCGTTCGAGTCATAAGAGCCCTGAACAATGATCGTCTGATCAAAGGGATTTATCAAAATCACACGCTCGTTATTTCTATCCGTGGGCCCTTCATTGTTATCCAAATTCTCCGACTCGGATAAAATTCCGGCTCGCATGTCTTGGAGGAGCCGGAGAATCGTAGCTGAATTCCTCCTCCTCCTCATCATTATAGACTCCAGTTCACGATCAAACTCCGTTTCGCCATCATGATTGTTATCGTTTTCGTCATCAAATTCAATGCGCCTAATCCGGCGGGCGACGGCGCGAATTACCCATCATACCTAGCAAGATTGGGGCCCACAGGGAGAGGGCATGGTCGGTATCGGACCCTCCAAGTTCGAAATCGAGAGGGCTGTCGTGGTTTCCTGGAGTGGCTGCAGATGACATTTCTTCAACGAAGCCGCTTTGGCATATGGGGCATTTTATTGTATCGATCTCGATAATTGGATTTACTGTCTGTGAACACATATGGCACCAATAATTTTGTGACGCCTCTGCTGCTTCCTCCATTGCCGCTGCCCAAGTTTTGACTTTTGATTTATTGTTTTTACCTGTTCACAGCAAAAGCCATTGTCATGTTAAAATTAAGCTGTTGACCTAAGAGTTCAACCTTGTCAACGACTAAATCAAGGCCAAGCTGCTCCTAGAATTTTCTAAGGCTTCGTTTGGGATGAAGGATTTGAAGTTGAGGATTTCAAATCCACTGAACTTGTTTGGATACAATGGATTTCAAATCATTGTGCTCCTACTTTGAGCCTTTTTTGGAATCATCGTGGTGGATTTCAAATTCACCTTATATATGTAATCATTTGAAATCCTTTCCTCAAAATCCTCTCCTCAAATTCAAATCCTCCCATCCAAATGCAACCCAATTTCACATATGTAACAAATGCAACAAAGTTTTGTATTTCTATTCAGCAAATAAAACAAGTCCTAATTTATGAGCCCATCAACAAAATTTCTAAAGAAAAGAAGCAAACAAACGAATTGGCGGATCAAGATTCAATCATCTGGTCAATCTATAAACCAATTATCCCTTTATTCTATATTAAGAAAAAACAAAACAAGATTACCTAAATCTTATGCCTTTTGAGAACAAAGCAACACGATTGATTGAGAGTAGCTGTTGAGAGAAGTTCCAGAATTTGGCAGATCCAAACAGAACAAAATTGAATTCTTTGTGGTTTGATAAATTTAATGGTGTTATTTAAAAAATAAAAAAGTTAGGTAAGAGGGAGTACCAAAAATCAGGTGGGGTGGGCTATAAGAAATCTGAACCCTAAAAATGTGTACAGAGAGAAAAATAAGCATTGAAAAATTTGCTACAATTGGCTTAAACACACATGTACTATTCAAACCCCATAAAATTATTGGTCTTGATTTCTTGATTAAACAAAGATAGCGGGTATCACAATTTCAACCACCCAACGTATAAAAAAAAATCATGTTCATCATCTAAATGCAAGAGGAAGAAAAAGTCAAAACTCAGAACACAAAAGAGTATTTTATGATTTACCAGAGGAAGAAAACTAGAAGAGGTTGTTGATGTTCTTGTTTCTTGATATCTTTGCTCTTAATGTTTGATTTTGATTTTTCTCTATCTGTGAAATGTTTTACTTTTTTAGTACTAGAAAGTATATATTATGGAAATGATGGGCCATCTTCTACAACTGTTCAACACCATTTTCTTTTTCTTTTTTTTTTTTTTGATTTTTATGTCAATCTGGTTATAGAATAATTAATAATAGTATGATTGACAATAATAGTAAATAGTTAAAAGTGAAAGCTAATGTATGTAAGAATTAAGATGAAGAAAAAGGAGTGTAATAATAGTAAAGAAAGAGTGGATGAGAAGGAAGGAAGCAACAGCTGGCCATTTCTTGCTGACAACAAATTGAAGGAAAGTCCAAAAAGGACGACACAAACAAATATTACAGCCTCAAATCTCGTATTCCTATTATTCTATATACTATCCTATATATAATTCATTTTCACTTTTCATTTTTTTTCTTTTTTTTTTTTTACAGTTTCTACTTTTCCTAAGAAAAAATAAATTAACTGACCATGTTAGGATGGCCAATGACGGGCACAAAATTTGTTTTGTTGTAAATCATGACCCCCACTAATTTATTTAAATACATGACTGTGGCAAAATACTAAATGGTCCTTATAAATAATTTTAAGGTTTTAAAGGATACATAGTAATAGAAAATTAATTTTTTTGGGGCAGCAACCCTCTTTTGTCAACTATTGGAGATGACAATGGCGCCGGTCTACGTATTTGGCCAAATCCTTGACGCGCCTAAAAATGTGTAATAAGGATTGATTATTTGATTTTTTTAAAAGTAGATATGATTGGTGGAAGATAAGCGAAAGTGAGAAAATAATGTATTTTCAGTCTTTCTTGTAAAAATCAAATTAGGCGGCCACCTAAGCGCTAGACGCCCCTAGGCCAAACCGATTTTGTCTAATCGGCAAAGAAAAATTGTTTCGCTACGCGGCCAAAAATTGGGCAAAACTAATTGTTTCTTTCAAATAATAGTATTATTCCGAGGCGCTGGATTGCAGTCTGACTAGCGCGTAGCGATTTCTACAACCTTAACTTTCAGAAAATTTTCATAAGCAATCTCATTTTTAGGGAAAACCTCCCTGGAGAACAAAGATGAATTTTTTTTCTTTTTTTTTTTTTTTTTGATTGGCAATGCAACATGATATTCTCCCGTTTTATCAAATCACAATTTCTTTTTCTGAGTAAAATAGATGAAAAATTGAAGGAGAATGGAGATTGCTATAACTATCGGTTTTCGGTTGGGTCAGTAGCTGATACGTGCCGTTAAGGATGGTTATAAGTTGGTTACGCTAGTTGAGTTAGTCTTGTGTCAGAAACTCTTAATCTTAATCTTAAGTAATAAAATGCTAGATTAATGGCTCAGATTTTCACGTCGAATCCAACTCTGAAAGGTTATATTGAATTCGTATAATAACATGCGAATCTTGACCTGTAATGAATATTTAAAAAAAATGACTAGAGCATTCCAGAAAAATCTAAAACGTTATCAATACACCCAAAGGCATTCTTAGCTGAATGAAATGTGCCCCGAGGAAAAGTTTTCTCTACTTTTCTTGCTGATGGTCATCATATTTTGTAATGCTGATAGATGCAAGTGAAATGTATAAAATAGAGAGAGACATCAAAAAATGAAAAATACATATTCAAAACCAAAAGAGATACTCTTTTCAAACATGACCATGACCATGACCAAACTTCATCGGTAATTAACCCCATGGAATTGTTTTATCACAAACCATTTCAGGGAGTTGACTTTAGATTACAGTATTTGTTAGCCTCCACCACCCACCCCATTTTTATTCTCACTTCTATACAGTGAACATATATATACATAGATCCCTGTACCTCTGTGTACACTGGATTACCAAAATGGCAGCAAACAAAGCCAATTATTTTATTTTGAGTCACAATTTGGTTTTCGCACAACATGAAACGACGAGCCATGTACATAAAACGCATTCTGTACATTAATGCAATATAGCATAAAACATCCAACAATAATAGCAGTCATATGTCAGAATGCTGCCTTGCTATTCCTTCAAAACCTTTCCACATTATGGCAATCTTTAGTCTTTACCCAAAAAAAAAAAAATTAAAAAAGAAGCAAAAAGAGAGGAAAAAAAAAAGAGCACGATTTCCAGTCCTCTCCACATTTTTGCCGCAAAAAGAATACAAGAAGAGATAACTGTACAAACTCTGGCTACCTATACTATTCATGTCTAGTTGAGTAAAAAAGGGTGATCCTCCAAACAAAAAAGTATGGGGAATGGAGACCACGGCAAGAAATTAATCATCATCAATTCAAACGATCTGGAGCTTTCTCACAGCATTCTCATCCTGGAAATATTGATCAGTGTGGGCTGGGCATTAGCAAACAAGTTGATTCTATCCATTTTATGAAACAATCTTTTAACCAGCTATTAAGAATCTGAAACAACTTAAACTCATCCGATCTGCGTGCTATATTAGGAATAAGGCTCAACAAAAAGCAACTTCACATCCATAACTAACAATAAATGTTTTTAAATAGAATTGTTTTCATTAGAATACTCTGGTTAATGAACTATCTACCTCTACTACAGGGTGATTGTGAACATCATGCTGTTCTCACTTCTCTTTCTCATTTCTGTCCATCGTATTACGTCACTTTTAATATCATGTACTTCGTTTTAATGTTAAGTAGCAATCTTAGAATTTCGAAAGTACTTCGCTTTGATAACAACAGAAGATCTATATACACCATGTATTGGAACTTAAGAAAGCTTACATCTTTAACATGACAAGATCTGCCCATGGGTGGATTCAGCTGAGAAGTTTCAGCAACAGAGACCGATTCTACTGCAGAAATGTCCTGCCATGAGAAAGAAATCTATGAGCTTCATATGCAGGCAGTGAAACTACAGGGAATATGATTGATCTATTTCAGAACATAAAACAAGGCAAAGATGGGATGCATGAGAGAGCAAGCAAGCATGGGTGGAAAAAGGCCTTCTGAAACTTTTATCAATCAAGGGCTCGATTAAGCATTTTACCAGGGTTCATGTAGTTATCAAGTTCACATGAATTGGATGGAAGCACATCCCACGCTAGGTTGCATCTTTTTCCAGTTTAATAAAATGGATAATTACAAAAACTACCTCTACAGTTTGGTCTAATTACAAAAAGAAAAAAAAAAGCAGTTATCTTTTAAATTAACCAATACCCCCTTGAGTTATACAAATTACCCCCCTCAACACCCTCTCAAAAGGTGAAATTTGTAAAATAGAAACATATATCAAGGGGGTATTTGTAATTTTGAAAGATATTTAGATTTTTCTATAATTAGGCTAAAACTCCGGTGGTATTTGTAATTATCCAGTAATAAAACGAGCAGATGCCTGATCCTACTCATGGCTCCTGAAATTATTTGGTGGCTGTCAATGGGATATTTAAGTGGGTGAAATAGCTAGTAGAGTAAAAAGTGAGACCATTTTTGCGCACTGATTTCATAAAAAAGAAAAAAGAAAAAAACAAGTATGATAGTTATCCTATTACTCTGCTACTCCAGTCCTCTTTGGCTCTTCCCCTAATTCAATTGGCACCTGCCAGCACGACACAACTGGGACCAACCATCAAAACTAGGCAACAGTATCATTATTTGCTAACATAAAACATATAATTCATAATGATAAAATTTCCCTTTCCAATCCAGTGAAGCAGTTCAAAACAAACTTATCCAAAATCATATTCCTCTAAAGTATTTACTTCTCCGTCTGCTAACTTCCAACCAAACAGTCCCAAACAGCCATTAGATATTATGTTCACCATACATAGTAAATACACTGTACAGTGCAAGTTATTCTAATTCAGACACATCACATGTTAACTAAGATTATAACACGTTGAAGATGCTAGTGGCACATTGTTAGGGGTGGAGGCGGCTGATGCCTGGTGGTTCAAAAACAGGTGAAGATGAGTGGTGGAATTGCTGGAGTGGGACAATTGATAGCTGATGAAAGGCAGTTTTTCTTCTCTTTATGTTTTTTAGGGACAAGGCGGGTGGGAGGAAGCAGGTGCAGAAAGGACAGTAAGCTGACATGGGCGGCAACATGGAAAAATGAAAGTTTTGTAATACTCAATACATAGGATGTCCAGAGACATCCAGTTCGAAACTCAGGCTACTGAAAACGGAATCTACATGAACTGAATATATCAAACAATGAAGAGACATGACATTGTTGGTCCTTCATAATGGTCACCAATTCATCCCTCATCAAAATTGGTAACATTTGATTTTTAACAAATTTGGACCTTGTAGTCAACTTCATGTTAATTGCTAATGGAGAAAAAATGTGCAAGGGACTGAAAATGTAAAAAGTTAACTTAACGGATCAGTACTAATGATTATGGCAAACTATCGGTTTTCTTATATGAAATAGGTCAGCAACCAATTTACATATAAACTCGCCTCACCTTATCAAGACCCACAAGATTGAATAATGAACAATTCTAAGTGATCTTGCACATTCCAACATTGTCACGGAGGGGTGTACATGTGTAATATTGCTGTGTGTTCATGGGGGAGATTGTGAGTTCATAAATGGTTAATATAGAGTGGCGGAAGCATACCCCAGACGGAAAAGTGTCATCCCTGCCGTTTTCGAAAAGAGACAAGTAATACGCAGGATCATATATTGAGCCTCCAACAACATCATCACAACCAGAAGGAATTCGAGCTATAGGAGTTGCAGGATTGAGAAAACTATTTCTCAAATCTGCATCTGTATCTCTAGCACCAGAGTTATCTATGTTAGACGAACCCAGTCTGTACATCTGTATCCATAGTAATGATGACGATAGCCTCACTGAAAATCCAATGATTTGCATGGCGAGGGTCAGCTTCACCAAAAAGCCACCAAAGGCTCCATAAAACTCAGGCGGAATGTTCCTGCATCCGCAGATGAAAGTTGTTAAAGTTGGAAGACAACAATAATGGGTCGAACAAAGTGTTGACTAACATTACTAAATAATGGCAGTCAACCACATGCAAGTGCAACGTGTACAGGTACCAGGGTTCTTTATGTGCTTCCTAGTAATTACAGGAAATACATCAAATCACAACTCAAATTCTGGAGTCGACAGGGAGCATTTCCATTGAGAGGTTAGAATGAGAAGCTTCTATCAGGAATCAGACAATCACATAATAGTCTCGGCTTGCAAAAATGAAATTATGATTCACTTGGTCTTTTCTAACCCACTTAACTTTATTGCGGAAAACCAGTAAATAAATAGTAAGATTTTAAAGAATGCTTAAAAAAAAGGAAGACTAATTAAAAGAAAAAACTTCACTTCATTCAAAAAGTTTGCATCGGATGATATAAGTACTAAAAATTGTAACATCCATACCGAAATAAAAAATAAAGTTCAACATCCTAATATTTAAAAATAAATTTAAAACTTAGGAAAAACATGTAAAATAGGGGCTCTTGAGTCAATGTGTTGTGACCATCTCTTTCATCCTCGGGGTTCTCATCTAAAAACACTTAGCTTCTTGGAATGAGCTTTTAAAGAAGGTCAACAAGTAATCTCATCCGTGACATTCAAAAAATTGTTAATTGCCAGTAGGGCCAAAGGTTTTGACGCTAAATTAGGAATAAATATTGCCAGCATAATAGACAATCTGGGATGCACAATCTTGTGAAGCTAACCATAGAGTGGCAATTTTGCATAATTGAGTTTTCATGTGTGCAATGGCTCTGCACATATGATGAATATCAGTTGGGATCAATGGATTAATCCAACAGGGTCTGAAGTAAAGTATTCTGGAAAGAACAATGGGATTTGCATCTGAACAAAGAAACCAATAAGAACGAGAATGAGGTTTGGATTGAAATATGAGAACCCAAATTGAAAATGTTACCACAATACTTTTGATACTTGATAGTGAACCTTGATAGAGTAGAAGACAAATCTGAGGACATAACATTGGCATTTTATTTTAATACAAATCCATCTAGTTAGGCTTCAGACACCCCAAACTTTCTCTGTAGAAGACAAATCTGAGGGACATAACATTGGCATTTTATTTTAATACAAATCCATCTAGTTAGGCTTCTGACATCCCAAACTTTCTCTTCATAGAATTAGAGGGGAAAAAGAAAAATCACCCACATTTTTACAATACCAAAATGAAATAACACCCCAAGGTACACTGAACAGGATTTGTTTAGTTGAATAAGGCATCTACTATTTGACAAGCACTTAATAAACACTAAGGTTGTGATTGCTTGGCCTTTCATTATGTTTCATTCTATTTTTAAATTCCTTTCTATTTCCATTTCCCCACATCCAGGGATTGGTTCGAGTGGGAGAATGGTGTGAAAAAGTTGTATGGAAAAATAAAAACGAATTTCGATATTGTGATTGGAAATGGGATGAAAATGTAATAATGACAGTTGTGTGATGGTTTTTTTTAGTAGAATAAAGAGTGGATGTGATTGGTGATTGGTGATTGGAAAGTAATAGTGTATTTGTGATATAAAAATGTGACGATGATAGTTGATGTGATGGTTTTTTCTAAAACTATAATTAGATGTGATAGATGATAGGAAAAGTGAAATTGAGTGAATAGTGTAATTTTTGAAAACTTTCACAAGCAATCGCATGTTGGTAAAAAAGAAATTGAGAGGAAATTTTATGAAATCGTTCACATGCAAGCATAGCCTTGACTTTCGATGTATCAGTAGCAAAATCTAGATCCTCTCAATTTTTTTAAAAGAATACAAGAATGACTATGGAATTGATTAAGAAAAATTAACTTTATACCATGAACTTTTTCTCAACAACTAATTCCAGTAGGTGAATGTTAGAGGAACATGCATGTTCAGTCCTGTGTAATATCGGTAGGTGTTGTTCTACATTGGTAATGGTGTAACCAGACAGGCGATACAAAAAAATGTATTATAAAATGCTCAAATATTGTAAAGAGTTTTATAAATAACATACATTAATACTCACTAGTACAAGTAAACAAAATCAATTGCATCAAACAAAAATAATGTTAAACATAGCATCATTGTCAAGCTTAGAATGGTAATAAAACCACTAGCAATTAAACCAACAAATATGCATTGCATATCTAACAATATTTCTACTAAACGTATAACAAAGCAGTTATCCGAAAAGAAGTGTAAGCTTCATTATAAGAGACAACATCTGAAAAGTGTGATATGATCAATGATATATCATGATATCTGCTAAATGCAATCAGACATTATCAGATGTTTTGCCAATACACGTAAACTGAGATACTTTGAACTACAGTTCCTATCAAAACAACTATGCAAAATTGTAGAGGTATTCTTTCGTAATGGTGTCAATAGACATTAGGGTAGTATAGGCACTAGGCAAAGCAGAAAAAGTTACAAAACAAATCCAGTGTACCATAACTGACAAAGGAGATAGTACAGAACTTTGCATCTCATCAATTATACGTAGATAACTGCTGGTTGGAAGCAAATAATAGTGTATGTAGGCACGTTTGCCTTAGTTTTGGCAACAATCCAGAAAACATAAAGTAGGATTATGCAGAAATAATAGTGATTATCGTGTAATTATATCCTAAAATTAACAGAAATGATGGAATTGGTACCAGATATGATACGAGAAAATAAAGAACCATGAAAGGTCGAGGAAAATGGAGCAGAAGAGGAGAACGGCGTATGTTCTGGCTAGGTTCTGACTGCTGCTTTCAATGGCGACGAGCGCGAACAATGAAATCCCCAAATTAAAAAGCAATACACCGTTGTAGATTGGGCCGAGCGATCCAACCAATGCGCAGCCAATCTGAGCGTAGATCAGATTGAGGGCGAGCCACTGAAGATTGTCATAATCTCGAATCCAGGTGTGTAAAGCTCTCCACCTCAATCCACCACCACAACGCATGATATGCCAAAATCTCCTCGACTGTAATACAATTTCTCCGATGCTGCGGTTGTGCTGAGTAAATTCATTCAAAAGAAGAAGCTAATTGCAGTGTCGGAGTGCGAGTCGCGGCGAGTCTCCAGTTCCACGCTGGGTCTACCAAATCCACACTCGTTTCCATTTTTCTCCCAAAAGTCCCCTTTAAACTCTTAAATTAATTACTTGTTTCCTTTCCTGTTTATTTATTTAATTATAAACCTAAATTTTTATATGGATCATGGTCATGGATGCGTTTATTTAGGGCATCGTTGATATTTTTGTATTGAGATTTTGAGATTGTACTTATATTAAACAGAAATAAAAATGTACCAAAAAATAGAAAATTTAAACTATATTTGAACGAAAGAATAACAGTGAAGATATACAAAGAAATGAGAACGAGATTATATTTGTTTATATATTTTTTATGAAATTTATAGATGAAAGAATGTGCTAGAAATAAGAATATGTTAGGATTTATAGTATTTTCTTAATGTTTGTTGACAAAAAAATATATTTGTTTATGCTTGTTGGTGACTTGTTGGGTCGGGTTATAAATTAATTTTTTTCTATAAAACCAACCATCTCATCGAGGGATCAGCTTGTGCATCAGCGTTATAAGTTTGTGATATCAGGACGATTTACTCGAGTTTAATCTCATATGAGTGCATATGTTTTCTTGATTTGTATGAATGTGTGTGTTCTCTCGATCTCATATGAGTGTATATTCTCTCCCCTACTATCTAGGAAATACGGACACTTCGTGAGAGATGACGTAATGTATCGGATACACATTAGACATAATAATTATCGATACTCCATGGATAAAATATCGACCTAGATATATGATGCTGCTTTTTAGAGCAGATCACTTCAAGTCAACTAGGTTGACCAAAATTTTCTTCCCAGAGGGAAATCTTTACGTCGAATCCTCTTCCCAGGGGGATGTCTTCTCGTCTTTTCCCCTTGAGGGAAGTATTCAAGTCTTCATCTCTAGAGTGGAAAATCCATGGCGAAACTTTCCCGCACATGTACGCAAGCGTTAGGTGGGTCCTGGGGTTGCCCGGGAGGCCCCTCCGATGCTCAAATCAACATAATGAAGAGATAAAAAAATAATAGTAAATGAATACTGTATTAAAAATGCATAGGAGGATTATGAATTAATTTACTTATAGATAATATGAGGGACCTTTTTATACCTAGGAAATGGGCCCCGTGGGGTGTAGGAGAATTTGGCCTATGAGCCATACGGACACCATTGGGTCAGTTTATTTATTAAGACTCCATTGAACAATTAATATTAAATAAACATATATAAAATAAATTATACATTAATTAATTAAATACCATTTTTGCCCAACATAAGCCCCTCCGTCTTTGCGATGGAATGAACCAATCACGGGAGCTAGATCGATCATTGTATAAAGCTTGTCTTTGCTTGCGCCTCTTGTATTGCCTTTGGAGGATCTTTAACTGTTTTGGCACGACGACGCTCGAAAGGAGAGTCTTTGACCATGTCTTCCAAAAGTAATTTTTCTCTCTCCACCTTTCAGCTTTGAAATTTTTTGCTTTGTAGGAGACTTAGGAAATTTCATGAAAGTTGAGGTGAGAGACCATGGAGAGTTGGAGTACGTCAAGCGGAGAGATGGATGAGAGCATTATGGGCCGCAGAGGACGCCCCGAGGCGTCTCCCCGCATAGTGAGCAAGGGCGCCCCTTTGGAGGAGGTGCCCATCCCAGGGAGCCCCTTTCGTATGCTTCAAGTCATTTCTCGGACTTTTGGGTTTTCTGCTTATGTTCCCAAATTTTGCGTTCTTCTTCCGCCGTCTTCTCTGGAGTTTAGCTTCTGATTCCTTGTCTTTGGGGACTTGTTCTTTATATGCGTAGAGATGAACCTTTCCCTTTTGAAAGGAACCTTTAATTCCTCCGGAGTGGCTGGAGATACTTGTGTCCTGCTATATTCCTTCCGGAGCTCGGAGGGAGCACCCATCTCAAACTCGGATGGAGCACCCTTTTGGAGCTCGGAAGGAGCACCCTTTTGGAGCTCGGAAGGAGCACCCTTCTGGAGCTTCTTCCAAGTTTCTGCTTGTATCTCTTCCCCACTTGTGTTATCTTTTTCGTCTTTTTCTTGCACATTTTCATCATGGAGAAGAACTCACAGGGATTCTTGCAAGGAGACCCCTTCCTCCGGGGTCTTAGCCGGAGGAGGAAATGGTTTACTAGTACCCCATTGTGAGTAGGCCTCTCCCATTCGGAGTCTTAGCCGGAAGGGTTTTTTCCACTCGGGATCTTCTTTGATAGAGCAGTTCGCCAATGCCGAAAACTTCTACAGCACAGTGGAAAGACTTCTAGCGAGCTGATTGACATCTTCCCGATGATGGTGGAGACGACGAAGATGAGCATTGAGAGGTTGATCTGCTGACAGATATGAGGCGCCCCCTACTAGAGTAATGCTAGTTATTTCTTGGCCTGAAAGCCCTTAACGCATGCCCACCTGTTTAGTGCTTGCTTCACGTACTTAGATATTTCTTTTTCTCTTCTGGTCTTGAGGTGTTTCTTCGCCCCATGAGGCCGAATAATATTTCGTTGCACTCACGCTATATGAATGTTTTTCCTTATGTTTAACTGATTTCTTTTATCATGTTTTACTCCTAGTATTTGCATGTGACTTCTTGTAGGGGAGAGACTTGTTCATTTTCCACGTTGAGGTGGATTTTTCCCTTCGGAGGGAAGCCTTAATTTATTCGGAATAGCCAAAATTACTTATTATGGAGCTACATGAGGTCGCTCTTCCCGAGATCCAGGGGCGCCCTTCCGGAGTTCGGAGAAGGCGTCCTTTTGGAGCCCGGAGGGGGGTACTTTTTTTGAGCTCTTCTTCAGTTTCTACTCCATCGCTTAGTTCTTTCCTCCCGGTGTTAGAGTTTTTGCCTTCTTTTTTTGCTAGAAAAGAATATTTCGCTGGGTGTCCTTCCGTGGCTCGAAGTGGGCGCCCTCATTGAGCTCATGAGGCGCATTCTCGGAGTCTGGAGGAGGCACCTTTCTGGAGCTTCCTTCATAATTTTTGATTTAGCACTTTGATTTCTCATCCACACGTGTTATCTTTTTCGCCTTTTTTTCTTGCACATTTTCATCATGTAGAAGAATTTATGGGGACTGTTACGAGGAGGCCCCTTCATCCAGGGTCTTACTGGAGGATGTGTATTACTAAAACCTCCATGAGGAGGCCCCTTCCATATGGGGTCATAGCCGAAAGGGGTTATCTCACTTGGGGTTTTAGCTGGGTGAGGCCTTCCTGTAACACCCCACTTTTTATATATATGAAAGTGTTATATTTTGAAAAAAAGAAATAAAAATATCTTGGGACGCTACGCCTAAAAAATGTTAGCGAGAATGAAATATTTTGAAAAATAATAACACTTCAGAGACACATAAAAAAATTATTATTTTAACGGAAAATTAAATGCGTAAGCGATTTTAACAATTAAAAGAAAAATAGTCATTCATGATAATAAGTAATGGAATTTAAACATAGTCAAACGTATTCCAAAGCTACAAAAACTAAATAGCAGGATAACAGTAGTTTAACAAAACATTAAATTCAAATGGTCAGGTAGACCCTAAAATATTCGTTCGAAATAGATATTTATTTAAAATGAAGATTAATCTAGTCATTCCTCATCGCCTTCATTACGCCAAACTCCATCTGAAAAATCATTGGTAATAGTGGGGTGAGTAAAAACAATTACTCAGTGAGAAATCACATTTGTTCAAGCTAAATAAAATTCATGCATCACACTAATGAAAAACCTGCAACATATATCATAGCATCATAGAATCTTGGCATCATAGAGTTCCTAGAACATAAAACTCATGTAACTTGAATCTTGGAGTTCCTAGATCAAAAAGCTGAATCTTGGAGTTCCTAGAGCACAAAACTCATGTAACTTGAATCTTAGATCATAAAATCCACTGAGCAAAACTCGCAGGACAGAGCATGTGCATTTTAAACAGTAATGTAGAACAATCATAATATTTAACAAGAATAAATAGTAAAAATTCCCCACCTTGAAACATAAGAAAAGATCCGATGCAAACTATGTATTGGTATGCCTTGAACTCCTAAATCTCCTCTCTATCCTCGTCTCCTATTACGATAATAAAATTATTTATCTAAGAAATCTTAAATCTTAGAACCTTAAAATTAATAATATTATAATCTTTATAAAGTAGATAATGTAAAAATGATATTATTATGAATATTACAGATTTGTTATGTAAAATATTGAGAAAAATAATATAGATCTAATAGATTGGTTAGAATATATATATATATATATATATATATATATATATATATAGGATCATATGTGGCAAGGGCCTTACCATCTGGCAGTGTGGACAAATCTAAGCCATTACTATGTTTAATCCAAAGGCCAATGTTTTTTCGATTTTTTTAAATTGAATACAACCCATTTAAGGGCATAATGGACATTTTATACTTATAAGCACACGCTATTTTTGGTAACCCCCCATAACCTCCCCTTTTTTTGGGATTTCATTTAATCTTTCCCACTTCTTTGCAATCTTATTTTTTTCACACAAAATCAAACCCATTTTTTCATCTATTTCTTCTTCATTATCACAATCCACCGTTTATTTTTTTTCTTCTTCATTCTACCGTCGAGCGCCGAACAAAAATTCGTTTCGGGCGACGCTTGGTTGGGTTCATTCGACATCAAAATCCAACACGCCCCTGTAGTATTGGTAAAGGTCGATTTTTATTCGATTTTTTTAATTTTTCGGTTGTAGATTTTTGTGGAAATGATTTTCCCTTATTTTTCCTCCCCTTTTATGTCCAGTCACGATGATTTTTTTCTAGGTTTTTGGAGTTAGTTGCAGTAAGTAGAACACACAATTTTTTTTTTTATTTTGAATTTACTAGGGTTTTATTCTTCGATTTTTACAGACCCCCCTTTTTCTTGGGTTTATGGAATTATTTTTGTGCGAAATGTTGCATATACAATTGATGTTTAAAGAGTATTAGTTTCGTATACAGTTAGAGTACAATCAGTGCACAATTAGTTTAGATGTTGTATTCTCTTTGCTACATCGCATAATTAGTATAGTTCATGCACATTGTGTAATGTTACATAGATGTTTCTCACTTCCAGGTTAAATGGCACGAGGAAGCAGTAAGAGACCTGCATCCCTAGGGCCGAGCGAGGGTGCGAGTGATGGTAATCAGAGCCTAGAGGTCAAAGACCACAAACTGAGGAGAAGATCCGTGCCCAAACTGAGAAAATTGTAGATTATATTTTTTTTTGGCCCATTTTGTTTTATTGTTCCCGTGGAAATAAATTGATGAAAACTTAGCTATAAGTTGGTATACATTTAGTAAATAGTTGGTATACAATTAGTTCAGTTATTTTTATTTTAATTGTGGATATGAATTGATGAAAACTTAGCTATAGAATGGTATACAGTTAGGCAATTGTTGGTATACAGTTAGTTTCTCAATTAAACATCTAACAATGCACTACTGAATACTTATATTATCACCAAATATTGGACACGTATATACCAACATATAATTTCAGGGCACCCTAATGGAATTATTTTTATACCATATTTTTATGGTTATAAAGCACCGAAGTCTGCATATGTATACACCAAAATATGCTTCCAATATACAATATTGTCAATATTTTTATACCAACTTAAGTACTAGTGTTTAGTCTGAAATAAACATCCAAACACACCATATTTCATGTTATATTAACACCAAAATATGCATATCTATACACGAAATAATGCGTCCAGAGCACAATATTATAAACATTTGTATACCAAAATATTGCGTCAATGAAGAGTGAGAATCCGTTTTTTCCTCATTATTAGGCGTATCTGTTATGGAAATCTGATATTGAATATATCCCTTGATTTTAGGAAAGTAAATATGGTATTATTTTTACACCATTTTGATAGTTACCGATTAGCACCAAAATATGCATATCTATACACGAAATAATGCGTCGAGCAGCACAATACTATAAACATTTGTATACCAAAATATTGCAAGCGATGAAGAGTGAGAATCTGCTTTTTTCCTCATTATTAGGCGTATCTCATTATGGAAATCGATATTGAATATATCATTTGATTTTAGGAAAGTAAATATGATATTATTTTTACACCATTTTGATAGTTACGATTAGCACCAAAATATGCATATCTATACACGAAATAATGCGTCCAAAGCACAATATTATAAATATTTGTACACCAAAATATTGCGTCGATGAAGAGTGAGAATCCATTTTTTCCCTCATTATTAGGTGTATCTCATTATGGAAATCGATATCAATATATCCTTGATTTTAGGAAAGTAAATATGGTATTATTTTTACACCATTTTGATAGTTACCGATTAGCACCAAAATATGCATATCTATACACGAAACAATGCAATCGTCAGAGCACAATATTATAAACATTTGTACACCAAAATATTGCGTCATGAAGAGTGAGAATCCATTTTTTTCCTCATTATTAGGCGTATTCACATGGAAATCGATATTAAATATATACTTTGATTTTAGGAAAGTAATTATGATATTATTTTTACACTATTTTGATAGTTACCGATTTGCCCTTTTTACACATAAAATAAATGAAAAATGGTGTATTTTTAGGCTTAATTTGAATCATTGATTAAATAGGATGGATGGATGAGATCTGTCCACACTGCCACATAGTAAGAGGCTGCCACATGAGATCTTATCCCTATATATATTAAACCCTTTAAAGTTTGAAGACTTTATAATTTGAATTTAAATAAACACACACTAATAATATAAAACATGATATATTATAAATCTTAACACACATGGCTTGTACACACACACACACACACACACACATATATATATATATATATATGATTTGGTTCAAATGAGACCACCCTCCCTAGGTGAGACAGTGTGGACTCATCTTACCCATTGATCTTAAAAAATGAAGGGATGTGAATAATTCAGTTTTTTTAATTATTTCCTAATTTTTGCTGATTTTAAGGGTAAGCTTGTAATTTTGTAATTCAAATTAGTGGTCCCAACGGATTTTATGGGCTGAAATTAACACTGCCGGATTTTGTGGTGGAATTTAAGGAACGTGTTTTTTTTCCAAATATTTTTATTTTACAACATAGTTAGGGTTCTTCTACTGCATAATTAGACATAAAATAATGCATATTTAGTTATTTTGTTGGCACTATTTTACCAAAACAAGACATAATTGAATATAATGTACTGCATATGTAGTTATGCTACACTGTATAAATAGGTTCAATATAATGTATATTTAGTTATGAAAATGGGATTGCTTTGGAAATTATAAAAATGGGATGTTACATAATGTACTACATATTTAGTTATTCCACAATGCATAGATAGTTTCTAGATAATACATAGTTAGTTGATTTTGTTGCATAGTTTATGACGTCTTGCATAGTTGGATATACTGTACTACATATTAGTTTTTTTACGCATAGATAGTTTTTCGGATAATGCATATTTAGTTGAGTTTTGTTGCATATTTAGTTTTGAACTCACTTACCGTTATTTCTCCGTATTATTGCACCGATTTTTCTTGTTTTTTCTCTGTAATTTTCGAGTTCTTCACGCTTTTCTTTATTTGCGTTAATGGAGGAATGAGAGAGAGAGAGAGAGAGAGAGAGAGAGAGAGAGAGAGACGTGAGATTGGGGAAATTGGGAGATGTATGAGAGAGAAAGAGATTTGATTCCATTTTTGTAACTAATTTGTTATGTTATTTTACCTTACTACCCTTATATTGATTAAATTAATATTTTAATATATTTTTATCCATTAAATCATACCCATTGATTAATAGTGGGGATGGTTGAGATTAGTCCATTGTGTCTCACCTGAGACATGGTCTCACTTGATCCTCCCTATATATATATATATATATATATATATATATATATTTAGTGTTTATACACACACAACACACACATTCATATATAAATAGATATGTATGTACATTAACATATAGTTATATATATATATATATATATATATATATATATAGGTATATGATCAAATGTGGCAGGAGGCTTACCATGTGGCAGTATGGATCAATCTAAGCCATTAATTTGACAATTCTAAAGGCCCAGTTTTTTTTAAAAAAAAATTAATTTCGCCCAATTAAGGGCGCAAAGGTCATTTTGTGCACAAAGTAACTCGGGCAGTTTTGGTAACCCCCCATAATCCCTTTTTTTGGGATTTCAATTACTCCCATTCCCACATTTTGCTCCACTCTAGTTCATCAAATTCCAAAACTCCCAAATTTTGTTTCTCTCTCTGTCTCCTTTTCTCGATTTGGTCTGGTCGACGACATTATTCAAACATTTGAGTTTTTTTTTCGTTCGAAGGTTGCTCACTAATTTTCGACAACGACACTGTTAGGAAATTTATCTTGTAGATTTTGATGATACCATGTAAAACTTAAACTAAAAAGTTGGCACCCCATTTTCCTTGTAATTCGTATTGTAATAGATAGGGCTGGAAAAGCTGAGTCAAGTCAGCTATGCCTAGAAATACAAGAAGTCAAGTGAAGACTGAAGTGAAGACTCCGCTGCAAGACAGCTGAGTATGGCAAAGAAGCAAAGTCAAGAACTCGACTGAAGGTGTATCAGTTGTGAATCAGCTGTGTGAAGAGTCAGTCAAGTCAACTCAAGAAGCCAAGTCTCAAGTTGAAGTGACAGATGAGTCATCCAAAGATTGGAAGCTAACTCAAGTCACCTGGGGAATAAAAGACTCCAGTCAAGTCAAGACAACTGAACGAGATCCGTTGATGAAAGTCAAGAATGTTACTCAGAATGGTAACATGTTAAAGTTGTTAGAGATAAAGTGTTAGTTCCAGTTGTGTGCAAAAGGAACAACCCAATGGGAAGCACTGCACCAATTTTCAGAAACGCTGCAATGCTGCAAGACATTAAATACGAGGACATGTCAACATCAAGGACTGCAACAAGACAAGCCAACGAACACAACTGACTTTTGAAATTAGTCTATCTCTTCAACGGGCAAAATTTCAAAAGTTTACTATAAAAGGCTGAGGAAACTCATTGAGAAAAGGTTACCTTGCACACCTGAGAAATCAAGCATTATTCAAGCTATTAACCACAAATATTCTCAAGTATATTCAAGCAAATCCTCAAGCCTGAAACTCGAAGGAAATCGATCCAGCACAAGTTATGAAGAAAAGACAACTTCAAATCTGTTGAAGAGGAAACTTTTGAAGAATCAAAAGGGGTCTACTTTCCAAGGAGGATTGTAGGAAGGTTCAAGGTCGAACCAGTATCAAGTTATTGGAGGTCTTCGTGATCAAATCCAAGAGCTTGAGAAAGTGAGCTGAAGTAGCAAAGCAAATTTTTGTGAAGAAGGCCGAGTCGCAAGCAGCCACCGTGTGACCAAGGTTGTCTCTAGATGCTCACCACGTTGTAAACGATCCATTACATAGTGGATTCCTCCATGAGTTGGAGAGGACATGATTAGAAGAATTACCGCATCTTCGAACCTCTATAAAAATTAGTTGTGTCATTTATTTTTTCAAAGATATTTATATTTCGCATACTTACATCATATCTGTCGATAAACTCATATTTGCTATCCAACCGATTAATAACCAAGTGCTAAAATCAAGTGTTAAAACAAGCTTAAAACAATTCAAAGGGTGTTAAGTCTTCCTGATAAAACCAACACAACCAAGTTAAAGTTCGGGTTAAACAAATGAGTTATTCTATCAATAGCTCTATCGAAATCATTGAGTGGCTAACTTAGTCAATAACCAACTTAGTTGTCCCTCAAGGACACAAATTGTTTGAGTTAACTCGTAATAATTTTAAAAGGACTAAAATCAAAAAATTTGTAAGGTTTATTCAACCCCCCTCTTCTAAACCTTACTCACACCCCTGGGACCTACAAGTGGTATCAGAGCGGTTGGTTCATTGAGCCTTCCGCACTGGTTACTGAACTAGATCTTTATCTTTTCAAAAGGTTTTAAACACTTGTATTTCAAAATCTTTCATTTTTAGCAAAGTTATTATCATGGAAGCAAATTTGACACGCATTCCTATGTTCACTGTTGAAGAATTTGATGATTGGAAAATTCGTATGCAGGCTCATCTATCTTCTCTACACGATGAAATGTGTCTTGTGATAGAGGATGGCCACTGCAAATATTGAAAGTGAACACGGCTGCAATAAGAGCTACTGCAGCTGAAGGAGAAGAAGGCTATTTCTGCTTTGAAGACCCGACCATGGTTGAAAAACCAAGAACTGAGTGGACAAATGAATATAGGAAGAGATAAAACTTGGACAATGTGGCCAAGGACATACTCTACAAGACTTTGGACAAAACAATGTTCAACAAAGTCAAATCTTGCAAATCTGCAAAAGAAATCTAGAATAAACTGACTGTAATTTGTGAAGGATCATAACAAATTAAAGAAAATAAATTGTTTGCTGTTGTTCAAAAATTTGAAAATTTCAAAATGTTTGCAGGTGAAACCATGGATCAGCTGGATGCCAGATTCACTGAAACCACAAATGAACTTTCAGCTCTTGGGAAGGAATATACACAAAAGGAAATGTGTATGAAGATCTTGAAGCCTCCCAAATTTTAATGGGAAATGAAGACTATGGCTCTGAGACATTCCATGGACCTCTCAAGAACATCCAACCATGAGCTATTCTTAGACCTCAAAGCCTATGAGTTTGAGCTGAGAAGAAAAGAGCAAGAGGAGACAGTTGTACCCAAGACAAGACATTTTTGGGTAGTCAGGATGGAAAGAGATCTGAACCAAAGGAAGCCACAGACCAGAAGGAGATTGCCCTAATGGTTAAAAGATTAAACAAGTTCTTCAATAAGAACTATAAAAGAAACAAGGGTGAAACCTCTAGGAGACATTCAACTCCCTCTAAATCAAGGGAAGATAGACCACCCAAGAGAGCTGAGCATCAAAGGGTAGAATATCATAGAGCTGATAACCCAAGAACATAAAGAGCTGATCAAAGAGCTGAGAACCTGTGTTGGAACTGCAGACAACCAGGACATTTTGCAGTTGAATGTTCCTATCCACCACTCAACAAATATATGAATGAAGAAGAAAGAAAAGTCTTGAGAGAAGAAGACATGAAAAGAAGAAAGCCATGTTGGCTGCTTTGAGAGATCACTTGAGACAATTGAGTCTAATGAAGCGGCGGGACTCGAGAGAGTAGTGAAGCTGACTACTCAAGTGACTCTGAAGAAGAGGCCATGATCTGCCTTATGGCTAAAGAACAAGATCAACCAGACCAAGAAGATGAGGTACACTCTAACTCATCTCATTCAGATTCAAGTGATAGTGATTGTGACACACACACACACACTTCATCACCCACTGATCTTTATGATTCATTAGGCAAAATGATGAAAGATTTTGAGCACATTAAATCCTTACACACACTTCTAAATGAGGAAAACAGCCAGCTCAAAAGCCAAAACTCACAACTAACTAAGGAGCTGAGTACTCTAAGTCACATAGCTGATGAGAACACAATACTGAAGGCTGAGAATGCCAAAATGATAGCAGAGATAGCTGCTATAGAAAGGATGGAAAAAGACCTCAAAAATGCCTTATTTACAAAGCATCCAAATCATTGGATGATCTTATCATGAGTCAAAAAGAATGTGGAGATAAGACATGTATAGGATTCAATTCCTTCGTGCACAGTCAAACTCCAAGAGTGATTTTGGAAAAAGGATCTTCAAGCAATGAAACATCTCAAAAATCCAAAACACCAAATGGTGCACCCACATTCACTCCTAAGCATAATCACAAACAAACTGGCCTTGGATATAAAGGGAAAGGAAAACAGACAGTTGAGTATGCTGAGAGGACAACTGAGAAGAAATCCAGCAGAGTTCCTCAGCAAACTACAAACAGAAAATACTCAGTGAAAAGCAAACAGAGCTACCAGAAACCCCAGAAATTTCATCAAAGAAATACACATGATGGGAATGGTAGAAACTATCCAAACCAAGCTGATTGGAACAATGTGAAATATCAGCAAAGACCAATGGAATACAAGCCTAAATGGCAAAGACCTAAACCTCAACAAAGGTCATTCCAAAGGGAAAAGATCTATTATCAGCACACATACACACCCATGCACTACACTCAGAAACATTACAACTATCCCAAGAAAGCAATTTCTAAAACACACACACACATGCATACAGACAGAAGAGACAGCTGTATGAACCTAAAACCCCCAATCAATTTGCTAATGTGCACTATGATTATGGCACTGATAGATGGCAACCTCTTAGAGTCAAGTCCTTTGGCTATAGGTTGGTTGGATCATCTTATAGCACTAACCCCTCAGGACCCAGGCAAGTATGGGTACCTAAAAACTAATTTTCTTGATTGCAGGTTCAAGGAACAATTGAGTGCCAAGGAACCTGGTGTAAGTCCAAGCGGCTACGATAATCTAGAGGGGGGGTGAATAGATTATCTCCATCTTTTCGATTTTGCCCTCTTTTAACAATCGAATGCTCAAACAAAATAATAAAGGTGCGGAATGTAAACAACACACGTCGATTTAAAGAGGTTCAACCCACCTAGGGCCTAATCCTCTACCACCCCAGTATATCCGGGATGGATTTCGAAAAGAAAAAGAATTTTATTAATTACCAAAATTAATACAAATTCAACTTACAACACCTTGAAGAGCACCACACTCTTCTTCAACACCACCTTTGAGATTACCACAATCTCCCTTTGAAGATTACCACAATCTTCCTTCAACAGGGCACTTTGTGAAGATTACCACAATCTTCAACCTTGAAGAATACCAAATTCTTCAACACCTCAATAAGAAGATTACCACAATCTTCTTGTACCTATCACCTAGATCATCCAAGTGTGCTCTTACCACAAGAACACTCACAAGGATATCTTGTGTTTGAATGATAACAAAAATCAAGATTACAACTCAATAATGAATATTACAATTTGAGTGCAAAGTGTAATCAAGAATAGCCTAGACCTCAAAGATGTGAAAGTGATAAGCTAGGCAATTTTACAACAAGAATAATAACAATGAAAGACCAAGTGTTTGCTTGAAGTGTATCTTGTTGTGTTGTATCTCAATTCTTGTTCTTGTTGCTCCAAGACTTCTCTATTTATAGGAGATGATTGATCAAGCATAGGCTCCTCTTGGGGATTGAAAATCTACAGAAAAATACAATTAAAATCAAGAATATAGCTGTTAGAAATCAATCCCACATTTTAAGGAAAATGTCTCCACTGTCAAACGGTCGAAATTTCTTTGTCAAAAGATAGGGCGGACGGCCGCATTTAAATAGACGTTGGAAAAATACACAACAAAATAACACGGCGACGGCGACGCGTCTACCTCGGCCGGCGACCATCACCCCAACCGTCCTCTCATGGATTTTGCAAAGATCAAGTGTTCTGCTTCAAATACACTTGCAGTGCACCGGTCGCGCCGCACTGGGCGGCCGGGCGACCTGGCCGACACCTTGTTTTCCTTCCGTCTCATTTTTCTGCTTCTAAAAACATCTTCAGTACGGGTTGCCCTATAGGGCGACCGGTCGATCGAGGAGACAAATATTGTCCAATTTTTGTCGAAAATAAAACTCAAGAAATACTCCAAAAAATTGTGTAAAACATTTTAAACCGATCGGGAGTATTAGGACAACATTTAGAAACATTGTTTTGGTGTAAAAAAACATTGACAAAAAATCATTAAGAGTGTTGTCCAATTTTGTCGAAGATAAAACTTGAAGAAATACTCCTAAAATATTAAAACCATTTTAAATCATTTAGGAGTATTTGGACAACCTTTAACACCATTGTTTTGGTGTAAAATCAAAATCATCAAAATCATGATAAAACCATTTATCAAACAATCTCCCCCTTTTGATGATTACAAACCAAAATAATTTTAACGAGGTCGATTTTGAAAACAAAACAATTTTACTCTAAGTTAAAGAGAACTATCCAGTTGTGAGCGACAATATTCCATGCAATAAAAACACAAGGATGGGAGTAGAGATATTCAAACACATATAGCAAATGCTCCCCTATCAACATGCACAACAAAGAGTTATATAGAAGCAACTTAAACATAAGCTAAAATATTAGCTTTTCGATATTGAGCTTAAGTATCAATAACTTAAAAGCTCCCCACAAAGAGACATCATTAGAAACATATATAAGTCCATACTACAACCAATGGACCAAGATTCATACATAACCATAATGCACCAAGTGGACTAAATATGATCCACAACTTATGGCTTTATGAAGCCATAGCTTATAAAACTTCTTTTCGTTAAGCTTATCTTAGCTTTTATGAGCTAATGAGCTTATAACATGTTTCTCCCCCTTTGGAATCATCAAAAAGAATGTTAGCACGATAAACACATCATATATTCTTAGCAAAGTGTGCAAGTAAACCGATGTATCGAGCGATTTGAACATTGAAGCTTATAAACCAAATAGGAGGGAAAAGTCGAATCATACGACTTGAAGAAGCTTATGAAAATTCATTTGATAAGCAAAACATGATCTCTATAAATATATAAGATTTTTGAAATCGAGAGAATCATGTAGGTGATGAATTTTTCATTGAAACATTTTATCGAACACTTGGCGGGCGTCAAAAATTGAAAAAGATATATATAGCCCTTGTAAATAAAATCAAGCCAAGTTTTTCATCACCAAATGCAATTTAATAAATATCATTCATCAACAATTAATAATCTCATCACATTCATATATAATTTCATCACGATAGTACATATAGGCCAAGTTCTCAAGGGTTCAACCCATTGAGATTAAGGAAGTAGAATTCTTACCATTAGATCGGTAAAGACGAGCAATGATGATGATAGTCGAGCTAGATAATCCCCAAAATATATAATTCATGCATCAAAACTCATTTGAAGTGAATTGTGTGTGAAATTTGCAAAGGGACGAAAAATGGCCAAAATAAGGTAAAATGGCGAATCTTCAAGACAAACCGTTTTAATCCAAAATATAGCTCAGGCGGCGTCGTGGTTGAGGGCGACGGTCGGCGTTGAGGCGACCGGTTGCCGTCAACCTCATCAGCCCACCTCTTGCCGCTTTAATAAAATCCGAATTTTCAACCAAAAATCCGATTTTTCGCCCTAAGTTTTAAAAACGTGCAAAATGCAAACGTATACCTCATTCAATATACATTATGTCATAATCAAGCTCGAAATGAGGTAAAATACTCGGCGGTGAGCGATTAAAAAAAAATCCATGAGTTATCCTTGAGACGGAATTAAACACATCTCAAGTTTTTATTAAAACATGCAATCCCTTAACAATTATATCGAATCTCAATATGTTTAGTTCGATTATGACGAACCATAGTTTGAATAATTTTGACCGGACTTGTTATCCGAAAAATAAGAACATTTTAAAGCTTTGGATACAACAAGTCATAAGAAGAAGTGCCTTTCAAATATTTGAAAATTTCTTTTAACGACACTTTAATGAGATTCGTTGGGATAGTTTTTGAAATCGAGCATATAGACATAATGCATATGGAATGTCGAGTCTATAGAAATAATACAAGAAAACATACCTCGAATTTGTTTGTCGGCCGATATGCCTTTCTCAACCTTTGTCAATCTTTAGACATAGAGGTTGAGATAGTTCTTCTTTCTTCAATGCTTAACTCCTTCAAGAGTTCTTTTGAAATATAACCGTCTTCTTGGCATTGAATGATTTGAATTCCAATGATCAAATTTGAGCTTCCCTCATCATGATCATCTTGTTCATCTCAAGTTCACCTACATAAACTTAGGAGAATCTCTTGCACAAAATATTCATTAGTAGCACCAAAAATATTCTCATGAATATGCACAAGCAAACAATCTTTCCCTTTTTCAAGAAACAAGGAGAGTAGTATCAACTTTACCTTTTGTAAAATCATTTAGCAAAAATGGCTAAGTCTATCATACCATACATGGGGTACTTGTTTGAAACCATACAAGGCCTTTTATAAAGATCATTTGGCCTAGAAAAATTTAAACCCCGATAGACTTCTACTTGAATAAAACCATTTAGAAAATTGGATTCAACATCCATTTGGTAAAGCTTGAAATTTTCTTAAAACAAGAATGGGCAAGTAAAATGCAAATAACTTCTAAAAAGAGCTATGAGTGCAAATATTACATCAAAATCATTACCTTCTTCTTGAAAATACCTTCGAGCTACTAACCTCGCCTTAGTTCGACCAATGTTGCCTTGGTCATCGAGTTTGTTCCCGGTGCCCATTTTGCATTTATAATCGTTTGTGATGGCATCAACTTCCAAGTATCATTTCCTTTTTAGCTCCTCTTGCAATTCTAAAAACCAATCTTCATCTTGGAGCATCAATTGAGGAATTTGTCTTCTTCATCACTATTGGGCATCCAAATGATCTAATGTGTTCATAATAGAACATTTACATCCAAATATTTGGAGTATTTTCTTTTCTACACAACTCAACAAACTTATTACAGGCATTTCTTATATAAGCAAGAAAAATAGCCCAAGTGTAATAACATGCCTCAATTGTCAACCACAAAATATCTTGCAAAAGAGTATAGTAGTAAGAGACACTATATATATAGATCATGAAGCAAGGAACACTTACTATGCATTTAGAATATCATCAAGAGTCTAATAAATTATGCAAGTTCAAATAAGCTTAAGAAAGCTATAAAAGGTCTCTTTGAAATTTGAAAATCCGATGGCATATAATTGAGACCTCATTTAAAAGAAGTATTTGAACAAAAGTTGACAAAGCAAATATGTGCAATCAAATATCGAATAGTGCCTTTCAAAAAAATCTAAAAATCCTCTTAATGACACTTGTATGAGATACTATAAAAAAAACAAGCACATAGGCATATGGCAATACATATATCGAGTCTATAAGAGTAAAAGTAACACAAGTAAACATACCTCGATAATTTATGCCTTTCTTGACAAATAATGACGAAGATGGCCATTTGTGAAAAATGTAAATCCTACACAATTCTTAAAATAAATCTAGAACAAATCATTATGATAAAAGTGTAGGCTAGTAGATATCACAAGTAAGCTCATGCCATAAAAATCCATAAGATATGATAAACCACTTGAGTCTAAAAATGCACAAGAGTTTTTTTTTTTAAAAACATCATATAAGGTCTTCTTTTCAAAATATTTTAAAACCACATATATATATATATTGAAGACCTTAATTTTAAAATAAATATATGAAAACTCATTTTGCAAATAAGGCACAAATAAAAACATGCATAATAGACAAATAAAATGCATATTCGAATGGGGAGATACGGGTTACCAATTACGCCATTTCCATGGGTTGTGCCGTTCCCATTGTTGATGATATCTTCCCCTTGAGAAGTCACTTTGTTGATGATGACTTCTCCATTTCCAAGTTTGGTTACCTTCCCATGGTTGATGGTTTCTTCTTCTTTGAAAATCATCTTGTTGATGATGTCTTTGCCATTTCAAGGATTGTGTTCTTCCCATTTTTGATTATACGCTCTTCTTGAAATTGGCTTTGTTGAGAGTAGTTTCTCCTTCTTTGATCAAATGAAACGTTCATTTGATGTTTTCTTGGTGGCATGAATTTTCTTGATCATTATTTCACGGGTACCTAATAACACATTATTTTGTGGTACCCTTATGTGTTTGGTCCTTTAGGATTAGTCTTGAGACTTTTAGGTCTCCAACAATAATTAGAGCTATTTCTAGCCCGACAAGTGTTTACCGTATGACCCTTTTTACCGCAATAAAAACAGGTAATAATTCTAGGAGCATAATGACCAACATGCTTATAGACTTGATTCCTTTTCATATGATTAACAACATTAGGCTTATGATCAAGTCCTTGTTTCATTTTATCACAATTATGAACATCAACAATATTAGGCATTTTGTTGGTACTTAAGTTGGATTTTAATAAATCCTTTTTCATGCCTTCAATATTCTCAACAAGAGTACCATTTTCTATTTCAAGGTTTCTAACCTTATCAAGAGTGGTGGTGTGAGCACATGATAGTGATTCATAGGAAGTAAATAAACTATCCTTATCATTTTTCAAAATATTGAATTCCTTTTTCAAATTTTTGTACTTAATAAGCAAGCTTTGGAATTCATCTTGAAGATCATCAAAATCATTTTGCAAATCACTATAATCATTTTGAATAGCAATATCATAAGAAGTAGAGGGCTTAAGACATACCTCATTTTCTTCTTCAATGCCCATAAAGCAATGTGTTCAACTTCTTCATAGTTGGAAGTTGTAAGAGGCTTGTTCCTTAGATTTGACATTGTATCCCTTTGAGAAGTAGATGCTTTTGTTTGACTCCTTTCATTTGCAAATACTCCATAGATGGCTTCTAATTTTTGCCATACTTCATGTGCCGATGGAATTCTATAATATGTTCATATTCCAAATTAGTAAATGAACAATACAAAATATTAAGAGCTTTACCATTTAAGGAGATGAATTTCTTCTCTTCATCATTGAGCTCTTTGGTGTGTGGTGTATCTTTCATCGGAATGGACTCTCCATTTATGACGGTGTTCCAAATGTCGAACCCGCAACCTTGTAAATAACATTCCATTCTTTCTTTCCAAAAAATAAAATTTTTGGAATCAAATAGTGGTGGCTTGGTGGTGGAGGTGCCGGATAGATGAGCTTCATTCGTAGCCGTCGATCGTTTCTCTTCACTCGCGATGTGAAACGAGCTTGCCAAAGAGTTTGGCTCTGATACCACTTGTAAGTCCAAGCTGCTACGATAATCTAGAGGGGGGGTGAATAGATTATCTCCATCTTTTCGATTTTGCCCTCTTTTAACAATCGAATGCTCAAACAAAATAATAAAGGTGCGGAATGTAAACAACACACGTCGATTTAAAGAGGTTCAACCCACCTAGGGCCTAATCCTCTACCACCCCAAAGATATCCGGATGGATTTGAAAGAAAAAGAATTTTATTAATTACCAAAATTAATACAAATTCAACTTACAACACCTTGAAGAGCACCACACTCTTCTTCAACACCACCTTTGGAGATTACCACAATCTCCCTTTGAAGATTACCACAATCTTCCTTCAACGGCACTTTGTGAAGATTACCACAATCTTCAACCTTGAAGAATACCAAATTCTTCAACACCTCAATAAGAAGATTACCACAATCTTCTTGTACCTATCACCTAGATCATCCAAGTGTGCTCTTACCACAAGAACACTCACAAGGATATCTTGTGTTTGAATGATAACAAAAATCAAGATTACAACTCAATAATGAATATTACAATTTGAGTGCAAAGTGTAATCAAGAATAGCCTAGACCTCAAAGATGTGAAAGTGATAAGCTAGGCAATTTTACAACAAGAATAATAACAATGAAAGACCAAGTGTTTGCTTGAAGTGTATCTTGTTGTGTTGTATCTCAATTCTTGTTCTTGTTGCTCCAAGACTTCCTCTATTTATAGGAGATGATTGATCAAGCATAGGCTCCTCTTGGGGATTGAAAATCTACAGAAAAATACAATTAAAATCAAGAATATAGCTGTTAGAAATCAATCCCACATTTTAAGGAAAAATGTCTGGCACAAACGGTCGAAATTTTCTTTGTCAAAAGATAGAGCGGCGGTCGCATGAAAATAGACGTTGGAAAAATACACAAAAAATAACACAGGCGGCCGGCCGACGTCTACCTCGGCCGATCGACCATCACCCCAACCGGTCCCTCTCATGGATTTTGCAAAGATCAAGTGTTCTGTTTCAAATACACTTGCAGTGTACCGTCGCACTGGCGGCCGGTCGACCGGTCGACCTGCTTGTTTTTCCTTCCGTCTCATTTTTCATTTCTAAAAACATCTTCAGTACGGGTTGCCCTATAGGGCGACCGGTCGACCACGAGACAGAAATATTGTCCAATTTTTGTCGAAAATAAAACTCAAGAAATACTCCGAAAAATTGTGTAAAAACATTTTAAACCGATCGGGAGTATTAGGACAACATTTAGAAACATTGTTTTGGTGTAAAAAAAACATTGACAAAAAATCATTAAGAGTGTTGTCCAATTTTGTCGAAGATAAAACTTGAAGAAATACTCCGGAAAATATTAAAACCATTTTAAATCATTTAGGAGTATTTGGACAACCTTTAACACCATTGTTTTGGTGTAAAATCAAAATCATCAAAATCATGATAAAACCATTTATCAAACACCTGGTACATGGATAGTGGCTGTTCCAGACATATGACAGGAAACAAGAAAAACCTGTCAAGATTCAAGGAGATTAGAGGTGCAAAAGTCATATTTGGAGGAAATAAAGCTCCAGGGGAAATCAAAGGCACATGATCTATCAAGAATGAATTGGAAATCACATATGTTGCTTATGTTGAAGGCCTCAACTTCAACCTGTTAAGCATCAGCCAACTCTGTGACAAGGGCTACAATGTTGGATTCAATATGGGAGTGTGCCAGATCAAAGATTCTGAATCAAATGAAATAGTGCTGCAAGGATTAAGACAGAAGAATATGTATGTCGTAGATTGGTCTACGGCTACACCAAGCACTTGTCTGTTAGCAAAGAGCACAACCGAATCAAGTTGGCTATGGCACAAGAAGCCGAGTCATCTGAACTTCAAGACAATCAACAAGCTTGCAAGGAGTCATCTTGTGGAAGGATTGACAGACTCATTGTACAAGAATGAAAGTGTATGTGATGCATGCCAGATGGGAAAGCAAATAAAATCTTCATTCAATGACAAACCAAGTCCTTCTTCAACAAGGATATTACATCTGTTGCATATGGATCTATTTGGTCCAGTTGAACCAGCCAACATAAGTGGAAAGAAATACATTTTAGTGGTGGTAGATTATTATTATTCAAGATATACATGGACAATCTTCATGTGCAAAAAGAAGGAAACTTTGCAGAAGTTACCTCAGCTGATGAAAAGAGTTCAAAATGAAAAGAGTCAAACCATTATAAAAATAAGGTCTGATAGAGTAACTGAGTTTGTCAATGGGATAATTACTCAGTATTGTGTTGAAAATAGTATTGCTCATGAGTTATCTGCAGCAAGAACTCCACAACAGAATGTAGTAGCTGAAAGAAGGAACAGAACTCTCAAGGAAGCTGCAAGGACCATGTTTGCCGAAGCTGGATTGCCTAAGAGATTTTGGGCTGAGGCCATTAACACAACATGCTATACTCAAAATAGATGCATGATTAAAAGGAAATTAACCAAGACTCCCTATGAGATTTGGACAGGGAGAAAGCCAAATGTTGGGTACTTCAGGATATTTGGATGCAAATGCTTCATCCATAACAATGGCAAGGATAATTTGAAGGCTTTTGATGCTAAAGCTGATGAAGGTATCTTTTTGGGATACTCAGCTGAGAGCAAAGCCTATAGAGTGCTGAACAAGAGGACTATGGTCACAGAAGAGACTATCCATGTGGTTTTTGATGAACCTAATGTGAATGGAGAAGAGATTGAAGAGTTAGCTGACTAGTTGAATCAGCCAACTGTGTAGAAGAGTCCTTATGTTGAAGCTGAAGTAAGAGCAAACAACCCAGATGAAGATGAAATAGCTGAATCTCAAACATAACTGGAAAGTCTACAGCTGAATGAAGATGAAAGAGCTGTTTAAGAAAACTTAGCTGCGAGACCGCTGAATCCAGTTGACTTGCTTCAACCTGATGTGAGATGGCTGAGAGACCATCCACTAGAGTTAGTTATTGGAGATGTTAGAGATGGAATAAGAACCAGATCCAGAGCACATCATGAAGCAATGTTCACTTGTTTTATTTCCCAAATAGAGCCAAAAGATGTGTCTTAAGCATTGGATGACACATTGGATTCAAGCCATGTAAGAAGAGTTGAATCAATCTGAAAGAAACAATGTATGGGAATTGGTGCAGAGGCCAACCCATCAAAATGTTATTGGCACAAAATGGGTTTTCAGGAACAAGATGAATGAGGAAGGATTTGTTGTAAGAAACAAATCAAGATTGGTAGCCAAAGGGTATCACCAAGAAGAGGGTATAGATTTTGATGAAACCTTTGCTCCTGTTGCAAGACTGGAAGCAATAAGGATGTTTCTTGCCTATGCTGCACATAAGAACTTCACTATGTATCAAATGGATGTGAAGAGTGCATTTCTAAATGAACTGCTAGAGGAAGAAGTCTATGTTGAACAACATCCAAGCTTTGAGCAGAAGACTATTGGAGATAAGGTGTACAAGCTCAAGAAAGCCCTAAATGGACTGAACTAGGCACCAAAAGCATGGTATGATACATTGTCTCAATTTCTAACTGACAATGGATTCACCAAAGGCAAAGTGGATAGAACATTCTTCAGAATTCAAGATGGAGAGAGTATATTGCTTGTTCAAATATATGTGGATGACATCATTTTTGGATCCACAAATGAGGAGCTGTGTGATAAGTTCTCAAAACTCATGCAAGTTAAATTTGAGATGAACATGATGGGAGAACTGACTTTCTTCCTAGGACTTCAAGTCAAGCAATTGAAGGATGGAACCTTCATAAGTCAAACAAAATACACCAGAGATTTAATGAGGAAATTTGGTATGGAAAAGAAGTCTTCTGTGAAAATACCAATGAACACATCAATCAAGATGGACATGAATGTAGATGGCAAGGCTGTAGATCAAACCAGATATAGAGCACTTATTGGATCATTGCTCTACTTAATGAAACCGGTGAGACATCACCTTTCAGAGGTGTATGTGCAAGATTTCAATCTGCACCAAAGGAGAGCCACATGACTGCAGATAAGAGAATCCTAAGGTATTTGAAGGGATGCCAGGAAGTTGGCTTATGGTATCTAAAGGAAGGTGGATTCAAGCTTATTGGTTACTCAGACTTAGAGTATGTTGGATGTAGAGTTGACAGGAAAAGTACTTCAGGTACATTGTTGGGAAATTATTTTGTAGATTTTGATGAATGCCATGTAAAACTTAGATTAGAATGTTGGCACCCCATTTTTCTTGTAATTCTCATTGTAATAGTAGGGCTGAATGAGCTGTGTCAAGTCAGTTATGCCTGGAAATACTAGAAGTCAACTGAAGAAGTGAAGTGAAGACTCACTGGGAAAACGATTGAGTATAGCCAAGATCGAGGACCAAGGACTCGATCGAAGACGTGGTGAGGGACACAGTGTGTGGAGAGACAGTTAAGTCAACTCAAAGAAGCCATGTCACAAGTTGAAGTGACAGATGAGTCTTTCAATGATTGGAGCAGACTCAAGTCACTTGGGGAAAAACTCCAGTCACCTGGGGAAAAGGTAGCTGGAAAGAGGAGTTAACTGAAAAGAATCCATTGCACAAAAGTCAAGAACATTACTTAAACAAGTAATACACCCATGCTGCCAGGTCTTAAAGTGCTCAGTCCCAGAAGCGTGCAAAAGGAATAAACCAATGGGAAGCACTGCACCTCGTGTCAGAACCTGAAAAGCTGGACATTCATTTAATACGAGGAAATGTCTACATCTCAAGATTGAAGACCAAGAAAAGACAAGCCAGCGAACATAAGTGACTCTTGAAAATCAGCCCATCTCTTCAACGGACAGATTTTTGAAAGTTCACTATAAAAGGCTGAGGAATTTCATTGAGAAAAGGTAACATGAACCACGAACAAACAAGCATTATTCAAACTCTAACCTGCAAAATATTCTCAAGTTATTCAAGCAAAATCCTCAAGCCTAAATCTCGAAGGAAATCAATCCAACACAAAGCTGTGAAGGAAAGACAACTTCAAACTGTTGAAGAGAAAAACTTTTGAAGAATAAAAAGGGGTCTACATTCAAAGGAGGATTGTAGGAAGGTTCAAGGTCAAACCAATCTCAAGTTAATTGGAGGGCTTCGTGATCAAATCCAAGAAGCTTGGGAAAGTGAGTCAAGTAGCAAAGGCATCATGTGAAGAAGTTTCGAGTCGGACGAGAAGCTTGATTGTGTGACCAAGGCATCTCCAGAGAGAGTCCAAGGAGCAAGTCACCGTGTGATCAAGACTTGTCTCTGGGCGATAACCACTTTGTGAATTGATCATTACTTAGTGGATTCCTCCAGGAGTTGGAGAAGAGAGGATTAGAAGAATTACCCCATCTTCGAACCTCTATAAAATTTACTTGTGTTAGAGGTGATGTCCGGATAAGTTCCAACTGGAGTTACATTTCAGCATATTTACATTTCTCGCACATTCATTTTATATCTCCTGATAATTTGCTATCCAACTGATAAATAACTAAGTGCTAAAATCAAGTGTTAAAACAAAGTTAAATCAAATTCAAGGGTGTTAAGTCTTTCGCTGAAAATCTCATCACATCCAAGTTAAGGTTTAGACCAAACAACTGAGTTATTCTATCAATAGCTCTATCGAGTCTGTTGAGTGGCTAACTCTGCTGATTAACTAACTTAGTTGTCCCACAAGGACTTAGCTGTGTAATTAACTGTGTAATATTTTAAAAGGACTAAAATCGAAAAGTTGGTAAGGTTTATTCAACCCCCCTTCTAAACCTTATTTACACCCCTTGGGACCTACAAGTGGTATCAGAGCGGTTGGTTCATTGAGCCTTCCGCACTGGTTACTGAACTAGATCTCCAATCTTTCAAAAAAAGCTATTAACGCTTGCTCTTTCAAAAGTCATTTTTATTCAGAAAAGTTATTATCATGGAAGCAAATTCGACACGTATTCCTATGTTCAGCAAAGTTATTATCATGCGAGCACACTATGATGACATTGATAGGGAGCCGAGAGAAATGAATGACAACAAACAAGAAGAATTTAAACGATCTGTTGATTTTTGTAATTGTATGTATGGTCCAATTTATCTGACTTTAATATAATTATCTTATAATAACATCATTTTGTTTGTGTTAAAGGATTTATATATGGATAGAGTTGTAATGTCTATTCATTCTGTCTCGATGGTTGTGACGTGTGTTTGGTCATTGACAACCGAAAGCATTCGAGATAGGAATGCTGTTGAGAAGAAACGTGGAGGTTATGGACAAGGTTTCATTGATTGCCCAATTGATGAGGCTGGACCTTCTGGATCATGGAATGATCAGCCGCCGCCGGCTTCAATCAATGTTGGTGGTATGCAGGCACCTGGACCGCGTAACGATCAGTCGGCGCCGGGTGACACTGCTGGGGGTGTGCATGTTGTTATTTTTTATATTTACTATGCTTTTGAGTTAGGAATGATTTTTATTCTTAGTTTTAGTGTTGAAATAATGTTAGTTATAAAGTGGTGTAACATAGATATATATTTAACATAATGTTAGTTACAGGTATGCATAATGTTAGTTATTAAATGGTGTAATGTTAATTAGAGAATGATATATATTAGTCATAAGAAATGACTTAATATTTAGTTACAAAATGGTATAACATTAGTTATAGACAAATGTTCTGTTAGTTATAACTTGGTACAATGTTAGTTTTCCATTCATATATGGTGAACAGTTTTATATTCCTATATACAACTTGACAAACATTTGTATATCAAAATTCAACTAAATGAGCATGAAAAAGTTGTTTAATGTGTATTACATTTTTTTGATATTATTTTGGTGCAGAGCTATGTTGGCAATATTTTGTCAAAGCTGGCGTCGGTAGCTACTGATGTAATGGACAATATTGTCCTGTTGAATAATGCTCCTTGGGAGCTGGCTTCGATTGCTGAATTTGGTAAGATCAAGGATGTGGCTAGGAAGTTCATATGCTTTTCCGGGGAGAGAGCTAGGGAATAAATTGTTGTTGGAGCAGCCATTGGTAGCGAAACTCAACAAATTAATGCATTTTGGAGTAACTCGGAAAATATAGCTGCACTAAAGAAGGTTGAACAAGCTATTTGCCGGTGATATGAGTTCAAGAAAACTTCTGATGATATCCCCAACTTCAGTACTGGTTTGACGCATGAAGCAAACATTGCGAATTGGGATGATGTCTTAGAGACATCGCGTAAATATTTCGAGGAGAACCCGCTTGAGGAACAGTCGCGAGCTGAGGGCGTAAGTTTCCTTTTTTTTATGTTAGCATTTTCTTTTTGTTATAGTATTTTTTAATTTATGGGATTTGCAGGGGGTTTTGTCGAAGGATAACAACAAAGGTATTGGGATTGATGGTATGGGTGTGGGTCAAGGTGATGGTGGGTTGGTTGCTGAGGACGGGCAGGATAGGATTGGTGGGGAGACCGACATTGATGCGGTGGGGACCGAGCAGCCAGTTGAAGCAGTGGTGAGCGAGCAGCCTGCTGGAGCAGTTTACACGCGGAAGAGTACGATAAAGCCACGCAAAACTGTGATGTTGATGTCGCCCTTCCGGGCTAGACATGTCGACTTTGCACAGAAGATGAACAAGATTCATAATGCAGTTGCCAAGTGGGTTTTTGATAACGTTGGGGTTAAAGGTTACATATTTTTATGTGTGTTTTTCAATTAGCCTATTTATATATTTTGTTTTTATGGGAGACACAGATCTTATGAGAGAAGACTTGGAGACAATGAGGCCCGGGGAGTACATATCTGTCAATGTTATTGACGTGTGGGCGAAATTGTTGAATGAGATGGAGGAAGTGAGGGATGCTAATTCACCTCCGAGGTTTTTTCTGACGAATATGGTGATAGTATATGTCCATTTTTAATTTAGTGTCTTAACAATTAGTTTAATAAGATGCAATTATTAATAAGTGTGCACGGTTATGAATACTATGATGCAAATTTACTTATATTATGGTGTAATATTAGTTATCTTATGGTATATTGTTAATGATTTACTGTGCACAATCACTAGTAAGAGGGTGCATAGTTATGTATAATATGATGTAACTTTACTGACATCATGGTATAATGTTATTTATTATATAGTTTTCTGTTAGTCATATTTTGGTGCACAATAATATTTAATGTGATGCATATTTACTTATATTTTGGTGCATATTTACTTATATTATGGTGCACATTTATCTGTTACAAAGTGTTTTTTTTCACATTCAGAGGTAATGGGTAAAGTGATAGTTATTACATAATGATTTGAATTTTTTTGCTTTGCAGTTGTACTCTGTTGTGTCACCTGCTGATGATTTGTCAGAGGAAAGGGTTTTGGCATTGTTTTTGGAGGTTTTTGATTTGGAATTTATGGACCCAACAACGGCTAGTTTCAGGCTATTGAAATGGTATGAGTTTTTAGAAGCTTATGAGTTTTTGTTTCTTTTTCTGTTTATTAATGATTGGATATATGTTGATTCCTTTTCAGTTCTTCTTCCCGATTTTCAAGAGTGAGCATATTTTCGTGATATGCATTAACATAAAGAAGAAGCATTGTCACATTTTGGACAACTCTTCAGTTGGTGGTACCAGTTGCGACAAGTACGAACAAATGTCGGAGAGACTGGTAATTTGTAGCTTTTATGGTTTGCCCAATTATTGTTTATTTACTTCTGGACAATAAATGATGCAAATTTAGCTATAAGTTGGTATGCAATTAGACAATAATTGGTATACATTTAGTTATAAAATGATTCACATATGCTTTTGCTACACCTTTTTTTTTTGTTTGACTGGTTTGATGTTAACATTGATTTTTTTGGCACTTTTGTTGTATTTGTTTGAGTTGGGTGTGTTCTCTCAATATATGCAAGCACGTGGGTGTTATCAGGCAGCACACAATGTTGAAAAATATTCCCCAACAAGACTTGTTATGTCATAGAGGGATGCGCAAAACAAAGTCGATTGTGGGGTCTATGACATGCGTCACATGGAGACCTACATGGGGGAGCATTGAAGAAATGTGATTATGGATTTGACAAGGCTAATGCCACATAATTTGCACAATTGAGGACGTTATATTGCCATGCAATTCTAATGCATGACCTGAACCAAGAGAAAGGTAGGGTTCTTAGGTTGGCTAAAAAAAATTCAATGACAAGTAGATTTTATATGGACATTTTGTGTGGTTTGTTAGATGGGGTGTTCTAAGTATTTTTTAGCGTAGTATATTAGATTAGACTATGGTATTTCATTGCTAATTTGATAACACTTTGGTAACTTATTTACCAGTGAACTGATGCAAATATGTCTTCTATGTTTTAAGATGTGACTTATTTATGATGTATAATTAGTGAAGAAATAGTGCACAGTTAATAGCATTGTAGTACATGTTTATAACATTTTGGTGTATACATGTTAGGCTGAAGCCTTTTGTATTATTTATAGGTGTTAATGAATTTTTTTAGTACATATTTTATAAGCACTATGTGCACTTTTAGTACTAAAATTATGCTTGTGTTTTGGATTACAATGCAATCGTTTAAAAAATTGAAATTCAATTTATTTGTGAGTGTACAATTAACGATGAAGTGGTAAACATTTAATAGTAATTTGACACACATATAGTGTTGAATTGAGATGGTGTAAGAATACCAAAAAATTAAAGACAAGATAAGTTGGCGCATAATTAGTGATGAAGTTGTGTATACTTAATAGTAACTAGGCACACATATAGTATTTGTATTTTCGAAGCATTTATGGTTTTTGCCCAGTTATTTTTTATTTAGTTATATAGACATAAAAATGATGCACATTTAGCATGGAAATGATATGTTGGGAAAATAATTTTTAGATTTTGATGAATGCCATGTAAAACTTAGAATAGAAAGTTGGCACCCCATTTTTCCGTTGTAAATTTCATTGTAATAGATAGGGCTGGTCGAAAGAGTCAAGTCACTATGCCTGAACATGCAAGAAGACAACTAGAGACTAGAAGGAAGACTCATTGCAAGGCGGTGAGTGTGGCAAGGAAGAGAAGACAGAACTCGATCAAGGTGCAAAATGAGATACAACAGTGAAGTATCACTCAAGTCAACTCAAGACAACCAAGTCTCAAGTTGAAATGACAAAGAGTAATCCAATGATTGGAAGTCGACTCGAAGTCAATCGGGAAGTTAAGAAAATGCAGTCAAGACGAGATAATCGAAAGAGATCCGTTGCCGCGAAGTCAAGAGAATTACTTAAACAAGTAATACCTCCATATCGCCTTTCTTGAAGTGATCGATCCCGAGAAGCGTCGAAAGGAATAAACCAATGGGAAGCACTACACCTGTGTCGAACTCGAAAAGTCAAGAATCATTCATACGAGGAAGTGGCAATTCCAAGGATCGCAACAAGACAAGCCACGACCACAAGTGTCTTTTAAAAATAAGCCTATCTCTTCAACGGGCAAATTTTTGAAAGATCACTATAAAAGGCGAGAATCACTCTAAGAGAAGGTTACCTGAACCACGAACATTCAAGCTAACTTTCGAACTGTAACCAAAAATATTCTCAAGTCATTCAAGATCAATCCTCAAGCCTACATTACGAAGGAAATCAATCCAACACTCACCTGTGAAGGAAAGAAAACTTCTATCAGTTGAAGAGGAAAATATTTGAAGAATTAAGGGGTATACATTCCACGGAGGATTGTAAGAAGGTTCAAGGTCGAACCAAGTCTCAAGTTTTTGGAGGGCTTCGTGATCAAATCCAAGAAGCTTGAGCAAGTGGGTCAGTAGCAAGTAGCAAAGCGTACCCTGAGCGAAGAAGGCGAGTCGCACGAGAAGCCGGTTGTGTGACCAAGGCATCTCCGACCGAGTCCCAAAAGATCAAGTCACCGTGTGATCAAGACTTGTATCTGGACCGTTAACCACTCGTATATTGATCAATACTTAGTGGATTCCTCTAGGAGTTGGAGAAGAGAGAGGAGTAGAAGAATTACCCCATCTTCGAACCTCTATAAAAACTTATTGTGTCATTTACATTTCAAAGACTTTAATTTCTCGTGCATATTACTTTTATATATCTTGATTAATTTGCTATCCAACCGATAATTAACCAAGTGCTAAAACCTAGTATTAAAACAAACTTAACCAAATTCAAGGGTGTTAAGTCTTCTGCTAAAACATATCACAATCGAGTTAAGTCTTTAGTCAAAACAATCGAGTTATTCTATCAACAAATTTCGCTCGATTCTATTGAGTGACTAACTCTGTGATTAACTAACTTAGTCATTCCATCAAGGACTCACCAAAGTATTAACTCAAACATTTTAAAAGGACTAAATCAAAAAGTTGGTAAGGTTTATTCAACCCCCCTTTCTAAACCTTACACTCACACCCCTTGGGACCTACATGATATATAATTAGACAATAAATGACTTACAATTAACATAAGACAAATTTTTGATATTAGTATTTGCATAGTATAATATTGAAAATGGTTGAAAAGGGGCTTTCCCATTCTGTTGGTTGTTCGGGACATGTACGGCTGTTGTGTGATGCAATTTTGCCACACATGCCACACTTTCTCTTTAGTTTGGTACTTGCACGGATTGTCTTTTTCTTCTGACTCTGTATCCTGCTTTTAATCCGGCTCCCGTTGCCTTGTTACGTGCTTGTTGTGGTGGCAATACTGAGTTGTCCATTTGAGAACTAGAGTCGCGGTAAGTCTCAAATAGTGCATCATTGCCACCGACATGTCACTCATCTTGTTCGTGAGATAACTTGTCTTTGTGTTCAGATAATAAGCATGCTAAGTCAGCCAATTTTTCCACTCTATTGTTTGCAAGTCTTATGCAGTTGTGGAAGGTTGACCATAATTCATTTAGTGTTGTGGATGCTTCTTGCCCACCGTTGAATTCGTATAGTTGATCGCTTGTTGTTGACGGATATATGGATGCTAGTCTCATCCATCGATTAGGTACGTATTTCTTGGGAATTTTGTTGAGTTTCTTGAATACAACGAATATGTGCTAACACAAAATACCGTGCATTTCGAACATCTTGCAGTTACACACCGCGCTTGTTTCTTCCTTGCAATACAATACATTGAAAATAGCATCATATTCGTCCTTTATTGAGTAGGAATATCTGCTACCTGACCTAGTGACCATATGCACTGAACATTTGTAACACGCAGTTGCAATCTCTATGCTTATTTTTTTTAAAAATAGCATGTGTGTACAATGTTGATGCATGTTTTTCAATGTCCAATGGTGTCTTGCACTCGGGAAAAAGTATGTATGTTACTATTGTTGTTTAGTTTGTTTACCGCGTGTCGTTGGGAATCCATTGCGCTATCAAAGTGCATGAAGAACTCTACCAATTTGACTTGTGGGTTTGTAAACCCGCCAAACCAGTTGTTTGTGTTTTCAGACTGTGATGTAGTTCGCATCAACCCCCCCATGGGAACATCTCGAAAATAAGCAGGGATCCAACTCTTTCTGATTTCAAACATTTTAGTAAACCACATATGGTTTTCAAGATTAAAATTTGTCATCACTGATTGCCATAATTTTTCAAATTCAGCTGGTTCATTTTTTTCATCCTAAACTGGGGAATGAAGACGACGTAATAATTCTTCATTCTTGAACAATGTATGTCCGACTTTGGTGCTAACCTTTTCCATAATGTGTCACATGCACAAGTGGTATCTTGTGGTCTTGAAAACTATCTCAAATGCATTCGTCATCGTCGAATCCTGATCGATCACAATGTCGCATGGATCTTTGCGCATTGTTTCCATAAATTTTCTGAATAACCATACATAGGATTCCTCATCCTCCTTCAATAGCAATCCACAAGCAAACGTAATGGTGCAAAAACCATTTTGTACCTAAGAACATGAAAGTTTGGCACGCAACAATGTTATAGTAAATGTACACCATGTTATTTATATTTATACACCAACGTTGTTCTATGTATGCTCTGCAATTCTAAGTTACATAGTACAATATATCAATATTTTTATACCTAAATAATCATCAAGGCATACTCTCTCAAAATAAACTGTAAAACATGCACTATTGTAAGCTTATTTGTGCACCATCGTATACATACATGTACACCAACATAGGTGTCAGAATGCAACAACATTTATGTATACATGACCAATTTACACTAATTGTGCTTTATGTATACATTATATATACACTAGACAAATACTATATGTGCATCATATAATGATCTATATGCACTAGACAAATACTATATTTGAGAACAAGTATACATTGAATTCCAGCATTCCTTCAGTAAACGTATACCATATGATTAATATATATGTACACATATAGTGATCTATATACGCCACATAGTTTTTTCTAGCTAACATGTTTGTGTTGTAAGTGGATCAAATGAAATCACGTCCCCGAACATTGCATAATTTTGCACTTAAATAGGGTCTGCCCAGAAAAATCTCGTTAGTTGGTCTTGTTCGTCCACGTCATAACTGAAGGCCATTCATGGACACGTCTCCTTTTTTTTCTAGAATCTGTCGATTTTTAATTTTGTGTTTGCACCTCGTATGCGTGTCTTCAAATCTCTTTTGAAATTCTTGAAATCAATTGGTAATGCACCTACTTGCGAATATCCACCAACCATTTGCATGAATAGGTGATGTGACTTCGAACTGCCTATGTTGGCCTTTGAACAATTGATAATAAATTATTTGTGTCCAAAATTTAAATTCTAATTTACCTTAAGAAAATGCCTATACGATTCTGAATTAAAAGAATGCATGTGGCGCTCTTCGAAATTCCTTATAGTGTATGCATCGTTCATTGTGTATTCTAGTATGCAAATGGCATTGCAGCCACAACAATTTGAAACTCTGTTGCATTGTTTTGTATGTGAACTATTTCCTTCCACACCCCCCACAGACGATGTTTGTTTCTAACCCTCTCTGTTACAAACAATGTATTGCAGCCGGATCTCTTTGTTTTTTAAATTTTCTTGAGGTTCTTATTCATATGTGGAAGCCACATCGTTTGTCGTATTCTCTTTAAAATTCCACACCTTTCTCCAAAGTGGTAGATTGCATGTCTATTCCCGGTATTTTATCTTATTCTATTTCAGGTATCCAATACTTGGTAGATATTACTAGGCTCTCTCGCACTTCAACGTGTTGGATACTTTCATCATTAAAATCAGCATACTACACCTTATACTACACCTCTTATGTATAATACTTACATTATACAAGCCTTATACCCCAACTTTTATACTTCAATTTCAAATTATATTTTTCCCCAACAATTCCCACAACTCCAACATTCCCCTCATTTTTCCCACGTATTAAGACTTAAAAAATTATCTCCCTCTCTCTCTCCCTATCACACGGCCATTAGGCCTTGTAGTGTAAGACTACATTTCATTTTAAAATATTAACAATATTATACTCTGGAAGCATATTTTGGTGTACATATGTGCATACTTTGGTGCTAAGATAAGCATTTAGTAATGCATGGTTTGCTGTTTAATTAAGATAGAAAGCTTTGATGCTTATTTTAGTATACAAATATTGACAATATTGTACTATGGAAGCATATTTTTCTGTGAATATATGAGTTATCAGATCTAGGCCTAGTTTATATATGTTTGTTATAATCGTTAATCGCATGATCAATTAGTTGATATTATGCTTGCAAGTTTGATGAGATGATTCATGATTCTGAATTCTACATGTTTTTTTTTCATATCGTTTTCACCGAGTTTAATTGTGTTCAGTTTTAATTGATCTTTTTATTATTTTTCTTTAGTTAATCAAAATCATACAAATTTGGTTAGAATGTTTAGGATTTATTTTATGTTATTTGTGACGTACGATAATTATTTGTCGGCTAAGTCTTCCTTGAGAGACGACTTGGGATAACTTGTCACCCTACAATTGATCTATGTTTTGCAAGTTTTTGTGTATATTTTGAGTGATGATTTATACATATTTTATGCGTGTTTTATTTGCATGTTGCATATTTTAGTGTTATGTTGTGTTATTTTGTTGATTTTCTAGGTTTTGATGGAAAATACAAATTTTGGAGCAAGAAACGTTAACAACTCATTTTGCGCAACTGCGGTAGTTGTTGTATTTTGGACATAATATTTTCGTCCAAAGTCCAATTGACATGGTTCTAGCACCATTGGAAAGTTAAGACAAAGTTATACAATGTCTAATTTTGCTACTAAATGTAAATGAAGACGTTTGGATAGATTAAAATCATGTGCAAGTGGAAATAATGTGTTGAAATTTTGGAAATGGTACGTCTTAGTATTTTGGCCATAACTCTCTCTAGAAAATTGATTTTGAGTTCATTCAAGTAGATATGGAAAGATAAGAGAAAGATCTACAATTCATATGAAGGACCAGAAGCAAAGTTTGATGTTTTGAGGGTGCACGGTCGCGTGCGGCTGGTAGCAGGCAGCAGGGTCTTGCGCGCAAAAGTGAACGGTCGTGTGGTACCGTGCGAGGTCGCACATGGTGACTTCCTGAACATGAAATTCATGATTGTTTTTACCTTTCTTAGCTATTTCACCTTGTATAAAACTCTAAGCTTATAAATAGGACTTGGGGAGCCCATATTTTTGAATACTTTACTTCCTAGCACTTTTAAACCTTAGTTTTTGTTATTTTCTCTTCCATTCAATATTGGGATTGCTTGAGTTCTTCCCATCAAAGTTCTTTTGCGGCCTAATCAAAGCATAATATTTCTTCATCTTCTTTATCTGATCTCAACTGTTTGGTAATTATTATTATTGAATGATGATGTTTATGATTGTTTTCGTTCTTTCAATTTAAATTATGATCTCATCTCCAAGCATGAACTAACTTCTTTGTTCTAGGATTAAGATGATTTAATTCAAACAAATAAGCATGAGTATTGACTAACTGATTTGTTTTCCTGAATAAATTGCTTTACTTGATGATTAATTGTTTGGTCAACTTTTGATTATTTTGAGGGAATAATTGAGTTCGAGAGAAGATATTATTCCTGAACTAAATTTATTTAGGGGTTAGATATGAAAATAGCAAATTAGTTATGGATAGACCTAATCTATGAATACGTGAGTTATCAGATCTAGGCCTAGTTTATATATGTTTGTTATAATTGTTAATCGCATGATCATTTAGTTGACATTCTGCTTGCAAGTTTGATGAGATGATTCCGAATTCTAGACGTTTTATCCATATCATTTTCACCGAGTTTAATTGTATTCAATTTTAATTGGTGTTTTTATTATTTCTCTTTAGCTGATTAAAATCATACAAATCTGGTTATAAGATTTAGGATTTATTTTTATTATTTGTAATGCACGATAATTATTTGTCGGCTAAGTCTTCTTTGAGAGATGATTTGGGATAACTTGCCACTCTATGATTGATCTCATTCTCTTGCTAGGATTGTTAGACTCTCATAGATGTTTAGCGGTCGAACAATCGCATTACAACATTGGTTGTGCCATGGTGTTATGTGGCATGATAGCACGATCATAATAAGAAACCTTGGTTGTGCCATTTGTGGCATGATGACACGATCAAAATAACTCGATCGTGCCTTGTGACACGATCGAGTATATCATTGTGCCATCCATCTTCTTTTTCCCCAAACCCTAACAGAACCAGAAAAAAAAAAATCAACTCCATAATTTAAACCAAACTCAATTTTACGCAATATTATCTAATAATTACATGAACTAATACAACTATAAATGTGAAATTAAAGTAAAATGTGACATTTGAAATTAATTAAAAATATTTATCTCCTCCTCCATTGCCGAACTTCTTTCACGGTCGCCACCTCTTTAAGGTGTAGGATTTTGTGGTGTACTTGGGGGAAAAATGTAAGGATAAAACAGAAAATTATGGGGGTGTATTTAGTAAATGGGTTGTGTTTTAAAAAGTGGATGAAAGTGTATTTAGAATGTGAATGTATTTATTGATTTTGGGGTGTTAATAGCGCCACCCATCTACTTAGTGGGAAGTGTCAAATATGGTCAGGTGACCCAGTTCCATATCAATTTTAGCCTTTGACTCTTCAGATCCATTAAAAAGAAAGAAAAATTACTTACTTACTCTCTCTCTCTCTCTCTCTCTCTCTCTCTCTCTCTCTCTCTCTCTCTCTCTCTCTCTCTCTCTCCCCTCCTTTTCTCCCTAAAATTGACTTTTTGCTTCTGCCATATCAAACTTCAAAATCTCTTGTCAAAAACGGCTAGAAGACGAACGGAAATTGGTAGCAAGTCAACATGCATCATCCACAGTTGACCTTGGTTCAAGTTTTAGAGTTTTCTCAACCAAAATAGCTTATTTTTTGATGTGGAAATCGAAACCCCTTTCACCAGGGATTTTTTTATCATTATTTGTGTTTTCCTTGTTCTAATAATCATGGGGAAAACTTTTGTATTAATTTTGGTTGCAAATATATGTATTTGATAAAAAATACATTAAAAACGTCTCCAGTCATTTTTAATAGACTCTAGTCGATTATGATGTTTGTTTTGTTATCGGTTCATATTTGTGGCTATTTTACTCTTTCGTGAACTAGAAAATCTTATTACCATTTGTACATATTTTTGATATTAGTATCGCAGATGGATGACAAAGTGAAGCATTTCTTTTCTAGGTTTTTGGTAAACTGAAATATTTATTTCTCTCTCTTGATATTTGATTTTTATGCACTTTGAATACTGTTTTTAAAAGATTTTATCATGTTTGGACTTGATGATTGACTCAGTTTTGTTAAGAAATGGGGTTTCACTTACTGTAAATATAGAAATGGCATTAATATAATATTTTGATCACCAAAATTCAAGCAATTCAATGTTTTTTGCATGGCTGGCAATACCAAGAATATCAAATTTAAGTGTGCTCATGTTATATGTATATGTGTATGTATTTCTTTTTTATCTTGCATATTAGTGAGATATTGTTTCCCTATGTTTATGATTGGATCATTCTTATGTAATTGCAAATTGGATTATGTTATAGATTCTGAGTTTTGGTGTGATGCAAAAGTGTCAGCTCGATGTAACTTGGAAAGTTTGGGGAAAGTTATAATAGATTGAATGATGAATATAAAGAGAGGTTGTTAAGTTTTTGTTTTGTAAATTTTCATTACATGAATAAAGAAACTAAATTCTCGGGCAAACTAGTAAATTCTTTATTGGTTCGGAGGACCATCCATGAAGACGTAGTAGGGATTGAAGATGAAGATGAGATTTGGTTCTTTTTGGTGGTTCATCCAAAGCTTGTTTATCGTTGAGAGAGTTCACTCTCATTAGCTGATTGAAACCTAGGAATGAGGAGAAGTATATTGATAATTTTTCCAGTGAGAATAGGTTAGCAAAAAAATATTTTAATGCGCGTAAAATTGTGTCAATGAGAGAATTAGAATCGGCAGTTTTGGAGAGGGTAGAGGACGAAGAATATAAATACAAGTTCGGAATAGTACTCATTTATCAGAGTATCTTGAGAGCAAAGGAGAAAGCTACATCGATTGAGATGGACGAGTTAGATTTGGTTGACGATCTTGAGTTGTTCAACTCATATCCTTGGGGCCGAAAATATTTTAATCACACAAAATTGGGGTTCGTGAGAAATTTTAAAAGTGTTCTCACCGAAACATACACTTCATATGGATTTCCATTGGCTATACATGTACAAATAAATTATTGAACATATTATTTAGTTAGTTGATATATTTTCTCAAGTTGATTAGTAACTTGTTACTTATATTGTTTATTTTTTCAAGGTATGGGCATATGAGTCTATTCCGAGTATCGCCAACTTATTTCAAGCATCTATGACAAAGGACAAAATTCCAAGGATATTGAAATGGAAATCAAGCTTGACACTTGGACAAAATTATATTTCTGATATATTAGATTCGCCAAATGTGTGTACTCTAATTGTTTAAAAGAAATTAATATCGTTTTTTTAATTTCGACTAAAGTCATTTATATTTGCATTGGGTTGTTTTTAGTTAAATAACTATACACAGGTTTATAAACGACTTTGTCAAAATTATACGACCATAGTCATTTATTCATGACATAAGTTATATTTTGTTTATATTTTGAAACTGTTTCCATTTAAAATCATCAGGTTAAAGTGTATGCGCATTTGACTCCTTCACTCGATGAGAAATTATTAGAATACATATTAGTATTTTTGTGATGACGACTCTGAGAACACCCAACCAAACCAAAGAGAAGGGGTGTCATCTCAGGATGTTTTGGGTGACACATCGGGATTATCCCAACAAAGTGAAGTAAGCATATTTAAAAATGTATATTACACTTTTTAATTCATTATTGTAATATAGTTACTTGAGTTATGATGTATGTTTTATCTTATAGGTTGTGCGTCAACCTCTTCCGACGTCTTCCACTCAACGTCGACCTACTTCTACTGCTCCTATCATAGGATTTTAGATGCCATTTTGGCATTGACCGAGAAAGTCAATGCAGTAGAGCTGAAAATGAATGCATTAGATCGAAAAGTGGAAAGCATCTTAGAAATGAGGAATCGAGATCCTTCTCCGCATATGCATAACGAGGATGTGCATCAAAAAAATTCTTCTCTGCCTATGCATAACAAGGATGTGCATCGAACATTTTATCCTCCGCCTATGCATGATGAGGAAATTGATATGACAGCTGATCGGGCAGTGATGTAGCATCAAATGTGACTAAGGAGAAGCTTTCAGAAAAAGTGGTTGAAGTATTGGTGGGGGATGTGGTTAAGGGGTAGGTGTTGATGAGGAGAGTGGGCGTGAACAACAAAATGTTGATGTGGTACAGAACGAGAAGAAAACTAGGACAATAAGAAATACGTACAAAAGAGGATTGAAGACACAAAACACCGAAGATGCTCTCATAGAGGCAAGTAAAAGAGTTAGGATGTCTTCACAGTTCGTATCATCTCCACATACAAACGAATTGAAGCCAAAAAAGTTAATGGACAACTCGATTCCTATCGTAATCCAAAAGGTTGACGCGGCCAAGTTAAAGGAGTTCAATAAATGGTACATAAAATTGGGTGAAAGGTAAATATTTGTAGATTTGTCCAAGTACTTTCGTTTAATCAAGTTAAATACATACATTATGTCTGAATAAATGACCATGGTTTGTAAACGGCCTATGTAATTGACCAAGGACGTTTACATGCAACCAAAGTCATGTACATGCAATTAGAGTTGTTTACATGCGACTAGAGTCGTTTATTTGGGTACGAAATATGTATTTGATTGTTTATCTATGCATTTATTCATTTATTTGATTTCAACAGTGTTGAGTCGATGATAAAAATTGGCCTAACTATAAAAGAGCCCAAAAAATGGTTTGAAGATATTTTAACCTTTGGTTCATGGCTTGAGAATGCAATTTAATTTTGCAATGAATCTGTTATGATTGAGGCAAAATAAGTACCCAATGTCATTTGGCCGTTATAAAAGAGTTATACTCGACTCCATGTTCCATCAGATGTGTGGGTTTGGAGATGCATTGGAGAGTGTATATTCTCTTCTCAATAGATACATCAACGGAATATTGCCTACGGAAGGCAAAGGCTGGAAGGACATCACTCATATTTACTATCATGTCTTTGTGGAAAAACATTGGATTTCTTGTGAGGTAGACTTGAAAAAATCTATGATAAATATCCATGATTCAGACAAGGGTTGCATCATGGAGGAAAAACTCCAATTTTTTTTGAAAAGGATGCCACAGTAATCCCCATGTTGGTAAAGACTGTTGGAGTTAATGTACAAGATACGCTTACAACCAATAGTGTTGAAGGAGTACCCCAACAAAAAGTCTCGTAAGTTTTTATCTTGTTGTATTCTAAAGCAAAAATTTCTCATGCAATTTTTACTAAGTATTGTTGTCATTTTGTAGGGGTGATTGTGGGATTTTTGCAATCAAGTTTATCGAGTTTTTGAGCATTGAATGCTTTGTAAAGGACGTGGTTCAAGATAACATCCAGATATGGAGAGAGAAATTGGTCGTGGATATATACTTTGAAAATTATGACCCGTAGATATATTTTGTGCATGTTTGATAACATGTTATGAATATTTTGTAGGTTCTTATAGGGTGTGGCTTGAACATTTGGTAACGTTACGTGAATATTTGATAATATTTTATGGATATTTTGTAGGTTCTAATGGGTTGTGATTATGGATTTTAGTAGTTGAATAGCTTATATGCTATCAAAATAGCTTATAAACTTATTTTACTCAAAAACTACAACAACTAAATTTTAAAATAAGATCTAGCATCTGATAAGCTATTTTTTAGGAGCTTATAAGATTTTTAAGAGCTTATAATCTCTTTAAATATGTTTGGTAATTATTTTTTAAAAATAATTTATAAGATATCAAAATAGCTTGTAATGTTACAAGCTTATTTTATCCAAACTCTCTGACAACTTAATTTTAAAATAATATCCAACATCTTATAAGCTCCAAAACAGCTTATCAGATGGATGAACTTATAAGATGTTTTAAATAAGCTCAACAAAATATTGAGGATATGGATTTTAGTAGTTGAATACAAGATTAAAGTACAAAAAAGTCTGAAAAGGACTTTCGTCGAAGAAAAACGAGTAAAGTCGAGTTCTTAAATGATTGCAGCCGCTTACACTCGACTTTGGTCGTTTGGTGTATATGTCATCCATATATTCTTATTTCAAACAATTTTAATACATATTCAAGTGTAGTTGAACATATTTATTTATCAGTTTCACTATTTAATCAAATTTATAACATCTTCATAAGGTAATATTGTTTTGTGATTGCAATAGGTTTACATTTACCAATGTATTTGTGAATACTAAAACCAAATGTAATATTTCTTCAGATATGTTTTAAAGATTCTAATAATGTGGTTTTAGATAGTCACAAAAGCACTTCTAACATCATTATATAGTCTTTTAATATTGTTGATATGGATTTTAGTAGTTGATTACAAGATTAAAGTACAAAAAAGTCTAAAAATGACTTTGGTCGAAGGAAAATGACTAAAGTCGAGTTCTTAAATGATTGCAGTCGCTTACACTCGACTTTGGTCGTTTGGTGTATATTTCATCTATAATTTCTTATTTCAAACAATTTTTACATATTCAAGTGTAGTTGAACATATTTATTTCTCGATTTCACTATTTAATCAAATTCATAACATCTTCATAAGGTAATATTATTTGTGCTTGAATATAAGAGTAAAGCCAAAAAGTACAAAAACAACTTTGGTCATTTATGAACATCATTAGCCGAATTCTACCAAATTCGTTTTATAGAAACCATAGTCGTTTATTTCTGAATACTGACTAAACTTGTCATTGTCTATCAACCAATGGTCTTGATCTCGACATGTAAGTTGGTTGTGCTCGGATGCCCCACACCTACTACATTTGATTCTCTTAGCAAACTCCCTAGTTGAAGGTATTCCTGTTGTTTTACAACGACCAGTTTGTGGTCGGACAAGAGGTGGTAAGATATTTATATTCTTAATATTCCCAGGAACATCTCACTTTGCTTCATTAGTTGCAGGCATTATACTATAAGCATATGTTGCTTTCCAAAAGTCAACAGTATAGTAATGAGAACATAAGTCGTATGCTGAAAATTGTCTTTGCTTGGCCGCTGCTATTGCATGCTCGCATGGAAAGTGATCCAATTGAAACTTTCTTCTGATCAAATTGTTGAGCTGTAAATATCATATTGTTTGCACTTTTTTTGTTCCATTGCAGGGGTTAAACGACTTGTACAATTGTGTGTGTTTGACGTCTCTCAAAGAACCATTTTGTAGCTTATTCCCTATACTCTCAATTAACAGGAGAATTAGACCTTGTCACTCCTTCTTGAACAAGGAATTGAGCGGCTCCGCATTGTTCAATATCATAATATAATATTGGTTCCCCTAAAAGTGTGACCTAGCCCATGTCTGAAAATGTGTACCATTAAGACACCTCCAACCTGTCTCATCGGTACTTCTAATCTGACGCATGAAGATTCCAAACTCTTCAACGGTATAAGCCTCAACTACTTTCATAATAAGTGAGGCAGTATTGGTATTCGAGTCACGGTCCTCAAGTTTCCTTTTATGTGATATATGCAATGACCATGATGAGCATTCTGATAGACGTCTCGCACCGCATTGATGAGACTTCTATAACGGTCAAATATAACATCAAGATCTTCCCTATCAACTGTTATTTCTTTCAATTTTGAGAAAAACCAATGCCATGAAGCATCATTCTTAGAATCAACAATGCCTCATGCAAGAGGATATATCTGCATATTTGCATCATGGCATGTAGCAACCATCAACGTACCTCTATACTTTGTAGTCAAGAATATGTCATCTAAAATAACAACTGGTCGCACTGACGAGTGAAATCCATGAATGCAAGGCCCAAATGCCAAAAAACGGTACTTGAAATGGTTGTCGTCATCAATCTCTAAATAATACATAGTATTAGGATTAACGATGGCTAAGTTGTGCGCATAGGCAGGCAAATTGGCATAACTATCCTTTGATGAACCTCATTGGAGTTCCAAAGCAACTTCTCTACACCTCCGTGCCTTTTGATAACTCATTTGTATGCTGAAATCATGATGAACGTCGCTCATGAGATTTGTTGCTCCGTACGTGGTGTTGGGATTCTTCAACTTATTCATGATATGTTTTCCAATGATCTGCATTATTGCTTACCTATGATCATTGCGAGTCATACTTATAGAGCAAGTATGTTCATGCATATATTTTCGAATCTCAAAAAAGTCACTCTCGTGGAACTTTATTGCACGCAAACACCATTTGCAGTTCTCATCAACACATACAATTGTGTTTACCTCTTTATTCGATATTTTAACCTTGAATTCAAAACTATGCTTCAGCGCGAGAAAGTGTATGGCTTTCTGAAGTTCCTTTTTGGTACTGAATACTCGACCCGACTGCAAATCACCATCAGCTATCACGTGTGATGTACTGCTAATCGAAGAAGTAATAAGATGTTCACTTGTGAATGCGTTTTTTCTGTATAGCATTGTGCACTAAGCTCTTCAGCTGTAGCATCATTACATGGGTTGGTTTTCGAATAATATGTAACTCATTCCAATTAACAGGTTGGTTGTTATCATTTTCTTCTTGTTGCATATCGAAATCAGCTTAATTGTCCCCTATTTGTTGTTGGTAATTGTTTGATTCATAATTATTCGCTTGCCAAACTGGATCCTTTCTCACAACTGTTACATAAGTTGGAGAAAGTTGACCTTGTGTTTGACACCTAAAAACCACTTCAATCGTCTATCGCAATTAATATGAATTGGAACTTTATCAAAGCCCGCCGGGCAAAAAATATCATCTCAATATCATGCAATGATGAATCAACATTGCAAAGGTTTTGAAATTGAGAATATAACTCTTCATATGACATATCAGTAGTGATTGGAAGACCTTCTACCGCACCACTATCATTATTTTCGCTCTTCCACACCCATTCGTCATCTTCGTTGACAAGTTCACCAAAATAAACTACAGTTAACCAAAACGTTGAAGTCATCCTTGCAGTTCAAATCAAAGAAATAGATTAAGAATACAGTTGTATCAATAAACAACATAATTCAACATATAACCAAAAAACAAAAATGACCACAACTAAACACATAACATCTCGAAGAACACACTTCAACCCATAAAATCAACAAACAATATAATTTATTAAATAAAATTAAAAAATGACCCAAGTTCGACTAAAGTTATTTATTGGCAAAACAACCAAATTTGACAAGTAAACAACTGTATTGCATAAACTTTATTTAACAACTATGTGTTTGACTTTTCTTCGTAGTGAAAATCAAAATACCACTTCAATACATAAAACCAACGAACAATACAATTCAACAAATAAAATAAAAAATGACCCAAGTTCGACTAAAGTCGTTTATTTTCAAAACGACCAAATTCAACCAGTAAACGACCATAGTCGTTTATCAGGAAAAAAATAGCAATTGTGTGTTCATCTTTTCTTCATACTGAAAATCAAAATACTCAATCAATATGATAATGTACAGTAAATAAATGTTTCTTACCCCCAAAAATCAACAATAATATTAGGGTGAAAACGTAGCAGCACCTCAAGTTTGAAGAAGAATAATGTTGGGGAAAAGGATGGAATGAGGTTTATGACAATTTCATCAAAAAAGAATGAGGGTAATTTTGTACTTTTAAGATATTAAAAAGGTGTTTAAGAGCTTTTGTATTGAAAATGCCGAGGAAATTGCACTTTTGGTCTTGTAAGAAAAAGGGTCAACCACTTTTAGTCCTACAATTTCCATTTTTGGTCCAAATTGGTTTTTTTCAACTCATTTAATCCCATACGATTCATGTAATACCCGAGAAATTTGGAGGGAAATCAAAATTAGGGCTCGATTATTTGATAATTTGGGATTTTAAAATTTGGGAATTTCTACAATCAGACTTAATAAATTATTTTGTAGACTTCATTTTATATCTTGGCCCATTAAAAATAATCTTAGATCCTTTACCAAACCCAAACTCAAGTCCAAACCCATGTCATCTATCCAAATATGGTAAACCAACAAATCATCAATTATCCTAACAATCTTTAATTAATATTTATATAAAAGTAAAAAAAAATCAGTTTTATTTTACCACTTTTAGCTAATCAATTTTATACTGAATTAATTAGCAATTGAATAAACATTTCCATTTTTTTAAAAAGTTATATTATCATCAAATTATTTTTTATAATCGGATTAATTACTAACTTTAAATCCTAAATTTCATCATTTTAAAAAATAAACTTAATTCAATCGAATTATCATTCATCAATGAATTGATTTCTCAATCAATTAAAAACAAATCATTTGGCTGAAGTCTTTTTTCTTTCCAAAAATTCCAAAGTCATTCCATGATAAAATACCCTATATATATTATGCAAATATTCTATCACACAGCAAACATTTGGGCAAAGGTAGGGCTGCAAATGAACTAAGCCGCTCGCGAGCTATTCGGGTCTCGGTTCGACAAAATATTCGTTCGAGATCGTTCGTCAAGCTTAACAAGCCGAACTCGAGCCTAAAATTCGAGCTCGAACTTTTAAACGAGCCGAACTCGAGCTTACAAGTATTTGGCTCAAAAGTTCGCGAACATGTTCGTTTACAGACTCGCGAGCCTAGGCTCGAGTTCGGTTCGTTTATAGGCTCGATTTTGATTCGTTTACAGGCTCGCTAGCCTAGGTTCGAGTTCGGTTTGTTTACAGGCTCGCGAGCCTAGGTTCGAGTTCGGTTCGTTTACAAGCTCGCGAGCCTAGGCTCGAGTTTGGTTCGTTAATTGAGCTCGTGAACGTGTTCATTTACAGGCTCATTAGCTTGTGTTCGAGCTCGGTTTGATAATTAAGCTTGCGAACATGTTCGTTTATAGGATCGTGATTTATAGGCTCGTGAGTCTATGTTCAAACTCGTTTGTAAAATAATATTATTCCTTGTAACAAACTATATATCTAAGAATTAAGGCTAGACAAAAAATTAATCAAACTTACAAAATTAAAATCGAACGAATCCAATAGTATAATATAAAATAATATAGTCTATATAGAATCACATATATAATAATGAGGTGTACTTATAAAAGTGCTGGTTTTAGATATTTTAAAATTATTTGGTTTTGTTAAAATTAAAATATTAAGAAAATACTTTAGGGAACTAAGAAGTGCCTAAACAAACCAACAAAATTCGTATATCACACGAGACATATCTGGTAATAATTATAAATTTAGAATTAGTAATTAGTGTGATCATCAACCAGTATTTGTCATAAAATCATAAGCATATTACAAATATTTAAAAGAGTATGTAAATTTTCAAAAATTTATAACCTTATTAATCTTGGACATGTGTCAACTTCTCATTCTCTTAATCTCATGTGGCTACTTAACATTTATCCATGTGGCATTCTATGAACAAATTTAAAGATAATAAATAATCCAAAAATTAAATCAGGATTCATCTTTGAAATTTAATTTCTTTTAATATTTACCATATTAAATAAACTACAAAAAATAAACAAGAAAGAAAAATAATTGACATTGATAATTTTTTAATAATCGAGAATATAAAGAAAAAGACAATTCAACTCAAATTTGTACACAACTAACAAATAGTTTAGAAAAGTTAATGTCGAGCCATTTATCTCCTCTGCTTATTTTATTAACAAAGATTGTATTAGTTCAACATATATATTTTTTATAGAAGATATTCTCTCATTTGAATTGATAATATATTTGAATTTAGAAGACAACAAATTTAAAAGACAAATAATCCAAAAATCAATGATTCTGTCTATACTATTTTTATATTATATTGTATGTACAAATATATAGAAAACGAGAAAGGAAAAAAAATAAAAAGATTATAGTTCAAATATATATTATTTATTGAATATGTTCTCTCATTTGAATTAATAATATAATTTTGAATTTAAAAGATAATAATTTAAAAGATAACAAATAATTCAAAATCAAGGATTCACGCTATCTTTTGAAATTTATTTGTGAACAAATCACATGTAACACACGGGTGTTACTCTAATTGGGGTATATCTAAAAAAGCGTGGTTTGGAATATTTTTAAACTATTTGATTTTATTTAAAATAAATTATTTTAAAAAAATGAATTGTTTGGTGAGAACTAAAAAGTATATAGTCTAAAAAAACCAACAAAACTCGTGTATCATATGAAAGTTACCTAGTATTAATTATATATTGACTTAATAATTAATGTAATTATTTTATCATAAAGTCATAAGCATATTACAAATGTTTAAAACATCAAATATAAATTTTAAAATATTAATGTTATTAATAATTATCCAAAACTAAAATTTGTTAGTTAATTATGATTCTAAAAACTTATGGTAATTTCATTTATGGTTTACCTTTTAGTAATATGTAATATTTTTAATAACTCTTATACATTTGATTTTTACTTTTTAATGCTACAACAAGTGATTTAGTCTTAATATGAAATTTGATTAAAAAATAAGGACAATTTAACATATATTTTAAGTTTTAACGAACTCGAACTCGATCTTTAACGAGCTCGAGTTTACTTTGATGAGCTCGAATTTGAGCTTAACCATATAACGAGCCTTTACGAGTCAAGCTCGAACTAAGCTCTTTAAAATTTAAACGAGCCTTCAACGAGCCGAGCTCGTTTAAGCTTAAACGAGCCTTTAACCAGCCGAGCTCGTTTAAGCTTAAACGAGCCTTTAACGAACCGAGCTCGAGCTAAGCATAAACAAGCCTTTAACGAGCCGAGCTCGAGCTAAACTCGTCGAATACGTTAAATGAGCTTTTTACGAGCCGAACTCGAACTGTTCGCAAAGTACATAATTCTTAAACGAGCCGAGCTCGAACTCCATTAGGAAAGCTCAAATTGAACTCTAGCCGAACTCGAACCAATCCAAAAACTAAATGAGCCGAACTCGAGCTTGTTCCTGTTCGGCTCGGTTCGGCTCGTTTGCAGCCCTAGGCAAAGGTAAGAAATCTCCATTTTCGTTTCAATCTACTGTAAACACCACTACTAATCTACCATGACCACCCATCACTAATCACGGCCATTACTGGCCACACCAACCAGTCACCGGAAATTTCTAGGCCAACCCAATATCCCAGCCAAAAGCATAAACACACAAAGTAAACTAATCCCAATATTTCAAATAAACTGGAAAAAAAAAGAATGAGCAAAGAGAAGGATGATAAACGGGACATGGATAATCCATGGCTGCAACCAAACAGAGGTTATCAGGAGAAAGAAGATGATATGAGGCTATGGGGAATTAACGGCCCTCACAAATTGCGAATACTAATATTCTAGTTTTTGGATTAATAGGAGCCACTGTCACCAACTTAGTTGTAAGCCTATTTCTGTTTCTTCAAATTCTTAGTTAATTTACTTTAATTGAAGTTCTTTTGTGGAATTTTCATGCATTGTAGAGTTATAAGCTTTCAGGGGTTTTCGATGGTTGAAGCTAGGTACCAGCTTTTAGGAGTTTGGAAATTTAGTTGAAGTGTTTTTATTATTATTAGGGGTTATTATTTAAATGGAAGATTAACAATGAAGATGAACATGTTATTGGTGAAAATTTGATTTTTTTTTTCTGTAAGTTTATTTTTCTAAGGCTAGATCTCTTTATTCTTTTGGAGTTGCGTAATTTATAAATGGGTTAGGAAAAAAAAGGAAAAGGTAAGGGAAAAAGTAAAGGTGGAGAATGAGAAAAAGGAGAAATGTGTTTAACTTTTAATTTAGGAAATTGATCTCAAATCCTAATTTCTACTCACTCAATTCGTAGCCCTTAAATTTCAATTCCTATTATATATATAATTTTATATAAAAGTGATGGCTCAAAGCTACCTTTAAAACCTTAGGCAAGTGCACCTATCATTTTATAGTATAGATTTTTGAGTACCGAGTGTCATTCCCACGAGGATTGTAAGTACTAGTAATTACCGTCTTTTTGTTATCTAATCTAGCAATTTTCAGAATTTTTTGTTTGATGAAAACGGAAAATAAGGAATCTAAATTAACAAATTACAAATTGTAAAAAAATGAAGGAAGATTTTGTAAAATAAGAAATCAAGAGAAAAATGTGTTTGAATGTAAATCCCTCTAGAATATTTTTATGATTTGACAAGTTAAAAATACAACCATAAGCCCTTAAGCAAAAACCAACCTCTTTTAATAAAATCTCATATTTCATGGACCGTAGAAATTCCCGATTTAAGTGGTGAAAAACTCCTAATCTCAAGTTGATTAACTGAAATCTCTTTCTAGTTAAAACCCCCAAGATTGCATTATAACGATTTGTGAATTCCCATATTAGGTTTGACCCTAATCCAGAAGATTTATGTCGTCTATATCTGGGATTGCATACAACTCTTTTCACTTATATTGGTTCTTTCTCACCGTAAATCTCTCGATTACCCGATGAGGAATAGATATCAAATTAATATACCGGAAATATTAACTCGAATGAAATAAACATGATATAAGTGAATCACACAAGACATGAGAATTTTATTAAAAACATACAAACCTTAATCACAAATACATTCTAGAGTTCATTACATCCAAACACTAGGAGTTTAGCTACTCATGATTTTGACAAAAGAGTAAATTACACAAGAAGATTTAAGTATTGTAGACATGGTGTACTTATCTTTCTCAAAACCTCAATGGACTTCTTTCTTGATTGATGATGTTGCTCCAAGCCTTCTTCTCCAATATTACCCCAAGCTTTCTCCTTCAAGACCCCTTGATCCCAATTATGAATATGATGAATTATCTAATCAAATACATGAATGAATTATGAATGATGATTCTTCCAACTTCAACTCTTGGCTTTTATAGACACCATTTTTGTATAATAATACATTGATGGTGCCATCTTTTGCTAAACAATTGCCTCCACTTTCATTGTTGGTTGGTGAATTCTTGTACTCAATTGATGATTGAGGAATATGGAGACATGGTGGAGCAAAATTGGGTGTTAAAGGTGTACAAAAGTGGTCAAAAAGCTTGGTTGGTGAGTTTTTCATAGAAAAATTGCAAAAGGAAGTCCCGACATGGCCATGTCGCGAACACACCCTGCCATCTTTGCACGCATGGCCATGTAATAAGCCCAACACGGCCAGGCCGTGTTGGGGGCTGTTTTGTGCGAATTTTTTGAGTTTTTGGCTCCCGGCGGAACACGGCCGTGTTGCCCAACACCCCTTTCCCGTGTTGGACCAAAAAGGCCCCGAAATAACGCGTTTGGCTTGGAATTTCGAGCGTTTTTGCATCCTTAAACTCCCCGGCATGTTTTGACATGAATCCATGGTCCGAAATTCACCAAAATTAGCCCCGAATGGTCAATCTACATCAATAAAAGCACCTCGGAGTAATATGAACTATGTACAACCAAAAATTTACAAAACTAACAATAAAATAACTCGAATTCTACTCAAATATACACATAAAACATGCATAAAAAGACCCTTATCAAAAAGTCATAAAATATTAATACTAGTTTAAATTTAATTTGTAGGCAACGGGGATTTTCGAGCATAGAAACTTACATTTTTCAACATATTCTATGCTACGCTACTTTTGAGGTAGGGGTTTTATAATTCAACTTTTATTTGTCCTTGTTAAATGCCCTATATATGTTGCTTGATAATTATGCATACACGTGCTACGTGTATATAGTCGTGTGGGACCATACAGAGGTCCGGGGCATAAAAGTTCCCTCCGGTGAAATTCCGGCAGTGGGAGCCATTTACATGTCTATAGTCGTGTGGGACCATATAGAGGTCCGGGGCATAAAAGTTTCCTCTGGTGAAATCCCGGCAGTGCGAGCCATATTTCAATGCATTAGCTACAACTACAGTTAAATTTCAATTTTAAGCATGTTATTATGTTGTGTGTATTTGTGTATTTAGCTTGGCAAATTCCCCTACTGAGTTGTTGGATGCTCACCCCAAAATAAATTTCTATTTTAGACGGATGATGGAGTTGGTTGGACAAGTGGTAGCGGTTAGCCGAAGTAAAATTTTAGAATAATAAATTCTAATTACTATTTTCTTTGTTAAACTATTTCTTTTTGAAGCTAAAACTATTTTATGGAATTTGTTTTTTGGAAATATCATTTAATATTTTTTAATATTATTATTTGGTTGATAAAAGTTCTTTTAGAATACTTAGAAAACACTTTTCATATCAAATCGCACTTTCAATTTATAAATCGTATTCTATATTGAAAAATATGAAAATAGGGTGTTACAGAAGTGGTATCAGAGCGGGTCAACGTTTCTGTCGACTCGTTAAAAATATAATTAAAAAAAATGGAAAAAAAATCTCTACTTTAAAATTTATAATAAATATAAAAAAAATGGGTTGCCTACCTCCGCATGTTATGCCAATTCCAAAAGCCAAGGTACAAATTTAAATTTTCGAAAGTTCTATTGCTACTGGTACTAACAAAATTATATGATTCCTAATGCCAAAAAAAATTATTTAACTTAAATTTCGTGAATGCATAACACATACAATAGAATGTGACTATTAGACCATTGAGAGATATTTATGAATTATATAGACAAATAGAAATAATACAAACTCTAGAAGACCCTTGCGATAGAATACATGAGGTTTATTACGAATTTATAGGCGATCTAGAATGTTAGGATTGACTATGGGTAGATTACTAGCAACATAGATTTAGAGGGACTTTACTGATTTATTTTTCAAGTTGAATATTTACGATTTACGCTATGATTTTTTTCCCCCAAGAGTTAATGGTACAGATTGAGATGGTTATGATATCATTTGAAAATACAATAATGATTGTTTGGATGTCTAAAGTCGTGAAATTGAAAGTTTGTAGACTGGATTTAGAAATTGATTTGTATGAAGGAATGATTTTTTTTACGGGATCTTAATCATGGACAAACTTCGGAAGAGCCGAGAAGGTGTAGATTGCCACATAAGGAGATAGTATTTTAATGCATAAAGAAGATGAATCTATTAACTACGGAATAAAGGCTAGTATTGTACCTCAAAATTGTGTTAGGAAAGAAAGCAATGAAAAGTTTAAGAAAGAAATTATCAGAGGTAATTGGTTAGTATAATATGTTTCCAATTTTTTTGATTTTATAATGATCAATATGCTAGTTATTCGAAACTATGTAAGATATTTTTAGAAAAATATTTGGGATTTCACTGGATAGACAAATAGAATCTACTGTTGACTTATACTTGGACAATTACCGGTCAAACTCACCTTATAGGCTGACGTCAAAGGATTTACAAGATTTCAAGGTGCAGTTACAAGATTTATTGGTTAACTGACTTATCTGACCTAGAGTATCACTATATATGAGGAGATCCAATCATGTTTGTTAAGATGGTAGATGAGACTAGGATCTATATTGGTTGCATGGAGAATCTATTTGATCATAAAACAAGTACCCAATACTTAGAATAAAGGATTTAATTACTTAAAGGAGCCAATGTCTTCTCTAAGACATAATTTAGGTTTGGATATCACTGGCTGAAGTTCAACAAGTTTAATTTATGGTTAAACTATGTAGTATTTCTTGATCATAATGTTACTACTTGAGAAATAGAAGTTGACCTGATTAAGGTCAAAGTTGTTAATGAATGACATGCGTCTACGACTATGAATTAAGTTTGAAGTTTTCTAGATCTCCCTAGGTATTACATAAGGTTTATAGAAAGTTTTTCAAAGAGTTCAACACGAATGACTAGATTGACCAGAAAATATGAGAAGTCTCAATAGATGGAGAAATGCGATGAAATTTCCAAGAACTTAAAGAAAAGTTGGCTAGTTTACCTATAGAATAAGAACAGATGATAAATGAGTTTGCTAAATTGAGAATCGAGGTTATAGTACCTTCTAGTGGATATGAAATGATTATTGCAAAGAAATAGAATTAGGGAGACACAAACAACGAATAAGTATTTGTGCAAGATGAGAAACTATTGCCCTGAAGACATCAAAGGATTTGCTATAGCTACTAAGTGTGCAATTAATCTATGAAGGAAGGTTGAGTATTCCTAAGGATGAAGAACTAATAAATTAGATCATTGAATAAACACATTGTACATCATACACCGCTCACCCTTGAGGTACAAAGATGTACCAAGATTTAAAATAGGTCTTTTGGTGAGAAGCATGAAAAGGGACATTGGATTATTTATAACAAGGTATTTGATGTGTCAGCAAATCAAAGTCGAACACCAAAGACCGTTGACTTTACTAAGTCCTCTTGAGATTTCAGATTGGAAATGAGAACATATAACATAGATTGTAGTCCAGTTGCCATTATTAGTAATTAAAAAAAATGATATATGACCAAATAGAGACATCCATTTAACTTTGAAATTTTGGAAAAGTCTGCAATCAACCCGAGGAACGATATTAAGCTTTAATACAATTTATCCCTATTAGACAGATGGGCAGTAAAAAGAAAATGATTCAAACTTTAAAGACATATTATGAGCATCAGTGCTTGACTTGGGTGAAAATTAGGAGTCAATTTTACCTTTGGTAGGGTTCACTTACAATAATAGTTATCAAACAACCATTAAAATGGACATTGTACGGAAGAAAGTGTAGATCACATTAAAGTGAAATGTGTGAGAAAAAAAAAATGGGACCATAATTGATTGAGCAAACAAAGGAGAAAATTGAAAAGGTTAGGGATAGAATGAAGGTAGCATAAAGTAGATAAAAATCTTATGTTGATAGACAGTGGAAGATGTTCGAGCTAAGTATTCAAATTTTCTTAATATTACTAAGTATTCGAATTTCGAGGATGAAAATAATTTTTAGATGAGTAAGATGTAATACCCGAGAAATTTGGGGGAAATCAAAATTAGGGCTCGATTATTTGATAATTTGGGATTTTAAAATTTGGGAATTTCTACAATTGGACTTAATAAATTATTTTGTTGACTTTATTTTATATCTTGGCTCATTAGAAATAATCTTAGATCCTTTACCAAACTCAAACCCATGTCATCTATCCAAATATGGTAAACCAACAAATCATCAATTATCCTAACAATCTTTAATTAATATTTATATAAAAGTAAAAAAAAAATCAGTTTTATTTTACCAGTTTTAGCTAATCAATTTTATAACTCAATTAATTAGCAATTGAATAAACATTTCCATTTTTTAAAAAAGTTATATTATCATCAAATTATTTTTTATAATCGGATTAATTACTAACTTTAAATCCTAAATGTCATCATTTCAAAAATAAACTTAATTCAATCAAATTATCATTCATCAATGAATTGATTTCTCAATCAATTAAAAACAAATCATTTGGCTGAAGTTTTTTTTCTTTCCAAAAATTCCAAAGTCATTCCATGTTAAAATACCCTATATATATTCTGCAAATATTATATCACACAGCAAACATTTGGGCAAAGGTAAGAAATCTCCATTTTTATTTCAATCTACTGTAAACACCACTACTAATCTACCATGACCACCCATCACTAATCACGGCCATTACTGGCCACACCAACCAGTCACTGGAAATTTCTAGGCCAACCCAATATCCCAGCCAAAAGCATAAACACACAAAGTAAACTAATCTCAATATTTCAAATAAACTGGAAAAAAAAAAGAATGAGCAAAGAGAAGGATGATAAACGGTGCAGGGATAATCCGTGGCCGCAGCCAAACAGAGGTTATCAGGAGAAAGAAGATGATATGAGGCTATGGGGAATTCTAGTTTTTGGATTAATAGGAGCCACTGTCACCAACTTAGTTGTAAGCCTATCCTGTTTCTTCAAATTCTTAGTTAATTTACTTTAATTGAAGTTTTTTTGTGGAATTTTCATGCATTGTAGAGTTATAAGCTTCCAGGGGTTTTCGATGGTTGAAGCTAGGTACCAGCTTTTAGGAGTTTGGAAATTTAGTTGAAGTTTTTTTTATTATTATTAGGGGTTATTATTTAAATGAAAGATTAACAATGAAGATGAACATGTTATTGGTGAAATTTTGATTTTTTTTTTCTGTAAGTTTATTCTTCTAAGGCTAGATCTTTTTATTCTTTTGGAGTTGCGTAATTTATAAATGGGTTAGGAAAAAAAAAGGAAAAGGTAAGGGAAAAAGTAAAGGTGGAGAATGAGAAAAAGGAGAAATGTGTTTAACTTTTAATTTAGGAAATTGATCTCAAATCCTAATTTTTACTCACTCAATTCGTAGCCCTTAAATTTCAATTCCTATTATATATATAATTTTATATAAAAGTCATAAAATATTAATACTAGTTTAAATTTAATTTGTAGGCAACGAGGATTTTCGAGCATAGAAACTTATATTTTTCAACATATTCTATGCTACGCTACTTTTGAGGTAGGGGTTTTTCTAATTCAACTTTTATTTGTCCTTGTTAGAGCATCCCCAAAAGACTCTTCAAATGAAGAATCCTCTTTATTTTGAAGAGCCATCTATCAAAAATCATCTCCAATAAATTCTTTATTTTAACATTTAAATTTAGAGAATGAGTTTTCACTCTCCAAATTTGAAGAGCCAAAACAACTCTCCATACTTAATTGCATTAACTTTCTTGCACTTTGAATTACCTTTCTGAATGACCCTTTCTAAAATTAAAACAACGCAAAATTTGAAAAATTTCATAAATTACTTCAAATATTCCATGTGTAATAAATTAACGTTGGGAAAAGAGAAAATAAAGAGTTAAATACAAAGAGAGTGTTGGAAGATATAAAACAATATCACTCTTTAAATTTAAAGATGCTCTTTATTTTGCAAGAGATGCTCTTTAAATTTAAAGAGTCTCTTGGAAATGCTCTTAAAAGCCCTATATATGTTGCTTGATAATTATGCGTACACGTGCTATGTGTCTATAGTCGTGTAGGACCATACAGAGGTCGGGGCATAAAAGTTCCCTCCGGTGAAATTCCGACAGTGTGAGCCATCTACGTGTCTATAGTCGTGTGGGACCTAACAAAGGTCCGGGGCATAAAAGTTTCCTCCGGTGAAATCCCGACAGTGCGAGCCATATTTCAATGCAATAGCTACAACTATAGTTAAATTTCAATTTTAAGCATGTTATTATGCTATGTGTATTTGTGTATATAGCTTGGACAAATTGCCCCTACTGAGCTGTTGAATGCTCACCCCAAAATAAATTTCTATTTTAGATGGATGATGGAGTTGGCTGGACAAGTGGTGGCGGTTACCCGAAGTAAAATTTTAGAATAATAAATTCTAATTAATATTTTTTTTGTTAAACTATTTCTTTTTGAAGCTAAAACTATTTTATGGAATAATTATTTTTGGGAAATATCATTTAATTTTTTTAATGTTATTATTTGGTTGATAAAAGTTCTTTTAGAATACTTAGAAGGCACTTTTCATATCAAATCGCACTTTCAATTTATAAATCGTATTCTATATTGAAAAATATGAAAATGGGGTGTTACAATTCAAAAGTTGCAATTTTAGTCCCAAAACTAACGGAAAACTTAACTGATCGTTATCTCTATTCTTACGGGACCAAAAGTGCATTTATCCAAAAATTAATTTTAATAATATATATTTGAAAAATCTGAAAAATATCTAAATTTTTTGGAAATTGTTTCAATAGCATTTAAAAAATTATTTGCATTTCATTAAAACAAGTTATAAAATCCAAAAAATAATTTTAAAATCAACAAATTAAAATATAAAAAATATGATAATTTGTTTGAAAAACTAAACATATTAAAAAAGTCAAAATCATTTTAAAATCAAAAATTATAAAACTAAAATATGGAAATTGTTGATAAAACTATAAATTATTTTTTTTCAAATGACATTTATTTAATATTTTAAAAAATTTAAATTCCAAAATAAAAAAACCCAAAACTCTTTTCAAAATCTGAAAATTGTTTAATTTTTTTTGGGAAATTTTCTTAATATATTCATATTTTAATATCAAGATTTTCGAATAACCGTAAGACTTTTAAACAAATTTCATTATTGTTTTTAATTTTAAGATTTTCTTAAATAATTTTAGTTTGTAAAAAAATTCTATGTTTTTACCCTTTTTGGATTTTATAAAGATTTTTAAAAAGTCTTCATTAGTTTTCAACTTTTAATCTATTTTTTTAGATTTTAGATAAATTTCCATATTTTAAACAATTTTCCAGATTTTTAATTTTATATTGAATTCATTTGTAATATTAAGTGATTGTCAGATTTTTAACACAACTTCTAGTTTTTAAACAAAATTTCAGATTTTAAAACATCGTTTAGGTTAAAAACAACTTTTTAAAAATATATTTGAGTTCTTTTTTTATTTTAGAATTTCAAATTTTAAAATAATATTTTGGATTTTTCATAAATTAAAATAATTTTAAATGTTATTGAAACAATTTTCAAAACTTTTAGATAATGTTTAAAATATATTTTTTTCTTTTTTTATTAATTTTCGGATAAATGTATTTTTGGTCCCCTAAGAATAGAGTTAACGGTTAATTAAGTTTTTCGTTAGTTTTGGAACTGAAATTGCAACTTTTGAATCATATGAGACTAAACGTGTTGAAAAAGATCAATTGAGACCAAAAATACAAATTATGGGACTAAAAGTGTTTGATCCCTTTTCTTATGGATTAAAAGTGCAATTTTATTATATGAAAATGACTAAATGTATATCTCACATATGTTGGATTGAAATTGTTGTTTTGACCACTTAAAAAGCATTGTATGGCTTCTCCCCCATATAATTAATTATTCGACCGAGTGGAAGGCAAAAGAAGACAAAGAAGATCCGGCGCAACGATTAAATATAAGCAAATGGGAGAAGAAGAGGCACCTCCTCCTCCATCGCCGCCGCCGACGACGACGACGAAGGCGTGGCGCACTTACATATCGGAAGAGCTTCCCCGCAGCGTCCAAGAGTCGGCCGACACCGCCATTCGCTCCGCCCGCTCATTCCAGCAATCCTCTTCCACCCATCTCCGCTCTCTCCAGGTAAGGAAAAGATTTCATCCACCCCATTCCCCATCCTCCTCTACCACACAACAACTGTCTATATTGATATATGCTTTTTGCAGGATATTGCTCCTCAAATTGGAATTCGATACAGATATTATGAAGATGCTTTTGTCCATAAAGTTAAAGGTGCCTGTGCCCTCACCCCTCACTCCAACCACATCTGACGTCTATTCCCTGTAAATTAGTTACTGCCTTCCTAAATTTTGTTGGCCAAACTTTTCTAAGTCGCTTACATCAAGGAGGACCATGCTTACAAATGTGATTCAGTGATTGTTTATATATTAGTTCTATCATCTTTGCTTTGCTTTCAGCTTTAGTTTTGAAGAAACTCCTGTCCAACTTTTTTTTTTTTCCTTTTTCAATTTATCGTGTTAGTCTGCTTATCCGTTTACAATGTTTTATATAGATGAGTTGGTGAAAGCAAGAGAACACCCAGCTCTGGCGGGTGGAGTTGCTGTCACTGCTTGCCTCTTCCTTATGCGTGGTATGCCTCTAACTCATTACCATGCCTCCCCATATCCGTGATTACAAAGCAAGTAGATAACAATAGGTGAATTAATGTAAGAACAAATGCACTTTTTCCTGATTCCTGGCCAAGTTGAGCCTTGGAAAGACTGGATGGTGATGACTTATTGAATGAGTCCTGCATAATACGAAATTTGGGTCCTTCAGGCACCTGGTTTCATGAGAACCACAGAGGCATCTGGTATTTGAACAAACCAATACTAACTAGGCATTTCTACCTAGATCTTTCTGTTTGATATTTTGGCTCACTCAAGTTAGTGATGTATTCAAACTGCTCATCGAATTAATCGCATATAGTGCACCATTGAGTTGTTAAACTGTTGATGAGAATTCTCACTTCGCTTACACACAAGAAAAGGGGGAGAGAGAAAAGAATAGGAGAGGACTGAGGCATGACATAGAGTCATGTCATCAGTAATATTTGAATAATTGAGATTATATATGAGTTGGGATAGGTTTTCCAAACGAATTGGTAAACTTATTTGAATAAGAAGTGCTTTGGATTAGTGACAGAAACCTCCCTGTCCATTCCTTTTGGTTGAATAGTCATGCTGCTTTGTTTTGAAACTACTGACTTATTTTGCTTGTGCTGTGTAGGGCCTAGAAGATTTTTGTTTCGCCAAACGTTGGGTCGACTTCAGAGTGAGGAGGTATACCAATATCTTATCGATACCCTTTTTTTTGTATGACTACAGTCTACAGCGGAATTGGAACTATCTTCACACTTTTGCATAAGTTCTGATGACTTATGTCTATTCAGCACACATGAGGGGTATGTTTGTGACAAGCATCTTGGGATATGCTGAGCACACTTTATTATTTTGGCTGTATGCAGGCACAATTTGTTAGAGCGGAAAAGAATGTGAAAGAGTTGGCCCTATCTGTTGACTTAATGAAGAAGGAGAGCCAAAAACTGCTTGAAAGATCTGTGCTAGCTGAGAAAGACATGAAACGTGGCCATTCTGACCTCATGTAGAAACCTTAATTGAATCACTTTGATGCATTTATGTATTAATCTTTCTCATTCTTTGCACCTGATGTTCGAAATGATATATAGGGGTGCTGGATCTCAGATTCAAAGCCTTGCAAGATCAGTTTATAAGGCAGAAGCTAAAGCTGCTGGTATGTTCATAACTTTGTATTTATTTTATCTATCTTTCATTCTTAATTATCTTGTAACCAACTTCCTTTCCTGTTCCTGTTCCTGTATCCTCCATGTATTCTTTTAGGTTATGTAGCCTATTAGTCAAGAAGAATAAAACCTTGCTTCTTTTTCTATCATCAATCTTCATATTTCAGTGACACACACACACACACACACACACACACAGAGAGAGAGAGAGAGAGAGAGAGAGAGAGAGAGAGGGTTGGGAGGGGGGGAATCCTACAATCTCCCTCTCATATATGATATATCTACAAGAGAGACTTGAATATTACATTCTGAAAAAGGTTAAAGTATTTTCTGTGAATGAACTAACTTTTTTTTATATTTGATAGAAGTCAGCGGAAGATGATAAGAAAGCTTATCTCTAAAGGGCTATAGCACGGGTTTAGCAAAACCTGAGATTCCCTGGTTATTTCTTGGCGAAAGCCTTCCTTAACCCACTGCTCCCTAAACCTAAACCCAGTAGGACCCATTATTTACTTAGTTGCTTTTGTTTTCTATTGACAAATTTTTGATTTTGTCAGAGGTTTTGTCAGTTCCTTTGCCTTCGAACAAAACACCTGATCGTATTAATCTACATAGTCTTGTTATGTGAGATTCTTGTTAGATGAGTGATGGATACTTAATAAATTAGAGAAGCCTTTGGCCCATTCCAACAGAAAGACAAACTTGACCCCGTAAACCAGTAAACTTTACTGTTTGTAGAGTGTCGATATCTAAGCAACTTTAGAGAATAAGAATTAAGAAACTCTATATGAAACGTATTACAAAATACAGATTGAACGTGATTTAAGAAAAAATTTAGTTAGGGTACAAAGGGCCTGTACAATTTTGTTATCAGTGAAATCAAGGGGGAAATCTTCTTCATATGCTTCATCCTCCACCCCAAACATTGTCGAGCTCCATTAGGTCATGGCCATGTAATCTGAGGTGTACACATGCTTGCAGGTGCGTACATCCATTGGAGTTCAACTTGGACGTTCATTTTTCATATCCCATTGGCAATGGATATATTCTGTCAATCTCCAGATTTGATTGACGAAACGTCGTTCTCACCTAAGGATGTATGCCACTTCCAACCTGTTGGGGAGATTTTCGGTGGTGGAGTTTGAAGGTTTTGGGGGTTTTCTGATCTTGGAAAGGATTGATATTGCTATTGAAGAGAGAAAGACTAAAACAAGGAGAGGGGAGTTGGGAAGTCTCATTTTGAGCTGGTAGGTGGGATATCTTGATTGACTTCCATAGGATAGTAGGCGGCAGTGTGGAGTTCGAAAATGGAAGGAGACTGTTATATCCAGTGGGAGTGGGAGACGTGAAAAATGGGTAATTTTTCATTTAGAATCAGTTAAAACAAACATAGTTTTAATTTTATAAATAATATATAATGTGAAAATGGGTTTGAAAATAGGACAATGCAAGCCCAAAGATTTCAGAGATTTCAGAAAGAGTTGCTGACTGATGTGAAGTTTATGAGAGTTAAAATTAGTACCAAAATTCAGCCAGGACAGGCTTCTCTCCTGCCATGAGCCATGGCACTGGGGTGAACTGAGAAATTTACTCACCTAGGAAAGAGAGAGATCTTGGTAGACAGCAGCTGAAGTTGGACGATACGCTAAACTGATAAACTTGTATAGAGGAATAGATCAGAATGGTGACTGAAGGGGAGGAATCTTGGAAGGAACTCGCCTTGAAGAGTCCTACATACTGCTTGCCAAGAGATGTTAGATAGATGAGCATTTTGATATTCGTGCAACAAGGCTTATAGCAGCTTGTGGTTTCTGTATTAATTGAAATGAAATATATTGATTGCACGGTAGTTTGGAGCTCCAGCTAGAAAATATGTATGTAATACTTATATGTATGTATGTATATATATACGCAACACACATGCACATATATGTGTATATATATAAGCGCGCGCACACCAAATTTTGTGGTTTGTGAGGTTCTAAAAAGATTCCAGGCCCTCTTAACTATGAGTTGAGTATCAGTATCAGCAGCCTGAAATATCTTGTCATCCCCTCTAGGAGGATATTGCTGTGAAAGCTGTCGGCAACAGAAGGAATAGGAGCACAAAAACCTTGGCCAACTCCATCACCCACCACATAAGAGTAATTCAACTAGTCATATTCTTCCCTACTCCACACTTGTATATGTCGCATGGTTAACAAAATACACAAAGGCCGTAGAGGGTGCCAGCTACCCGGTACTGCTCTCTGTACCAGTAACTTATATCAAACAGAATGTCAACTCCTCCCCAAGTTAAAGATTTTTTTCATCGAAAGATAGTAGTACTTATTAGAGGTACCCCAAAAAATTCTACCCTTTAAATGGTTGGGCCTAACCTACTTATTCCAAATAGTTATGATGTGCCAAAAGTTCTTAATCATGGCAGCTTTGTGACACTTTTTAAATTTAAAGAGCTTTGAAGGGAAAAGAATTGATGTTGTACGGGATGAGAACCTTCTGAAAATGTTATTATTAGTGAAAGGAGAGTGTATAAACTTTTTTGTATTTGAAGCCAGCTCTAGCAAAGTAGAATTTTATCAAATGAAGCCAAGCCTTGCCCCTCGGCCTGGTCTACATTGTTTGTTCATCTAGGTTGTTCAAGCTCCGGTTGAGCTCATGATGTCACTAAAAGTGAAGTACGGGGTTGGAGCTTTTTAAAAAAAAATACTTAATTCAAACCCTTACAAGCGGGAAGGCAGGTAGGGATAGGTTACATTTGACCTCACGTGTAATAGGTGATGTCAAGTACCACCTCTCCTAGTGAGTGGTGAATTTGCTATGAGACAACATTACATATGTATAAAACATCATATCCCTTTTCTTTTGCACGTGACCTTCCACCAAAACTTTCATTTTATCCTTTTTGTTTATATATCCTCTTATATACTCTGCTTAGATTTGATGGATCTGCTGCGAGAAATTCCTGGTAGGGAGGCTTTGAAGCTACGAGCAGATGTAAGTTCCAAAAATCTTAAAATTCTACTTACATGTTTCTCAATTCATTCTGTACTTTGTCTTTGTCGAATCTTTTAAATTGAATAGATATTTTTCTTGCTAATATCTGATATTTGCACCAGGTTGCTTCGATGGCAGCACATCTGCGGCAGCAAAGATCAGCAATGGATAAAAAAATCTTGAAAATATCCGAATTAGGTGTTCCTGTGTAACAGTCTTCATCCGATGCTTGAACTTTTGATCGGTGCTGCTAAAAAATTCAGAGCCACTTCTATTCTTGATCACTCAGAAGGAGCAGGACAAAGAACATAACAGGCATAGACCTGCCAGTTTCACTTGTTTGTGCCCAATAATTCTGATATAATAATATCGAAGCTTGATTATACTTTATGATCTCACAATCAATCTTGATAGGTGGAATACCTAAGTAGACAAAGGGTTTTTTTATGTTTTGAGATTTCAAATTGGTTGGAAGAGCTAACCATGATTGTAATGAATAGGAAGGTCTCAATGTCTGCAATTGAAGTAGCAGTTGAATTGGAATCCTAGAAATATGGAGCTGATTGTTCATGTCCTTTATGCTCCAATCTTCGTCTATTCCACCTCGTTCAATATTTATTCCTCTACTGATTTCACTCACTCTACTTGTGTATGTTTAACTTGAGTTGTGGTTTTGAATCGATATTAGGTGGTGTAGTGTTGTGTTGACCTAGAATATCGTGAATATTGTTAATTGTATTTCTTTTTGCATTTTTTACTCCTTGAGAAATGAAACTCTTACCTTGTCCAAATAAAGAAAACTCTGGCATTGTGTCTTTAGTTCAGATTTTTTTTTTCTGAAGGGCTTTTCGCCTTTCTAAAATATGCATCTTCTATTTCATTATAAATTTCATTTGGTGTTTCAATGCACCACATGAATATCACTTGTGCAATTATGATGTTATCTTATGTTTTATGAAAAGTACGAATTTGAAAGATGACTCCCCTTCAACGTGGTAACAATAGGTGAAGGTAATAGGTAGAAGGTAATCGAAGTTAAATCTGTGATATTTATATTATTTCGTATCTTAAGACCACCATTCCTAGCCTCACTTTTAAGGTGCGAGTTTGTTTTCTTTTCTTTGTTCATTTTCTTTTCTTGAAAATTATGTTTCTAGGAGACTAATTATTATGCACTGTTTCCTCATACCTGAAAAACTTTAATCTCAAAAAACCAAAACAAAAAAGAAGGGATAAAAAAATATAGAACAGAAATCTCAAAATTTAAATTTCAACTCCAAAAAGCTTTATGCATCTTATGATGCAACATATAACTGGTTTGAAAAATTATTCATTTCCTCTTTCTTTTTTTTTTTTTGTGCTTCACCATAAGACCATATGCCAAAGTAACATATAGATTAACGTATAAATACAGAATAGTAAGGGTCAGAATAAAATCCATGAAAACCAACTGTGAATATCTACTCCTATCACCGATACACTCTTAATCCCCTCACTTAACAGCTATCATTGCTCAGCATACATCCTACTAAGTAGTAACCATACTCTTTAATAGCAAAACTATTTCCTCATCTGTGTGAAGAGTTCTGAGGGGGGTCTTCCACCTCCTGAACCGCCACCAAAGGCAGAGAACCCACCACCACCCCCCTGCTGATTGCTAAAACCTCCAAATCCACCACCTTTAAGTCACAACATTTTCATTTAAACCACATAAAAAGTAGTCCAGGCCACAATAAAACATAAAAAATTTGGATTATATAATTAAGGGATAATTACAAAAGACCCCTGAGGTTTGGGCTAGTTACAAAAAAATCCAGAGATGTTTCAAAATTACAAAAAAGCCACCTCAAATTTGATTCTATCTTAATTTAAGGGGATAACGGTAATATTCCTAGGAATATCGGGGTGGGGGGGGGGTTGAAATTTTTTTTTTATGAAGGGGGGAAATATAAGACGAAATCATGCCTCTAAGGTTTTTTTTGCAATTTTCAAAAACCTTTGGATCTTTTGTAATTAGCCCAAACCTCAGTTTTTTTTTTTTTTTTTTTTGGTAATTATCCCTATAACTTGTAAGTTAGAAATTTACCTGACATGGAACCACCTGTCGCAGAAGATGCAAATCCACCTCCAACTATAGGAGCAGCAGCAGCAGCAAACCCACCCCCGGCAGTTGCCGCAGCAGCAAACCCACCCCCGGCAGTTGCCGCAGCAGCAAACCCACCCCCGGCAGTTGCCGCAGCAGCAAATCCACCCCCCGCAGTTGCTGCAGCAGCAAATCCACCCCCGCCTGCTGCCAAACTTCCAAAACCACCACCACCTGAAGAAGCAGAAGCAAATCCTCCTCCAAAACCACCAGGAGAAATGCCTCTGAAACCGCTGCCAAAGCCACTTGCAGGTGCAACATTGCTTCCTGGTAGACCGGCCCCAAGCTGCCTAGACTGTCCAAAACTACCAAGTACTGAGCCTAGTGCTTGTTGGCCTGCTCCTCCTATATGTGCTGGTTGGCCAAATCCAGATACAGCTGAAGCTTGACCAGAATTTCCAGAACTAAATCCACCAGAAAAGTTAACAGTTGTTGGCTGCAAAGGTGCTGGAGGCTGGGGTGGTTGGAAGTTAAAAGATGCAGGTCGAAACAGCTCACCGCTGGAAGCAGACATCATATTTGGAGAGGAAGCAAAAGTTGTATTTTTGTTCAGGGTTGCTACACCGAATGGATTTGATTTCGGAGTGGTTGAATTTGGTGGGGTTGACCCAATCCCAAAACCACCAAGGTTCCCCAATGAAAATTCAGTTGTCTGATCTGTCTCAGGGGCTTCTTCCTCCATTTCCTCTTCATGAGAAGAATTTGAAACAATATTTTTCACACTACCAATGATCCCTTCACTCGACAGTGCGATTGGTGAAAGAGCTTCGGTTGCAGAAGGCAGTTCTGTCTTAATAACTGATGTAGCATCAGATGAACTGTTTGATAACCCACCTGAATCAATTTGTCTCCCAAACTTTGAATTGGTTGACGATTCAGTTGGTTCGGATGACGCCGAAGGTCCAGGTTTTAAATCAAATGTAGAAATTGTGAACCCAGGCTCTGTAGCTGAAGCCTGTATCTTAACATCCTTTTCAGTGTTTGATGATGTATTATCAACTGATGTCTGTGGCGGCGAGACGCTCTCTGTTTTTGAGCCATAAATAGCAACAGGAGGATGAGACGACGATGTCAAAGACTCTGACTTGATTATACTGGAAGATGGGGATGGAGATGTAGAAGCAAAATTTAGGGCTGAAGGAATTGATGTCTGAGGCTGTGATACCTCCGGCTTTGCAGCCACAATGGCTCCAGAACTCGGAGTCTCAGGGAATGAAGTTGACAAACTTGGTTTTGACACTGAAGATGCAAAGGATGGTACATTTTTACTTGAAAGTGATGATGAACCAAAAACTGATTGAGATGGGATAGAAGCTGCCAAACTATTATTAGGCCAGCTTGGTTTTTCTGAACTCTTGGTGAATGCGCCTTTCTCTAATACATCTGTGCCTGAACTTAAAGCTGATGCAGGATTGACGGGGATTTTAGAGCCAAATAATGGAGTCTCGGACACTATCCGAGTATTCTTCTTCTGATCCCAGGTTGTTGACTTGGTAAACCCAATTTTAAAGTGATCTAAACTCTCGGTGGAATCAGAGGGTGATGTCAGTGATTGCTCAGGCAACTGTGATTGTTGAACAAAATTAGACTCACTTCCAGCAAAAGAATCTTTCTTCCCAGTAAAAAGTATTTTGCTCTTTGATTTTTCATCAATTAGTTTGAAAGCTGCTTGTTCGCTATTGTGAGTCGTCCTTGTCTCCATTGCGGATGGTGATGGCAATGCAAATTTCTTTTTTGTAGATAACACCTGGGTTCCATTATCTAGAGAACCAGCTGTCCTTTGGTGCAAAGATGTTGATGGGCTCTCAGTGTACTCTTGTCCTGGTATTTCAGCATTGCCTGTGCAAGTTTACAAAATAGTTCATTCTTGAGCTTAATTTTACAAAACATGAGTTCTTCTCATTATATTTTTACCGCTAGAATTGCACTATTACCTTTGCTTTTGTAACTGTTCCAAGAGGCTCTGGAGATATTTGAAAGCGCTGAATGAGCAACTTCTGAATTCTTCTGCGACTGAGGACTGAGATATTGTTTATCAATACTTAACAATGACCGGTTTGCAGTGCCTTTTTCATAATTTTCTTTTGGCACCCTTTTTACAGTTGTTTTCGGAGGTTCAAAGCTAGCCCAGCTCTGCATTTAGTAGTGAAAGTAATGCATCACGAACTTATTCCTTGAGTAACACAAAGGAAAGAGAAAACGGAAGGACAAGCAAAGATGCAGATTTGTTAAATAAATGCCTATAATATGAATAGATGAGGGGAAATATGCATGCACTCATTTAGCGATATCCTTTTCCCTTGTTTTGTACTTATCCAATAGTAACAATAAAGGTCCTCCTACCATTCGTCGTTTACAAGATGATATGAGAAACCAATGCAATCAAATTATGAAAGAATAATCAAATATTTTAAAAAATTGATATTGAACAAATAAAACATATGTTTTGTAAGATTTATGAGCATCAGTACACAATCAAGTATTCAATATCTTTTTCTGCATGCATTTACAAATGTGAATAGCATACAACTTTAGTTTTGTTTGCAAGGGTCATAAGTACCTATTGGCTTTTCACTTGTGTGGATTAGTATATGATAAAAAAAAAGTAATAAATGGGGAAGCAAAATATAAATATCAGATCCATAAACCAAAAAACTTTTTACGACACATAACATGACCAACTTGGCTGCAATCTATGGCACAGATCAAAACATGCCAATTAACCCTCAGAACTACAAACTTTTCCCTTCATGCCCCAAAGCTCCCTCTGCAACTTACCTTTGGTCCTACATGTTAATGCTGGGCACAAAGGTAATGAAATACTCATGGACACGGATTGATACTTACTACTACGCTAAAGCAGAAAAATACATTTTCTCATAAAATATGTCACACTAGACAATCCCCTGGAAATCAGGCAAATAGATAAGCAAATATGGTCTCATAAACTCAAAATGAACAATCATCAATAGCACATTATTATTGGCAAATCATGTAAATAAAAGCGCAACGACCAGCAAGCAAGAATAGTTACGAGATCCAGAGAGTCTCGGCGGCGCCTTGCAGTTTCTGGTTCATAACTCTTGGCAAAGCTAGCTTGGTTTCTTCTAGACTGTTCTTTAGCAGAAGTAGAACCTGGAGTGATCAAGAGTTCTTTGTTTGAAGGAGTACCCAAAGTCCTATTCCTAGCTGGAGATCTTTCAGTATCAACTGTGTAAGAGAGGCCAATCGATTCAAAGAGCTGCTTTTTTACGTCGTGTTTTTCAGAAGAGTTAATACTCAAAGCAGCCATCTGGTTTGAGAGACATCCAGAAAGTTGCTCAGCAGCTGCTAATTGCGCTTGCATCGTATTATGCAGACTGTGCAAGGACTGAGTTTGCCTGCACAAAAGAAGTTTCATTTCAACTGTATAAATGGGCTTCTTCCATCACAAGATCTGAAGTAATTGATTTGTTGCCATTAACAAAGAAAATAGCAGTATCTAAGGTCCATACCACGAGGATTATAATCTGGAAAAGAATCTAATAGTTTACATATAAAAGACAAAGTCACAACAGTAATATGCAATACCTTGAATGCCCGTGGAAATTCTGCAATACTCTCCGATTTCTTTGCATTCCTCCATTTTCACCAAAATTGTTGAACTCCAAAGAGTTGAAATGCCTCTCCAGTTCAATCAACTTAGTGGTCAAATCCTGGATTTTATGAATTTTTTTGAGGAAAAGGAAACTGGTGAAATGGAGGAACATAGAAAATTGATACAGAAGTCACAGTTAAGGTCAACCATAATGCACCTGGTTTAATTCTACTATACGTCTTCGCTTCAATTCCAGTTCAGAACTCAATTTTTGACGATTCAATAGTTCCCAATATCTGCTATCTTTTGCTTGCTTGAAGATCCCTTCCATATATTCTTTCCTAACCAAAACTGAAACAGCATTCTGGAGCAAATTAACTTCAGAAAGGATAATAATCAATTTACATGTACAAGAAATAAAAAATTTAAAATTGTCAACACTCAACAGCAACATAGACCAATAAGTGTCAAAAAGATCATAATGTCCCCTTAAACAAAATTCACAAAAGGAGCTCAACATGACATCAAGTACTACATATATAAATTACATGGAACTGTTCCATCAATCAAGACACGCACAAATGAGATAATTAATTCTCAAAAAAGCTGTTCTCCATTTCCTTCTGCAACATGACCATAAACCTTTGGACAAAAGTATTTAACAATATCTGCAATTTCAACCCAAAAGAAAAAAACATCTATTTCGAATCCTACTTTATTGGTGAGTGCATGGTATGCATTTCCACCACCACCACTGAGATGGCCCCCAAAAATATTAATAAATAAATGAAAGTACATCCCAAAATAGCAAACAAACCAAAAAAAAAAAGCTAGTAATGGTTTCATAGATCTTTAATATTAATACGATCATTTGATTCAACATAAGTGAGACAGCTTCAACTTTGTAGTACGTTTTAAGTTGAAATCTCATCAAAAGTGTGGACATTATATGCCAGGCTATATAATGATTTTGGGCCAAGCCTACTCAAATCCATTTTCAAACTCCAAAGGTAATAGATCTACCTAGGGTCGACTAGCATTAATTTTGTTGACCTTTTAATATTAAAATTGAAACGTTATTTCAACTTAAGGGAGAAAGCTGCAACTTTGCTGGGCCTTGCAGGAAGTTAGCCATCCTCTCTTTTTCCCCCCGTACCTTTTCCACCATATTTATCTTTATTTGCCACCATCACCAAATGCACTGGAGGAAGTTCCTATCTGTATACGTTTGCACCACCCCCCACGCCCATTAACAGCAGTAATGAGATAGATAGGAAGCATCATTCTTGACTTTAAGATTCACCATCAGTCTCTCCAAATACGAAGAGGCAAGGGACTACACAAATGTATTTCTGCATTACAAAATTAAATCAATTAAAATTAGGAACATACCTTGTACTGTTTTATCAAGCAAAAGTTGAAGTTCCCTCAGTTGTTCATTCATTAATCCCTACATAGTCAAGAGAAAACAAACCATAAAATCAGTAAAGTTTAACATACTAGAAATTGAAGTATTATATTGGCTGAGATCATTGAGTTGTAAGTCCACAAAAAGGATTCCCCACCCTTGAACCGAAGTAATATGGTGGGGTTAGGGGAGTACAAAAACAAACAAATTCACCTCCATCACAAAACATGTATTGTTACGGCCTAGAGACATGTTAACTCAACTGACTTCTGCAGTAAGATGGAATTTTATGGAGCAATGTTTTACTATGATTTTTCATCAGCTTCCTCCTATGAATTTTTTTCACTTGGTATTACGTAATCTGGAATCTATTAGAGTATTGTACAAATGTTAAATAAATTAACAAAAATCACACATTAATAAATAGTGAAACTGACTATGAAAATCATTGCGAGTCCATCATTTCTCGGGTGAAGAAACAAAATGTGAAGCAAATTAATTTTTAACTTCAAATAAACGAAAAGCTTCATCTTAGAGACATTAGCCTGAGACGTAGCCCCTCTTCAGTTTATAATGATAATATCTTTTTTCCGAAATTAAGGTTGTTTTCCTCATGCGCGTAAGGAGCCTTAAGAGATGTAAATCTCACAGACAGTCACATAGGAGCATAAAATTTGTGATAAGAGGAAAATAAAACTTGGCTTTTCTTGTAATCTTTTGAAAATCCCTATAACCTATCATACAATAGAGAAAGCTACCGCATGACCATCATGCAAATTACCTCTCATCACCAAAATTGACAAACCACCATATATGTTGGAAGATTCTCTGGGAAACCAAAAGGTAGAATGATATGGAAGTTTTAAGGAAGAGCTAAGAAGTGGTTCATGTGGTTTCTGTGGTGAATTAAGATGGACTATTCTGTAAAAGCTGGAGGCTTTGGGTATCAGATTGTTAATTTGGGTTTCAAGTTTCACTGGTATTAACAGTGAAGCAGGATTTGGCTGCACCATGCCTTTTACCTTGCCTGCTTGATCATGCCGCAATGAAAAAATATTTGGTCAAGTTATTTCTTTCCTTTCGATGTTTCTAGAATTGAGACTTAGGTGTCTCTAAATGGGCTTAAAATCATATTTTATGGTTTTCTTTTTGGTAATTTCTAGGGACAGAAATTCTGAAAATTTTCTCTTTATGTTTTCTTTTTGCTTCTTTTTTGCTCCATAAGTTGCTTTTGTGTGTGTGTGTTTTTTTTGGGGGGGGGGGGGGGTCACATACACACACAGAGGCAATTACACTTAACCAAGAGCAGAATGAACAGTATTTAAAATCAAAACCAAAAAAAAAAGGAGCAACCCCTGGAAATTATCCAAGCAAAGGTAAATCTGTTCAATTTAAAGAATCAAACAACACCAAAATGCTTCATATGTGAAAACTCTAATAAGATAAGAGCTGTAAGGAGAGGAAAGGAAACACTTTGCCAAAACAAAACTCAAGCAAGATATTCTGTAATGCGGAACATATGCATGGAAGGAGAACAAACCCTCCATCTTCTGCATCTGCTGGAAAGAGCCCATATGTTGTCCTCCAACTCTATAACAGATTTTGTTTGAGAAGTTATGGATGCATCTATAAAACCACCTTTCCCTTCAATACCTTCAAGAAGATTATCCAGTTTTTTGGCCATTTCTTCAACCTGAAGATAGAGTAACACACGGAAAAGACATTATGAGGTCCTAAAGAATAATCGACTTGAACTAACACTTCTCCTATGAAGTTACTATTAATAGTAGGCTCATAACACCGAAGACAATCACAACAGAAATTCTGAAACGGATGAGACACCTAACAGCACCAACTAGCATAAAAAGTCAGAGAAGTGTGGGGTTCATTCTGAGGAAGCAATGATGTTAAAAAACAGAAAAAATGGCAATGCATATATGGTAGAGTCATCTATATTAAAGTATATTAGTAATTACATTTCCAAACTGTTTTGATGCATTTTGCAGAGAGTATGGCAGCCCTGTCGGAGAGGAGGCCGAATTGAATTCCTTCTTGAATTCAGACTGGAAAGATTTTCCTGAAGCAACACTCTCCCCCAAAGGCAATTGTGAACCAGGATATGCTGGCACTGAGTTTCTATGCCCCTGTGCTGTCGAAGCTGTCTGTCCAAATGAAGTAGAAAAGATAGAAGGTTTAGCTTTCTCCTTAATATCGGTAGAGTGCCGCAGTACATGTCCACCAGATTGCAATGCATGTTTTTCTGAATCGTCAACTGCATCAGAAGGGAGCGACGAAAATCTTCCATCAGAAGTTTTTGAAGCATCGACTCTTGCACTTGACCTGGTTAAAGACCACAAACTTGGTGAATTTGTAGGTGGCACTTTACTTGATGGCTCCACAGAGCAACCTGATAGTGGATCTTTGGTTATTGGTTGACGAGAAAAATCGCTGACAACCTTCCCTGAAAAAAACCCTGTACTGTGTTTGACTTCACTCGATTGATTCTCTGCATTACTGTCCTGGTTTAGCACTATGGAGAGGGATTTTTCAGGTTCATCCACTTTCACTGCCTGTGAGTTTACAAGAGGATTCTGTCCCATGATTTCAGTAGTAGTTTGCTCTTGCTCTCGGATCTGACGTCCACTTTAAAAGAAGGTGATGAATCATTTGTGTTAGTGACCTTAGAACCTATCTTCTCAACTTCAAATCTGCCAAGTTTATGAGATTCGGACGTTGAAAAGCTTGGCGCTCTACTTTTCTCACCACTTATAGAAGAAATCAGGGGCAGCTCATGCTTCACAGATACCTGAGAAGCATCATCTTCTTCATCAGAAGCACAACTTTCAGGTGATACCAAAGGACCTGTAGCACTACAAGAAAGTAGATAATTACACGTAGCTTCCCCGGAGGGTGCTATATGGAACAGCTACCAAATTAAATCATAGACGAAAACAAGTATGCAGTATGGTATAAAATTACCTAGCAAAGTGGAAAACTGAAATCTTTCCATCAATGGTTAGGCATATAATAATACAACAAGGTGAGACTTCTGTTTCTTCATCCCCCAGTGTGAATCTGGTGTTCTCATTCTGGGAAACCTTGTCAACAGAGAGTCCCACGACCACATTTTCTTCACCATTGCCTAAGATGAAAGAGTTTGACATCAGAAAATTAATCAACCTAATGCATGCCTGTCTGAAATGATATATATATATATATATATATATATATATATTTACTAACTTGGAGTGTTGAGATCTACTGCATTTTGAATCGGGGTTTATTAGTACTTTGCAGCTTCATAGTGCAATAGTATTCTAAGGTTTGGTGTACAGTCAGTCAGTCACCCCCCCCACCCAAATGTCCATCGTAAAAATCTATGTTGTACAAAATGCAGTGGCAATCTAGATCCTCAAATAATCTCAATAAGTTCGCATTTTTATTTTTAATTGTTGGTATGAGTAAGATCGGCATACTGTCATACAATTATGTGGCATAAACAAACTCAGTCTCCAAGTAAAAAGGGCATGTGCAAATTTTCAGATGCATGAATGGAAGAGTAGAGATGCACAAATGGAAGCCAAAGTCAAGTAGAAACCATGTAAAATGTAAGTCGACGAAATACTCATTCATAGTGTCTTATCTTAATTTCAACTTCCAAGTATTAGCACCTTGAGATTCAATATACAGAGTCCAAGCATCATTAAGAATCTCAACCATTGCAGCTTCATTCTTCCCACTGTCCGGCGACCAAAAGAACAATCCAACATTCCGGGACAGATTCCTATTAGCAATAAATGCCAGCCCACTGCAACCAACAGAAATCACAGCTATAATAAGTTATTCAGACATAAATGACAAAGCAACAGATGTCAGTTGAGCAATGTGTTGGATCGTTGTAATGGTGACTAGAGCTATAAGTGCTACATGGAAATTGATAAAGTCATATTAAGTGGCAATGTTATCATCTTTTTTTCGGCTCCCCTACGTTCTGTGAATCTTGTACCAGATGGTAGCTCTTTGACAAATGCAGTGAAGGGATATAATAACTATAGGTCAGACTAATTGATTTACAAGTGAATCTGAGGCTCTCCCAAGATGCAAAATCCTGCATCTCAGGATGCAATAAAAAGTTAGCTGAAGGAAGTAGCAATGGGGCAGTCATGACCTCCTGTGAAATCCGATAACTAACGGGAACATAGAAAAGGCAACAATCTCCATTTTACTTGCCCAAAGTCTCTCCATTCATCAACTGTCTTTTAGCATTGAAACTAATTTATTCTTTTTTTTTATTTGCCCAAAAGTACACTTGTTAATATAGAATTACAAAAACAGCTTAATTTGTGATTGGGCAGCAAACGTGAAAGCTCAGCCAGAAACCCTTACAGCTCCTATGTGGAAACTCACATACCTTTTCTGAACAAAATCTCAAATGTACCATCTTTTATCAATCAAGAATATAATAACACATCCTTCTCAAGTTAAGATATGGAAGATAGGCCAGCTAGAGAAGTTGGGAGGTTGAACATTGACGATTTACCGACCTTTTTGAATAAGATTAGACCCTTGGTCCCGATTTGAATGACTGATTTTGAACTGGCATAAAAAATTTGAAAATTTAGATGAGTTGAAAAGATAGAAGTTTCGATTATCTTTACTTTTTCAGCCTAAAAAAAAGAGGTTAGGAGTAAGTTAAGTCACATCAATTCCTAGAATGAGAGAGTACCTTTGTACAGAAAATTGTCATTTGCAGAAATGGACATTATTTTTGAACATCAATGCAGGTAGGTGTATTTATTTGTAAACAAAGGAAGTACTGACTAAATGGAGAGAAAGCGGAAAAAAATAGCATCTCAGTGCAAGGAGTCAAGGACTCCTGAAAACTTAAACTATTGGCCCCAATGACAATGGGTGAAGCCCCATTTAGCAGGGGCAAGTTCCATGTCAACCTTTAGCACAAATCCAAAAAAGACATGACAATTGAAAACAATCTACACAAATCAGAGAAAAATTAGAAACTTTTGAATTCAAATAATTTTCTATATAAGTTTACATATGGTTTTTATTGACCTAGAAAAGGCATACGATAGAGTCAACCGGGATATAATGTGGCGCGTATTGGAAACAAGAGGAATAAAAATAGCTTACATAGATGCCATAAAGATATGTATAATGATATAACAACATGTATCAGGATACTTGGTGTATCCAGTGAATTCCCAAACACTATAGGTTTACACAAGGGATCCGCTTTAAGCCCTTACCTTTTTATCCTAATAATTGATGAAATCACTAAACACTTACAAAAATCCATCCCTGAATGTATGTTATTTGCGGACGATATAGTTTTAATTGATAAAACAAGGGAAGGAATAAATGCAAAATTAGAAGCTTGGAGAGAAGCACTCGAATCAAAAGGTTTTACTATAAGTAGGGCTAAAACATAATACATGGAATGCCACTTTAGTAAAAACAACAAGAACAATGAGACAAATGTTAAAATTGATGGACATGAAGTGAGTATAACAAAGAGTTTCAAATATTTAGGATCTGAAGAGAACGGAGAAATCAATAAAGATGTCACACATAGGATCCAGGCGGGTTGGAATAAATGGAGGAGCGCATCTTCTATCCTTTGTGACCGTAAAATACCATTAAAATTGAAAGGAAAATTTTATAAAACGGCCATAAGGCCCGCAATGCTTTATGGAGCAGAATATGGAGCAGAATGTTGGGCGACTAAATATGAACACGAACAAAAAATAAGGGTAGCAGAGATGAGAATGTTAAGATGGATGTGCGGACACACTAGATTAGATAGAATAAGAAATGAACACATTAGAAACAAAGTGGGAGTAGCACCAGTAGATGAGAAAATTAGAGAAACACGATTAAGATGGTTTGGACATGTTTATAGGAGACCTTTAGATGCACCCGTGCGACGTTTAGAAGGCAGGGAATCACTCACACAAATCAAAAGAGGCAGAGGAAGACCTAAAAGGACTTGAAAAGAAACTATTAAACAAGACATGTTATATTTAAAAATAAATAAAAATATGGCTTATGACCGTAAACGATGATGCGATATGATCCGTATAGCCGACCCCACATAGTGGGATTAAGGCTTAGTTTGTTGTTTTTGTATAAGTTTCCTTAAGGAGATATATGGCAAAAGTGCAATTTTCATCCTCTAACATGCCTAGTTGCTCTTTTGATCTTTTGATATGGCGAGGTGGCATTTTTCCCCATTTTTAAATTGCATCCATATTGGCTGGCCCAAAATAGATGATGTAAATGGAGGGAAAACTGATGTGGCAGCCAAATGGATAAAAATATGCTAACAGAACCAGTTTATTACATTTTCTTGTCTTCATTCACATTTTGTATTCTTTGATCTTTCCTTTTTTATTTTTTATTTTTTCCACTTCATCTTCTTCTTAAACACCCACCACATTATCATGCAAGCAACACCACCCCCAGGCCCACCCAGATCCCATCACCCCCACCAGGCCACCACAACCACCCAAACCCGCACCTCACCCTAAATTTCCCAGATAGAATTTATAAAAGGGATAGTTACAAAAAGTACCCCTAAAGTTTGGCTTATTTGCAAAAAAAAAAACACCTAACTTTCGAAAATTACAGAAACTACCCTTGAGGTTTGCTTTCGTCTTCATTTTACCCCAACCGTTAGTTGACCTAACGGAATTTGTTGGCGTCATCAAAAATTGACTTGAAAATCCAAGAATACCCTTGCAGTATTGTTCACCTAAGAGGAGACAAGATTGCTCCTTAGGGCTATTTGTAATATTCTAGAACTTAGAAGGATGTAACAGTAAGCTGCAATAATGATTTTTTGAGTCTTAAATTTATATGATGAATATTAACAATTTTCCACACAAAATTGAACATCTTAAATTGTAGCAAAATAATCTGTTTACAACCAACATTGTTTTTGTGCACAGTATATTACAACCCTGCCAAAAAGATTGTACTGGTTGTTCACAACACATTACCAAAAAAAAAAATTGCTGATAGTTATAATTTATGAAAACATCCTTCAGTTTCACCATAAACTACATAGTTCCCATGGCGTTGTCCAGAATTTACAAAAATTAGCCAATTGATCACATATCTCCACTACAAGAACATAAATTAATTTAAAAAATTAGAACACATAAAAATAATTGAAATTTACTTAAATTACCAATAGCAGACCCGTCACAAATAACCCCCTCTTGTTACGAAGAAGAAAGAATTTGCGCCTTTCTGGTTTTCCATATACTACGGAAAAGGATCAAAAGCTACGTAAAACCTCAATAGCATGTATATTGGCTGATTCTTGGGTTTTCTAACAAAAAGCCTAATTCTTTCACCATGCCCAAAATGAAATGGGTATACAACTCCTTAAAGTTAAGTTTTAAAAACACAAAAACCAAACTGAAACATAAAAACACAAAAAATGTGATGATTAACGCTACAAAAATGCAATGGGGGTTGTGGCCGTTTCCTTACTCCTCTCCTCTCCTCGGTCCTGTCATTGATTTTCTCCAACCAAATTGCAGGAAGCAACGAGGGGTGTGTTGGCATGGGTGCGGGTGTGGGTGTGGTTGTAGCCTTCTTTGAAGAGATGGTGAAATGAAATGGTAACCCAACAAACATAAGAACAAAGAGGCACCAAATAAAGGGAGCAAAATTGTCATTTCATTATTTTTTTCTTTTTCCTATTTTTAACCCTTTTTTTTTTTATTTCCATCAGGGGCATAAAAAACATACTTATATCGTCACTCGTATGGTTTTAATTGCAGAAGTAAATAAGGGAGTACCATGACACAATTGTTGCCTTTATCATTGAGAGGCTATAGAACATGGTTGAGGTGCTGGGTTTGGGTGTTGGAGAAGGGTTTGGCCTTGGGGGTGTTGGGGTTTTTTTGTTTTCGTTTTTTTTTTTTTTTTTTTTTTTTTTTTTTTGGGGGGGTGGGTGGGGAGGAGGATTGGCCCTTTTGGGTGAGGTAGGGGCGAAACAACAAAGTTGGTCACGAGGATTGAGGGTGGAAGTTCTAGAAAGAAGATGAATAAACAAATGAAAAACTGGGAAAGATGGAAGAAAAATAAATACAAACTAAACTTGGTTAGCATTTTTTTCAAGGAGGTGCCATATACCAATTTTCCCAGCAATGATAAAAAAATCCCTAATTTTCCATCCAGGTCATCAATTTTCTGGCTGTTTTTGCAATTGTCAGTCAATTTGGATGCAATGTGCCAAAAAATAGAATATACATCGCAGCCAAATTAAAGGACCAAAAGTGAAATGAGGCTACGAAACATGGATTGTTGCCAGGGATATTATATTGTATATAAGATGCAAAACACTGTTCCAAATGGCATACTCTCGGTTCTAAATATTTTAGCATGGCTGCTCTCAGATGCAAAAAATTCAGGAGAAGTGCCTATAAGAAGCTACCAAAATTGCCATGCAAGGACACAAGTAGAAAAGTGAATATTCAAACAAAGAGCAGATTTTCAAATGTCATTATAAAACAGACCTGACTAACATGATAAGCAAACAAAAGTGGTTAAACAAGTTGCAGAAGTAAACACAGCATAGAAGAATAATTAAAAGAAATTACCAAAAGTATACTTACTAAAGATCCAGATAACTCAGAAACAGATGTGGTCCATTCCTGGTGGGCACAGCATCAGAACAAAAATCCAGGAAGACATTATTGAAAGATAAAACTATTGGCTTTGAAGCTGCCTGAAAGAAATAAACAAAGAAATATTTGAATCCAGTCAGACATAATATGTAAAATCTAAACCTAATAACATGACTATCCTCACTCAAAATCAAATAAATTATACAATATCTTTAATTCTTTATCCACTTTTCAAGTATATTCCAATTCATAGGGCAAAGGCAAACATGTATAAGGCTAAACTGTTCTACTCTGGAGCACTTAACAAAATAAACACTGCTATTTCTTAACCGCTTATGGCATACGCCTACAACAGGTAGGACAAAATCATCATCATCATCATCATCATCATCATTATCGTAATCATCATCAAATGCACCTTATCCCACTGTGTGGAGTCGGTGGCGTGAAATTTATAGTGTCAATTAATTGTCTAAAGTTTTACGTTGGATGCCCTTCCTGACGCAATCTTCATACGAAGGAGAAGGTTGGACAAAATACAAGGGTAAACAAAATTTACAAAATCTACCGTGAAGAGGAGACGGGGCAGTCAATCACAAAGTAAAGGCCTAGTTCAATAAGAAAAAACCATCATCCACTTAGTCGCATAGTTGTAAAAGCGATAGGCAACACCAAGGCGACAAGCCATGGCCTAGGGGCCAACGGCCTAGGCAACAAAAGGCGATGGCCTAACCACGCAAAGCGACAACAACTAAAAAAACATGCTATATATTCATACCAAAAAGTTCACACATCTGGACAACATCCAAACAGGCAAATAATAGACAGAATTGAAAATTGAAATAGTTACATCCAAATAACAGTCAAAATAAAAGCAAATAATAGTCAAAAAATGAAACCAAATAATAGTCAAATTGAAAAACCCAACCGGGCAGCATCCATCGGACCCAAAACCAAATAAAACCCCAACTACAAACAAGAAATGAAAAGAGAAAGAAAAAAAAGGAAGAAGAAAGCAATAAAGAGGTAGTTTGCATCTTTGTAACTCGGAAGGAGGCATGGTGGTCAAGTTTTTTAGCGTCCTTTTTTACTTAAAACCCCTTTTAAAAATAAAATTAAAAAAACTAAAAAAAGACTTAAAACGCCTGTGCATGAAAAGGCATCGCTTTTCCTCGCCTTTCGCCTCTCCAGAAGCGACCTAGGCGACCTCAGGCGGTCGCTGGATCATTTTCGTCCCCTGGAGGCTGCCAAGGCGAGGAACCGTGGCCTAGGCGTGCTTTTGGCAACTACGCTTGGTTGCATTAGGTAGCTACCTAGTGACGTGAACTCAAATAGCAGAACTCAAAATTCACATCCTTGGGGAGTAACTGCATCAAGAAGTCCCTCAGTAGTGTCATTACTGAAGCAGTAATAATCTAGAGAAAGCCAACAGGAGTCTAAGAAGAATCTAACCATCCAATGCTTCAGGTAAACAGTAAAGATAAGATCATATCTGAGAAACTAATTCAACACACGCAGGTTCATGCCCCTGTGGTGAAGCTTGACATAGAAAATAAAACTAATAACCAAACTCTTATGAGCTACGGTATGATATAAGACAAAATTGCTTTTGCAAGGTTCTGGCCCCTGAGGTTAAGCTTAACATAGGAAATAAAACTAATTACCAAACTTTATGAGCTACACTATGATTAAGACAAAATTGCTTTTGCAAAGGAAAACAGTAAGCTAACAGAAATCCGGATAAACAATTGGGTTGTGGTAACATGTGACTTCTTTATCAAAGTCTTGGTATCATATAATTAATTAGATATAGCTGTTTTTTAGCAGTATCCAACACAGCATGAGCATGATCGTCAAGAGGTTACCGAGTGGCCAAGAAAGGATTTGTCGTCTATCTAGTTGAATAGGTGAGTCTCTTATGTTTTCCACAGAAAAAGTCCTCGACCAAGGCGAGATGAATATTAGACAAGGGTTTGCTAATAATTCATCGAGGAGTCAAAGGGACTCGTAACCCCTAAATTTCTGCACTGCAGCACTAACCCAATCCCCAGATGCACAAAAAACAAGTCACTGCATACATGCAATTATAAAACTAAGTACCGCATGCAACTATGACACTCAAAGCAACAAGATGCACTACTGGTAAAAGTAAGAAACAAACATGACCTAAAAAAGTGGCTCAATGCAAAGCAGACTATCTTTCAATACTTCCTGGGCCTCCCTACAGCACCATCTCAAAACCAATTGGTAAACGGCAAGATCTAGGATATATAACACTCCCTTCGACCCATTGTTACAGCAATATTTCACCTTTTTCATGTCCCTGAAGATGAAGCACTGCTACTCTCAATGTGCATATGACACTAATACGACCTCAATATTTCCAATGCCAGCAAATAGAACAAATTCTAAAGAAACAGAATTAATTTGTTACATACTCAAATTTTTGTATTCAAAATGTGCTAATATATTTACTAGCGATATAAATGTCAAACATTCAGCTCTAATCATGAACAGCTTATATTTACGAAGTGATGCAATTTTGCTAGGAAGAAGAGACTATTTCTACTACCTGATGCATGAGAGCCTTTCCATAAATTATGGATTAGCTCCTCTACCAGTACTGGACAAAATCCCAAGAATAATTCTAAGTATTTGACGTTTCATTCAACATGTCAAACTCTAGCAACTTTACACGGATTTTGCCGAGAAGGAGTTCATTGGTATGTGTCACTAACTTCTAAATCTATATTACATAGATTTAAATATACAGAAGTTTATTTACAAATTTAAAGATGAGTTTCTTGATAAATATGACACCAATACTCCTAAGAGTGTGTGCACTCTATTAGATTTAGGATAGCTAGAAGTCCAAAAACTTGAGCTATTCTCAATCAAATCACTGTCCCTAGAGATAACGTGCCTCTAAAATTTTGGATTTAAATGGTAAGACTCATTTAAATTCTTCTGAGTATGATAGCCTTACAATTTTCAAGAATTTTTTCCTCATCTGCTCAACCTTCATCTTTTGCACTACATTAGAATGCTTCCGAATTTGACATAGCCTTAAGGCATTCAATAATATTTCCTCGGCTGCTCAACTTTCTTCTTATACTCTTTAATATCCCTAACCTTGTTTCTTGTGGCAACAGCATTCATCTCTTCCTACAAAGAAAATTACTTTTGCAGGTATATTTATATCAATACAATCACTCACTACATCAATGATGAGTCAATAGCTATAATATCAACCTTCTCACTGCAGTTCCGCTAAATATGGACACTCGTTCATAATTTGAAGCATATCATCTCAAGGATCCAATGGAAAAAATAAAAAATTGGTCTGCCAGAAGCAATTTTCAAAAGTTGCTCTCAGTAGTAGGTCAACTTCTAGACTTTATATGTGTTGTTTTCATTAGAAGCTTAAAACTGACACAATGTATCATGCTTTACCAACTCGGTTCAACTTCAAGACCTCATATTTACTGATTGCATAGCATTCTAACAGGTTTACATATCGTCCTGTTATAGTTGCAATGAGGCATTAACATGATGACCCAAAAAAACATAAATATTCTAAACAAAAACTCCCAAGTCCAGCAGATTGAAACCCAGACACTCATGATTGCAGCAAGGCTGGAAGCACTAATATGCGCTCAATAAAACAGCTGACCCTCAAGATTTTTGTGCAAGTTAACATCTTATCTTTTACATATGGAACTTGCCAACCAAATAAAAAAATTAAATTTTGGGTACATATCATCCTGATAATCCACTTTAAGTTCATGGCCAGGATACCCCTTGGAAACGGGTTGTAACATGCAAAATTAGTTGGAAAAGAAAAGGGGGGAGAGAGAGAGAGAGAGAGAGAGAGAGAGAGAGAGAGAGAGAGAGAGAGAGAGAACAAAGTTGGATGGTGAGCTTCAATTATCAGCATATATTTCTGTACAATAATAGCTGAAAATACAAATAACTAACTATAACGAGTTGGAAGAAATGCGACAACTTCATTTACATCACCACGATAATATATGAGAAATGAAATGCAGCAACTCATTAAGGAGCACCTCTGACAGGGTACTTCAAAAAAGTTTACCACAGAAAAGCTATGAGCAATTAAATATGAGCAAATGCATAGAAAGCATGAATCAAGTAATAAAAATAAGGATAACACACTTACATCAGTAAGCACTCTGCCCTTGCTTGTTATGACTTGGACTATGTAATTTTCCTCCTCCCCATCTTCATTTAATTGGAAGCACCCAACAGCTATACAATCTGGACGGATCCATCGGATGGAATCCACTGATATCCACAACAATGAGAGCAATAATCAATTACTGGAAGACAAGGCATTGAATCAAAAGATGCATAATCAATTCTAATTTGAGTCATAAAAGGACATTACTGGTCAAGTTCAATAAATTGACAACAAGAAAACCTACTTCATCATTTTCATAATTATGAATCTAACTGATCACCAGCATTTGCAACCCAAAAAAAAATCCCAAACTTTGTGGGGGATGGGGGGCTCCTTTTATCAACCAATTTTTTTCTTGATTAAACATAATAAGAAATTCCAGCATGCAAAGTATATAAAACAAGCTCATGAGACAGCACTAGCTATACTTGACCAAAAAATCCCTTATCCCATAACTGAAGAAGAACACTAAAATATTGGATAGAAGAATTCATTAAATCTCCAAGTTGAGTTTCCAACATTTTAGGCTGGTTATCTGGTTAATTTTCCCCAAGAAGTCTACTATGCATGGTATTTCAGCATGCAGACCATTTACCTATGAGGCTTACCCCAATAGAAATCTCAAAAAATACAGTACCTAAAATAGACACAATAGATAACTTTTACACTACAAAAACAAACAGAAGCTAGTACTCTAGACCCCTAGCATGCAGTGGACTCAGAAAAATTGCCGGCTTCTCAATACAGAACCCAAAGCTATATTGCAGTGAAAAGGACTTGTTAAGCCCACAAAGCAGTCCTGATACTACTTGAAGAAAACCTCTTTATCCACAGCCAACCAGTTGCATGATCTAAACGATATCTTGACATTCTAACTATATCACTGCTGCATCACCACATGTGTCTCCCTTCTTAGCAGATTTACATCACTTAATGTGCCCACAGATAATTTAACCAGATATTCTTCTGTATCATGCAAGCGATTAGCTTCAGTACCAGTAAACTTCATGAAAGCTATTGGCATCAATTATGTGACACCAGAACTTAAGATAACATTAGAAACCACGACTCTCACCAAATTACAGTATAACAAAACAATTTCAACAGAGACCTCAGTTGCTTTCAAAAATTGCTAAAAGCAGCACTAATCTATCAACTGCCAACAAACTCAAATGGTGTAACTGTGAACGACCTATAAACAATCTAGTTCTTCATCTCTGCTAGTGTTAATCTTTTAAGATAATCCGCCATATAATTGTAAACAGAGAATAGCTAAAGTTCAGACAAAGTACTACAGTCATAATCCCATCCAGGAAAAACATTATGAGCAACCAAAAAACTTGACAGTTGGTAACTTCAAGATTCCAGCTCTCAACATATACTTAGTTATAGAGTATGAAGAACCATGTCCTCGTTTCAACTCCATGAACAGCAATCAATGTACCATGTTACTAAACGTCAGCATATTGCAGCAGCCGCACAAAAGACTGATTAGACATGGTGAGGATTAAATACACCAGAAAATTAATGGGAGGCATCATACATGATTTTGCCAATCACAATTGACAAGAGCGTATACATTTCAACACAGTGAAAATTGATTCATCTCATACCTTTGAACACAGTGAAAATAGATTCAACACAAAGAATCACAGTAAGGAATAAAGATGATAGAGGCATCAAACAATTATAGAGAGGAAGCAATACCTTTTACAACTTGGTTAACATCAGAATCACCAACCACCGACTGGAATGGTAGCACCAAACTTAATTTTTCCTTAAAATGTGATGAAAGAATGCTGACAGTATTCTTTTTTGCCACAGCAACAAAATTTCCTTTAACACTCCAGTCAACTATGCCAATAAATGACCTTCGTGAGCAAACGAAATTTATACCATGGAAAAAATACACTATATTTTGTGCAAACTGCAAAGAGTTTATAACTATTTATGACAACAATATGGAGATGGTTATTAGACCCTTAATCTCACTGGAAGAAAATGGTAATATTAAGGAAACAAAAATACTTTTTGCTCCATAGAAAATACTAATGTTTCAATACTTTCGCCGTAACCTACGACTACTAATTTTGTGATATCTGAAAGTAAAAGCTTTCTTCAGATGATCTTCTAGACTTCAGTAAAGTCATGCAACGATCTAAATTCTATGAGGCTCATCTGGTATTGAGATTCATAAGTAGTAAAGACACCAAACAGATATAAAAAGACATGAACCATACCAGAATCAACACCTTCCATAACATAAATAGGGGGATCTTGACCAGATCCATGGTATAACTTTCCATTGGTTGAAAGAATAAGATAAGCTTTTGCAACTTTTCTAGCCCAACGCATATCCTTGATGCAAATGGAATCATCAAGTGAGACTGAATATGAAGGCTTTTGCTCCTGTTCAATGACCATTTAATGAATTATAACTTCTCTACCAGCATTCAAAAATCTGCTCTGGAAAGTACTCAAAATTCAGCTTCAGCAATTTGCTTTGATGGGTTGTCTTTAATTATATGTGCAGCAAAAGAAAGAATAAAGATAAAAATACAAAAGTTTGCATGTATTTCCCTAAGGAAGAGATAGAAGAGGGGGAGGCATAATATAACTCAGAATATATTTTTTGTTTAAAAAAAAAGGCCATACCTTGTGGAGCAAAGCGCTAACAGCAAAGAAATGGACATGGCTGCCCATACAAGCAGCGAGCAGCGAGTCATCAGCTGACAGAGCCAGTATTGAAACCTTTCCGATGGGAACATCAACGAGGCTTAACTCCTGTATAGATGGACCCGTTTGTTTCTCTTTAATCTCCTCGGCGGTTTCCATCACGTCCTTTGTCCTCGCAACATAAAACCCTAAACCCAGAAATTACGAATAATTAGGAAGAGACTAAATAGTTTTGGACGGGTACGGGGGGCGGGAAGTTACCCTGTGGATAAGCGACAAAGAGGAGGCGAAATCGTTCGGAGACGGCCAAGGGTTGGGAGGGAAGGCACTGGGGATCAAACTCGGAGGTTTCGTCGGACTTAATAGAAACGGATTCTCCAATTTTGGAGAAGCGGTAGTTTCTGGAACCGATTTCGTCTCCCTCAATTTCCTCGTCCAATTCGACGACGGCACCGCCAACAGTAGTGGATTCAAGTGGCGGAGGAGTCGCCATTGACTCCAAATCAAGAAATTGTAATGAGAAGTGAAGAAGGACTCGAGGGAGGAGAGTGAGAATAGAGGAAGGGAGCAGAGCTGGTGCGGGCGATTGCCCCTGTTACTGTGGGGTATGGGCGGGAAGGTTTTGGAGCTACCCTACTAGTACGCAAATTTTGCTTTACTGTCTGCTGTCGCAGAGAGACCGCAATCAAAAAACGTAGCGAATGTATTACTATTCACCGAATCACCACTGTCCTGTCATTATTTTCTCTACATCTAATCCTTTTTCTAAAGAAAATTTACTAAAAGCGCAAGGTGGAAAAGAAAATGTCTTTTTATGTCCTTTGCCCCCCCTCCCCCCCAAAAAAAAAAGGTCTTCTTAATTCTTATGTAGTTTTGAAAGATCTTAGAATTTTAAAGTGCGATCTGATCAGATGTTAAGAAAAATAATTTTTTTTAGTAATTGTTTTTTTTTATTTCAATAAAAATAAAAGATAAATATATATAAATAATTATTTGTATGGGTTATTGTATAAACAACTAATCATAAGGTCCAATAAAACAAAAAAAAAGTCCAAGAATGGAGTAGATTATGATATATAACGGACATAGACGTGCGATACATGGAGTTTGAATTAAAGCACACAAAAAGGTTAATGGGTGACATGTATGAAAATTAGAAAAAAAAAAGATAAAGATGAAAAAATATGGATCACACAATACAGTAATAAATCATGATTACCCACCCACCAAAACTTATTATATAAATATAAAAAAAATTAAAAAAATGAATTTAACTGTAGAGTAACACATTAGTGAAGGAAATTTTTCATCATTTGTTAGATCAACAATCATAGAGATACTTGGGGCTATGATAGATTAAAAATCATATCAAATGATAATTTCCCATATTCGTAATGATGTGCTTACTACATAATAAATTTTATTTATTATCTAGTGTTTAAAATATTTATCTCTATATAATAAATAAAAATAAGATTTATGTTAAAAATAATATCACGCTGTTTGTTTGTGATATCTGACAATTGAGAAATTGAGATATAATAAGTTTTTTTGTAAATCAATATTTTCTACAAAATAATTTTTCCATAACAGCATTAAAAAATTTATTAAATAAAAAAATAATATTATATAAATCAATAAATCAGAAACTTGGCCCAATTAATTATCCTATATTCCTAGTTGAACCATAGAATTATTGAAAGCTTATATGGGCCTATTTAATCCAAAAACCAACCCATCTTTCTTTTTGTGGTATAAGACTAACAAATACAAATAATTTATAAAACAATTGTGGGCCAATTGAAACTGACCCCAAACTATTAATATACTAAAACCAACAATTAGAAAGAAGCTTGACAACTCCATTTCTCCAGTTTCCAGCTGGGCAGGACTCGGAAATTTACAAAAAAAGAAAAAAAAAAAAAAGAAAAACTAAAAAATGATGAACTTAGTGTGGGCTTGTAGCCCTAAAGAAGACGTGTATTCTTTCTTAGGGTGTACGCCGCCTTCAACATTTTACATTTTCTCCAATATTTGATTGACACCATGACAATAGCTCTTTCATGCTGCATAGAGAGGATGAATTGAATGAGATTGTGCAGGTATATGGTATTTTTGAATTTAGGGTTTTTTCCGCTTAAAAAAAATCACATTTATGTGTGTATATATAAATGTGTGTGTCTGTTCGTGTAGGGCGGTGTTATTTTCTAAAACATATCTTATTTTGGGGTTTTAGGTATGTTTTTCAGGCAAAATACCCCAGATTCATGTTTTTTAATGTTTCTGCACATATTTTGATTTTTAGTGTTATCGGTTCTTTTTTTATCCCACCCAAAATTGCATATTTTGATTTTTAGGGTTCATTGAGAGTAAACTTCTGATATGTGTTATTTTTAATTAAGATATTCTAAAGGCTGGGAACTTTAAATTTCATTTGTTATTCTTTGATTTTGGCTTTATTTTTTTATTTTTAGGATCTTCTTCCTAGAAAATAATTCACATCTGAGAGATCTAGTTCTATTCAGACCATTAGGGATTTTCCTTGTAAAAAATTTCACATCTATAAAGTTCATTTTTTATGTGAAACCATGTCTGCAAGAAGAAATTAGTTTCAGAGATGTATTTTAAGAGGTGTTTTTTTCTTTTTTCTTTTAATCGAAAATTTTGCTTCTTGTCTGTCATCAGAGAGACCGCAATCAAAAACGTGGCGAATGTATTACTATTCACCGAATCACCGCTTGTCTGTCATTATTTTCTCTACATCTAATCCTTTTTCTAAAGAAAATTTACTAAAAGCGCAAGTGGAAAAGAAAATGTCTTTTTATGTCCTTCCCCCAAAAAAAAAAAGAAGGTCTTCTTAATTCTTATGTAGTTTTGAAAGTATAATATAATATAATGGTTCTTGAAGGCAAGGTCCCTTGTCATGTGGTGGTCCAGGAGTGTAAACGAATCGAATCGAGTTGAATATTAAAATATAAAAACTGATTCTTATTCATATTTGAAAATATGTTTTCAATAATACGTGTTAGAGTTGACTTTTTAGTCAAAACTCTAATAAATTTAAATTGTTTTTATTTAATTATTTTTTCTATTTCTAGAACAAAATATTCTAATAAATCTGCAGGCCAAATTTCGTGGATTTGAGATACAGCGGTTAGTTTGGGAGTTGAGAGATAGTGGGGATTGAGTCCTACTTTCAAGGAACCAACATCCATCAATCTCCCCACTAACCCTTAACTTGAAAGTTGGTTTTATGACCTATTTTGTAGGGGTGTGGCTGATCTATAAAGGGCAAGGAGATTGCACGAAGCTGGACACGGATTCCAGAGCAAAAGATCAGAGTTTTTCACAAAAGAGACCAAGTTTTATCCAAGAAGAGTGAGAGGTGCCTAGTGTGTTCGATATGTATTGACATCACCTTTTACAACACCTCTTGAGAGTTGTTTCTTCTTGGTTGTTTTGAGAGATGATATGTAATCTAGGTTAGGTTATAGTTGTTCTCTCTTGTTTATGGTATAAGGTTGAGTTGAAAGACCAAGTAAATACGGAAGTCTTTGTCTTGTTCTTTATTTTGTGTAATCATCTTTCTACTTCATTGTTTTTGCCTTAGTGGCGGGGCACAAGTATCAAATTTTTATATCTTGTGTCCAATCTTATTTTTATGCCTTGTTTATTTTTGATAATTGATAAAATAAACAAACAATCTGAAAAACGCAAGTTTCAACTGGGTGACACCTAGAGGTGTTGCCAACACTCTGCACAACACTCACTGCAAACTTAAAGAATTCTCCCCTTGAATTCTAACTATTGGCATCAAACGCCATTTTTAGTGTTGTGGATATGACTCTCTTCAAGGTGATCTCAAACTGCAACTCAGCTAAAGACGCTTGGGATGCTTTGCAGCTGCATTGTGAAGGAACACAGGGTGTTCGTAGAACCAAATTGAGACTCCTTGCAACTCAATTTGAAAATCTACGAATGGAGGAAGATGAAACAATTTCATCTTACAATGCTAGAATCTGTGAGATTGCAAATGAAGCACAGGCTCTTGGAGATCCGATCAGTAATGGAAGACTTGTATCTAAAGTCATGAGATCACTTCCTAAGAGATTTAATGTCAAAATCTACACCATTGAGGAAACCAAGAACACGGAGACTCTACGTCTTGATGAACTCATAGGTATTTTGCAGACATTTGAGTTAAACATGGCTCAACAGCAGGAATATGAGACAAGAGGAAAAGGAAAGAGCATAGCGTTTCAGTCTCAAACTGAGGAAGCTACAGGTGATGCCCAAAGTGATGCCAACACTGTAATGGATGACTTCATCAAGGAAATGGAAGATTCAGAACTTGGTGAAGAGACCATTGCAATGTTGACTAGAAGGTTCAACAATGTTTTCAAAAAGACGAATAATGGCAAAGACTCCAAAACTCCTTTCAACAACCGAGGATTCAAGCAAAAGAAACCGGTTAACACTGGAACACCTACTCCCTTGAAGAAGTATGATCAGACCTTTGAGAATTCATTCTTTAAACCAAAAGAAATGGACAGAATCCAATGTTGAGCATGTAAAGGTTATGGTCACTATGCCAATCAGTGTGCCAACACACTTAGGGAACGTGGGATGAATGTGTGTGTATCCCTAAGTGACAATGACACTTATGCTGAAAAGGTGGAGGAAGAGGAGCACAATTAAGGCTTGTTTACCATGTGCGAGGATGTGCGACAGAATTCTGGAAATACCAGAGGTGTTGCCAGAGGCGACGTATAACCTGATACAACACCTCAGACTCTGAAGAAGATCAGGTACTCTGTTTCAGTTCGTCTCATACTATTGGAGCAGGACATTTATCCTCAAGCTCTTCTGATTTTGATAATTAAAATCATAATTTGATTATTAAAAACAAAGAACTTGTAGAAAATTTGTCCTAAATGAAACTTGAAAATGGCGTTTCTCTCAAAGAAAATGAGATTTAAAAGCTTCAGTCTCAAAATTGGAAGTTCTTTTGACTAAAAAAGAGAGAAAACTTGATCTGGTAAAAACTGAACTTTGTAATCTACAGAATAGGGTGAGTAAGTTTGACTCTAGCTCGATTGTGGTTGATGAAATTATCAAAACAGATAGATTTGACAAAAGTGGTTTGGGCTTCAAATCTGACAAACTTGTTGATTCTTTGGATAAGATGAGCTCTGAAAATTCTTTCAAACGTCATTATGTGTGTCATTATTGCTTAACTCCAGGGCACGCTAGACCTTTTTGTCAAAAAATGAAAAAAAGATAAGAAAAATGGTCAAGTGTGGTCTGAAGTGACACGTCACACACAGCACGACACCTCAAGAAAAATGATAAATTTTTCTAGTAACTATTCTAGAATGAGTAAGATAGATGTTGAAAGCCATTCTTGTCATGTTGTTTACACTTCATTGAAGTCCAATGTTGATGGCACTTGGTACTTCGATAGTGGCTGCTCGCGTCACATGACAGGTACCAAGTCACATTTGACTGATTATGAAATGTGGAATGGAGGAATAGTGAAGTTTGGTGGTGGTGCTAAGGGAATTATAATTGGTAAAGGAACTCTGAATGTCAAAGGTTTTCCTAAACTCAAGAATGTTTTTCATGTTGATGGTTTACTTGCTAATTTAATTAGTATAAGTCAATTGTGTTAGATAAATGTTTTTATCAAGATTTTGATGATTATGTTTAAATGAGTTTTTATACCAAAACAATGTTTATAAATGTTGTCCAAATACTCCTAAATGATTTAAAATGTTTTTACTAATTTTTGGAGTATTTCTTAGTATTTATTATTCGATAGAAATGGACAACACTTTTGATGGTTTTGTTTAAATTGGATTTTACACCAAAACAATGTTTATAAATGTTGTCCAAATACTCCCAAGTGATTTAAAATGTTTTTACTAATTTTTTGGAGTATTTCTTGAAGTTTATTTTTGATAAAAATCAGACAACATTTCAAATTAGAGTCGGCCGGTGCGTCTGAGAAGAGGTCGACTTTGCACTGAAGAGTTGAAAAAATGAAACAGAATGAAACAGAAACAAATTCTATGAAAAAAAGAAGGAGGGGGACCGGTCAAGCAGATGGCAGACCGGTCGCACACTAGGGTGACCGGTCGCACCCCACCTTGACCGGTCGCACCCCCCTGCAACCCCTACCTGGATCGCACTATTTTCATTCAAACGTTCGAAATCTTATACAGGGCAACCGGTCGCCCTATGTAATCTTTTGACAACAAAATTTGTACCGTTGAACTCCTTGACAGCAAGATTTGCTTTTCAATTTTGTACAATATTTCTACATCTTGTGATCCTCTTTTTGTAGACAAAAGTGAAGAAGAATGAGCCTATGTTGGGAGCCTATGTTGGTGAAGACTTCCCTATAAATAGAGGATGAATTGAAGACACAAGACAATACATACAAGCAAATATACAACAAGAAAACTGCAAATTTCCAAGCTTTCATATTCAACACTCTTGTTGTATTTATAGCCTAAGTATTTCACTTTCACATCTTGAGGTCAAGGCTTTTTTTCTTGATTACACTTGCACTCAAATTGTAATATTCATTATTAAGTTGTAATCTTGATTTTTGTCATCATTCAACACAAGACATCCTTGTGAGTATTCTTGTGGAAAGAATACACTTGGGTGATCTAGGTGATAGGTGTTTCAAGAGTGTGGTGCTCTTGAGGTATTGAAGAATTTGGTATTCTTCAAGGTTGAAGATTGTGGTAATCTTCACAAGGTGCCGTTGGAGATTGTGGTAATCTCAAAGGTGGTGTTGTAGAAGAGTGTGGTGCTCTTGAGGTATTGAAGAATTTGGTATTCTTCAAGGTTGAAGATTGTGGTAATCTTCACAGGGTGCCATTGGAGATTGTGGTAATCTTCAAGAGATTGTGGTAATCTCAAGGTGGTGTTGTAGAAGAGTGTGGTGCTCTTCAAGGTGATGTTGTAAGGTGTTGTATTAATTTTGGTAATTAATAAAATCTTTTTCTTTTTGAAATCCATCCCTGAGATATCTTTGGGGTGGTAGAGGATTAGGCCCTGGTGGGTTGAACCTCTATAAATCGACGCGTGTTGTTTACATTCCGCACCTTTATTATTGTCTTGGCGTAATTGATTCGAAAAAGAGGGCGAAATCGAAAAGATGGAGATAATCTATTCACCCCCCTCTAGATTATCGTAGCCGCTTGGACTTACAAGTGGTATCAAAGCCAAACTCTTTGGCAAGCTCATTCCACATTGCGAGTAAAGAGGAACGATCACCGCTACGAATGAAGTCTACCTTACCGCGCCTCCACCACCAAGCCACCACTATTTGATTCCAAAAATTATATATTTTGGAAAGAAAGAATGGAATGCTATCTACAAAGTTGCGGGTTCGATATTTGGAACACGGTCGTAAATGAAGAATCCATTCCGATGATGGACACACCACACACCTCCAAAGGCCTCAAAGAGCTCAATGATGAAGAGAATAAAATCATCTCCTTAAATGGTAAAGCTCTTAATATTGTGTATTGTTCACTTACCATTTTGGAATATAATCATATTGTAGGAATTAAATCGGCACATGAAGTATGGAGAAAATTAGAAGAAGTATATGCAAATGAAATGAGCCACTCAAAAGCATCTACTTCTCAAATGGATACAAACCCAACATGGGATGAGCTTTCTACAACTTCCGACGTCGATGAAAACGAACGATGTCTTAAGGGCTTCGAAGAAGAAAATGAGGTAAGTTCAAAACCCTCCACTTCTTATGATAATGAATTACAAAATGATTATAGTGATTTACAAAATGATTTTGATGAACTTCAAAATGAATTCCAAAGCTTACTTATTAAATACAAAAATTTGAAAAAGGAATTCAATATTTTGAAAATTGATAAGGATAATTTATTTTCCTCTTATGAATCACTTTCATGTGATCACACCACCACACTTGATAAGGTTAAAAACCTTGAGAAAGAAAATAGTACTCTTGTTGAAGATATTAATTGCATGAAAAATGATTTATCAAAATCCAACTTGAGTACCGATAAAATGATCGATATTATTGATGATAAATTGAAACAAGGACTTGATCATAAGCCTAGTGTTGTTAATTATGTGAAAAGAAATCAAGTCCCTATGCATGTTGGTCATTATGCTCCCAAAATTACTACGTGTTTTTATTGTGGTAAAACGGGTCACACGATTAATACTTGTCGGGCTAGAAATAGCTCTAATTATTATTGGAGACCTAAAAGTCTCAAAGCTAATTCCAGAGGACCCAAACACTTGAGGGTACCACAAAATAATGTCATATTAGGTACCCGAAGGAATAATAATCGAGGAAAATACATACCGCCAAGAAGACATCAAATGACCATTTCATTTGATCAAAGGAGAAGACAACATCAAAATAAATTTCCAAGAGAAAGACACTATCAACAATGAGAAGGCCACAATGCTTGGAAATGGAGCAATTGGAGAAACCACCATCAACATGAAGATTTTCAAACGGGAAGATATCATCAACAATGGGAACGACACAACCCATGGAAATGGCGAAATTGGTAAGCCGTATCTCCCTATTTAAATATGCATTTTATTCTTTGAATGTTTTTATTTGTGTCTTTATTGCAATATGAGTTTTTCATTTTTTTTAAAATTTAGGTCTTTAATATATTTGTGAGTTTCAAAATATTTTTGAAAAGAAGACCTTGCATGATGTTTCTAAAACTCTTGTGCATTTAATTAGACTTATGTGGTTTATTATCTCCTATGTAGTTATATAGCACAAGCATGCTTAAGATATCTCTTATTGCTTAGCCTACACATTTATTATTGTGTTTGTGCTAAATTTGGTTGAAGAATTGTGTAGAATTTACATATGGTTATCTACTAGCAATATATCAAGAGAAACATGAACTATCGAGGTACGCTCATTATTGTTATTCATCTCATAGACTCGATACATGTTGTGCCATATGCCTATGTGCTTATTTTATACAAAGTGCCATTAAGAGGATGTTTTGATTTTTGAGAAGGCATTATTTAACATAGCTTGTTTTATCCAAGATTTGTAAAGGATTATATTTTGTTTTGATAAAACAATTGATCTACTAGTTATGCATTTTATTGCACTTATAAATGCCACTATTCTTGGATACTTATGTCTAACCTCTTGTTTATATGATTCTTGTAAATGAGGTCTCAACTATGTGCTCTCTTATTGTCAAATTTTAAAAGAGACCTTATGTAGCTTTCTTAAGCTTATTTGACCTTGAATGATTTATTAGACTCTTGATGATGCATAGTATGTGGTGCTTAAAATAGTATATCTATTATTCGATATTACTATGCTCGTGTGCAAAATATCTTGTTAAGATTTTGCAGAAATTTATGATATTTCGCAACAAGTTTGATGAACAAGACAAGGTTAGTAGCTCAATGATATTGTCAAGAAGAAGGTAATGATTTTGATGTAATATTTGCACTCATAGCACATTTAGAAGTTATTTGCACTTTACATGCCCATTCTTGTTTTGAGAAAATTTCAAGCTTTACCAAATGGATGTTAAATCCAATTTTCTAAATGGTTTTATTCAAATAGAAGTCTATCGGAGTTTAAAATTTTAGGCCATATGATTTTTATAAAAGGCCTTGTACGGTTGATACAAGTACCCCGTATATGGTTTGATAGACTTAGCTATTTTTGCAAAATAATTTTACAAAAGGTAAAGTTGATACTACACTTCTTGTTTTGAAAAAGGGCAAGGTTGTTTACCTATGCAAATTTATGTTGATAATAGTTTTGGTGCTACTAATGAATATTTGTGCAAGATATTTTTCCAAGTCAATGCAAGGTGAACCTAAGATGATCATGATGAGGGAAGCTCAAATTTGATCATTGGAATGCCAAGAAGCTGATTATATTCCACACTCAAAAGAAGAAGTGAGACATTGATGAAGAAAGAACTATTTCAACCTATATGGCTACAAATGCGAATATTGACAAAAGGTTGAAGTAGGCATTGACAAATGAATTCGAGGTATGTTCATTCGTTTATTACTCCTTAGACTCGATATTCTATATGCCTTATGTCTATATGCTCGACTTAAAACAATCCCAACGAATCTCTTTAAAGTGCCGTTAAAAGAAATTTTCAAATATTTGTAAGACATTTCTTCTTATGACTTGTTCATTCAAAGTTTTAAAACGTTTTTATTTTTCGGGATAACAAGTTCGGTGTAAATCTTATTTTTCAAAATATGGTTCGTCATAATCGAACTAAACATATTGAGATTCGATATTTTTTTGGGATTGCATGTTTTAACAAAAACTTGAGATGTGTTTAATTCCGTCTCAAAGATAACTCGCGGAATTTTTAATCGCTCACCGCCGAGTATTTTACCTCATTTCGAGCTTGATTATGACATAATGTATATTGAATGAGGTCTACGTTTGCATTTTGCACGTTTTTAAAACTTAGGGGCGAAAAATCGGATTTTTGGTTCAAATCTCGGATTTTGGAAAACGAGAATGAAAAATCGATACGATCCGACCGGGGCAGGTCAAGGCCGCCCATGACGCCGATCGGCGCGCCATGCCCCCAACCGTCGACCATAGCAAAATTTGGTTAAAAATGTTTATGTTCTCAACATTTGCCATTTTGGTCGTTTGGGTTCATTTTTTGTCCCCTTCGCACTTTGCACACAAATTTCACTTCAAATTTGTTTTATTGCATATATTTTATATTTTGGACCTCATGAGGCTTGATTATCATCATCATTGCTCATCTTTACCGATTAAATGATAAGAATTTCTCTTTTTTATCTCAATTGGGTTGTACCCTTGAGAATGTGCTTATATCTTGCTACTTTGATGAAATGTATTAATATGTTGTATATGATGATTGTTGATGGATGAATATTGTTGTATTGCAAATGGTGATGAAATTTTTGGCTTAAACGAATTACAAAGGCGTTATATTTCTCTTGTTTTATTCGACGCACGCCAAGTGTTCGACAAAATGTTTCAATGAAAAATTCATCACCTACATGATTCTCTCGATTTGAAAAGTCTTCTAAGTTTATAGAGATCATGTTTTATCAATCAAATGAGCTTTTACAAATCAAATGAGCAATTTTCCCCTTTTATTCGGAATTTAAGCTTAAATGCTCAATATGCTCGATAAATCTATAAAATTGCGCACTTTGATATAATTGTATGATGTTTTTATCGTGCTAACATTATTTTTGATGATTCCAAAGGGGAGAAACAAGAAAAACTCATAAGCTCAAAGAAGCGTAAATAAGCTCGCAAGAAAAGCTATAAGCTAAAGCTCTTAAAAGCCAAAAGCTATGGATTATACTTGGTCCATGTGATGTATTATGGTTTTTTATACTTGACTTATGATGTTTTTGTGACATGGAGAGCTTATAAGCTCATGATATTCAAGCTTAAGTTGTAAAAGCTAAGCTTTAAGCTTTTAGTTGTTGCTTGTATACTTGTTCTTGATATGCATATTGATAGGGGGAGCTTGTGCAAAAATGATTTTGAAAAATCTTTGCTCCTATCCTTGTGTGTTTGTACTTATGATAAATCTTGCTTATAATGGATTGATGTTTTAGACCGAAAAACTTGTTTTGTTTTAAAATCAACTTCCTAAAATTGTTTTGGTTTGTAATCATCAAAAAAGGGGAGTTTGTTAGATAAATGTTTTTATCAAGATTTTGATGATTATGTTTAAATGAGTTTTTATACCAAAACAATGTTTATAAATGTTGTCCAAATACTCCTAAATGATTTAAAATGTTTTTACTAATTTTTGAAGTATTTCTTAGTATTTATTATTCGATAAAAATGGACAACACTTTTGATGGTTTTGTTTAAATTGATTTTTACACCAAAACAATGTTTATAAATGTTGTCCAAATACTCCCAAGTGATTTAAAATGTTTTTACTAATTTTTTGGAGTATTTCTTGAAGTTTATTTTTGATAAAAATCGGACAACATTTCAAATTGGAGGTCGGCCAGAGTCATCGACAAGAGGTCGACCGACCAAAGAGTTGAAAAATGAAAGCAGAATCGAAACAAAACAAATTCTGTGAAAAAAATAAGGAGAGGGACCGGTCAAGCAGAGGGCCGACCGGTCGCACCCTAGGGCGACCGGTCGCACCCCTCGACTTGGCCGTCGCCCCGCAACCCCTACCTGGATCGCACTATTTTCATTCAAACGTTCGAAATCTTATACAGGCAACCGGTCGCCTATGTAATCTTTTGACAAAAAAATTTGTACGTCGTTGAACTCCTTGACAAAGAAGATTTGCTTTTCAATTTTGTACAATATTTCTACATCTTGTGATCCTCTTTTTGTAGACAAAAGTGAAGAAGAAGGAGCCTATGTTGGTGAAGACTTCCCTATAAATAGAGGATGAATTGAAGACACAAGACAATACATACAAGCAAATATACAACAAGAAATCTGCAAATTTCCAAGCTTTCATATTCAACACTCTTGTTGTATTTATAGCCTAAGTATTTCACTTTCACATCTTGAGGTCTAGGCTTTTTTTCTTGATTACACTTGCACTCAAATTGTAATATTCATTATTGAGTTGTAATCTTGATTTTTGTCATCATTCAACACAAGACATCCTTGTGAGTATTCTTGTGGAAAGAATACACTTGGGTGATCTAGGTGATAGGTGTTTCAAGAGTGTGGTGCTCTTGAGGTATTGAAGAATTTGGTATTCTTCAAGGTTGAAGATTGTGGTAATCTTCACAAGGTGTCGTTGGAGATTGTGGTAATCTCAAAGGTGGTGTTGTAGAAGAGTGTGGTGCTCTTGAGGTATTGAAGAATTTGGTATTCTTCAAGGTTGAAGATTGTGGTAATCTTCACAGGGTGCCATTGGAGATTGTGGTAATCTTCAAGAGAGATTGTGGTAATCTCAAAGGTGGTGTTGTAGAAGAGTGTGGTGCTCTTCAAGGTGATGTTGTAAGGTGTTGTATTAATTTTGGTAATTAATAAAATCTTTTTTCTTTTTGAAATCCATCCCTGATACTTTGGGGTGGTAGAGGATTAGGCCCTAGGTGGGTTGAACCTCTATAAATCGACGCGTGTTGTTTACATTCCGCACCTTTATTATTTTCTTGGCGTAATTGATTCGAAAAAGAGGGCGAAATCGAAAAGATGGAGATAATCTATTCACCCCCCTCTAGATTATCGTAGCCGCTTGGACTTACAAATTGTGCGATGATGATTTGCATGTTGAGTTTGATAAAGACTCTTGTTCAGTATTTGATTGCAATGATACTTGTGTCATGGTTGGTACTAGATCTACTCATAATTGATATTTGCTTGAAAAAGATGAAACATGTCATCATGTCGATTTTGATGAAAACATTCTTTGGCACCAAAAACTTGGACACGTCAATTTTTGAAATTTGCAAAGACTGGTCAGTATTGAAGCAGTAAGAGGTATTCCCAAACTTACCTTCAATGGTAAAGTCACTCATGTTTGTGAACCTTGTCAGAAAGGTAAATAAACCAAGGTGTCTCACCAGGTGAGACAACACTTCAATACCACACACTGCTTTGAGCTCATTCATATGGATTTGATGGGTCCAGTTGAGCTTGATAGTTTAGGAGGGAAGAAATACACTTATGTGTGTGTTGATGATTTTTCAAGATTTGCATGGGTTGAATTTTTGAAAGAAAAATCTGAAACCTTTGAGGCTTTTAAGAGACTTTGCACTAGAATTTGTAACGTGCATGATTCAAGTATTGCAAGGATTCGTTCCGATCATGGGAAAGAATTTGAGAACATTTCATTTTTTAATTTTTGTGAAAAGAAAGGAATTTTCCATGAGTTTTCGGCTCCCATAACACCCCAACAAAATGGGGTGGCCGAAAGAAAGAACATAACCTTGCAAGAGATGGCCCGAGTAATATTGTGCTCGAAAAATATTTCAAAAAGGTTTTGGGCCGAAGCCTTGAATACAACATGTCATATTTCTAATCGTGTGTACTTGAGACCTGGCTCTACAATGACTTCTTAAGAAATTTTAAATAGAAAGAAGCCTAATTTCAAATATTTCCATGTGTTTGGGTGTGTCTGTTATATCTTGAATGACAGGGAGAATTTGGGAAAGTTTGATCCTAAAAGCGACAAAGGCATGTTTCTTGTTTATTCTAAAAATAGCCATGCTTATCGGATTTACAATCTTCGAACTAGAACAATTCAAGAAACTGTTATTGCCGTTTTTGATGATCTGTCTATTTTAGGAAACAAGTCAGAGGATGAGAATATTGCAGATGTTATTGACTCTATTATTCTGCAAAAATCTGTGTCTGTTGTAGTGATTCTCAGGGTGTTACCGGAGGTGAGACCATACCCCAGCCAACACCTTTGTTGGATACAGCTGAACATCAAGATAACTCCAAAAGTGAAGCTGAACTCGATCATAATCTTGTTCCTGTGCACAGAGATCCTCCAAGGAAGATCTAGAAAGATCATCCAACCACTCAAGTCATTGGAGAAGTGTCTGACAACATCAGAACAAGGAGAAAAGAGAGACCAAACTATAGGGATATGGTGAGGCTTTCTTATTTCTCTTCTACATGCTTGATGGTAAGTGCTACTTGTTTTGTGTCGAATATTGAGCCCAAAAATGTTAATGAAGCACTTAAGGATGAATTCTAGATTAACGCCATACATGAGGAGTTAAACCAATTTGTTCGAAATGATGTTTGGGACTTAGTTCCACGTCCTGACAATGTTAATGTCATAGGCACTAAATGAATTTTTAAAAATAAAAGTGATGAACATGGCAACATTGTAAGGAACAAAGCTAGACTAGTGGCACAGGGTTACACACAAGTAGAAGGTGTTGACTACGACGAGACATTCGCATATGTTGCACGACTTGAGTCTATTCGATTGCTATTGTGTGTTGCTTGCTCTCTTGATCTTAAGTTGTACCAAATGGATGTCAAAAGAGCTTTTCTTAATGGTTTTTGAATGGAGAAGTGTACGTAGAACAACCAAAAGGATTTCAAGATCCACACAAACCTAATTTCGTTTTTAAACTTAAAAAGGCATTGTATGGATTAAAACAAGCCCCTAGGGCTTGGTATGAAAGATTGACAGATTTCTTAGTATAATTTGGTTTTAAAAGAGGTGGAGTTGATAAAACCTTGTTCATTAAGAAAAATAGGCACCATATGACTATAGCTCAAGTTTATGTGGATGATATAGTGTTTGGTTCTACTTGTGATTTATTACGTGATGATTTTGTGAACTCTATGTCGTCTACTTTTGAAATGAGCTTTGTTGGGGAACTTAATTTCTTTCTAGGTTTACAAATTAGACAACTACCTGATGGTATTTTTGTCTCACAATGTAAATATGCAAAAAACCTGGTTAAGAAATTTGGTCTTGATAACAACAAGCACACGAAAACACCCATGAACAGTAGTCAAAAGCTGTGTGGAGACGAAGTGTCTGAAGGTGTTGACAACACCTTATACAGGAGCATGATAGGGAGCTTACTTTACCTCACTGCTAGTCGGCCAGATCTTATGTTTAGTGTTTGTGACCGGTACCAATCTGACCCTAAAATCACTCACTTGAATGCAATTAAACGTATAATTAAATATGTGAGTGGATCGGCTGATTTAGGGCTATGGTACACTGAGGACACTAACACAAATTTGGTAGGGTTTAGTGATTCGGACTGGGCTGGTGACTTATAGGATATGAAGAGTACCTCTGGGGATGTTTTTATCTAGGAAATAATCTTGTGTCGTGGTATAGTAGGAAGCACTAATTTTACTTCCATAACAGCAGCCATAATCTAGGAAGATACATACAAATAAGCAGATTGTATGATTGATTGAATTAATAATTCATAATTTAAATGTTTAAAATAATTAATTGATGGCATTGGTGTTATATTGACTGGAGAACCCATAAAATGATATTTTTTTCATTATTTATAATAGTAATTGTAAAATGGTACATACAATATGTCTTAAGGAATAAACTTGGATTTAATAATCAAGAATACGGGCATAACTGCTAAGTATTAAAGGCTATTTTTTTCTCTCTTCTAATTATTACACTTCAAATCTTAATTCTATCAATAGGAGATTGTTTCTGAATGAATTAGTTATAATGGGTTAATCCTAAAAGTTTCAAGTTTTTAATGGGTATACAAGAGTTTTTTACTTGGTGAGATTTGGTGTAGGTGGTATTGGAGCCTCAGTTAAGAGTTCAATTGAGGAGAGTTGTGAAAGAATTGAGGAAATTGGTGATTAAACCAAAGGTGGGCAATTTACCATCTTTCTAAAGAAAAATTAGGTTTGCTTGTAATTTCATAAATTTCACGACATCAGTTATTTCACAACTTCATGACAATAAGCAATTGCATAATTTCACGATATACATCATTTTCATAAAGTTCACGATATAAGGTTGTTCTATGATTATATTTTGCGTTTCTTCCAGGATAATTGTCTTTATTAGAGAAAACATAAAGTATATCATTCATGATAATATTCGCTTGCATTTTTAACTACTGTAACTGCTTGACTCAACCTTTGGGCAAATAAATGTCACTTTGACAAAAATGTTGACTATTTGAGTCTATTGCGGCGTGGGTAGGTTAGACAATTGATCGAACAGGTTGCCTGTGGTCCTTGTTTGATTACTCATATGCCTAATCCCATTTTCGGGTCGGGCCGGAGACGGCGACAGAACTTGGGTCGTAGAACGGTATATTCATGGATATGACGATCTCTGGGCAAAAGCCCAGGCCAAAGAGACGTCGAGCCTAGTGGGAGGGATAAGGTGACAGGGCTTCGGCCAAATATTGTTGGAAGCAACAAGGAGAACGGACAGGGTCGGTGTCCGATCAACACTGATCCTACGTTTCTTATTTTGGGCTGACGAACTAATTGATTAACTGTTTATACTTTGTTTTTAAAATGAGATATCCACTATTTGTTTTAAAAATTGGGATATCTATTGACCGTTTGAAAAGTAATATATTTACCGCACTTGACTAATCATTGTCCAATGTGCATCAGACATTCGATAAAATCAAACATTAATATATCATTATTGAATTGCAATATGTTCTTGATCATTACTGCAAATAATTCTTATGTGCATCATTATCATGCATACACAAATATTTTTAGACACACTAAGTACTTTTCTCAAAGAAACACTTTATCTTTCATTAAACAAACATTGCATTCCTCTACCCCAACCCATTGAGCTCGTTTAGCTCACCCCAATGGTTTTATAAACTTTTCAGAGACAAAATATTCGATGAGACTGATACAAGATTTTTGGATCAGGAATGACTCTACATAGCAGTTTCTGTTTGAAGGACTTATCCGTCAGCGCTTGAACAATATAATTATTTTACCTTGTAATAGTTAGGTGAGTTACAACTATATTATAATTGTATGTTATTATTTATAGATTTCTGCTGTATTTATGGTTTTTAGTTGTTTGTACCTAGATAATAGCTCTTGATGAGCCTAAGTTTTGAATATTGGGTTGCACCCTATTGGATGCTATTATATATTTTATTGGGTATGTAAAATAGGGCGTGACAGAGAGATTCTCCAATCTTCGGAAATCTCTTGGTCTTTGTGTGCTGAAACAGTGAAGTGTGGTCTGAGGTGTGATGACACCTGTCGTAACACCCTATTTCTTTTGTTTGTTTTCTTTTCTATTTTTAGGTTTTAGGCATGTTGCATAATATCTTCAGGGTTTTCAAATTGGGTGTGCCATCTGTGAAACCTTTTCAGTTGGATTCGAGTTATTTCTGTGGCCAAAAATTGGATTGAATATACTACAAGTACTTGCACATTTTCTTCCTTATATTTGTACATACTTTAGCTACTCTGTTTTGAATTTTGTTACTAAATAGTTGAGGGGTCTTTCATCTCTTGTATGATCATGCCCCATGCGAAAATTGTAATGTTTTTCAAACATGAGCTTGGCTCCGCTGATTATAGTCATTAAAGTAGTTGAGGAATCTTTCACAATTATGTGATCATGTTCCATGTGAAACAATGACTTGTTAATTAAGAGCTTTTGTGTACTTGTCAAAAAATGGGAGAAAAATACACAAAAATGTGTATATGAAAAAAAAGTGGAAAAATGCACAAAATATATGTATATATTAGTTGAGTTTGGTTGATTTTGTGCAAGGAAAAATCATAAAAAGATCTGAGTATGGCCCTGAAAATTGTTCTTGATGAAAATTGAGAAGTGTTTAGCCAGATGTGGCCAACACTCACTGTGAACACCTTGTGGTATTTTTTCACCTTTTGTGTGCTTGACTGTATTTTTCTTTATTTTTTTTAGTTCGATTTTTTCCTTTTTAGGCATAATCAGGATTTGATTTAGTGGATTTGTCCCTATAAACTGATTTTCAACGGTTACGTGTGGTGGTTATTCTTTTTCTCTCCATTATCCTAATTTTTAGGGGCTTAATGTTAGTGGGTTGAATTGGGGAAAAGTTAAATATCTGGAACTTGAGATAAATATATGCACTTAGTAGGTAGTTATTTCTGGTCTTTATATTGCTTATAAATACTGTGATTTATTTCAAGTGTTTGTAACATCATTTTTTTCCAGATTTTCGAAACTCTTAATTCTCTACAGGTTGAGATACACAATGGATGATGAAAATGATGCCAACATTTTAACCCAATTAAAAGACAACTCACTACCTCATCCCTCTTCACCAAACCCAACTCAAACACACCCTTCAACTTCTGAAAATCCCCACAACCCGTCACCTACAAAACCAAAATCACCACCATCTACTTCTTCACCACCACAACCTACTGAATCCACAACAATGGAGTATGATCCCTCAGACATTCGAAGTGAATGGGCCAGAGCAATCGGGAAGCCACCTTCTTCGGTGTTTCAGAAAGTATCTCCGTCGCCATGGTCGCACCAAGAAATTAGGGACAAAAACCTATTTCGACCAAACCCGGTGTGCCTTCGGCAGTGATCGTTCCAATTATCAATGAAATTGATGTTCTTGGCATCCAACTTCCAGGGCACGAGGAGAATCCATTGGATGTTGATGACCCACCTGATTTGGAGAGCATCAAATAGACGTTCGGTCCTCTAGGAACTCCTTTCACGAAAAAATCTCGTTGGCTTAAAAAAAAACCCTGTTACAGAATTTGCTCGACCCAAGAAGAGAACACGAGGTCCATGTACTATTGGATCTTTTTCTTCTTCAAAATCCTCCAAAATTCCTTCCCATGTTTATTCTAATGTTGAGAAAGAGGGTCCTTCTGTTGACCCTGTGGCTGGGAGAGGTGTTGGGGGAGAAGACACCCCTGATAAAACCAGGACCGAAGATATTGGGGGTGTGGGTGATCAGTCTGCGGTTCCTGCATGTGTGTCTGGAGATGTGTCTTCAGGTGATGCCAACACTAAGGTAACACCTGAAGAACAAGGAAATTTCTCAGACACTGTCATGGATTTTGCTGAAGGGAGCAGTGATGACAACAACCATGCCTCTGATTCTGAGTCAGAGTATGAAGGAGAAGGAGAAGGTGATGAAGATGAGAGTACTGATGATGAGGCCACATAAACAAATATTGAGGAAGATGATCCTGAGATGCATGTGCATATAGCTGAACTAAGGTAAAAATTGGCAGCTGACAGAGGTGTGTCTGGAGGTGTTGCCACACCTCACACCTCACAACTTGAAAATGTGGAAGAAATGGATTAGGAGATGGCTGAGGTATTTTCCCAAGCTCGGGCAATTGATTCTGATATTGAGATAAGTGGTCCTCATTCTTTTGAATTTCTTTCCATTCAAGCTAGCCAAATTTGGGATGTTGTCATCAATAAACATTTCATCACTGAAAAACCACTTAATATTGATGATTTTTCCAAACATAACCTTGTTCAATTTCTGGAAGAACGACATTTCCTACAAACTACTATGCATGCTAAACCGTTTGTTGACGGTATAGTTCGAGAATTTTATTCAAACATTTTAAAAAATACCTTCAACAAACACTCTGCAAAATTTGGAAAAGTTTACTTACGAGGAAAACTTTACAACTTCACACTTTCAATCATTAACAACCACCTTGGTTTATGTTAGGAATTTTATTGTTTAGATTTTGATGAATGCCATGTAAAACTTAGAATAGAAACTTGGCACCCCAATTCTTGTTGTAAAATGCATTGTAATAAATAGAGTCGCCAAGCCGAGTTAAGTCGCCTACGCCCTAACATGCAAGAAGACAACTAAAGACTGAAGGAAGACTCTGCTGTGAGACAAAGTGAGTATGGCAAAGAAGAGTAGATGGGAACTCTATCAAAGAAGCGGTGAGATGCGGTGAGTTGAGCATCGTCAAGTCAACTCAAGAAAAGCCAAGTCTCAAGTTGAAGTGACAAGAGTCATCCATGATTGGAAGTCGACTCTAAGTCACCTGGGAAAGCAAGGAAATGCATCAAGTCGAGATAATCAAAAAGATCCGTTGCCGAAAATCAAGAGAATTACTTAAACAAGTAATATCTCCATACCACCTTTCTCGAGTGCTCGGTCCCCGTGCGTGCAAAAGGAATGAACCAATGGGAAGCACTACACCGTGTCATAACTCTGAAAAGAGGTGAAAGAATAATTCATACGAGGAAATGGCAATTCCAAGAACTGCAACAAGACAAGCCAACGACTGCAAGTGACTTTTAAAAATAAGCCTATCTCTTCAACGGGCAAATTTTTGAAAGTTCACTATAAAAGGCTGAGGAGTTTGTTTGAGAAGTATGACACATATGTGAGATATACAAGCATATTAGAAAAACTGAAACATTCTCAATCCTCAAGCCTACATTACGAAGAACATCAATCCAACACTCACCTGTGAAGGAAAGATAACTTCAATCAGTTGAAGAGGAAAATATTGAAAACAAGGGGTCTACATTCCAGGAAGGATTGTAGGAAGGTTCAAGGTTGAGCCAAGTCTTAAGCTTTTGGAGGGCTTCGTGATCAAATCCAAAGAGCTTGAGCAAGTGAGTCAGAGTTGCAAGGCACCGCCCTGTGAAGAAGCCGAGTCGTCACGAGAAGCCACCGAGTGATCAAGGCGTCTCCGGATCGAGTCCCAAAGGATCAAGTCGGCCGTGTGATCAAGACTTGTATCTGGACTGTTACCACTTTGTAAACCGATCATTACCTAGTGGATTCCTCCGGGAGTTGGAGAAGAGAGGAGTAGAAGAATTACCCCATCTTCGAACCTCTATAAAAATTTCATTGTGTCATTTACATTTCAAAGATTTTAATTCCAAAGATTTTTAATCGCTTATATCTGTTTGATAAATTTGCTATCCATTTGATAATATAAGTACTAAACCCAAAGACTAAACTCTTACTCAATCAAGCTTAAGGGTGTTAAGTCTTCCAATAAAACAAAACCACAATCGAGTTAATTTAGAGCCAACAGCTGAGTTATTCCATCAACACTCGTTGAGTCTCATGAGAGATTAACTCTACTGAGTGACTAAATTGATTTGTCCATCTAGACACAACAGTAGTATCTACTCTCGAATATTTAAAAGGACTAAATCGAAAATTTGGTAAGGTTTATTCAACCCCCCCTTCTAAACCTTACACTTACACCCCTTGGGACCTACAGTTTACCTAATGATGAAGATGATTTAATCTTTGAAAATGAGGCTGAAGTTGTAAATGAGGACACTGGAAGTGCTTTAAAAGCTTGGCCAAAAGCTCCAGTTAAGTTATACTCTTCAAACTTAACTTTCAAATATGTTGTACTTCACAAAGTGGCCATAGCTAACTGGATTCCTACTACCAATAACTCTACTGTGACTAAAGCCCAAGGGCATTTTCTTTTCAAACTTGGTAGAGGATTCCACATAAATTTTGGTGAGCATGTTTCTCATTAATTTCCAATTTTGCTGAGAAGAAAAGTGTTAAGATTGTTATGAAAAAGGGACAAATTGAGGTTATACTCCTCTGTTTGTTGTTGCTTAGTAACTAGGAGCATTCATGAGCCCCATGTTTGTCTTTTACGTAAAACGGCGACACAAATATGAGTATGGGACACCACCCTAGGAGTTTTTGGAAAGACATTCAAAATTTAAACCTAGTGGAAGTTTGCCTCAAAAATGTCCTGATTTTATAATTATATGCATAAAAAAAAAAAAAAAAACAACCCGAGTTTTGGACATCTCCTTTTATCATTACATTTTTGTATTTGATCTAAGTGAATGAATAACAATTTTTGTGATATGACAACTGTGATGATTGAACGATTCCAATTATTGAAGTCACTCTCTTTTTAACAAATTGGTCGACTTGAAAAATCGAATCGATCGGCTTAATTGGGAAGGAAAAGGTTAGCAATTCACTTCAATCATGTCGAAATTGTGAAAATAGATGTTTCTTTTTGTCTTCAACCCCACTCTTTGTTTTAAAAATTGCTTGAGGACAAGCAAAATTTCCAAATTGGAGGCGATTTGATAAGTGCCTTTTTGTACATATTTTGTGGTAGTAATTCGATAGATTTTAAATTGTTTTGTTAGAAAAATCATAGTCTTCTTAATTATTTTTAGCATTTTATCGCGGGATGTGTTTAACATTATAGGTGGAGCAATTTGGAGCAATTTGGAGCAATTTGAAGCCAACATTAAATACAAAAAGGCAAGAAAATCACTCAACATGACTTGGGGGTGTCAAATAACATGGCCATGTTCAAAAAGAAGGAAATAAATTGAAGAAAAATTGGAAAAAGGGTCAAAAATGGTCAAACCGTGTCACCAAACACGACCATGTTGAAGGGGATCAAAAGAGGAGAAAAATCGCACAAAACAGAGCCTGAAACGGCAAGGCCGTGTTGTACAACACGGCCGTGCCCGACCACTTTTCCAACTACTGAGCAAAGACGCCTGGCCGTGCCGCCAACATGGCCGTGTCGACCATTTTTACGATACTTTTCTATGCGGAAATTGTGGAAAACTCACCAACCAACCCCTTTTGACCACTTTTGTACACCTTTAACACCCCATTTTGCTGCACCATGTCTCCATATTCCCTCAATCATCAATTGAGTACAAGAATTCACCAACCAACAATGAAAGTGGAGGCAATTGTTTAGCAAAAGATGGCACTATCAATGTATTATTGTACAAAAATGTTGTCTATAAAAGCCAAGAGTTGAAGTTGGGAGAGCATTCCATTCATTATTCGATTCAATTCATTAGATACTCAGGAAATATTCATTGTATTCACTTCATTAAGTAGAATTGGGGTCAAGAGGTCTTGGAGAAGAAAGCTTGGGGCAATATTGGAGAAGAAGGCTTGGAACAACATCATCAACCAAAGAAGAAGTCCATTAAGATTTTGAGAAAGATAAGTACACCATGTCTACAATACTTAAATCTTCTTGTGTAATTTACTCTTTTGTCAAAATCATGAGTAGCTAAAATCTTAGTGTTTGAGTGTAATGAACTCTAGAATGGATTTGTGATTGAGGTTTGTATGTTTTTAATAAAATCATCATGTCTTGTGTGATTCACTTATATCATGCTTATCTCATTTGAGTTAATATTTCCGGTATATTAATTTGATATCTTTTCTTCATCGGTAATCGAGAGATTTATGGTGAAAAAGAAATTGTATAAGTGAAAAGAGTTGCATGCAATCCTAGATATGACGACATAAATCTTCCTCGGATTAGGGTCAAACCTAATATGGGAATTCATAAATCGTTATAATGCAATCTTGGGGGTTTTAACTAGAAAGAGATTTCAGTTAATCAACTTGAGATTAGGAGTTTTTCGCCTTGAGAAAGGGATTAACTTAAATCGAATTTCTACGGTCCACATAACATGGGATTTTATTAAAAGAGGTTGGTTTTTGCTAAGGGCTTATGGTTGAATTTTTAACTTGTCAAATCACAAAAACATTCTAGAGGGATTTACATTCAAACACACTTCTATCTCTTGATTTCTTATTCTACAAAATTTTACTTCATTTTTACAATTTATAATTTGTTTTCCTTTTTCATCAAACAAAAACTCTGAAATTTGTTAGATTAAATAACAAAAAGACGGTAATTATTAGTACTTACAATCCTCGTGGGAATGACACTCGGTACTCAATAATCTATACTATAAAACGATAGGTGCACTTGCCTACGGTTTTAAAGGTAGCTTTTGAGCCATCAAGTTTTTGGCGCCGTTGTCGGGGATTGTAATATTAAGAACACCTTATTTTTGTTAATTTAATCATTTTTTTTATTTTCATCAATTGTCTTTCTAGGTATCTATCTTTGTAAGTCTTGGATTATACTTATCCTCCTTGTTTACTACAAAGTGCATGCCTACTCGCCGCCGAACTGGAAGCGAGACCGCCGGTAGCAACACGTAGGAAAGTATTAGTACGTACTCACGAGGAGGATACTAACGAAAGCAAGGATCCCGATATGGCGATGAACAACAAAGAACCATGTATGCGACTACGCCAAGCCATCTATGGATGATGACGTCGTCTAGTATCGTAAGCCCTTATGACCAATAATTTCAAATCAAACCGAATGTCATTCAAATGGTGCAACAATTTGTTCAATTCGACGCCTACCGGCGAAGATCCAAATAATCATATCGCGAATTTCCTCAAATTTGCGATACTTTCAAAATAAATGGAGTCTCCGACGATGCCATCCGCTTACGCTTGTTCCCATTTACTCTTCGGGGACGGGCTAAACAATGGCTAAACACTTTACCGAAGGGAACAATCACAACATGGAGCATTATGGCGGAAAAATTCCTTCTAAAGTATTTCCCACCCGCTAAAACCGCACGATTAAGGAATGAGATCTCTTCATTCACTCAAGAGGACGATGAAACCTTGTACGACACTTGGGAGAGATTCAAAGAATTGCTGCGAAAATGCCCATATCATGGTCTTCCCATTTGGATGCAAGTCCAAACATTTTACAATGGGTTGCTCTCATCGACAAGGTAGATGATTGATGCGGCGGCGGGGGGAACATTGAACAATAAAACACCCGAAGCCGCCCAAGATCTCATAGAAGGAATGGCCATGAATGGCTATCAATGGCAATCCGCACGAGGAAAAACCAACAGTCGGTGGGAGTATATAATGCGGGACGCGGTGGTTACACTAGCCGCACAGTCGAAGCTCGACTCGAAATCGACGGGTTGGCGGCTCCAAAACCACCACCACAACAAGCCTTCTCATGCGAGACTTGTGGAGGATCGCACAACCACCAAGATTGCCCTCACGCGATACCGCCGCATGAACAAGTGGATTATCTAGGTAGTCAATCTCGACCCTTTCAAAATAATCCTTTCAAGAACACTTATAATCCAGGTTAGGCGTCAACACCCGAACTTTAGTTGGGGAAATCAAGGTCAACGGCTTTAATCCAAACGCACTCCCCAATTAAATCTGCACCTCCCGGTTTCCAACCGCGAAAACCAAGTTTGGAGGACTTACTGTCCAAATTCGTCCCAAACAACTAAACCCATTTCACGGCCACCGAAACGCCCTTAAGGAACCAAGAAGCATCTATTCGCAACTTGGAAAATCAAATTGGTCAAATTGCCAAAATGATCTCCGAAAGGCCACAAGGGAGCTTACCTAGAAACACCAAGCCAAATCCAAGAGAACAGGTAAAAGCAATTACTCTAAGGAGTGGAACAAAGCTAGATGAAGTACGGATGCCGAGGATCGAACCCACGCCCATACAACAAAAAGACGAACAGTATCCAAGGAAACAAAGAAAATGATACCTAATTCCAACCACCTATTCTCAGATCCAAGTCGATTGCGTAAGGACAAACATGACGACCAATTTGGTAAGTTCTTGGATTTATTTAAACAATTGCACATCAATATTCCTTTTGTTGAAGCCCTTTCACAGATGCCAAAATATGCCAAGTTCCTAAAAGATCTTCTTTCAAATAAGAAGAAGCTTGAAGAAATATCCATGGTGCAATTAAATGAGGAATGCTCGGCAATTTTGCAAAACAAGTTACCTCAGAAAATCAAAGATCCAGGGAGTTTCACTATCCCTTGTCATGTCGGTAATTTGACTGTTGATCGGGCATTGGCCGATCTAGGGGCTAGCATTAATTTGATGCCTTATGATTTATTCAAACAAATGGGTCTAGGGGAGCCAAAACCAACTAGGATGAGCCTACAATTAGCTGACAGATCTATTAAATATCCTAGAGGCATTGTTGAAGATGTTTTGGTCAAAGTCGATAAGTTTATATTTCCTGTCGATTTTGTAATCCTTGATATGCATACAGATGTCGAAGTCCCCTTAATCCTAGGGCGTCCATTTTTAGCTACTGCTAAGGCAATCATTGACGTGCATGATGGCAAACTAATTTTAAGAGTCGAAGATGAACAAGTCATTTTTAAAATCGCTACATCAATGAAAAATACGATAGATAAAGATGACTCCTGTTTTGCTATTGATCTTATCGATATGGAGATAACCAACTCTCTACCAAGCATGATTTCTAACGAATTCTTGGAGACTTGTATTGTTGAGTGATTTTCTTGCCTTTTTGTATTTAATGTTGGCTTCAAATTGCTCCAAATTGCTCCACCTATAATGTTAAACACATCCCGCGATAAAATGCTAAAAATAATTAAGAAGACTATGATTTTTCTAACAAAACAATTTAAAATCTATCGAATTACTACCACAAAATATGTACAAAAAGGCACTTATCAAACCGCCTCCAATTTGGAAATTTTGCTTGTCCTCAAGCAATTTTTAAAACAAAGAGTGGGGTTGAAGACAAAAAGAAACATCTATTTTCACAATTTCGACATGATTGAAGTGAATTGCTAACCTTTTCCTTCCCAATTAAGCCGATCGATTCGATTTTTCAAGTAAACCAATTTGTTAAAAAGAGAGTGACTTCAATAATTGGAATCGTTCAATCATCACAGTTGTCATATCACAAAAATTGTTATTCATTCACTTAGATCAAATACAAAAATGTAATGATAAAAGGAGATGTCCAAAACTCGGGTTGTTTTTTTTTTGTTTTTTTTTTATGCATATAATTATAAAATCAGGACATTTTTGAGGCAAACTTCCACTAGGTTTAAATTTTGAATGTCTTTCCAAAAACTCCTAGGGTGGTGTCCCATACTCATATTTGTGTCGCCGTTTTACGTAAAAGACAAACATGGGGCTCATGAATGCTCCTAGTTACTAAGCAACAACAAACAGAGGAGTATAACCTCAATTTGTCCCTTTTTCATAACAATCTTAACACACATATTATTATTATTTTTTTTTTCGATTTTTTTTTAACCCGAATCCTGATTTCTCCAGTGATCATGACACAAAGTATCTATATTTAAGCAAAAATCCAAACTGTTTTCATGACATTTAAACTCTTTTGGCCAAATTCATCCTTTTACTAGAGTCACATAGTTTAAAACATTTTGGCAATTTGAGTTTTCAAAAGGATGACTTTTTCAGGATAGAAATGGGTATAACCAATCCACAAACAATTTATCTTATTGTAAAAAGAAATATTTCATTTTGTTTGCAAGAGATTGATAATGTGCGCAAAAACATCCACAAAAATTACTTAAAACATGCAAATTTCACGCAAAACTAAAGAAAATAGTTCAAAAAAAAAAAATTTCAAACGTGCTAACAAATCTCACCACCTCCAACTTCAAGGGTCGCATTGTCCCCAATGTGAAGAAGGGATGGGATACAATATGGATCAAAAGAAACTAGAAATAAAACAAAGAAAAATACGACCTTATGGCGGTGGCGGAAAGTGTCCTTGAGAAAGGTGCCATTGGTGGAGTTGAGATAGAAGGGTGCTTTGTTGTTGTTGCTGTTCTCGAATATCCCGAATGACGCCAAATTGTTGTTCCATCATTTGTTGTTGGTGGTCGAGCATATTTTGCTCGCGTTCGAGCATGGTTTGTTGATATGATAGCATGCCCCTTTGGTGGTGTTGTTCCTGTAGAATAGCTTGAAGATCATTTTGATCATGATGCGGTGGTGGTGGGCGAGAGGAAGAGGCACGGTGTGGTGAATCCCGAGACGGAGATGGGGAATGAGGAGCATGATCTGAACCAGGGGGTAAAGGTAGAAAATCACCCCCTCCAGGTGGAAAAACCATCTGCCAGTTATTGGGATCTCGTACCGTAGTCCGCGCCGGGTCGGGAAGCGGAATTTGGGTAGCCGTGTGCCGAAAACATAGATGGTATTGATCATTCATTTTTTCAATTAGCTTCATGGCAACACATACCTCTATATCAATGCGTGAGCTCCCGCGCGCTTGTTGTAGGCCAGTCAAGTCGTGTTCGAAGTGGAGAGCGATTGGAGTGACTAGGCCGCCAACAACGATCTTATTACACTCTCCTTTCCCGACCTTTTGAAAGTGGCGTGCAAGGTAGGCCCCAATATCCAAGTGTTTACCGTTCACCATGGCCCAAAGAAACATTAGTTCGTCCCGCCTTAGATTACCATCACTGTCCCCGCGCCCAAACAATGTATTAGCCATCACACGGTGAACGCAATGTAAAACAGGGTTAATTACTTGAGATACTTTGGCACGAGAGGCAATGTACTCATTTGAGGGTATCGGAGGAGTAATTTGATTCCGCAAAATGTGCGCGTGAAATTCCCCGTGTTCGACGCGTTCACCTCCGACCGAAGACCATAAATTTGATTAAAGTCGGCGAGGTTAGTGTGTACTCTTGATTAAAAGGCCTAAATGAGATGAGACCCTCCGTGGCATTAGGTCCCCTGGAGAATCTCGGCATTGATCGAATCGAGAAATTCAAGAGTTATGCGCTCGTATGTACGAGATTTAGCGCCCATGAAACGCCCCAAAATCGACTTGCTCAAACATCCATTCTATGTCCTCCCGTAACCCTAAAGCTTCCCAGAGTCACGTCATCCGGTAACGGGTGTTGTGTAATGGTTTCCCCAACGATTGTTGATACCGGCTTTATGTTCGTCATCCCTAATAGAGATACCGTGCGATTATGCGGTGGATTGGCCCGGGGAGGGTTGACGGGAGCTAGAAGGTGCGGTAGAATCGGCCACGTTTTGACATGGTGATCCCGAAAAGGAATTTTTGATAAAGCAATGAAGGAAAAAAATTGCAATACAAGGATAGTTACTATTAATATTTCTTTGAAAACCAACTATCCTATAAAAACCATGCCTCAAGTAAATTCCCAACAACAACATCATCCCTTCACCTTCAAGTTCTCATCAAAATAGCAAGTAAGTTACAACAAAGCACGGTTTCCACTTATGATCAATCATATGATTCTAACAATCACTCAATCAACAAACGCTCATATCGTTATATTTAGGCAACAATAAACCCTTTCATTCGTTTAGGACCAATTTTGTTGGTGAAATTAAGCAAGATAATTCCAACAATTGACTTCACATGATTTTACCCATACAAATTTCAATAGCATATGGGGCCAAAATTATCACCATAAAAATCAAGAAATACCCTCATCTTCAACACAAATAATTAGGCATAAAAATTCCAAAAATTTAAGTTAAATCAAAAAGCCCTAAATGATAGAAATTTCAAACATTTATGAACAAATTGAAAGCATAAAAACAAAAATGATGAAATTAAACACACAAAAAAAAAAGAATAACATAGAAAATCATACCTTGAAATAGAAACCCACAAGAGAAATCTCCCAAAAACCCACAAAATTCCCAACAATCAATCGGTAGAAGTGTTGGCAATGGAGGGAAGATGGTGTTTTATGGAAGAATTTGAGTTTAAATGGGAGTGTTAGAGAGATTTGGGGGAAATTTTGGGGAGGAAGAAGAGGTTTTAGGGTTTAGAATTGGAAAAAAATGGGGAAATTTTGAAAAAAAAAAAAAAAAAAAAAACGCCGCTTCCTCCCTGTTTTTGCGGCCATCATTTCTGATACACTACCGTGTTCCGCGTCACGCTTGTTAAAAATTTCTTTGAAAAAAATTTTGGGCGAACACGGGCGTTTCGAGTGACGTTCGGCCGGCCGTTTAAAATTTCTTTGAAAAAAAAATTTGGGCAACGGGCGTTTGGCGACACGGCCCGGCCGTGTTCGGGCCAATTTTCATTTTTTTAATATGTAAAAGGAAAATTGGGGAATTTTGACACGGCCATGTCGCAGACACGGCCAAAAAAGTGTTCGGGCTAAATTTTTTTTTTTTTAAAAAATAAATATCATCCCGAGTAAAGAAAAAAAAATATGAATCCTAAGTAAAAATTGGAAACAAATTGACACAAAAATCATCGGGTTGACTCCCGGGTAGCGCTTCTTTAGTGTCGTATAGGTTTGACCGATTCACCTCTAATTGTGTGATGTATTTGGGGATCCTCAAGCTTGAGGGAATCTCTATAATTATCATCAATGGTGCCCCCAAAATAAAGCTTCGTGGCAAAGGTCCGTTTACCTTAAAGGTGCCCATTTCCTTGTGTGTAATTTCGATAGTCCCGTAAGAAAACACTTGAGTGACAAAGAATGGGCTGACCACCTGGATTTTAACTTACCCGGAATAGGCGAAGTCGGGAATTGAATAGTAACACTTGATCACCCGGTTGGAACTCCCTTGTGTACTTAATGTGCTTGTCATGCCATTGTTTCGTTCGTTCTTTGTAAATTTTCGAATTCTCGTATGCCGAATTTTGCCATTCGTCGAGTTTGTTAATCTGCAATAAACGGTTATTTCCTGCACTTGATAAATCATAATTAAGCATTTTAATAGCCCAAAAGGCTTTATGTTCAAGCTCAACCGGCAAATGACATGCCTTACCATAGACGAGTCGGTATTGTTAGTCCAAGTGGCTACGATAATCTAGAGGGGGGGTGAATAGATTATCTCGGTTTTTCAGATTTTGCCCTCTTTTTCGAATAATCAAACAAAGACGAGAATGTAAATGCGGAAATTAAACAACACTCGTCGATTTAAAGAGGTTCAACCCACCTAGGGCCTAATCCTCTACCACCCCAAGATATCCTCAGGGATGGATTTCAAAAGGAAAAAGATATTATTAATTTACCAAAAATTAATACAACACCTTGAGGATTACCACAACCCTCTTACACCACCTTGAGGATTACCACAATCCTCTTACAACACCTTTGAAGATTACCACAACCTTCAAACACCTATCACCTAGATCACCCAAGTGTATTCTTACCACAAGAATACTCACAAGGATGTCTTGTGTTGAATGATGACCAAAATCAAGATTACAACTCAATAATGATTGATACAATATGAGTACAAGTGTAATCAAGAATTGAAAGCCTAGACCTCAAATTTGTGCAAGTGAAAGTGCTAAGGCTAATACAACAAGATATATGAAAGTGTTTGCTTTATTTGCTCTTTGCTTGTATGGAGTGTCGTCTCTTGTTGTTTGAATGAAGCCTCTATTTATAGGAGAGGTCTTGGCTTTGATTTCCGGACATTGGCTCCTCCTTGGGGAGTGATTTGCTTTGCAAAAGAAACCATTTAAAATCATCAATAGAGTCATTAGAAATCAATCCCACAAAATAGGAAAAGTCATTCAAAATGCAACGGATAGTTTCTTTGATAAACAGGGGTTCGACCGGTCGCACAGAGATAAGATTGAAATGAAATTCTCGAATTTTTACACAGGGGACCTCGAAGGGGGTTCGACCCAGGTCGCCCTTGGTCTTGACCGGTTGGGGTTGATAGAAAATCAAAACAGAGAAGTCGCATTTGAGAGGGCACTCCCAGTGCACCGTGGCCGCCTGGTCGACCGGTCGCCTCACCGGCGCCCACCTGGTCGGCCGACCGGTCGCCTCCCCATTTTCTCTTACGTCCCATTTTCTCTGTTTCAAAACTCAACTCAGTGCGGGTTGCCCTATAGGGCGGCCGTCGAGCCTGAAACAAAAGTGTTGTCCAATTTTAAATCGAATATAAACTTCAAGAAATACTCCAAAAAATAGTAAAAACATTTTAGATCGATCGGAAGTGTTGGGACAACATTTAGGGACATTGTTTTGGTATAAAAACTCATTTGAACAAAATCATCAAAATCATGATAAAAACATTTATCTAACAAACTCCCCTTTTTGATGATTACAAACCAAAACAATTTTCAAGAGGACGATTTCAAAAAACAAAATAATTTTCCTGGTTTATGAGTAAACTATCCGTTTAAAAACATTTTACAAAAGCTCCCCTATCAACAAGCACATTAATAAGAAATATTGCGTAAGCTAGAAGCACAAGCTTTTACAAAATAAACAACAACTCCATGAGCTTAGAAGCTCCCCTGTCACAAATACTTATTATCCATGCAAACAAGTTCATAAAACAATCATTGGACTGAGTTTTCTTCACAACTTATGGCCTTAATAAGCCATAGCTTATAGCTTCTATCATGAGCTTTTATTAGCTTCTTTGAGCTAACGAGCCAATTTCTGTTTCTCCCCTTTGGAATCATCAAAAAAATGTTAGGATGATAAAAACATCATAGAAGTATATCAAAGTGCGCCAAAGAAATGGTTTATCAACCATTGAGCAATTTAGGCTTAAACACCAAGGAAAATGGGAGAAATGTATCATGAAGAGTTCATACGCTTGTTTTATTTGCCAAAACATGATCTCAATGAGTATTGAAGACTTTTGGAAGCGAGAGAATCATGTAGAAGTTGAAATTTTCATTGTGACATTTCATCGAACACATTGTGGGCGTGAAAAATAAAAAGAGTTGTATATAGCCCTTGTAAATGATCCAAGCCAAAAATTGCATCACCAATTCACATCAAACATCATACAATACAACATAATAACTAAGCTCATCAAGATCATAAGCAAAAATATCAAGAAATATACAAGAAAGCCATAAACTCAAGGGTTCAACCCAATTGAGCAAAGTAAGGAAAATTCTTACCATTTGATCGGAAAAGATGAGCAATGATGATGATAAACAAGCTATATAAGGTCCAAGATATGAATTGAATGCATGAAAATCAATTTTGAGTGAAAATTGTGTGCATTTGGCAAAGGGGACGAAAAATGGCAAAAAGAAGTGAAAATAACAAATGTCAAGACAGAATTAACTTAAACCAAAATTTGGCCTAGTTTAGGCGACCGGGTCGTGGTTGAGGGCGACCGTCGGACGTTGAGGGCGACCGGTTGCCCTCAACCTCTTCAGCCCACTGTTTTGTCAAATTTTTTAAAATCCGAATTTTCAACCAAAAATCCGATTTTTCGCCCCTAAGTTTTAAAAACATGCAAAATGCAAACGTAGACCTCATTCAATATGCATTATGCCTAACCGAGCTCGTATTGACGCAAAAGTCTCGGAAGTTAGCGGTTTTGTAAAAATGTCCGCTAATTGATCTTGAGATGGCACAAACGATATCTCAATTTTTCGTTTTGAAACACAATCCCTTAGAAAATGATGTCGAATCTCAATATGTTTAGTACGGTTATGATGAACCGGGTTTTGAGCAATATTTATAGCGGATATATTATCACAAAAGATAGGTACGTTTTCAAAAGAGCATTTGTAATCCGCTAAGGTTTGTTTCATCCAAAGAAGTTGAGTACAACAAAAAGCGGCGGAAATATATTCGGCTTCGGCCGTTGAAAGTGAAACACAATTTTGTTTCTTTGAAAACCAAGAAACTAGGCAATCGCCTAAAAATTGACATGATCCAGAAGTACTTTTCCGATCATCAATATTTCCCGCATAGTCCGAATCACTATAACCTTTAAGAGAAAAATTTTCATTCTTTGGATAAAATAAACCATATTGAATAGTGCCTTTCAAATATCGAAAAATCCTTTTAACGGCACTCATATGAGATTCTTTGGGATTGCTTTGAAAACGAGCGCATAGGCATATGGCATGAAGAATGTCCGGTCTACTAGCGGTTAAATAAAGTAAACTACCAATCATACCTCGATACTTGGATTCATCAACCGACTTGCCTTTTTCATCTTTGTCAATTTTGACATTGGTTGCCATAGAGTCGAGACGGTTCTTCCTTCTTCAATGCCGAACTTTTTCAAAAGTTCCTTTGTATATTTTGATTGTGAAATATAGATACCTTCTTGGCATTGCTTGATTTGAAGTCCAAGAAAGAAATTAAGCTCTCCCATCATGCTCATTTCAAATTCACCTTGCATTAACTTAGAAAATTTCTTGCACAAAGATTCATTAGTAGCACCAAAGATAATATCATCAACATAAATTTGCACAAGTAAACAATCTTACCCTTTTTCAAAAACAAAGAGAGTAGTATCAACTTTACCTCTTGTAAAACCATTTTGCAAAAGAAAAGAGCTAAGTCTATCATACCATGCACGAGGTGCTTGTTTCAAACCATACAAGGCCTTTTTAAGTTTAAAAACATCATTAGGCCTAGAAAAAGTTTCAAACCCCGAAGGTTGTTTTACATAGACTTCTTCTTGAATAAAACCATTTAAGAAAGCGGATTTAACATCCATTTGGTAAAGCTTGAAATTTTTAAAACAAGAATAGGCAAGTAAAATGCGAATAGCTTCTAAACGTGCTACGGGTGCAAATGTTTCATCATAATCAATACCTTCTTCTTGACAATACCCTTGAGCTACTAACCTTGCCTTATTACGAACAATGTTGCCTTGATCATCAAGTTTGTTCCGGAATACCCATTTTGTACCAATAATTGTTTGAGATGGAGGACAAGGTACTAATTCCCATACATCATTTCTTTCAAATTGATTCAACTCCTCTTGCATTTCAAAAAAACCAATCTTCATCCTCAATAGCTTCCTTAGCATTTTTAGGCTCTTTTTGAGATATAAGAGCTTTCTCGGCAAAATTTCTTTGAGTCATTACTTTATCAAGGGATCACCAATAATAAGATCTTTTGGGTGATCTCCTTAAATTTCAATGCTACGGGAAGATTCAAGTATCACCCTATCTTCTTGAGGAACATTTGAACTTGAAGGTTGATCATTTGAAATAGAAGGTTTATCATTATGAGCATCACTTTGAACAATAGGTTCAACAATATCCTCTTCATCACTATCGCATTGGGTATTCTTTCAACACCCGAGGCCTCATTAAATTTGACATGAATAGATTCTTCAACAACCATGCTAGTCTTATTGTAAACCCGATATGCTTTGCTCTTGGTTGAATACCCCATAAATATTCCTTCATCGGCCTTAGGATCAAGTTTGTCCAATTGATCCTTAGTATTCAAAATAAAGCACTTACATCCAAATATTTTGAAATAACTAATATTTGGAGTTCTTCCTTTCCAAAGCTCATATGGAGTTTTATTCATTTTAGGACGAATATAAACTCGATTAATGACATAGCAAGCGGTACTTACGGCTTCGGCCCAAAAATATTTTGGAAGTGAAAATTCATTTAGCATGGACCGACTCATTTCTTGAAGTGTCCGATTCTTCCTTTCGGCTACACCATTTTGTTGAGGTGTCCTTGGAGCCGAAAAATTGTGTGTATATCCCTTGGTTTCACAAAAACTCTAAACTCACCGTCAAATTCTCCGCCTCGATCACTTCGAATAGTTTTAATAGTATCTTCCTTTTCATTTTCAATGCGTCTACACAACTTAACAAACTCATTAACGACATCGCTTTTATTAGCAAGAAAAAGAGCCCAAGTGTATCTAGAAAAATCATCAACAATTACAAAAGTGTAATGTTTTCCACTTAGACTAGCCGTACCAATATCCCCATACAAATCTAGGTGAAGAAGTTGTAGAGGCTTGGTTGTGGAAATTTCATTTTGGGCTTAAAACTACTCTTAACTAATTTGTTCTTTTGACAAGTGTCACATAAGCCAAGATTTTCAAAATTCAATTTGGGTAGTCCTTTTACATGTTGGTTTTGTAAATATTTTTCAAACTTTTATATCCAACATGTCCAAGTCGCCTATGCCATAAACTCGTTAAATCATTGTTGGCGACAAGACAAGAAACATTTTGACTAACCAAATCACTAGTAGAAATTTTGTAAAGATTGTCTTTTCTATTTGCTTCACAAATAATTTCATCATTTTTACGAATAAGGCATTTTTCTTTATTGAAAACAACATTATACTTTGAATCACAAAGTTGGCTAACACTTATCAAATTAAATTTAAGCCCTTCTACTAAAAGAACATTATTAAGAGAGAAAGAAGAGTTACCAATTTCTCCATTTCCAAGAATTCTTCCTTTGCCATTGCCGAACATGACCATACCCTCTTCTTGGAACTTGATGTTGGTAAAAAGTTCTCTCTTTCCGGTCATATGGCGTGAACATCCGCTGTCCACGAGCCATTTCGAATCCTCCATGGTTGTTGTAGCGCCTATTACCTACAAACGAACCATTTTTAGGTACCTATAGTTTTGGGGTCCATGGGGTTAGCCTTGAGACCTTTGGATCTCCAAACAAAGCTAAAATTGTTCTTCAATTTACAATTGCTAACATAGTGACCAACTTTACCACAATAAAAGCAAATACTATTATGGGCACTTTTAGCACGTACAAAATTCGGACCTTGGTCATTTTTCTTAAAGACTTTTTGAAATGGTTTGTAACCAAGTCCTTGTTTTGAATGCTCACCTCTTTGTGCATCTAAAATTTTAGTAACCTTATCCGTACTTAAATTAAAACGATGCACATCCTTTTTCAAATTATCAATATCATTAGTGAGCATTTGTTTCTCGGTTTCAAGAGTTTGAATTTGAGTAAGGGTAATAGCATGAACATGATCAAGAGTCTCATAAGATGTAAATAATTTATCCTTTTCTATTTTAAGCTCTTTATGCTCCTTCTTTAAACTCTTGTATTTAACAATCAATTTTTGAAATTCATTTTGCAACTCATCAAAATCACATTGCAATTCATCAACTAAGGAGGAGGTAGAGGAGTTAGAGCGTACCTCATTATTTTCATCGTCTATAGCCATAAGACCATGTTCGGTTTCACCTTCCTCGTCGGATGTCTCGAGTAGCTCATCCCAAGTTTTGGCATCCACATTTAGAGCCTTCTTTTTCGGAAAAGGCTTCTTTTTCTTTTGTTCCTCCTCATTGAGTTTTGGGCAATCGGCTATGAAGTGCCCGAGTTTTCCGCACTTAAAGCAAGCATTATCTCTTGGTTTTCTTGCTTTATTTTTATTCACAAATTTTGCAAATTTTCGAACAAGTGCGGCCGTCTCCTCATCATCATCATCATTATCATAGTATGCATTATTAGAAGAGGAAGCAAGACCTTTAGGAATATTTTGCATACCCGATTGATTGATGGTTGGTTTGGTATTTTTCCTTTCCTTGAGATAGACTTCATAGATGAGGAGGTTCCCGATGAGCTCGTCAAACTTGAGTGTCTCAAGATTTTGTGCTTCCGTGATTGCCGTCACCTTTTCGGACCATGAGCCGGGAAGAGCATTCAATACCTTAGTCACTTTGTCTTCTTCGAGATGACTTTACCGAGGGCCACAAGAGGATTGACAATGTTGTCAAGCCTTTCCACCATTTTGGAGATGCTTTCACCATCATACATGTTAAAGTTTTCAAAGTCTTTAACAAGCATGGTCTTTCTAGCTTGCTTGACCTTCTTTGTCCCTTCATATATAGTCTCCAATTTTTCCCAAACCTCATGTGCCGACCTTATGCCTCGTATGCGATTGTACTCGGTGGCGGTAAGTGAGCAATGCAAAATATTTAAGGCCTTACCGTTTAGAGAGAAAGCCTTCTTATCATTTTCATCGAACTCCTTGAAAGGTTTAGGAGCCGAGGTGCCATCCTCCATTTTTTTCGTTGGTTGATCAACTCCTTCAATAACCACATTCCATATGTCAAACCCGCACCCTTGTAGAAAGCACTCTATACGATCTTTCCAAAATGCGTAGTTGTTGGCGTCGAACAATGGTGGCTTGTTGGTGGAGGCGCCGGTGGTGAGATAAACGTCATTCGTAGCCATGGATCTTTCCTCTTTACTCGGAACGAGCTAGCCAAAGAGTTTTGCTTTGATACCACTTGTTAGTCCAAGTGGCTACGATAATCTAGAGGGGGGGTGAATAGATTATCTCGGTTTTTTAGATTTTGCCCTCTTTTTCGAATAATCAAACAAAGACGAGAATGTAAATGCGGAAATTAAACAACACTCGTCGATTTAAAGAGGTTCAACCCACCTGGGCCTAATCCTCTACCACCCCAAAGATATCCGGATGGATTTCAAAAGGAAAAAGATATTATTAATTTACCAAAAATTAATACAACACCTTGAGGATTACCACAACCCTCTTACACCACCTTGAGGATTACCACAATCCTCTTACAACACCTTTGAAGATTACCACAACCTTCAAACACCTATCACCTAGATCACCCAAGTGTATTCTTACCACAAGAATACTCACAAGAATGTCTTGTGTTGAATGATGACCAAAATCAAGATTACAACTCAATAATGATTGATACAATATGAGTACAAGCGTAATCAAGAATTGAAAGCCTAGACCTCAAATTTGTGCAAGTGAAAGTGCTAAGGCTAATACAACAAGATATATGAAAGTGTTTGCTTTATTTGCTCTTTGCTTGTATGGAGTGTCGTCTCTTGTTGTTTGAATGAAGCCTCTATTTATAGGAGAGGTCTTGGCTTTGATTTCCAGACATTGGCTCCTCCTTGGGGAGTGATTTGCTGCAAAAGAAACCATTTAAAATCATCAATAGAGCTGTTAGAAATCAATCCCACAAAATAGGAAAAGTCATCGAAAATGCAACGGATAGTTTGCGATAAACAGGGGTTCGACCGGTCGCACGAGAGATAAGATTGAAATGAAATTCTGCGAATTTTTACCACAGGGGACCGGTCGAAGGGGGTTCGACCGGTCGCCCTTGGTCTTGACCGGTTGGGGTTGATAGAAAATCAAAATAGAGAAGTCCGCATTTGAGAGGGCACTCCCGTGCACCGGCCGCCTAGTGGTCGACCGGTCCGCCCTCACCGGTCGCCCACCTGGTCGACCGGTCGCCCTCCCATTTTCTCTTACGTCCCATTTTCTCGTTTCAAAACTCAACTCAGTACGGGTTGCCCTATAGGGCGACCGGTCGAGCTGAAACAAAAGTGTTGTCCAATTTTAAATCGAATATAAACTTCAAGAAATACTCCGAAAAATAGTAAAAACATTTTAGATCGATCGGAAGTGTTGGGACAACATTTAGGGACATTGTTTTGGTATAAAAACTCATTTGAACAAAATCATCAAAATCATGATAAAAACATTTATCTAACAGGTATGGGGTAGTCCCTATTGGTGTTTTGAAAGCCGTTCTATAAGCCCAAAGGGCATCATCGAGTTTGAGGGACCAATCCTTGCGAGAGTGCCCAACCGTTTTTTCCAAAATTCGTTTTAATTCACGGTTGGACACTTCGACTTGACCACTAGTTTGAGGATGATAGGCGGTGGCGACTCGGTGTGTGACACCATAACGCTTTAAAACCTTGTCAAATTGATTATTACAAAAGTGAGTGCCTCTATCACTAATGATGGCTCGTGGTGTACCAAACCGGGTAAAAAGTTTTTTGAGAAAATGAACCACCACTCGAGCATCATTTTTAGGCAAAGCTTGAGCCTCTACCCACTTAGACACGTAGTCAACGGCTACCAAAATATATTTATTGCCAAACGACGCCTTAAAAAGGTCCCATAAAATCAATACCCCAAACATCAAAAATTTCACAAACAAGTATACCGTTTTGGGGCATTTCATTTCTTCGAGACATATTCCCTGTTCGTTGACAACTATCACAAGTTTCAACATACCGTTTTGCGTCTTTGAAGAGTGTAGGCCAATAAAAACCCAACTCAAGGACCTTGCGTGCCGTAGTATTTGCTTGATAATGTCCACCAAATGGGTCCTTTGTGACAATGAGTCAAAATGGAGATTGTTTCGGGAAGTGCAACACACCTTCGTATGATTTGATCCGCACAAACTCGGAAGAGGTGGGGTCGTCCCAAATATAATACTTGAGGTCCGAAAAGAATTTCTTCTTTTGTTGATGGGTCATCCTTTTGGGAGAACTTTTCCCGCAAGATAATTAGCGAAATCGCAAACCAAGGAATATCAATTGAAATTGAGTTGAGGGCAAAGAGTTGCTCATCTGGGAAAGAATCGTTGATATGTCCATTGTGTTGCTCATCGGTGCCGGAGTGCTCAAGCCGAGATAGGTGGTCGGCGGCAAGATTTTCGGCACCTCGTTTATCTTTGATCTCCACATCGAATTCTTGGAGTAAGAGAACCCATCGAATTAGTCGTGGTTTTGCGTCATTTTTGTCGAGCAGATAGCGTAAAGCAAAGTGATCCGTATAAACAATGACTTTGGATAGAATCAAGTATGAGCGAAATTTGTCAAAGGCGAAAACCACTGCAAGTAGTTCCTTTTCGGTAGTTGTATAGTGGGATTGAGCAGGATTCAAAGTCTTACTTGCATAGTAGATTGGCCTGAAATGTTTATCTTTTCGTTGCCCAAGTACCGCTCCTACCGCATAGTCACTAGCATCACACATAAGTTCGAACGGTTGAGACCAATCCGGAGCCACCATGATGGGAGAAGTAGTGAGTTTTTCTTTCAAAGTGTTGAATGCTTGAAGGCATTCATCATTGATATCAAAAACCGCATCCTTCTCCAAGAGTCGAGTGAGTGGCCGGGCAATTTTTGAAAAATCTTTGATGAATCGCCTATAGAACCCGACGTGCCCCAAAAAGCTTCGGATTGCCTTTACCGTGGTGGGTGGAGGTAATTTGGAAATTGTCTCAACCTTCGCCTTGTCAACTTCAATTCCCCTGCAAGAAATTTTATGCCCCAAAATAATTCCTTCTTGTACCATGAAGTGGCATTTTTCCCAGTTAAGTACCAGGTTAGTCTCTTCGCAACGAACAAGGACTTTTTTAAGATTTGCAAGACAAAGATCAAAGGAATCCCCAAAAACCGAGAAGTCATCCATGAAGACTTCCATGATTTCTTCTACAAGCTCGTCGAAGATGGCAAGCATACAACGTTGAAAAGTCGGTGCATTGCACAACCCAAAAGGCATGCGTCGATAGGCGAAAAGACCGTAGGGGACAAGTGAAAGTGGTTTTCTCTTGGTCCTCCTAAGTCTATCGAAATCAAAATAACCTCGACATGCCATCGAAGCAATAATAGAGGTGACCGGATAAACGTTCAAGCATTTGATCAATAAAAGGTAAGGAAAATGATCCTTGCGAGTAGCATCGTTAAGCCGTCGTGTAATCGATGCAAACTCGCTAACCTCATTCCGTCCTCGCATTGGAATAAGTTCATTCTTTTCATTTGGTACCACCGTCATCCCACCTTTCTTTGGAACCACTTGAATCGACTCACCCACCATCCGAAATTGGATAGATGAGCCCAAAGATCAAGTAATTTGATTACCTCCGCCTTGACTACCTCTTTCATGTTTGGATTTAAACGATGCCGTGGTAGAACAACCGCTTGAAATTTTCCTCCATCAGAATTTTGTGAGTGCAAAAGGAAGGATTTATCCCTTGAATATCGGAGATTTTCCAAGCGATGGTTTTATGTTCCCCGTAATATTGCCAACAATCTATCCTTTTGATGAGAAGATAAATTGGAGGAAATAATTACGGGAAGTTTGGCGTTCTCGGCTAGAAATGCATATTCCAAGTGTTCGGGTAACTCCTTCAGCTCAACAAAGGGTGGATCCTCAATGGATGGTTTGATATGACCCACCTGTGAGTTTTCAATTTTTTCGAACTCTTTCTCGTCGCTCGTTGGTTCGTTTTCCTCCAATGCGAGTACAGATTCCCTAAGAAAGGGGTTTTCATCCGATATACCTGCACTTTGAACAATACAAGTCTCCAAGAATTCGTTAGAAATCATGCTTGGTAGAGAGTTGGTTATCTCCATATCGATAAGATCAATAGCAAAACAGGAGTCATCTTTATCTATCGTATTTTTCATTGATGTAGCGATTTTAAAAATGACTTGTTCATCTTCGACTCTTAAAATTAGTTTGCCATCATGCACGTCAATGATTGCCTTAGCAGTAGCTAAAAATGGACGCCCTAGGATCAAGGGGACTTCGACATCTGTATGCATATCAAGGATTACAAAATCGACAGGAAATATAAACTTATCGACTTTGACCAAAACATCTTCAACAATGCCTCTAGGATATTTAATAGATCTGTCAGCTAATTGTAGGCTCATCCTAGTTGGTTTTGGCTCCCCTAGACCCATTTGTTTGAATAAATCATAAGGCATCAAATTAATGCTAGCCCCTAGATCGGCCAATGCCCGATCACAATCAAATTACCGAACATGACAAGGGATAGTGAAACTCCCGGATCTTTGATTTTCTGAGGTAACTTGTTTTGCAAAATTGCCGAGCATTCCTCATTTAATTGCACCATGGATATTTCTTCAAGCTTCTTCTTATTTGAAAGAAGATATTTTAGGAACTTGGCATATTTTGGCATCTGTGAAAGGGCTTCAACAAAAGGAATATTGATGTGCAATTGTTTAAATAAATCCAAGAACTTACCAAATTGGTCGTCATGTTTGTCCTTACGCAATCGACTTGGATACGGAATAGGTGGTTGGAATTCCGGTATCATTTTCTTTGTTTCCTTGGATACCTGTTCGTTTTTTGTTGTATGGGCGTGGGTTCGCCCTCCGCATCCGTCTTTCGTCCTAGCTTTGTTCCACTCCTTAGAGTAATTGCTTTTACTTGTTCTCTTGGATTTGGCTTGGTGTTTCTAGGTAAGCTCCTTGTGGCCTTTCGAGAGATCATTTTGGCAATTTGACCAATTTGATTTTCCAAGTTGCGAATAGATGCTTCTTGGTTCCTTAAGGACGTTTCGGTGGCCGTGAAATGGGTTTCCGTTGTTTGACGAATTTGGACAAAAGTCCTCCAAACTTGGTTTTCGCGGTTGAAACCGGAGGTGCGTATTTAATTGGGGAGTGCGTTTGGATTAGCTTGTGACCTTGATTTCCCCTACTAAAGTTCGGGTGTTGACGCCAACCTGGATTATAAGTGTTAACAAAGGATTATTTTGAAAGGGTCGAGATTGACTACCTAGATAATCCACTTGTTCATGCGGCGGTATCGCGTGAGGGCAATCTTGGTGGTTGTGCGATCCTCCACAAGTCTCGCATGAGAAGGCTTGTTGTGGTGGTGGTTTTGGAGCCGCCAACCCGTCGATTTCTCGAGTCGAGCTTCGACCAGGCGGCTAGTGTAACCACCGCTGTCCGCATTATATACTCCCACCGACTGTTGGTTTTTCCTCGTACGGATTGCCATTGATAGCCATTCATGGCCATTCCTTCTATGAGATCTTGGCGAAGCGGGTGTTTTATTGTTCAATGTTCCCCCGCCGCATCAATCATCTACCTTGTCGATGAGAGCAACCCATTGTAAAATGTTTGACTTGCATCCAAATGGGAAGACCATGATATGGGCATTTTCGCAGAATTCTTTGAATCTCTCCCAAGTGTCGTCGCAAGGTTTCATCGTCCTCTTGAGTGAATGAAGAGATCTCATTCCTTAATCGTGCGGTTTAGCGGGTGGGAAATACTTTAGAAGGAATTTTTCCGCCATAATGCTCCATGTTGTGATTGTTCCCTTCGGTAAAGTGTTTAGCCATTGTTTAGCCCGTCCCCGAAGAGTAAATGGGAACAAGAACGGATGGCATCGTCGGAGACTCCATTTATTTTGAAAGATCGCAAATTTCGAGGAAATTCGCGATATGATTATTTGGATCTTCGTCTGGTAGTCCGTCGAATTGAACAAATTGTTGCACCATTTGAATGACATTCGGTTTGATTTCAAATTATTGGTCGCAACAATGGGGCCTTACGATACTAGACGACGCATCAGTCCATAGATGGCTTGGCGTAGTCGTACATGGTTCTTTGTTGTTCATCCGCCATATCGGGATCCTTGCTTTCGTTAGTATCCTCCTCGTGGTCTGTACTAATACTTTCCTCTGTGTTGCTACCGGCGGTCTCGCGCTTCCAGATTCGGCGGTAGTGCGTATGCAATCGTAGTAAACAAGGAGGATAAGTATAATCCAAGACTTACAAAGATAGATACCTAGAAAGACAATTGATGAAAATAAAAAAAATGATTAAATTAACAAAAATAAGGTGTTCTTAATATTACAATCCCCGGCAACGGCGCCAAAAACTTGATGGCTCAAAAGCTACCTTTAAAACCGTAGGCAAGTGCACCTATCGTTTTATAGTATAGATTATTGAGTACCGAGTGTCATTCCCACGAGGATTGTAAGTACTAATAATTACCGTCTTTTTGTTATTTAATCTAACAAATTTCGTAGAGTTTTTGTTTGATGAAAAAGGAAAACAAATTATAAATTGTAAAAATGAAGTAAAATTTTGTAGAATAAGAAATCAAGAGATAGAAGTGTGTTTGAATGTAAATCCTCTAGAATGTTTTTGTGATTTGACAAGTTAAAAATTCAACCATAAGCCCTTAAAAAACCAACCTCTTTTAATAAAATCCCATGTTATGTGGACCGTAGAAATTCCCGATTTAAGTTAATCCCTTTCTCAAGGCGAAAAACTCCTAATCTCAAGTTGATTAATCAAATCTCTTTCTAGTTAAAACCCCCAAGATTGCATTATAACGATTTATGAATTCCCATATTAGGTTTGACCCTAATCCGGAAGATTTATGTCGTCCCATATCTAGGATTGCATGCAACTCTTTTCACTTATACAATTTCTTTTTCACCATAAATCTCTCGATTACACCGATGAAGAAAAGATATCAAATTAATATACCTGGAAATATTAACTCAAATGAGATAAGCATGATATAAGTGAATCACACAAGACATGATGATTTTATTAAAAACATACAAACCTCAATCACAAATCCATTCTAGAGTTCATTACACTCAAACACTAAGATTTTAGCTACTCATGATTTTGACAAAAGAGTAAATTACACAAGAAGATTTAAGTATTGTAGACATGGTGTACTTATCTTTCTCAAAATCTTAATGGACTTCTTCTTTGGTTGATGATGTTGTTCCAAGCCTTCTTCTCCAATATTGCCCCAAGCTTTCTTCTCCAAGACCTCTTGACCCCAATTCTACTTAATGAAGTGAATACAATGAATATTTCTGAGTATCTAATGAATTGAATCAATAATGAATGGAATGCTCTCCCAACTTCAACTCTTGGCTTTTATAGACAACATTTTTGTACAATAATACATTGATAGTGCCATCTTTTGCTAAACAATTGCCTCCACTTTCATTGTTGGTTGGTGAATTCTTGTACTCAATTGATGATTGAGGGAATATGGAGACATGGTGCAGCAAAATGAGGTGTTAAAGGTGTACAAAAGTGGTCAAAAGGGGTTGGTTGGTGAGTTTTCCACAATTTCCGCATAGAAAAGTATCAGAAAATGGTCTTGACACGGCCATGTTGGGCAGCACGGCCAGGCCGTGTTGCTCTGGTAGTTGGAAAAGTGGCCGGGCACGGTCGTGTTGTACAACACGGCCTTGCCGTTTCAGGCTCTGTTTTGTGCGATTTTTCTCCTCTTTTGATCCCCTTCAACATGGCCGTGTTTGGTGACACGGTTTGACCGTTTTGGACCCTTTTTCCAATTTTTCTTCAATTTATTTCCTTCTTTTTGAACATGGCCATGTTATTTGACACCCCCAAGTCATGTTGAGTGATTTTCTTGCCTTTTTGTATTTAATGTTGGCTTCAAATTGCTCCAAATTGCTCCACCTATAATGTTAAACACATCCCGCGATAAAATGCTAAAAATAATTAAGAAGACTATGATTTTTCTAACAAAACAATTTAAAATCTATCGAATTACTACCACAAAATATGTACAAAAAGGCACTTATCAAAAAGCAAGTATGGCAGTCTGATCTTTCATTCCCTCATCTTCTCTATTCTCAACTCCCAAGGAATAAACCTCAAAGAACAAGAATCCTTAACCCCTCTGCCTCCCCTTATTCCCATCAAATTTGACCTACTTGAAGGACCTCATATTCGTGACCTTCTGTTGGGAAATCATTTTGTAGATTTTGATGAATTCCATGTAAAACTTAGAATAGGAAGTTGACACCTCATTTCTGTTGTAAACTGCATTGTAATAGATAGGGCTGATCAAGCTGAGTTAAGTCAGCTATGCCTAAACATGCAAGAAGACAACCGGAGACTAGAAGGAAGACTCATGCGAGGCATCCGAGTATGGCAAAGAAGATAAGACGGAACTCGATCAAGGTGCAAATGAGATGCACTGAGTGAAGTATCGATCAAGTTAACTCAAGACAAATGTCTCAAGGTTGAAGTGACAAAGAGTCATAAAATGATTGGAAGTCGACTCAAAGTCACCTGGGGATGTTAAGAAAATGCGAAAAAGTCAAGACAATCGAAAGAGATCCGTTGCATTTAAGTCAAGAGAATTACTTAAACAAGTAATATCTCCATACTACCTTTCTTGAAGTGCTCGATCCCTTGCGTGCAAAAGAAATAAACCAATGGGAAGATCGCACCGTATGTCGAACACCAAAACTCAAGAACAATTCATACGAGGAAGTGGCAATTCCAAGGATCGCAACAAGACAAAGCCAACGACCACAAGCGACTTTAAAAATAAGCCTATCTCTTCAACGGCGATTTTTGAAAGATCACTATAAAAGGCCGAGGAATGACTCGAGAAAAGTTACCCAACCACGAACATTCAAGCAAACATTTGAATCAGAACTAAGATATTCTCAAATCATTCAAGATCAATCCTCAAGCCTACATTACGAAGAAAATCAATCCAACACTCACCTGTGAAGGAAAGATAGCTTCAATCACCAAGAGGAAATTTTTGAAGAATCAAGGGGTCTACATTCCACTGAGGATTGTAGGAAGGTTCAAGGTCGAACCAGGTCTCAAGTTTTTGGAGGGCTTCGTGATCAAATCCAAGGAGCTTGAGCAAGTGGGTTGTAGTAGCAAGCGCACTCGCCCCGCGTGAAGAAGTTCGAGTCGCACGAGAAGAAGCCACCGAGTGATCAAGGCATCTCCGCATCGAGTCCCAAAGGATCAAGTCACCGTGTGATCAAGACTTGTATCTGGGACCACTACTCAGTATACTTGATCAATACTTAGTGGATTCCTCCGGAGTTGAAGAAGAGAGGAGTAGAAGAATTACCCCATCTTCGAACTTCTATAAAACCTTATTGTGTCATTTACATTTCAACACTTTAATTCCCGCATCTTATTTGTTTAACTCTGTGATAAATTTGCTATCCACTTGATAATCTCTAAGTGCTAAAAACCAAGTATTAAATCAAAACTAAACCAAATTTAAGGGTGTTAAGTCTTCCTCAACAAAACAAACCACAATGAGCTAAGTCTTTAGTCTTAATAGTGAGTTATTCTATCAACAACTCGGTCGAGTCCATTGAGTGACTAACTCTCCCGATTAACTAAATTAGTCATCCACCAAGGACACAAATTGAAGTATCAACTCGAACATTTAAAAGGACTAAATCAAAAAGTTGGTAAGGTTTATTCAACCCCCTTCTAAACCTTACACTCACACCCCTCTTGGGACCAACAAATGGTATCGTGAGCGGTTGGTTCATTGAGCCTTCGCGACCGGTTATTCAACTAGATCTCCAAATTTTTCAAAGTCTGTTTTAGCACTTAAGTTTTCAAAAACTTTTTTACCATCAAAAGTTATTATCATGGAAGCAAATTTGACACGCATCCCTATGTTCACAATTGAAGAATTTGATGATTGGAAAATTCAGTATGCAGCTCATCTCACAAAGATTACATGATGAGATGTGGATAATGATAGAGGATGGGCCACTGCAAATTTTAAAAGTGAACACACGGTTTGTAAGGAGAGTTGCAAAATGAAGGTGAAGAGGATGTTGCTCCCGGACCAAATATGGTTGAAAAACCAAGAGAATGGACAAATGATGACAAAAAGATACAACCTGGACAATGTGGCCAAGGACATTCTTTACAAAACCTTGACAAAGCCATGTTCAATAAAGTCAAATCATGCAAAACGGCTAAACAAATGGGGACAAGCTAACATTGATTTGTGAAGGCTCGAGCAAATCAAGGAAAATAAATTATCGGTGGTTGTACGAAAATTTGAGAATTTCAAAATGATCGCAGAGAAACCTTTGATCAATCGGATGCTCGGTTCACGTAAATTACCAACGAGCTATCTCGCACTTGGAAAAGAATATACACGAGAAGAAATGTGTATGAAGATACTAAAAAGTCTCCCGACTGAATGGGAAATGAAGGTCATGGCACTAAGACATTCCATGGACCTATCCAAGACATCCAACCATGAGCTATTCTCGATCTTAAAGCCTACAAATTTGAAATGAGAAGAAAAGACCAGAAGAGAAAGTTGTACCCAAAACAAATTGCTCTAATTGTTAAGGATGGCAAGAGAGCCGAGGTCAAAGAAGTCATTGACCCGGAGGAAATAGCCCGATGGTTAAAAGGTTTAACAAGTTCTTCAATAAGAACTACAAGATAGGCAAGGCGAATCCTCCGTAAGACACTCACTCCCTCCCAGGTCAAGGAAGATAGGCCAACCAAGAAAACAGAGCATCAAAAAGTCAATATCAAAGAGCCGACAATCCAAGAATGGAAAGAGTCGATCAAAAAGTTGAAAATCTATCTTGAATTGCGAGCAACCAGGTCACTATGCCATTGATTGCCGATATCCTGTAGTCAACAAATACAGAATGAAGAAGAAAGAAAGGTCTTGAGAGAAAGAAGACAAGAAAAGGAAAAGGCAATGTTGGCCGCAGAGATCACCGAGACAAACCAAGTCAAGAGACACACACGATTCGAGAGTGAAGTGACTACTCAAGTGACTCACGAAGAAGAAGCCTTGATCCGCTTGATGGCTAAGGAACAAGACCAACCTCCGACCAAGAAGATGAGGTACACTCCGACTCATCACACTCGGTTCTAGAGATAGTGACGTGACATACACACTTCATCACCCACTCCATCTTTATGATTCATTAGGCAAAATGATGAAAGACTTTGAACACATTAAATCCTCACACACACTTCTAAATGAGGAAAACAAACCGCTTAAATGCCAAAACTCACAAAATGACTAAGGAGCCGAGTACCCTAAGTCAAATAGGATGAAAATAAAATTATAAGTAATAAAATGCGAATAATAGCGAGATAATCGCAATATAAAAGAGGGAGAATGACCTCAAAAATGTGATTGCCTCATTCACTAAGGCATCTAAATCATTGGATGATCTTATTATGAGTCAAAGAGAATGTGGAGACAAGACAGGTTTAGGATTTAATTCCTCTCGTGCTATGTCAAGCTCCAAAAGTGATTTTGGAAAAAGGATCTTCAAGTAATGAAGTATCTCAAAATCCAAAACTCCAAATAGTGCACACACATTTATTCCAAAGCACAATCACAAGCAAACGGCCTTGGATGTAAGGGAAAAGGAAAACAATTGACCCGATTGAGTGTCTTTGAGAGGATAAATTGAGAAGAAATCCAACGATTTCTCAAAGAAACTTCAAACAAAATACACATCGTAAAGAAGAAACAGAGCTACCAAAAACCCCGGAAGTTCTATAAAAGAAATATATATGAAGGGAATGGTAGAATGTACCCAAGCCAAGCTGATTGGAATAACGTGAACTATCAGCAGAGACCTATGGAATATAAGACCAAATGGCAAAGGCCTAGAACTCAACAAAGGCCATTCCAAAGGTATAAGAGCTTTCATCAAAGACACATATGCACCTAGGCACTACACTCATAGATATCACAACTACCCAAAGAAGGCAATTGCTAAAACACATATACAATCATACGACAAAAAGACAAAATTTGTATGAACCTAGAATCCCCAAGCAATTTGCCAAAATTAATTATGATTATGGCACGATAGATGGCAACCCCTTAGAGTCAAATCGCCAATATAGGTTGGTTGGATCATCTTACAATACTAACCCCTCAGGACCCGCAAAATATGGGTACCTAAAACTTAATTTCCTTGTTTGCAAGTTCAAGGAACAATTAGTGCCAAGGAACCTGGTACATGGATAGTGGCTGCCCGGACATATGACATGAAACAAGAAAAATCATCAAAATTCAAGGAAGTCAAAGGAGCAAAAGTCATATTTGGAGGAAATGAAGCTCCAGGAGAAATAAGAGCAATGGATCCATCAAGAAAAATGGATTAGAAATCACGATGTTGCATATGTTGAAGGACTCAAATTCAATCACGAGTATTAGCCAACTCGTGACAAAGGATATAATGTTGGATTCAACATGGGAATATGCCAAATCAAGGACATCAATCCAATGAGGTTGTGTTGTAAGGATGCGATAAAAGAACATGTATGCAGAGATTGGTTAGTCGCAACACCAAGCACTTGTCTACTAGCAAAGAGCACAACCGAATCAAGTTGGTGGGCACAAGAAGTCGAGTCACCCGAGTTTCAAGACAATTAACAAGCTTGCAAGAAGTAATCTTGTGGAAGGACTTCCGACTCGATATACAAGAAGGAAAGTGTATGTGATGCATGTCGGATGGGAAAACAAATCAAATCATCATTCAAAGAAAAGACATGTCCATCTTCAACAAGAATATTGCATCACATATGGATCTATTTGGTCCATTGAACCAAATAGCATAAGTGGGAAGAAATACACCTTGGTGGTAGTAGATGACTACTCAAGATATACATGGACAATATTCATGTGTAAGAAGAAAGAAACTCTCTACGAAACTACCACGATTGATGAAGAGGATTCAAAATGAGAAGAGTCAAAACATTATCAAAATAAGATCTCGGCTGAGAACCGAGTTTGTAAATGGTATAATAACTCGATTTGTATTGAAAATGGTATTGGTCATGAACTATCTGCAAAGAAAGACTCCACAATGAGAATGGAGTTGCGAGAAAGAAAGAATAGAACTCTCAAAGAAGCGGCAAGGACCATGTTAGCGAAAGCGGGGCTACCTAAAAGATTTTGGGTCAAGCAATAAACACAAAGATGCTACACTCAAAATAGATGCATGATAAACAGACAATGACGAAGACTCCCTATGAGATTTGGACAGGGAGAAAACCAAATGTTGCATATTTTAGAATATTTGGAAGTAAATGCTTCATCCATAACAATGGCAAAGATAATTTAAAGGCTTTTGATGCTAAAGTCGATGAAGGTATCTTCTTGGGATACTCAAATGAAAGCAAAGCCTACAGAGTACTCAACAAGAGGACTATGGTTACGAGAGGAATCCATTCATGTGGTGTTTGATGAGCCAAATGTAAATGGAGAAGACATTGAAGAGTCACCGATAAGTGAATCAACCAACCATGCGAAGAGTCCCTATCTTTGGAAGTCAAGTCGGAATTATAAACTCGGATGTAGATGAGATAGTTGAGTCTCAAAAACAGTGGAAAATCTGCAGCTAAGTGATGACGAGAGAGGTGATCAAAGCAACATAGCCGCAAGACGATCAATCTAGCTAACTTACTCCAACCTGATGTAAGATGGTGAGAGACCATCCACTAGAACTAGTCATTGGAGATATAAGAGAAGGTGTCAAAACAAGATCCGAACTCAACAAAGAAGCTATGTTCACATGCTTTATCTCACAAATAGAGCCTAAAGATGTGTCACAAGCATTGGATGACACACATTGGATTCAAGCTATGCAAGAAGAGTTTGAATCGGTTTGAAAGAAATAAAGTATGGGAATTGGTTCAAAGACCCACCCATCAAAATGTTATTGGCACTAAATGGGTATTCGAAACAAGATGAACGAGGAAGGTTACGTGGGTAAGAAACAAAGCAAGATTAGTAGCCAAAGGATATTGCCAAGAAGAAGGAATAGATTTTGATGAAACATTTGCCCCTTGTAGCAAGATTGGAAGCTATAAGGATGTTTCTTGCCTATGCAGCTCACAAGAATTTTATTGCATATCAAATGGATGTAAAGAGTACATTCCTTAATGGTTTATTGGAAGAAGAAGTATATGTTGAACAACCTCCAGGATTTGAGCAGAAGATTCTTGGAGATAAGGTATACAAACTCAAGAAAGCTCTATATGGATTGAAACAGGCACCCAGAGCATGGTATGACACATTGTCACAATTCTTGACTGGGAACGGATTCACAAAAGGAAAAATGGATAGAACACTCTTGAATTCAAGATGAAGAGCGGGAAGAGCATACGCTTGTTCAAATATATGTGGATGACATCATTTTTGGATCCACAAACAAAGAGAGTGTGTGACAAATTTTCAAACCTCATGCAAAGCAAATTCGAAATGAGCATGATGGGAGAGAGTCGACATTCTTCCTTGGACTCCAAGTGAAACAATTTGAAGGATGGAACCTTCATAAGTCAAACAAAATACACCGAGAGATTTAATGAAGAAATTTGGTATGGAAGAGAAGTCTTCTATGAAAATACCAATGAATACATCGATCCAAAATGGATATGGATGCGGATGGCAAGCACAGTAGATCAAACAAGATACATAGCACTTATTGGATCATTACTTTATCTCACAAAGCGAGGCCGGACATCACCTTTCTTTGTAGGTGTATGTGCAAGATTTCAATCTGCTCCAAAAAGAAAGCCATATGATCGCAAACGAGAGATCTTGAGATATTTGAAAGGAAGCCAAGAAGTTGGCTTATGGTATCCAAAGGAAGGTGGATTCAAACTAGTTGGCTATTCGACTCGACTATCTTTGGATGTAGAGTTGACAGGAAGAGCACCTCGAGCACATGTCAAATGCTTGAAATAGGCTAATTTTTCTGGTTTAGCAAAAAGCAAAATTCAATAGCCACCTCTACAAACCGGGCTTATAATACATAGGCTGGCAAAATTTCAAGTGCCCAAGTCCTATGGATGAGACAAAGAGAGAGACTATGAAATTGAAGAAAAGGAAATTCCAATCATGTGTGATAACACAAGTGCAATTCCAATCACTCAAAATCCTGTGTTGCACTCAAGAACAAAGCATATCGATGTCATATATCACTTCATAAGAGATCATGTTGAAAAGAAGGACATTACCTTGAATGTATTTCAACCGATAAACAGGTTAGGCGACATATTCACAAAACCATTATGTGAGTCAAGATTTGAAGAACTCAAGCATGAGTTAGGGTTAATTGAGCTGAGTGACACTGTAAGACTCAAAGAAAAGAAATGAAACACGAAAAAGGAAAAAGAGTCAACTCTCAAATCGGCTAAGTGAATCACCAGATCGGAAAGACAGTTGTACCGAGTTAGTGACAAATGAGTCACTAGGAGAACTCGTGAGAAGAAGAGTTAAATCGGCTAAGGGATAAGCTAAGTCATTTATGAGCAAAGTGACAAAAACGCAATTTTTACTAAGCGGGAAGGTTTTTAAGAATGACGTCCAAAGATAATAATGATGTGTACAGGCAAAAGCCGCACACCAAGCTTATGATTGGATATAAATGCTTTGCCGCATTAAATACGAGACATTAAATGCTAATCCGCTGCAAAATCTAAGCCGTTGATTTCGATCACATTTGAAAAACCACCCGCACGCCCTTTCATGAACCATATTTAAACTCTTTCGCCCCGTTTCTCACGCATTACCAAAAACTGTTCATTTCTCTCTCTCGAAGCAAAGGCAAAACTCTCTCAAAATCCTATCAATCTTCAAATCACCTTCTAAGTTTCATTCGGTGAAATACTGAAAAATGGCATCTACTCATGATTTTGTCAAGCTAGGAAAGCAAATCCACACCGGGTCTACTGTGGATTTCGAGGGTATGGTCAAACAGGGGTTCGATGACGCCTCGTAAAGAAGATCGCTGAAAACTCAAAACGCCTGGGGCTAAAACCATTTTTGACGATGGAGTTTCCGATGACCTATGTGGAAGAAGTCGCACTTCTACGTGAACGCCGAGATTCACGATGAGGGGATCAAATCCTCTGTTCACGGGAAGGAGTTCATCATTACGCCAAGGATTTGGCGTAACACCGCCGTTACACGGCGGAAGGAGCACCAGGAATCAATGAAGCCGATGTTGACTTGGCTCGCCGGAAGGAAGTAGCCAAGACCGATCGTCTTGAAAAGATAGTCTATAACAACAAGAGGTCTGCTGAAGGAGGACTACCACAAATTGTTGGACATCGTTACCAAATGTATAGACATCAATTTGGCGGCTTTGACCAACTCGTCAAAGCAAAATTGATCGTAATGGCCGCGATCATTGAAGAAAAGAAAGTGAACTGGGCCGAAGTTTGTCTACACAAAGAGACTCTGCATGGAACAAATCCTTCAAGGAGTATGGAACATTTGGAGGATCCCGGGATACGGCCTGTAATTGGCGAATAATGGAAGTGAAGAAAGTCCTCTTCGACATGGAAAGGCTTTCCATGTAAACAAGAGAATGTTCCAATCAAACCTCTCGGCGCACGAAGAGAGCCTACGCTAAGAGAGTCGATACGAGTGAGAGGAATCACCACTGAAGATACAACTGTCTCCTCGCCACCAAAGAAGAAGGCGCCCACTGCAAAGAAAGAATCACGCTCGCCCGCAAAGAAAGAAAAACAAATCGCTTCCCGCTGCTACAAATGAGTCACCGCCCCGCAGTGTGTCTCCCGCCCTCGCGGCAGCAGGAGAAGAATCCCAAATACCTTCTCCTGTCGTTAAGAAGAGGAGAACCGATAAGCCAAGACGGCGATCCTCGAAGAAAACAACAAGACGCCCCCCGCGCCAAGACTCAAGAAACCTTGTCGAACCAAAATCCCTCTCGGTTCAAACAAGAAGAAAAAGAAGAATTTTCAAGCGTTCCAAGCTTGAGAAGTGGCCGAGTCGGCCACTCACCGAAAAGATACCCGAGATCGCTGGAGAAGTAGAGCCTCCAGGCGTGATTGATGAAACGCGCCAAGTCATGGAGGCCGATCAGCGAGACAACTCGATGACCCAAATTGTAGACAAAACAGTTGAGAACAAGGCACAAATGAGACAACCAAATCACCGTTAATAGGGTTGTCTCTCCACCGTAATAAGAGGTCGTGGCGAAGGTGTCGGCAAAGAAGTCTCCGCTACCCTTAATACCTGAAACGAGGGCCAGCAAGAGAATGATGAAGACGATGTAATCATGCACTCTCCATTGTATCCGCACATCTAAAATCGTCATGAGAGTGGAAAAATGGAAGGCGAGCCTATCCAGAGTGTAGTTTGAAAATCAAGAGTTCATTGTTGAGGAAGAAGAACTCTTCGATTTCTTGAGGTGGACACAAAGATCTTTGCAAGCCCTCGACAAGGATAATTGCATAAATATACCGGAAATTCGAAAGAAAATGAACGGGCTAAAGCAAACGAGGACGCAGAGGCACGTAAGAAGGCCATCTTCCTATAACCTAATTGACCCGTAACATACACATCCTCACCTTGACGCCCCATCGTAAAGTGATGAGGACCTGACCCTCTTGCTTTGCCACGTAAAGAGTTGCAAATACAACAAGCAATGGAAGAATCCGAATCCTTCATGAGCAAAGAATGATGGAGGGACCAGAGAGTCCTCCAAAACACAAATGAGATAGACCCAATGGGAGTGGTGCGGATATTTCCATTGTGTTGCCGCCACCACTTCCCACTCACTCGGAAGAAGGAATTAAGGAACGACGATGAAACCGGGATAGTGGGGACCCCAGGTTGAGCCAACCCTTAATATAGGTGTCTTACCACCGCCCAACGGCCGAATACTCAATGGGAACAACCGAGAGTCCGAGACGAGTGACCCCATTCCAAGTCACTCACCGGTGGTATGCCACCGGGAGGGAAACTCCTCCACTCGCAACAAGGTCGAGAATGCTTTGTAGCCGACTCCACAATGAATCTAGGAGGCGAAGTGGAGAAGAAACAAACACAAAGTACACAAAGAAGTTGTTATCAATGAGGCTCGGGACGATTGAGACTGTCTCACCAGGTGCCAACCGCTCAAGGCTAATGACGATCTTTGATGCGGTCGAGGCACAAGAAGGAATGTACCCTGGGCGTTAACACTGGGCGATTTAAAGTGCAATCCATGGAGTTGAGACTCCAATGGATGCCACCGCAAAGACCCTAAGACAAGGCGGACACTTTGTCGAAAGGGATGTCCAGGCCTGCTGCGCAGTTGAGACTGCAGGAGGTAATGAAGGCCCATGGGAGGTTGAGACTTCCCTGGTAAAGAAGTCAAGTACGAACATCCCTCCTACTATCATTGATCCATCGAAAAAGGAGATAAGTGCACTTCACGATTCCCAGGATAATCCTGATGTAACCTTTCTAGGATCGAGAAGGAGACGATGAAGCCGAGTCATCCCCCTGTGACTGATCCAAAAGACTCAGCTGAGGATGTTCTAACCACGAGTAAGTCCGACCTCAAGACTACTCGCCAAACTTTCAACATTGATGATGAGCCACCCATGGAAATCACATCATCGTCCGATGACGCTTCTGATAAGGCCGAGGACCAGTCAACTCACTTGGAAAAACCAAATGAGATCGATGAAGGCTGTTGAGACGATTGAGGCTCAAAGGCAAGCCGGTCAACTTCACAACAGACCCCACCAAACAGAGTCCACTGCGCAGGCTCCCCAAGCTGCAGCAGGTTCGACTCCACAAGGAACCTCATGAGCACCACTCATCATTGAACAAGTCCCAGTTGCCCGTGATGATCCCTTTGTAGAATCTTTTCCCTTCTCTCTGGAAGTACCCGACCTCCCTGAAGAATCAGAAAGAGATCTCGAACGCTTCCACAAACCAGATCCTGTCATTCCATCAGACACCATTGTTCCAGCTGACTATGATTTTGACGCCGCTGGCCGTCACAAAAACAGAGGAACAACTCAAGTTCGAGAGGTGTTCAAAGCATTATTTGTCGAAATTAAACGAATGGAGAGGCACCAGGCCTCGATGGACATGAGATGGATAACGAGGATGCCAACCTCACCGCGACTTGAGAGGCATAATAGTCGAGAATGGGAGTGGTGGCAACAAAGAAGAACAAATGCGTGTGGAACAAGCTAGATATTTCGAACATTGTTCAACAAGCCGTTGATCCAGCGAAATGAGAATGCCGATGAAAAGACAAAATTGAAAGAACACATTGAGCAAATGCATGAATCTCACATCACGAGATAAAGGCTGCTGCGTGAGCAAAATAAGAATGAGCTCCAAACGTATGGAAGAAAACATGGATCGCAAATTCGATTCTCATGGCCGATGAAGTTGATTAAAGCTGAATCCAACGCTACTCGTTCAAAGTTTCGTGCAGCATACTCCGCAACCGACTCGAAGCAGAACTCGGCTATCAGCAGACTCGACTTCCTGCTCGCTAGTTTGTTTCCAGGGGTTCCTCTCTCCTTTGATGATGCCAAAAAGGGGAAGAGGAATACCTAAAAGCGCTGAAGGGATCTGAAGTTGAGAAGGAGGAGCAGCATTTGTGAAGGGAAAGACATCTCGAGGAAGTATCAAGAGAAAAGAAAGGGAAGTCTGCTGAGGGGGAAGGATCGAAAGATGTGACCTTTATGATTGCTAAAACCCCCCCAACAGAGTCTTGTCACAACTGATATTATCAGCAAACTCCAAGTGACTCTGCCACTCCAACACTCTGTTGTACCAATGGCTGAAAAGAGAAATACAGTTGAAGCAGGGATGGTGGAAGTGGAAGGAAGGATGAATGCCCGAGTTATGGATATTCTCAAACAACATGGAGGCATTCCAAGAGACGAGAGACACTTATGCCATCTCGGATGCCTGAACCGAGCCAAGATCGTTGATGAATTTAAAACGCTCGATCTGAAGGATACTTCGCAAACATGTCCATGGCTCGCTCGGACTTGTCTTGGGAAAAGGGTCTCACACTATGTGAAGAAGGCGACAGCGCCAGACCTCCTCAGAATCACTCTGCTTGGTCACTCGCTAGTCACTCACCTAGGAAGAAGAAGACCCCAAAGACAAAGACACGCCCGCAGGTAGAGGAAGAAGCGTGGTGGAGGAAGAGGTTTCGGACACTAGATCTCTCGCCCAAAAACATTTAAGTACATAGATCCGGCAAGAAAGGAGGGATCTACATCAAATTTGGTTTTTGACGAAGTAGCCAATCTGCAAGTGGTAAGAACAATGTTGAGTATGTGAAAAGAATTGAAGAAGAAAATAAAAGACAAACTCGGTATGGGAGGAGAGACAAGAGAAACTAAGAAGAGATGAAGTCGCTTTCGGAAGGCGTATGAAAAGAAGAAAGAAGAAAGATGAGAAAAAGAGAAGAAGATCGAAAGATGACAGAGTCAAGAAGATGAAAGAAGAGGCAACGAAGGAGATGAAGTGTTGCTGTCCACCCCTTCATGTAATTTTACTATGTAAATACACATTATGTAAGTCTTCTGTACTCTATACAAAACTGTACAAATTCTATACTTGTGTAAATATAGAACAACATGGTTAGCTTAAGCCCCGGTTAAACCCTGATACATTTTTGTTGGTTTAAGCTCTGATACACCTTGTAAATAGCTATGTAAAGAACAAGAATGTTATGATCAATAAAAGATCGATTCTAACACACATTCTGTGATTCTACATATGCCTGTATGTATCTTTGTTGTTTAATTATTGATGTATGTTTTAAGTTTTGGCATCATCAAAAAGGGGGAAATTGTTGGGAAATCATTTTGTAGATTTTGATGAATGACATGTAAAACTTAGAATAGAAAGTTGACACCCCATTTCTGTTGTAAACTGCATTGTAATAGATAGGGCTGATCAAGCTGAGTTAAGTCAGCTATGCTTAAACATGCAAGAAGACAACCGGAGACTAGAAGGAAGACTCATTGCGAAAAGGCAAACAGTATGGCAAAGAAGATAAGACGGAACTCGATCAAGGTGCAAAATGAGATGCGGTGAGTGAAGTATCGATCAAGTTAACTCAAGACAGACCAAGTCTCAAGGTTGAAGTGACAAGAGTCATCAAATGATTGGAAGGCGACTCAAAGTCACCTGGGGATGTTAAGAAAATGCGATCAAGTCAATACAATCAAAGAGACCCGTTGCCAAAAGTCAAGAGAATTACTTAAACAAGTAATATCTCCATACTACCTTTCTTGAAGTGCTCGGTCGAGCGTGCAAAAGGAATAAACCAATGGGAAGCACGCACCATGTCGAACTCAAAAGTCAAGAACAATTCATACGAGGAAGTGGCAATTCCAAGGATCGCAACAAGACAAAGCCAACCACAAGTGACTTTCAAAAATAAGCCTATCTCTTCAACGGATTTTTGAAAGATCACTATAAAAGGCCGAGGAATGACTCGAGAGAAGGTTACCCGAACCACGAACATTCAAGCAAACATTTGAATCAGAACCTAAGATATTCTCAAATCATTCAAGACCAATCCTCAAGCCTACATTACAAAGAAAATCAATCCAACACTCACCCGTGAAGGAAAGATAGCTTCAATCACCAAGAGGAAATTTTTGAAGAATCAAGGGGTCTACATTCCACGGAGGATTGTAGGAAGGTTCAAGGTCGAACCAGTCTCAAGTTTTTGGAGGGCTTCGTGATCAAATCCAAGGAGCTTGAGCAAGTGGGCTGTAGTAGCAATGCAATTTGCTGCAGAAGAAGGCCGAGTCGTGAGAAGCCAACCGAGTGATCAAGGCATCTCCGTCGAGTCCCAAAGGATCAAGTCACCAGTGTGATCAAGACTTGATCCGGACGGGTACCACTCAGTATCGATCAATACTTAGTGGATTCCTCCAGGAGTTGGAGAAGAGAGGAGTAGAAGAATTACCCCATCTTCAACCTCTATAAAAACTTATTGTGTCATTTACATTTCAAAGACTTTAATTCCCGTGATCTTATTTGTTTAACTCTGGCGATAAATTTGCTATCCACTTGATAATCTCTAAGTGCTAAAACCAAGTATTAAATCAAAACTAAACCAAATTTAAGGGTGTTAAAGTCTTCATAAAAAACAAACCACAATCGAGCTAAGTCTTTAGTCTTAATAGCCGAGTTATTCTATCAACAACTCGTCAGTCCGAGTGACTAACTCTCCGATTAACTAAATTAGTCATCCACCAAGGACACAACGTGAAGTATCAACTCAACATTTAAAAGGACTAAATCGAAAAGTTGGTAAGGTTTATTCAACCCCCTTCTAAACCTTACACTCACACCCCCTTGGGACCAACACCTTCCTATAGGTGAGGAGAGAGTGTTGCCACACATCCCGACACACCTCCCCGCCTTCCAAAGAATTCACCCTTGTTCCTCTTCATCTTCTTGAGCCTCAATTACAAAATGTCATTGCCCCAAATGAGATATTTACTCGCATTCGGGATGAAACGAGTAAATTAATTTACGCCAAAAGGGGGAGAAAGTGGCACAAAAACGAGCGAGGTTGGAATGGGAACTGAAGTACTACGGTCTGAGGAACAAGTGGGAGAAGAAGAGGAAGTTGGTACAGTTGCAGGGGGAGAATAGGTTGCAGGAGTGGGACGGCTGGAAATCAAAGTGGTGCTGAAGGTGTTAATGAAGGTGTTGCCCATACTGTTGGCAACGAGTATGGGCAACACCCCTCAATATGAATCCAATGATCATTCTCTTGTGTTCTGAGGATGTTTTTGGCAGGATTTTTTTGTGTGGGATAATTGTACTCTAAAAATACTGAATTCTTTCTTGGTTCTTGTTTTTATTTTTCTTAGGATGATTGTTTGTGATTCAGGGGGAGCACTTATTTGAACTGCTTTATGGTTCAACCATTCCTCATATGTTAGTTCTGTTTGTTCTACTCATTCTATACTTATTCGGGTGCTTTCTTAGTTATTATGATGATGAGATTTAGGGGGAGTAGTTCTAATCTTGGTTTTGCCTTTTGTGATTGCTTTGGATGGATTGTTTTTTTTTCTTGGATATGTCTGAGTCTGGCTGTTTTTGGACATTATTTTGTCTTGTGTTTTTGTGCAGGTATTGTTCCGAAATTGGCAAAAAGGGGGAGATTGTTAGAGTTGACTTTTAGTCGAAACTCTAATAAATTTAAATTGTTTTTATCTAATTATTTTGCCTATTTCTAAAACAAAATATTCTAATAAATCTGCAGGCCAAATTTCGTGGATTTGAGATACAGGTCGGTTAGTTTGGGAGTTGAGAGATAGTGGGGATTGAGTCCTACTTTCAAGGAACCAATATCCCTCAATCTCCCCACTAACCCTTAACTTGAAAGTTGGTTTTATGACCTATTTTGTAGGGTGTGGCTGGTCTATAAAAGGGCAAGGAGATTGCATGAAGCTGGACCCGAATTCTAGAGCAAAAGATCAGATTTTTTCACAAAAGAGTCGAAGTTTTATTCAAGAAGAGTGAGAGGTGCCTAGTGTGTTCAATAGGTGTTGACATCACCTTTTACAACATCTCTTGAGAGTTGCTTCTTCTTAATTGTTTTGAGAGACGATCTGTAATCTAGGTTAGGTTATAATTGTTCTCTCCTGTTCATGGTAAAAGGTTGAGTTGAAAGACCAAGTACAATAAGAAAGTCTTTGTCTTGTTCTTTATTTTGTGTAATCAACTTTCTACTTCATTGTTTTTGCACTTTAGTGGGGGGCACAAATATTTTTATACTTGTGCAAATTTTTATATCATGTGTTTAATCTTATTTTTATGCCTTGTTTATTTTTGATAATTGATAAAATAAACAAACAAATCTGAAAAACACCGCTTTCTTTGGTGACACTTTAGAGGTGTTGCCAACACTCTGCACAACACTCACTGCAAACTTAAAGAATTCGCCCCTTGAATTCTAACAATACGAATCAATTCAAATATTTATATTTAAAATAAATAAATTCTTTTTGGATTCATATTCTAATTTTTTTCATTCAATGTCAATATACAAATTTGATAATCTTGTAACAAAACAATTCACTTATTTTACACTCCTACCTCAATTCAATTATTGATGTCCACGCGATGTGTATTAATTGACCGTATTTGATTTACCTAGAGAGCATTAGAGGTGTCAAAACGGCCGGCGTGGGGGGCCGCCCGCCTTGGGTGGCGGGCCGAGAAAACCTCAACCCAATCCAACCCGCCTTGGGCTGGGTTGGGTTGGGTGGGCCCGCCAAAAATTAAAAATAAAAAAATAAAAAATATTTTTTTATTCATATTATTAATTTTAATGAATTAAATATACTAATGGATAACAAGTACATATTTTATAAAAATATTATATATACTTTTATAAGAGATAAAAATATAAAAATTAATTATCCTATTTTTTTGTCTATTTTATCTAATTTTTCATTTTTCTCTTTTTTTATTTTTCTCAAGCGGGCTAGCCCGCCGCCCACGACCCAACCCGCCAAGCCTCGCAGGCCGCGGCTGCAAGAAGCCGCTTAGCCCACCCTTTGGCGGGCTACTAAATACTTAACCCACCCCCCTACCTTAGGCGGGGCGGGGCGGGCCGGCCCGACGGGCCTGGCCCGTTTTGACAGCTCTAGAGAGCATGCACGGCGAAGCTGGGAAAACCCGCCATCCCCTAATATTAGACTAGCGTAAACTTGCAGTTTGTTTTATAGTTTTAATTTTTAAATGTACATGTAATCCTAGAAACTATAAAATGAAGAGTAGGTCTCTTGTGAGACGGATCCCTAACCCCAACCCGTTTGGGCTAATGGGTTAAATTGTAGTCCCAGCCCAACACGTCTGTGGATGCTTTTTTTTTTCCTCCTTCTCAATTCATCCTAAAACCCTATTTCTCTCAGCCCGCATTTTCCTCTCTGCGCACAACCTACCTTCTCGATCTCTGATGGATTTTCATCCACCTGCTTTCACTCTTTGAGGTTCTAAAATCAGGGACAATTGGGGAGCAGAAGTGTTTATGTATATATATGTATTTATCACTCAGTAAAGTATTGTTCGGTGGAGATCCTTTTATGTAAATGCATGAGAGATGGGATGGAGTAACACTTCCTCCAATGCAAACAATACAACTTATCCAACTAAGGCTATTTCATACTTAATGGGACTCACTTTGTGGGTATTGTTTTTACTCCACTGTTTGAGTGACATGGGAGTTTTATAATTTATTCTAATTTTATGTTTTTTTTAGGAGATAAAAAATGGTGTAGTTATGGGAATGACTTGTTAGCTCTTCATTTTTCTATTCTCAATAAGTAGGTTTGACTAGGGCTGCAAACGAACCGAACCAAGCCGAGCTTTTGAGTGTTTGAGTTTGGCTCGTTTATTATCGAGTCGAACTCGAGCCTGAATTTATCGAACATGTTGATGGCTCACGAACTTTTTTGAGCCTTATCGAGCCTAAACGAGCTTAGTAAATATTAATTAAATTAAAATATTCTTCAATTTATTACAAAAAATAAAAATATTAATTTAAATTTAAAATTCATAATATATTTATTAAAACTTATAATTTTATTCAAAAAAATAATTTTATTAAAATATTTTTATATTATCTTAAGTAAAAATATGAAAAATTAAAATTAAAATCAAATTATTAGTTTAATTATATAAGCTTACTATCGAGCCTATTCACGAGCTTACTAACGAGCTAGTTCACGAGCTAACGAACCGAATATCTGTAAGTTTGAGTTTGGTTCGTTTATTTTAATGAGCCTCATTAAATGAACTCGAACGAGCTTTTATCGAATCGAACTCCGAATAGCTCACGAGCGGCTTGGTTCATTTGCAGCCCTAGGTTTGACCAAAGAAGAAAGTTGTAAATAAAGAGATGTACATGGGTTGAGAAACAGGAGATAAGATGTAGGAGTTATGAATAAGGTTGTGGAATTTGCGGAAAAATTAAATATTTTTAGGGGCTACAATACTTTTCAGGCGAAAAACTAATATTTTTAATAAGAAAAACTAATTCTTTTCAGTGACTACTAATATCGCTTTACATTTGAAAACATATACTTTGTACGGTAAAAATAATAGTTATTTTTTATAAAAAGTGATACTTAAACAAGGTTGTGTATAATTTTGCAGATTAATAATATCAGTTTTGTTACTTTGAAAACATATACTTTTTAGAGTAAAAATTGATACTTTTTAAATAAAAATTGATACCGTTCGAATATGAAGTGATACTATTTCACTGCTTAATGTCTAATGTTACAAAACTATCACTGCCAAAAAAATTACTTTGAAAATGTGTACTTTTCAAAATAAACGTGATACTTTTTGAGGAAAAAACTAATACTTTTTAATTATCATGATACTCATCTGTTAACCTAAAAATTTACATAATTTCCACCGGTCCGTTAGACTGGATCACGGGTTATGGAGGACCCGTATCACGAAATGCGACTCGTAAGATGGTTTTATATGAGTTTTTATCATATAAAATTATCGTATTAATATTGAAGTATAAATTTTAGGAGTAGGTCTCTTGTGAGACAATATCACGAATACATGTTTGTGAGATGGATCAGATCGGGTCAAACAAAAAATCCACGAGTTAAAAAAGTCAACAGTCAATGGGCAACCAAAATAAAAGCAGTAATATTTTTTGAGAAAAAATATTACTTTGAAATAAATAATACTTTTGAGCAAAAAAGTAATACTTTCATTAGAAAAATATAATACTTTTTATTAAAAAAAAGGTGACACACTTGGTAATATGATGTTAGAGATGGGTAGTGACTCCACATAAACAAGTGTACTTTTTTCTTTAGTTTTGTTACTTTGAAAACATATACTTTTTAGGACAAATGTGATACTTTTTGTAATAAAATGGTACACTCTTAAACAAAGATATAATACCAGTTTGTTATTTTGAAAACGTATATTTTTCACTTAAAACTGTAATACTTTTTAGTTTAACACCTGATATTATCTAGTTCAAAAAATAATACTTTTTTACTTAAACATATAGTACTTTCAGTTAAAACTGTAATATTTTTTTAGTTAAACATGTAATACGTTCTACTTAAATGTACAATACATTTTACCAAAACATATGAAAAATATCTTTTATTCAATAACATATTTTGCAAAATTGAACACGCAATTTTTTGTCATACATCCACCACGAATCAAACAAAATTAATAATCGGAATCCAAAATGTATATATATTAATATTACACGATCAATTAAATTAACATCGACAATTTAACCATTTTGACAACAAAATGTAATGATTGGTTGCTTAAGATATGAATCAACTATAGCAAAACAATAACTTCTCCTGAGTGTAATTAATATTAAAACCCAACTCCACACCGGAGAAAACTCAAATCGAATCAAGATGACATAAGGGTTGAATATATAATATGATTATATAATTTTTTCCAAGAAATTATCTTTTGGTGCACACAAAAAATAAAAATCAAGGAAGAAATCACTAAATCTAGTAATAAGGGAAGAAAAGCATATCGACGAAATTAAGGTATTTGTTGAATCTAATCTACCAATGATGTTAGGCTATTGAATAATGATGCTCATAAGATAAAGGAAAAGGCTTTTTTAGAGAGACAAAATATAGAGAGAAAGTGGGTATATAACTATATATGTGTATTTCGATAGAGATGGAGACATGAATAATAAAAGATTAAATTGGATGTGGTTTGGCTATGGACTTATGGAGCTCCGTCTCATTGATTTTGACCCGTGAAACGGTCTCACATAAGTTTTTGTCTAAAATGAAAAGCAGAAAGAAAAATGGGTGATTTTGGTCATTTTTTTACCTGAAGTGAACTTCGTCTACATCTTTTTTATCAAATTATTTATGAACAAGTCCTCCCACATAAATTAGGGTTGTTTGTTTGTTTTTTCTTGTTTGTTATTTCAAAATCTAGTGTAGCGTTTGGTTTGTCGTCGTCTTAGTACGGTGTTTATTTTTTGTGCGTACAATTCAGACAAACAAGCTTCCAATCCGACATATATAACAAATCATGCTATGGTCTTCAGTAGGTTGCAGACTAGAATCATGGGTAGTCTAAGCACTATACTTGTACCCTTAATTATACTAATTTACTCCCAAGTCAAATTTAGGGATACATGGTTTTCTTCTATAGAGGGTGGCCCATAAGTTTGATACCCTGACCAAGTAGCTTTCGTTGCCGTTGCAAATGTCTTCAATTTGTGAACGGATATAGGTCATTCTCTTACATACACATTCGCGATTCTTCTCATTTGCACATGGGCGGCACTCCGCATATGAGTAAAGGCTAACTTACTGAAGCTTAGGGCCTCAAACATTTATGGCCCAAAAAATATATACATAATATAAGGTTAAGTACAAGTATGCCCCATATTGGGAAAATAGAGACACATTTTTATGCTCTCGGTTTTTTTTTGTACTTTTTTACGCTCATGTGCTTTTATTGGACATTTTTATGCTCTTGACAAATTTTTCAGATTTTTTATGTTGTTGGTTCAAGGCTATTTCAAACATGTTTCGTCTAATAAAATTCCAGTAGAAAATAACTCTCCTCCATTATGTAATCAATTTTATAATCAAACTCTTATAAAATATCAAGAAATATACACATAAAACAATACATGTTAAAACCAAATAAATTAAAAATAATATAGAAACAACATGTGAATAAAAAAAGAATTCAATTTTGATCCAATGCATTGAAAACATAAACATATGGAAACAACCAAGAAACATCAGAACACCATTGAAAAATATATAAAAACAACTCAGAAACAATATAAACAATATAGAAAACACCATATGAAAACTATATAGAAACAACTCAGGAAAAAGGGTGGCAACGGTCGTAATTTTTTTCTGAAGAAAATGGCAATCGTGCCACCCTTTTTTTAAGCACGATCGTGCCTATTCGAACATGGAGAAAAAATGCACGAACTCGAAACAAAAAAATCCAAAAATTGTAACACCATTTCAAACCCAACCTATAAAACTTTCAATCTATCAAAAATGATACATTTTCGCACTTAATGCTACAACTAAAATAACACGATAGCAAAAAAAAATAAAAATTATATCTTAAAACCCTAGGAAAAAAAATAATTATGTAAAAAAAAAAGATTGGGTGTATTTAGAATTTTTTTGGCAGTAAGGGCATTATATATATTTTAAGTCATTTTAAATTTGTGAAAATAGGGAGTGATGCATATTTATAAGAAATTGGGGTTCAGATAGTGGCTCTCATTAGGCTTTATTGTATCCATTAAATAAGACTAAATAATAACTTGGGAATTAATCAATCTCAATCTCAATTATCTCAATCTCAATTTTGAACCAAACGAAGTCTAAAAGTTGGGCTTATCCAACCCAATAGGCAACAAAATAGACTCTTATAGTACTCTTAAAATTTTTTCTTTCATAAATAGAACTGCCCGATTGGGCCAAGTGAAAAAAGGCCAGATCGAGCTGGCCCAAAAATTTATCGGTGTGCATTTCTTGTCAGCCAGCCTAATCCAACAAGTGTACTTTTGATCGAACCGTTTGGTCCGGACCAAACTAGGCCCAACAATTATCAATATATTTTGTGCTTGTTTAGATCAATAATAATACTAAAACATAATTTGAAGTATCAAAATTATTTATTAGAAAAAATACAATAATATTTTTTTTAAATATTGATAGTCTCACTCTCACTCCCATAAATTCTCACGTGTCAATAGACTTTCGTGGGAGTGCGGGCTGTGAGCTTTCCTCAAAATTAGATGACGCAACTAACAGCACAGGGCAAGATAAATTAGTTCAATCTCGAGTAGAAATTTCTTCTCCATTTTACTTCATCCCGTCGTTTTTTCTCTCTCTCTCGAAACCCTAAACAAACCCAGAAAAATACACCACCAGCACCGCCGCCACGCCCATCTGATTCGCTGATTCCCTTTAGTTCTACGATTACCTTTACCAATTTCTTTATTTTGGATCATACGGGTCGTCGCCCGACGCACTAGTGCCAGAAATTGTATTCAACAATTTTTGCTGGAGAGTTGCGCTTAGAGAAAAATTGCTGGTTGCCTTTTTCCATATACTATTGTAGATGGAGGGGAACTCTGCGGGCGGCGGTGGCGGCGGCGGAGGGGGGAATGATGTGGAATTGCTGTGCAAAACATTGCAGGTTGAGCACAAGCTATTCTACTTCGACCTCAAGGAGAATCCCCGAGGGCGTTACCTTAAGATCTCTGAGAAAACTTCTGCGACCAGGTCCACCATCATAGTGCCCTCCAACGGCATCGCCTGGTTCCTTGATCTCTTCAATTACTATGTCAATTCCGACGACCAAGATGTCTTCAGCAAAGAACTCCAGCTGGACACCAAGGCACCTTCGATGCACCCCACGCTCCATACTCCCATTGCATCCTTCTTCTTCTGGCTTAACCTTTATCTTTTCACTCCCTGCTTTAAGTTTTTGTTAACATCTGCTTGCAGGTATTCTATTTTGATGTTGGCGAGAACAGAAGGGGACGATTTCTCAAAGTTAGTTGCTCATTTCTGCCTTTGCTTGTTGGTTTTATGTTATTTGTCATGCTCACTTCTAACGTGTGCATAAACTATCAGCAATTCAGTTTTCTTTATTTATGAAGTTCTAATTGGTAATTGCCTAATTCTGTATTCTATTGAACCTGTTTGAAAATTCTTGGAGATCTCATCATTAGAGTTTGTGAAATTCCTCTACTAACTTATATCGGTTAAACTGTTTGAAGGATATTTTCTTTGGTATTTGGTGCTAGGTGAAATACTTTGAGTTAACACCTAATGGCATTCCAGTGCATCTCTGGAAAAGAACTCATGAAAAATGACCAAGAATATCAATATGTGGAATTAATGATGAAACAAAAGATAAAATTTAAAGAATTATTTTAAAACTGAACCTTGAACTACAGATGATTTCAATAATTTGTTTGATTTATTAAACAATGCATGTAATGAAAACTGACCTGCCTTTTATAATTCTGCACACTAGGCTACATAAATATCAAATCTGAGAAAATAATGTATATATTAGTGAAAATCTCATAATGAATGAAATAGTTAAGAAGTGTGGGCTCACGACTCTGATAAGCAATGATCTCTATCTGTTTCGGCCTTTGATGATTTGAGGTTATTCTAATCAGATATATAGTTCATCCCTTGGATCCATTTGCATTTGAAGATTGTATGGTCTTCTTCATTTCACAAGAAATGAAGATTACTCAATTTACTAGGTTGATTCATGGGGAAATTCAAATCAAATCTCGCTCATCCCTAGGATCCATATGTATCTAAAGATTGAATGATCTTTTCACTTCAAGGTCATTAAATTTCCTAATTTGGTGTAGTGATCGTTGAAATTCTAATCGAAGCGTCTAATTCACACCTCGGATCCATGTGCATGGTGAAGATTGGATGCTCTTTTCATCACATTATGTCAAGATCATTCAATTTCATAGTTTAATTTATTAACTGCTTTATGAAGTTCTAATTAAATTGTCTAATTTAGCCCTCGGTTCCATGTGCCTCTGAAGTTTTGAAAGTCTTTTCAGTTCACAATAAATCTTGATAACCTGTTGTAGGAATAAATGCCCTTATCTCCCAAAATCTCCTCATGGCATTTAGCCTACAGGGTAAGCAATTGCTTGTGAAGGTACTGGCATTATTATGTGGAACATGGAGTGGAGGCCAAGATGGAGGCTTGACGGTGGTGTAAATCAAATGTCAAATTTTCAACAATACTTATAATAAGTCAAGTAAAAGCATTGTCCCTCAGTTTACATTGACAATAAATTTTTTTGTGATGTGGCAATTAGTGGTAATAGGAGGCTCTTTACATAACGTGTGAATGATAGACGAGAAGCTCTAGAATTAAACTAAATGATCTGATACTAAAAGCTTAACTGAAATAGAGTTTTACTAGGCTATCCAATTCAATTTAGGATGATGAACCGACTAAGGCTTAGAGTATCGCCTAAACTACTAGACGTCATAATTATATGAACTTTTGCATGTTGTTCAGGAAGAGATGGAATTGAGTATTTGTAGACACTTAGATGCAATACCTACTGCAGTTTTCCTCTGATACAAATTTGAGGCGAATGCTGTTCACCAAAGCACCGCCATCATCTGTTCAGGATATTCTCTGCTTTTTTGGTCGTGAACTGAAAATGTTTTGGCATGGAGGGATATTGCCTTTGGGTTGAGAAATAAAGCGGCGATTGTTGTCTTACTCCTCATAATTTATCTAGAATTCCACCCGCATAAACTGTGTAATTAAACCAGCTGATAATGATGCAAGAGTAGAAGTGAGCGATTGTGCATGTTAAAAATTTAGGTTTTAAGTGTGCTATTAAATTAGTATTCAATGACAGCATTGGGCTTGTATTTGTAGAAATTGATGTGGAATGTCTCGCATGTGGCCCTTTATTGCAATTATGTATTATGTATTATGTTATTAATATTTGACTAGTATATGGCTGCATTGACTGATCATCAGAGATCTATCGGTGAAGAAAATTGTATTTCACAAGTATTGAAATAGATTGAGCTTTTCTGATAGCTGGGAGTCTGGGACTCCTTATTCAATGTGTTTAATGGAATTCTTATTTTCTTGCTAATATTTTCTTTTCTATTTTTTTTTCTTAAACATGTGATTTCATCAAGGAATAAGTTTCCTTGATCGATAGCTGCTAATGTTCTTTTGGCCTATATATAGGTGTGTTTTAGTTGTTCTAATCGTTCTAGTGATTTGTTTCATTTGTTTGTTTATATATATAATTATATATTCATTTATGACACAATGCATAATTGAAAGTCCCTTGAGGCTTAAGATCTGCATGCAATTAAACCAGGTTCAACTACTTCACTTTGTCAGGTATATAATAAACAAGTAAATTACCCATATTTTTATATGTTGAAAATCTGAGATGCATGTTACATACCGTTATGCTAACAAACTTGTGAAATTGATATTTTCCAGGCATTTCTTATTTCAAGTTCCTGAAAAGCAACTGCAACTCTGTAACTGTAGTAAAATGATCGTTTTCACTAATCTTGTCTGCTATTCTCTTGACTTTTTCTGTTATATTGTTGTGGAACAAGGCGTGAAGCCCATTTGCAAGAAACATATTTCTTAATTTGTTCCTTCTTATAGAGAAAAAGTTGTATTGGAAGGGGAGAATAGTATTTTGCATGTGTTCATAGAGACTTGTCAATGTTAAGCTGTTTTATTTTTAATTTTACTTCAAAATAAGTTACATCTCAAACCCTTATTTTCACTAATAGACTTGTCCATGCAGATATCTGAAGCTTCGGTCAGCCGAAACCGCAGTACTATTATTGTCCCTGCAGGAAGTTCCCGAGATGAAGGGTGGGCTGCCTTTAGGAATATTTTGGCAGAAATAAATGAAGCATCAGGGCTTTTTATCCTGCCCAGTCAGGTAATTTTGAAAAACATTGTTTCATTATCTAGCTGTAGTTACTCTTGAGGTGCCTCAGAAATCAACCTTCATGTACTTCTGGTTGTGTGTAAGCATCAGCAGAACTCTGAAGCCCCAGAACGCCTAGTTGGGCTTTCAGATGACGTGGGGGCTGGTTTTATATCCAGTCATAGTTCTCAACCTTCCCCAGCAGCTGACTTGAATGTTGACCGCTCTTCTGATCTCCCACCACCTGATGACTTAGGTAATATGGGAGTCTCAAAAGTGATAAGAGCTGATCAAAAGAAGTTTTTCTTTGATCTTGGCAGCAATAACAGAGGTCACTTTTTGAGAATATCCGAGGTGTGTATTGGAAATTTTATAGATATAACTAGGGATAATTACAAAAACACCCCTGAGGTTCGGGCTAATTACAAAAAACCCAGAGATTTTTAGAAATACAAAAAAACCCTGTAAGTGTGATGCGTGTTACATTTTACCCCATTATATGCAAAAAACATTTCAAAAGCTCCCCTTACGTTTATCAAAATATTAAAGTTACCACCTTAAATTTAAGAACAATCAAACCTCAAGGGTTTTTTTTTTTTTTTTTTTTTTTTGTAATTTTCAAATACCTCTTGGGGGATTTTTGTAATTATCCCACATAACTATATTGAGTCTGTTTCATCCAATGTTTTCCTAAAACATACGAAAAATTGCAGGTCACAGGTTCAGATCGCTCCTCCATCATTCTCCCGCTGTCTGGCCTGAAGCAGTTCCATGAAATGGTGGGTCATTTTGTGGAGATTACTAAAGATCGAATTGAGGGGATGACTGGTGCAAATGTTCGGACAGTGGACCCTCCTCAAAGGTGAATGTCACTGAGATTCTGGTTAACCAGTCAACTCTGTTCTGTCTAAATCAATTGTTGTCGGTGTGGCCATTGTGGTTGACCAGGGTACATCTGTGTGCTGCTTGCTAAGTGCTTTGCTTTATTTGTCTTTCTGTTACATCTGAATAAGTTTGCTGTCTTCTTCAATCAGAGATCATTTATGAAAGTGAATAAGCTTGATTCTGGATAGAATGATGTATAAATAAGAATGAATAAGCAGTTTTTGTGCCAAAAGAATGGCATCCGCATTTACTTCTCTTCTTCACATGGATTGCAAGTGTGTTTTCTGCTTGTTTACTGCTAGAAAATTGAACTTATCTCTGTATAATCAGCCGTCAGAATTCGATGATGTGTTGTCTTTGATATGTATGGAAATTTGTCAACTTGGTTCTGCTGAATGTTCGCCTGTTTAGATGCTTCTAATTTTAAATGAACTGTTGGCACTATATTTATTTACACAATACTTGCATGCTGGCTGTTCATTTTTATTTTTTTATTGAATCGAACAATGGATCCCAGATGTTTTAGTATTGAAAATTTGCTCCAATGATTCGATAGTCCTGGAATATAATCGTGGCCGAGTTGATCAAAGCATGAAGTACATGCACAGATATAGCACAAGTGCAACCAAAGGAGTGTTTGCAAAAACTCCTGCTTTGAAAAGAAGTAACTTATTGTGGTAAAAGTGAAAGAACTAAGGGAGTGTTTGCAAAAACTCGTGCTGAAAGTTATTAGTATTTGGTGAATGATGAACTATAAAAGTGCTTTTATATATTTCAAAATGAAATCAGAAGCAGAATAAAAATGCTTAGCCAAAATCTGCACCGAATTGCATGGTTCTGTTTGGCCAAAACCGAATTTTTCCGGTCATTTCAGTTCGGTTTCCAGATAATGAATTGGTTTTCTGCTTTGTATATTTGCATTTGTAACCTGTTTTTGCAATATGTAACCTATTGTTTCTGCAATCTTACCTCACCAAATTGAAAAACAAACTAAAGCAATTAAGCCCTAAATAAACCAAACAGAAACTAAAGTTTGCATCCTATTTCCAACTAAACCAATTTAGCATAAGCAAACCGGCAAACCGGTCTCCGTTTTTGCGTTGTGAAAGCAAAACCGTTGAGCTATGAAACATTGAAACTAAAACCAAATCCAAGTTCAGACGATGCGAGAATTCACTGTGCGACGACACTTGGGGCTGTGTCGTCTCGCTCTCTTCTCAACAAAGTGCCAAAGTCCAAATATAAGGAAAAAAAAGTAACAACAAACACCACACAAAAGGAAGGGAAAAAAAGTTCAGTTTATGGTTTGGTTCATCGAACCTAAAAAACATAACCGAACCAAAAACCGAATTTCTAGAAATAGTATATCGAAACCGAACCGAATCTTGCTTTGGGCATAAATTGCGGTTTCGTTTTGGTTTGATCGGTTAATCAAACTATAAACACCCCTACCTATCCTCCTACTTTTAGATAAATAAATTATATAAAATAAGAAGCAGAAGTTGACATTTTAAAATACAATTTTTTTTCCAACTAAAAGTTAACAGTCGAAAAATATGAATCCCACTGAAAACTAGCATTGAATCACGAGATAGAGGGAAAACTAAATAAAATTGAGAGTTAAATTCTTGATATATGAATTGCAGTCTTGTAGATGTTACACTTTGTTAGATATACTTTGTGTAACACTTACCATCCAAGTCCCCCATTTTTTTCCAAAAATTGGATACTTGACCTTTAATTTACATACCAAGTGTATGAACATCTGGTGGGATCATACAAGTCAGTGGTAGAAACTTATGCTGTTAAGACGATTGACCCGAGTTTGATCCCAAATAAGTGCGTGCCCCCTCCCCTACTATCTCCCAATGTACTAAAAAAAATGTATGTACACCTGGTGTAGCATGACTATAGAGCTGGCAATGGGCCGGGTCAGATGAAAAAATGGGTCGGGCCGGGTCAAAATTTCATCGGGCCGCTTTTTTGTGGCCCAACCCAACGTATCATGTATATTTTTGATCGGGCCATTCAGGCTTATCAGGTCGAGCCAAAGTAGGTTTGGGACCTTTCAGGTAAGGAAACCCAGCCCAACCCAATATGCTAGTTGGCTGGCTCGGCCCATCAGGCTAGACCAATTTTGTCGGCTCTAAGCATGAGTATTACCCATGAGCAAGGGCGAATTTATGGGGGGCCTCTCTGGTCTCCGCTGTAGCCCCATGTTTTCTATTTTATTCATTTTCTAAGTAAAAGATTAATACATTTTTTCTAAGGAGAAAAAATAGTTGGCTAGAGAGAAAAAATTGTTGGGTTAGGAATAGTCGAGCATGTTGGCTATGCCCATGAGGTGCTAGTTATGAAGTTGATTTAGTGCTATTTGCATTTGCTCTCTTGTGTCCTAAAATATTGTAATTCTTGGTAAGGGTTTGAAATTTGAAACCCACTAATACAATATACTTAGATGGTATTGTCAGAAGGACCAAATCTCATGTTCCAAATCCCTATTTCACTCTCTATTTCTACAATATTGGATGCAAGACATCATGGGCGCAGCCAGGATTTTGGGTCAGTGCGGTCAAATATTTTTCCATTTTAACGAGGCGAGTGTCGAGCCAAAATTTTGAAAAATAGAAAATAAAATATATTTCAATAAAAAATATATTGAAAGTCGTACCTTACAATAAATCTTTGCGGGTTTTCATACTATGAAACCGCTTTACAATGACATCATTATCAAGTTTGTGACATATACCTCTTTCTACATAACAAACAAGGCAATCATTTGTCCACTCATTACTCATTCAGTTGTGTAATTTATCCTTCACAAAGCCGATCACAGAAAACACTCTTTCAACTGTAGCGGTGGCAACCGGTAGAATTAACGACAAAGTCAAAAGCTTATAAACAAAATGTTATAGCTTATTTTTCTTTGTCTCAACTAACTTCACTGCAAGATCACCCAGACTTTTCAACTATTTAAATGTGTTGTTAGAACGCATATAAAAAATATACGCATCAAGTTGATCATGAAGCTTTTTAATATTTGTTCTTGAAAAATCTTGTGGGTAAAACTCGGCAAGTTGAATCAATCTCTTTTTCTCAAATGCACAAAATAAATTTTATGGACACAAACAAGCCACACAATGCAGTAACTCCATGCTTAGCTCCGAGAATCGGTCATTCAACTCTTGTAGTTGAAAATCAACCACATCATAGAATAAATCCACACAGTAGTTATGTAGATTTGTCAATTTTGGCGCATAACGTTGTGGACGACCACAAATATCATTGTGCACATATATATATATATATATATATATAGGTATATGATCATATGCGGCAAGCCCCTTAATATGTGGCAGTGTGGACAGATCTAGACCGTTAACATGTTTAATCCAAAGGCCTGATTTTTTTCATTTTTTTTGAAAAAAAATTGAAATCAGCCCATTTAAGGGCAAAATAGACAAATTACAAACATTATGTAACGTCTAATATGGTAAATGCACACATTTTCCTATTTTCTTGGGATTCAATCACCAAAAAATTCTTCCGCTTCTTTGCCCGTGTATTTTCTCCCAAAATTCTAAAAGATTTCGTCCCCCCCACAAACCCCACTATCACACGTCTGCAATTACTTCATCTCTCCCAAAATTCCTTCTCACAAACGACTGGCAACACCATTTTTTCTCTGAAAAAATCGAGCCAAAAGGACTCATCTGTGTACGGGCGAAATTCAGTTGGGCATAAAACCTCCAAAAAGCTTCTGTAAACCTACATCAAGGTATGCTCTGCTTCTATTTTTTCGATTATTTGGGTCTGTAGTGCACAGTGCAAAGGTTTTTTTACCCAACCTCGACAACATGTTTTATATCAATTGAAGATGTTTATTTATGGGTTTTCTTTAGTTTTTGTTGACCTAGTTGTAGGACACATTTTTTTATTTTGAATTTTCTAGGGTTCTTACAATCGTTTTTTTTACACACGCCATTTTGCATTTGGTTATGTGAAATTATATCATTGAATGTAATGGGTTGCAATCCATATAGTATAAATGTACGACAAAATAATATACACATAGATAACGAATTGTATAACCCATATGTTACTCAATTTGTGTTTTTTCATTCATTTTTTTTGGTGTAATCTTACGCAAGCATGACAATTTTCTTTGTGCTTTTGGTATATACATAATCAATTTGCTGTGCATATTTTTGCACAATGTCTGAAGTTTGTGTTTTTTCATTCATATTTTGGTATTTTTTTTGTTAATTTTGGTATATAAGTACACAAGGTATTGTGTTTTTGCATTAGTATGGTGAACTGTACATAGACGACATACAATGGTGTTTGGATAATTTTAATTTCGCACACAGTTGGACTACATACAGTACATATTAAGTTTTCATTTGGGTTTCATAAATCAATTTGTTGTGCATATTTTGCACAATGACTGAAGTTTTGTGTTTTTTCATTCATATTTTGGTGTTTTTTTCTTGTTAATTTTGGTATATAAGTCCACAGGGTATTGTGTTTTTGCACTAGTATGGTGAATTGTGCATAGACGACATACAATGGTGTTTGGATAATTTTAATTTCGCACAAAGTTGGACTACATACAATACACATTAAGTTTACATTTGGTTTTTTTTGTTGTTGACACAGTGTTTTTGTGCCCTGCTATTTTCTACATTTTCGTATTATGTATGTAATGTGATGTGTTATTTAACTTTTCTAAATTACAGGTTAAATGGCAAGAGGAAATAGGAAGATACATGTTTCCCAATCCCGAGCGAGGGTCCGAGCGATGTTAACCCGAGGAGAAAGAGCGCAAAATCTGCGCTCAAAGCTTCGTTGCCCAAACTCAGGACCAGATCCGTCCCCAATGTTATATCGGGTGCATTGGTTCGACTCAATAATTACCAGACAAGAGCTGTTATTGAAATGGGATTCGGGAGCTTGCTGGGGATAAACATTGAAGAACTTCCGGGGAGATTTATCTATTGGTTGGTAGATAACTTCAACTCTCTCAGATGTGAGTTGATTCTGTCAGACAGGAGGTCAATTCGTGTTGGTGAAAAGGATGTCGAGCTTGTTTTGGGGTTCCCCGAGAGGTGGAATTAGAGTCCGAGAAAAAACAAAATCCGAAACAAGCCAAGCATATTTTGAATGGCAAACCCGGTTTAAATTTAATCCGGATGGTTCATATTCAATTACGGGCAAATGAGGTGTCCAAAAGATGTTGGAGGACGTGGAAGGTGGTATATGGTTCAGGAGGAACTTTATTGCGCTGGTGGATGCGCAAATTATCTGGAATATGCAGGACGGATACGTAAACGCGCTTGTAATGAAAAGGTTGGAGAATGTTTACGACATTCCGAAAATGAACTGGTGTGAGCACACCTTGCTGACATTGTTAGAGAGCAAAGAGAAATGGACGTCAACAAAGAAGAAGAGTTTTAACGGCCCCTCACTTTTTTGATTGTAAGTACATGTCAATTATACTCGGCTTAATCAAAATCAGCAAATAATTAACCATTTTTTTGCATCATAGGGTTTATACATGGACCGAGTTGTACTGGCCATTCGTGTCTTCCCAAGGGTGGCCCTGTGTGTGCATTCGCTTACCACTGAAAGTATCCGGGATAGGAATAACGACGAAATGAAGCGTGACGGATATGGGCTGGGCTAGATTGATTGCCCAATTGATGAGGCCGTACCCGCTGGATCGCGCAATAATCAGGACTTCGCCACCGCCAACCAATCCTGCTCATTTATGCGATCTCCTGAGCGCCGTAACGTTCCTCCTGCCGCCCGACATTCATTCTTTGGTGGTGTGCGCAGTGCCAATTCTTTTATCAGTTTTAGCTTTTTATTTTTCTATTTATACCTGGAGAGGTAGGTGTATGGGACATGTTATTATGTTAGTTTTTAATACTTAGAGTACTGTATCATTTTGTTTGGTATAACATGACAACAAATGTGCATAATATTAGTTATTAAATGGTATATTGATTAACTAATTAAATTTTTGTTTTAATTCATAAAAGCTGTCATGATTTTTTTGTTTGCAAAATGGTATAAAAGTAGTGACAGACAAATGTTCAGATAGTTACAATTTGGTATCATATTAGTCCCAAATACATACCGTGCACAATTTTCATAGTTTTTAATACTTAGAGTACTGTATCATTTTGTTTGGTATAACATGACATGAAACAAGGTGCATAATATTAGTTATTAAATGGTATATTGATTAACTAATTAAATTTTTGTTTTAATTCATAAAAGCTGTCATGATTTTTTTGTTTGCAAAATGGTATAAAAGTAGTGATGAGACAAATATTCAGATAGTTACAATTTGGTATCATATTAGTCCAAATACATACCGTGCACAATTTTTTATTGTCTACATATTTTGATAGTTATTTTTAAGCTCCAAGATTCATTGAAATGAGTATGAAACAATTAACAAATACTTATGCTTTTTTGGTGCAGGGTATTGTTGGGAGTCTTCTGGCCAAGCTGGCGACTGTTGCAACAGATGTTATGGATATCCTTGCACTGCTGAACAATGCACCAAGGGAGTTGGCTGCGAACCCCGATTTTGGGAAAATCCAAGAAGTGGCTAGGAAGTTCATATGTTTTTCCAGGGACAAGCCCGAGGAAGACACCGTAATCGGGGACACTATTGCCAGCGAATCGCAACAGATGAACGCATTCTGGAGTAACCCAGAAAACATAGCCGCTCTTGAGAAGGTTGAACAAGCTACACATGGCCGGGAGGAGTTCCAGAAAGGATCTGAGGATATGCCGAATTTCAGTATTGGGTTGACGCAGGATCCCAATGTTGCGAATTGGTCAGACGTTCTTGAGACATCACGTCAATACTCAGAGGAACACCCGGTGGGGGGGGGGAGCCACAGGAAGAGGGTGTAAGAATACTCCTTTTTTGTTTCACATATGTTCTTTTTTTTCTTGGTTACATGTGTGTAGTAGATATGGCACTCTTTTTTTAATTTTCACGGGTTTTTTTCAGGGGCATGTTGGCGTGGGGCAAGGTGTTGATGGGCAGGAGGATGTGATTGGGATTGGCACAGGTGACGATGTCGTGGGGGCTGAGGAGCCGATGAAAGGAGATGCGACCGAGTAGACCGCTGCAGCTACTCAAACGCGTAAGAGCACTAGGAAGCAACATAAAACAGTCATGTTGTCTTCTCCATTCCGTTTGAGACGGGTCAACTTCGCCCAAAAGATGAATAAGATCCACAATGCTGTTGCAAAATGGGTTTTTGATAACGTTGGCGCTACAAGGTTACGCGTTTTTTTAATATGTGGTTTTCAACTAGTTTTCTCTATAATCTTTGTTCATTATTAATTTTGTTTATTTTTTTTTTCGTTCAACGTACGCAGAACCGATGTTATATTTAGGATGGGAGACAATGTCCTGACGAGAGAAGATTTGGAGACCATGAGGCATGGGGAGCACATTTCTGGAAACATCATTGACGTGTGGGCCAAAATATTGAACGAAATGGAGGAATCAAGGGATGCAAATTCCCCCTCGAGGTTTTTTCTGACGAATTTGGTGAAGGTATGACCCTTTTTTTTAATTGTGGTGTTGAACACCATGACGCCTATTTATTTATATTACCATGCATAATTAACTGTAGGGTGTTTTGAATACTGATTCTGGATTTTTTTGGTATGAAGTTACTTATATCATGGTATGCGATTACTTATATTGTTGTAGTAATATTAGATGTGTTCTTGAATATTTGACACTGAGTTTAGTGGGGATTAGTCATTGCCATTCATTTTTCATAAATGTGATGCAAATTTCTTACATTTTGGTATACAGAAAATTATGGAATGTGGTAATATTTTTTAAGCATTGATGTTGTATGTGTCTTAGCGTGGAATTGCTATAATTGTTTTTTAATGACATACAGTTATACTCTATTGCGTCTACTGCACAAGAATTGCCGGAAAAAAGGAGGTGGGCGTTATTTTCGGAAGCTTTTAACCTGGAAGTTGTGGACCTAACTCCAGCGAATCTGCAGGCCATTGAGATGGTATAACCTTTGTAGAATATATATGTCGTGTTTGTTGTTCATATCTAAATTTTAACGAGTATACATTTTCCTGATTGCTACCTAGTTCTTCTTCCCTATTATAAATGGATGACACTTGTTCGTGATATGCGTCAACATAAAGAAGAAGTACTGTCACATTTTGGACAACTCTTCAGATGGTGGTACCGGTTGCAGCAAGTACACAAGGATGCCGGAGAAATTGGTAAAACACCTTACATTTTTATTTTTCCTGTATTTTTTTGTATTTACAACGTGGATAATATCTGGTGATAGAATACCAATAAGTTTGTATACAGATAGAAATTACTTGGTATATGGTTAGTTCAATTTTTACATTTTTTAAGTTGGCATGTTAATTTGATGAAAACATAGATATGAATTGGTGCACACATAGGTTTTGTGTGGTATACAATTAGTATTAGTCTAACATACAAATGTACATAATAGAAGCCTTTTTGCTATTTATTTTGGTTTTCTTAGTTGATGGTAAGATTTATTGTTTTGGTGATCTCATTCTTTTTTTTTTTCATTTTTCATCTTGTAGTTGGATCTGTTTTCTCGATACCTCCAAGCACGTGGGTGCCACCAGTCAGCTCGCAATGTTGAAAAATGTCGCCCAATAAGACTCGTCATGTCGTGGAGGGTGGAGGAAAACACAGTCGACTGTGGGATCTATGCCATGCGTCACATGGAGACCTACATGGGGGGACCATTGAAGAAATGGGACTGTGGATTTGACAAGGCCGACGCCGCGGAGTTTGCACATTTGAGGACCCTGTACTGCCACGCAATCCTGATGCATGACTTGAACCAAGAGAAGGACATGGTGCTTGGTTTGGCAAAAAAATTATTAGGGGAAAATAGTTGGTTTATCGATTGAGGAGTTCATTTCGTTAGACGGAGCTTCTAAGTACACTTTATTTATTACATCAGACTAGAACATTTTTTACCCCGTGCATTTCTGTCAACATTATGTGTTACTTATTTATGAACAATATTCAAGCAAACATGTTTTCCTGTGTTATGCGTATTGTTAGTGTGTAAACAGTGCACATTTCGTTAGTACATAAAATATTTTCGTTACTGCTTTGGTATATATACGTTCATATGCAAGATCTTTGGTGTTTTTCAGTTTTGAAGATGTTTTTAACGAATCATGTGTATGCACAATACTTATGCAGTTTGTGTTCAGGTACTATAATTACTTTTTATTTTTTGGAACTCAATGTAAAAAATGTACTACTGAATGTTACACTAATCACGAAACGACAAGCCAATATATACCAAAAATAACAGATTATGATACTACAATATAATTATTTACACACCAAAATATCCTGAGTATAAACCACCAAAGTATTGATATATATACACCACAATATGCCCCAAATTTACTATATTTTTTCGATATTTTGTTGAAGTACTACAATTATTTTTACTCATTCGAAGTCATTATAATCCTTTGAAAAGTTGTTTTGGTTAGGTTACAGGGCATTTGTTTTAGTCAATAGCAATTATAACATATAAGTGCTTAGGTTACAGGGCATTTTTGTTAGTAAAAGTCAGAAGGACTAAAAAATGATGTAACATTACAATATAAATGCCATTCAGTTATAATGCAAATGACATTCAATTATAATATAAATGACGTTTCATTTAACAAAAGTCAAAATTCTGACAACTGTGTTGTGACTGTGCAAAATTTGGAAATGGCGGGGAAAGTGTAGTTGAATTATGTAGGTTGTTCGAGACATGTTCGGCTATTGTGAGATGCAATTTTTCCACACGTGCCACACTTTCTCTTCAGCTTTGTGCTTGCATGGATTGCCTTCTCCCTTTGGCTTTGTAGCCTGCTTTTAACCCGGCTACCGCTGCCCTTGTTATGAGCTTGTTGCAGTAGCAATACTGAGATCTCCATTTGAGAAGTAGAGCCGCAATAATTCTCAAATAGTTCTTCAATGGCCCTGTCATGTTGTTCGTCTTGTTCGTGGGCTAACTTGTTCTAATGTTCAGACAATAAGCGTGCTATAAGTCAGCCAATTTTTCCACTTTACCATTTGCGAGTTGTATGCAGTTGTGGAAAGTGGACCACAATTCATTTAGTGTTGTGGCTGCTTCTTGGCCGCCGTTGAATTCGTACAGTTGGCCGCTTGTTGTTGACGGATGTATGGATGATAGCCTCATCCATCGATTAGGCACGTATTTCTTGGGAATATGATTGAGGTACTTGAATACAACGAAAATGTGTTGACACAAAATACCGTGCATTTCGAACATTTTGCAATCGCACACCAGAATCGTCTTTTCCTTGCGATCTTGTTTTGAATTCATCATCAAATTCGTCCTTTATTGAGTAGGAACAGGTACTACCATGAACATTTGTAACACGCATTTGCAATCTCCAGGCTGATTTTCTTGAAAACATCAGGCGTGTACAACATTGAAGCATGTTTCTCTGTAGGTCCCAAGGGGTGTGAGTGTAAGGTTTAGAAGGGGGGGTTGAATAAACCTTACCAACTTTTCGATTTAGTCCTTTTAAAATGTTGAGTTAATACTTCACAGTGAGTCCTTGATGGACAACTAAGTTAGTTAATCAACGAGTTAGTCACTCAACGAGACTGACCGAGTTTGTGATAGAATAACTCACTATTTTGACTAAAGACTTAACTCGACCGTGATATGTTTTTCAGCGGAAGACTTAACACCTTTGAATTTGGTTAAGTTTGTTTTAATATATGGTTTTAGCACTTGGTTGATTATCAATTGGATAGCAAATTTATCAAATGAGATATAAAAGTAATATCGTAAATTAAAGTACTTGAAATGTAAACGACACAATAAGTTTTTATAGAGGTTCGAGATGGGGTAATTCTTCTACTCCTCTCTTCTCCAACTCTGGAGGAATCCACTAAGTATTGATCAATATACGAGTGGTTAACGATCCAGATACAAGTCTTGATCACACACCGACTTGATCCTTTGGGACTCGGTCTAGAGATGCCTTGGTCACACAACGGCTTCTCGTGCGACTCGCTTCTTCACAGGGTGCGCTTGCTACTACAACCCACTTGCTCAAGCTTCTTGGATTTGATCACGAAGCCCTCCAAAACTCTTGAGACTGGTTCGACCTTGAACCTTCCTACAATCCTCCGTGGAATGTAGACCCTTGATTCTTCAAATGTTTCCTCTTCAACTGATAGAAGTTGTCTTTCCTTCACAGGTGAGTGTTGGATTGATCTCCTTCATAATGTAGGCTTGAGGATTAAATTTGAATGACTTGAGAATATTTTTGGTTACAGTTCGAATGTTAGCTTGAATGTTCGTGGTTCGAGTAACCTTCTCTCAGAGTGATTCCTCAGCTTTTTATAGTGATCTTTCAAAAATTTGCCCGTTGAAGAGATAAGCTTATTTTTAAAAGACACTTGTGGTCGTTGGCTTGTCTTGTTGTAGTCCTTGGAATTGCCACTTCCTCGTATGAATGATTCTTGACTTTTCGTAGTTCGACACGGTGCAGTGCTTCCCATTGGTTTATTCCTTTTGCACGCTTCGGGTCGAGCACTTCAAGAAAGGAAGTATGGAGGTATTACTTGTTTAAGTAATTCTCTTGACTTACGTGCAACGGGATCTCTTTCGGTTATCTCGTCTTGATTGCATTTTCTTAACTTCCCGATTGACTTAGTCGACTTCCAATCATTGGATGACTCTTGTCATTTCAACTTGAGATCAACATCTTGAGTTGACTTGTCGATACTTCACCCAATCAGTATCTCACCGCACTTTCGATCGAGTTCATATCTTCTTCCTTGCCACACTCACCGCTGCACGGAGTCTTCCTTCTAGTCTCTAGTTGTCTTCTTGCATGTTCGAGCATAACTCGACTTGACTCACTTGACCAACCCTATTTATTACAATGCAATTTATAACGAGAAAAAATGGGGTACCAACTTTCTATTCTAAGTTTACATGGCATTCATCAAAATCTAAAAATTAATTTCCCAACAATTTCCCCCTTTTTGATGATGCTAAAACTTAAAACATTCATACAATAAAGTAACAAAGAAAAGATACGTACAAACGAAAAAAAATCACAAAATATATGCATAGAATCAATCTTTTATTGATCATAATATTCTTGTTCTTTACACAATTTACATAGTGTATCGAGCATAAACGAATTTAAAAAGTAACTATCTTTGTTCTATATCTACACAAGTATAGAAATTGAACGATGTACTGAGAAGACTTACATAAAAATGTATTTACATAGTAAAATACATGAAGGGGTGGGCAACAACACTTCATCTCGCTTGCCGCCCTCCTTCTTTCATCTTCTTCACTCTGTCATCTTCGACCTTTTTCTCTTTTTTCTCATCTTGAAGCCCTTCTTTTTCTCATACGCCTTTACGGCGCCTTCACCTCTTCTCTCTTTTTTCTTGTCTTTTCTCCCATAGCCGAGTTTGTCTTTTATTTTCCTCTTCAATTCTCTTCACATACTCGATTGTTCTTAGCCATTTGCGGTTGGCTACTTCGTTAAATCCAGCCAATAGATCCCTCCTTTCTTGCCTGGATCTATGTACTCAATGTTTTTGGGCGAGAGATCTATGTCCTCAAACCTCTTCCTCCACCATCGCTTCTTCCTTCTCGCCTGCGGGCGTGTATTATCTTGGGGCCTTCTTTTTCCCAAATGAGTGACTAGCGAGTGACCGGCAAGATAGTGATCGCTAGTAGTCTGCTCACTGTCGGCTTCTTCACATAGTTTGAGACCTTTTTCCCAAGATAAAATCCAGGCTTGAGCCATGGACATATTTGTGAAGTAACCTTGATGCGGCGTCTTGAATTCATCAACGAGATCTTGGCTCGGTTCCGGCATCGAAATGGCATAGGTGTCTCTGTCATTGGAATGCCTTCATGTTGTTTGAATGTTCATAACTCGCATCCATCTTTCCTTCCACTTCCTTCATCCCTGCTTCAACTGTGTTTCTCTTTTCGGCCATGGAGTCTTTGTAGAGTGTTGGGTGGCGAGTCATTGGGAGTTTGCTTTGATGATATCAATCGTGACAAGACCTTGTTGGGGTTTAGCAATCATCAAGGTCACATATTTCAAGCTTCCCCAACAGATTTTCCTTTCTTCTCTTTTTTCACTTCCTCAATCAGTGTCTTTCCCTTCACAAACTGAGTCCTCCTTTTTTCGACCTTCGGATCCCTTCAAAGACTTTTGGTATTCCTCTTCCCTCTTTTTGGCATCATCAAAGGAGAGAGAACCCCTGAAACAAGCTAGCAAGCATGAAGTCTAAGCGGTGATAGGCCGAGTTCTCCAATCTGGCTGCGGAGTATCTTGCCGCACGGAATCGGAGCGGGTGGCGTTGGATTCAAACCTACCACCAACTTCATCTCGGCCCATGAGAAGGCTGAACTTTCGATCCATGTTCTCCTCTACACGCAGAGCTCTTTCTTATTATATTCACGCAGCCCTTGCATCTCTCGTGTCTTTGTGAGATTCATGCATTCGATCGATGTTCTCTTGCATTTTTGTCTTCGTATCGGCATTCTCACCCCGCCGGACTAGCAATTTATTGAACAATGTCCGAAATATTGAGCTTGTTCCACGCAGCGCATTGTCTGCTTCTTTGTTGCCACCATTCTCGGATCCTGACAATTATGCATCGCGGATCAGCATTAAGGTTTGCATCTCTGTTATCCAGCCTCATGTCCAATGAGGCCTGATGCCTCTCCATCTTTTCAATCTCTGCAAATATGGCTTTGAAAACTTCCCAAACCTCAATCATTACTTGCCTCGGTGGCGGCCAAGCGGCGTCAAAGTCATAGTCTGCTGGAACAATGGTGTGCGTGGGAATAACGAGGATCGGAGTTTATGGAAGCTCTCGATCTCTAGCTGATTCTTCGGGAGGTCGGTACCTACAGAGAGAAGGGAAATGATTCTACAAATGGATCATCACGGGCAACTGGAATCGCTCAATGACAACTTGTGCTCGTGAAGTCTCCGTGGAGTCGATCTGCTGCCGGAGCAGGGAGCTGCGCGATTGACTCTGTTTTAGCCGTGGTCTGCATTGTGAAGTTGACCCGACTTGCCGAGCCTCACTGTCTTAACTTCTTCGGTCTCAAATTGGTTTTTCCACATGAGTTGACCGGTCCTCGGCCATATCGGAAGCCTCATCGGACGATGATGAGATTTCCATGGGTGGCTCATCATCAAAGTTAAATGTTTGGTGAGAGTCTTAAGTCGGACTTGCTCGTGGTTGGAAGAACATCCTCGGTTGAGTCTTTTGGATCGGCAATAGGGGTTGACTCGACTTCATCTTCACCTTCGGATCCCGGAAAGGTTACATCGGGATTATCCTGGGAATCGTGAAAAACACTTATCTCCTTTTCGGATGGGTCGATGATAGCGGGAGGGATGTTCGTGCTTGGTTTCTTTACCCGGAAGTCTCAACCTTCCGTTGGCCTTTATTACCTCCTCCGCATCTCAACTGCAGCGAGCATTGATCCGATCCCTTCGACGAGTGTCGGTATCTTGGGGTCTTTCGAGGTGGCATCCACCGAGTCTCAACTCCATGGATTGCACTTTCATTGCCCGTGATGTTAACTCCCGGGCGATTCCTTCCTCGTGCCTCGACCGCATCAACAACGTCATTGGCTGCGGAAGCGGTTAGCGCACTTCACCAGACGATCTTAATACGAGCCTGCGTCGATGACAACTTCTTTGTGTATTCGATTGTTGTTCCTTCTCCACTTCGCCTCCGAGATTCGTTGTGGAGTCACCGCAAAGATCCTCCGACCTTCTTTGCGGTGGAAGGAGTTTCCCCTCGGTGGCTCACCGGTGAGTGACTTGAATGGGGTCACTCGTCTCGGACTCCCACTGTTCCCATTGAGAATTCGATCGTTGGGGCGGGTGGTAAGACACCTTCATTAGGGTTGGCTCGACCGGGGTCCCCACAATCCCGGTTTCATCGCCATTTCCTTAACACCTTTCTCCGAATGAGCTCGGAAAGTGGTGGCGGCGACAATAGTGGCAATATGCTACACCACTCCCATAGGATCAATCTCCGGTGTGATTTGGAGGACTCACCTGGTCCCTCCATCATCCTTCGCTCATGTAGGATTACTCGGATTCTTGCATTGCTTGCTGCTGCGGTTGCAACTCTTACGTGGCGGCGGTGGGGTCCGAGATCCTCTTCACTTTCTCGATATGACGTCAAGGTGAGGATGTGTATGATCGGTGGTGCGGTGAGGCGACATATCTGGCCTTCTCACGTCTTCTACATCCTCGATTGCTCTGCCCGTTCGTTTTCTTTCCAAATCTGCGGTATATTGATACAATTATCCTCGTCAAGGGCTTGCAACAACATGTCAACCTCAAGAAACCGAAGAGTTCTTCTTCTTGAATGAACTCGGTCTTTCAAACCGCACTCTTGGATAGGCTCGAACTTCCATTTTCTCCACTCTCGCAGACGATTTTGGATGTCGGATACAATGGAGAGTACATGATTATGTTGTCTTCATCATTCTCTTTTGGCCCTCGTTTCCAGGGGATTAAGGGTAGCGGACTTCATTTTGCTCGACATCCTCATGTAGCCTCTGTTATAGGCGGAGACACAACCATGTCAATAGGGGATTCGGTTGTCTCGGCCATTCCTTGTTCCTCTCACTGCTCTGTTTGGGTCATCAAGATTGCCTCTGCTTTGCTGATCGGCCTCGACGAGACTTGGCGTTCATCAATAACTTCCTGGAGACTCTACTTCTCCGGCCCGAGTCTCGGTATCTTTTCCATTGAGTGGCGGACTCAAATGTCTTCTCAAGCTCGAGAGCTTGGAAATTCTTCTTCTTCTTTTTGTTTTCACCAGAGGGACATCTGGTTCTACTTCCTCCAGTTCGTTGAAGGTAAATGCCTTCGTAGTTGTCTTAGAGGCAGCTGCCTTCCTTGTTGTGGCAGTCCTCTTCTTCTTGATCGCTGTAGAAGGGATTAATGGTTCCTTCTCCACTGCGGCTGCGAGCGGGGAGACACTACTGCGGGGCGGTGACTCAGTGCAGAGGCAGGTGCAGATTTCTTTTTCTTTGCTGCAGGGGTAGCAGTCTTCTTGGGAGCTGCAAGAGCAGCCTTCTTCTTTGGAGGAGAGGAGATAGCTGTATCTTCAGGGTTAGATGATTCCCCCTCACTCGTATCAGCCCTCTGAGCGTAAGCTCTCTTCTGTGTGCTGGAGAGGTTTGATCGAAACATCCTCTTGTTTACATGGAACGCCTTTCCATGTCGAAGAGGGACTCCTTTTACTTCCATCATTCGGCCAATCACCAGGCCGTATCCCAGGGAACCTCCAAACGTACCATCCTCCTTGAAGGATTTATTCCCAATATTCTGGCAGAGTCTGCTGTATACAAACTCAGGCCAGTTCACCTTCTTTTCTTCAATGATCGCAACCATCACGATCAACTTAGCTTTGGACAGCTGGTCAAAGCTTCCAAATTTGATGTCTATGCATTTGGCAACGATGTCCAACAATTTGTGGTAGTCCTCTTTCAGCAGCTTCTTATTAGCTGTATAGACCACTTTCGCAGCACAGTCGGACTTGGCTACTTCCTTCCAAGCAGCAGCCAGGTCAACATCAGCTTCATAAATCTCCGACACTCCTTCCGCCGGCAACAAGCAGTGTTCTGCCAGATCCTTGGCAGTAATGGTGAACTCTTTTCCATGAACAGAGGACTTGATGCCCTCATCGTGAACTTCAGCGTTCACGTAGAACTGTGCGACCTCTTCCACGTAGGTCATTGGAAACTCCATCGTCAAAAATGGTTTTAATCCAGATTTTTCCAGCTTCTGTGCTATCTTCTTCACAAGGGTGTCATTGGACCCCTGTTTAAGCATGCCGTCGAAATCCACAGTAGATCCAGTGTGGATCTGCTTTCCCAGCTTGACAAAATCATGAGTAGATGCCATTTCTATATGTTTTACCGAACGAAACTTAGAAAATGAACTTGAGGATTTGTAGGGTTTTGAGAGAAAATTTCTTTCTTTTGCCTTTGAGAGAGATGAACAGTTTTGATAAAGTGAGAGAGAATCGGACGAAATGGTTTAAGTATGGGTCATGAAAGGACGTGCGGGTGGTTTTTGAAAATTTGATCAAAATCAACGGCTTAGATTTTGCACGCCGATTAACCTTTAATCTCTCGTATTTAATGCGGCATCATTTATATCCAATCATAAGCTTTGTGTGCAGCTTTTGACTGTACACGTCATAATTATGCTGACGTCATTCTTAAAAACATTCCCGCTTCGTAAAGACGACTGTGTTTTTGTCTCTTTGCTCATAAATGACTCAGCTTATTCCTTAGCTGATTTAACTCTTCTCTCTTTGCACATAAATACTCAGCTGTCAGCTAACTCGATGCAACTGATTCTCCAATACGGCTGATTCACTTAGCTGATTTAAGAGTTCAGCTCTTTTTCAGCTTTTCATGTTTCATCTCTTTTCTTTGAGTCTTCTGAGTGTCAACTCAGCTCAATTAACCCCAATTCATCTTTGAGTTTTCAAATCTTGATTCACATAATGGTTTTGTGAATATGTCACTAATTGTTTATCGGTTGAGATATATTGCAAGGTGATGTCCTTCTTTTCAACATGATCTCTTATGAAGTGATATCGACATCAATGTGCTTTGTTCTTGAATGCAACACGGATTTTGGGTGATTGCAATTGCACTTGTGTTATCACACATAATTGGAATTTCCTTTTCCTCAACCTCATAGTCTCTCCCCTCTTTGTCTCATCCATAAGACTTGGGCACAACAAATACCGCAACTATGTATTCTTGGTACGTTGTGGAGGTAGCTATTGATTTTGCTTCTTGCTAAACCAGGAAATTAGCCTATTTCCAAGCATTTGACATGTGCACGAGGTACTCTTCCTGTCAACTCTACAACCAAAGATAGTCGAGTCGAATAGCCAATTAGCTTGAATCCACCTTCCTTTGGATACCATAAGCCAACTTCTTGGCTTCCTTTCAAATATCTCAAGATTCTCTTGGCTGCATGAAATGTGGCTTTCTTTTGGGGCGATTGAAATCTTGCACATACACCTACAAAGAAAGGTGTTGTCTAGCCTTTCTTTGTGAGATAGAGCAATGATCCATAAGTGCTCAGTATATCTTGTTTGATCTACAGGCTTGCCATCTGCATCCATATCCATTTTGACTGATGTATTCATTGGTATTTTCACAGAAGACTTCTCTTCCATACCAAATTTCTTCATTAAATCTCTGGTGTATTTTGTCTGACTTATGAAGGTTCCATCCTTCAGCTGTTTTACTTGGAGTCCAAGGAAGAATGTCAACTCTCCCATCATGCTCATTTCGAATTTGCTTTGCATGAGATTTGAGAATTTATCACACAGCTCTTTGTTTGTGGATCCAAAGATGATGTCATCCACATATATTTGAACAAGCAGTATACTCTTCCCATCTTGAATTCTGAAGAGTGTTCTATCCACTTTGCCTTTTGTGAATCCGTTCTCAGTCAGGAATTGTGATAATGTATCATACCATGCTCTGGGTGCCTGTTTCAATCCATATAAAGCCTTTTTGAGTTTGTATACCTTATCTCCAAGAGTCTTCTGCTCAAATCCTGGAGGTTGTTCAACATATACTTCTTCTTCTAATAACCCATTAAGGAATGCACTCTTTACATCCATTTGATATACAATAAAGTTCCTGTGAGCTGCATAGGAAAGAAACATTCTTATTGCTTCCAATCTTGCCACAGGAGCAAAAGTTTCATCAAAATCTATTCCTTCTTCTTGGCAATACCCTTTGGCTACCAATCTTGCTTTGTTCCTCACCACAGAACCTTCCTCATTCATCTTGTTTCTGAACACCCATTTAGTGCCAATAACATTTTGATGGGCAGGTCTTTGAACCAATTCCCACACTTTATTCCTCTCAAACTGATTTACCTCTTCTTGCATGGCTTGAATCCAATGTGTGTTATCCAATGCTTGTGACACATCTTTTGGCTCTGTTTGTGAGATGAAGCAAGTAAATATTGCTTCTTGTTGAGTTCTGGATCTAGTTTTCACACCTTCTCTTACATCTCCAATGATTAGTTATGGTGGATGGTCTCTCGGCCATCTTACATCGAGGTTGGAGTAAGTTAGGCTGGATTCGATCGTCTTGCAGCTGTCATTTTGATCAGCTCTCTCATCATCATTTAGTCAAGATTTTCCAGCTGTCTTTGAGACTCTATCTCATATTCATCTGGATTTATAATTCCAGCTTGACTTCAACATAGAGACTCTTACGCATGGTTGGTTGATTCGACTTATCACCGATTCTTCAATGTCTTCTCCATTTACGTTGGGTTCATCAAACACCACATAGATGGATTCTTCTGTAACCATTGTCCTCTTGTTGAGCACTCTGTAGGATTTGCTTTGGTGAGTATCCTAAGAAGATACTTTCATCGACTTTAGCATCAAAAGCCTTTAAATTATCTTTGCCATTGTTATGGATGAAGCATTTGCATCAAAATATTCTCAAATATGCAACATTTGGCTTTCTCCATGTCCAAATCTCATAGGAGTCTTTGTCAATTTGTCTTTTATCATGCATCTATTTTGAGTATAGCATCTTTGTGTTTATTGCTTGACCCAAAATCTTTTAAGCAGCCCTGCTTGATTAACATGGTCCTTGTTTGCTTTTTGAGAGTTTTATTCTTCTTTCGCAACTCCATTATCTTTGGGAGTCCTTGTCAGTAGATAATTCATGACTAATACCATTTTCAATACGATCGAGTTATTATACCATTGACAAACTCGGTTCCTCACGATCTTATTTTGATAATGGTTTGACTCTTCTCATTTTGTATTCTCTTCATCACCGTGGGTAGTTTCTGCAGAGTTTCTTTCTTCTTACACATGAATATTGTCCATGTATATCTTGAGTAGTCATCTACTACCACCAAGGTGTATTTCTTCCCACTTATCTTTGGTGGTTCAACTGGACCAAATAGATCCATATGTAGCAGGTGCAATATTCTTGTTGAAGATGGACATGTCTTTTCTTTGAATGATGATTTGATCTGTTTTCCCTTGACATGCATCACATATACTTTCCTTCTTGTATAATCGAGTCCTGAAGTCCTTCCACAAGATTACTTCTTGCAAGTTTGTTAATAGTTTTAAAATTCGGTGACTCGAACTTCTTGTGCCATAGCCAACTTGATTCAAGTGCTCTTTTGCTAGCGAGACAAGTGCTTGGTGTTGCGATTGACCAATCTACCACATACATGTTCTTTTGTCTGCGCATCCTTGTAACACTATTTCATTAGTTTCAGATCCTTGATTTGGCATACACCCATATTGAATCCAACATTGTAGCCTTTGTCACGAGTTGACTTATGCTTAGCAAGTTGAAGTTGAGGCCTTCAACATATGCAACATCTGTAATTTCTAATCCTTTTTCTTGATGGATCCAATGCCTCTTATTTCTCCTGGAGCTTCATTTCCTCCAAATATGACTTTTGCACCTCTAAAATCCTTGAATTTTGATAAATTTTTCTTGTTTCTGTCATGTGTCGGAACGACCCATCCATGTACCAGGTTCCTTGGCACTCACCGCTCCTTGAACTGCAATCAAGAAATTAGGTTTTAGGTACCCATACTTGCCTGGGTCCTGAGGGGTTAGTATTGTAAGATGATCCAACCAACCTATAGCCAAATGATTTGACTCTAAGGGGTTGCCATCTATCGATGCCATAATCATAATTAATTTTGACAAATTGCTTGGGGTTCTAGGTTCATACAAACTGTCTCTTTTGTCTGTATACTGTGTATGTGTTTTAGCAATTGCCTTCTTTGGGTAGTTGTGATATCTCTCGAGTGTAGTGCCTAGGTGCATATGTGTCTTGATGAAAGCTCTTATGCCTTTGGATTGGCCTTTCTTGAGTTCTGGCCTTTGCCACTTGAGGCTTATATTCCATAGGTCTTTGATGATAGTTCACATTATTACAATCAGCTTGGCTTGGGTATTTTCTACCATTCCCATCATATTGTTAGTCCAAGTGGCTACGATAATCTAGAGGGGGGTGAATAGATTATGCCGATTTTTTGCAAATCACCCTCTTTTTCGAATCAACAAGTAAATGACAAGAATGTAAATACGGAAATTAAACAACACTCGTTGATTTAAAGAGGTTCAACCCACCTAGGGCCTAATCCTCTACCACCCCAGTATCTCCGAGATAGATTTCAAAAAGAAAAAAAGATTTTATTAATTACCACAATTAATACAAAACCTTGAGGATCACCACAATCCTCTTACAACACCTTCAAGGAGATTACCACAATCTTCCTTCACCACCTTTGAAGAGTACCACACTCTTCAAACACCTATCACCTAGATCACCCAAGTGTATTCTTACCACAAGAATACTCACAAGGATGTCTTGTGTTGAATGATGGACAAAATTCAAGATTACAACTCTATGAAACCAATACAAAGATTGAGTGCAAGTGTAATCAAGAATCAAAAAAGCCTAGACCTCAAAGATGTGCAAGTGAAAGTACTTGAGGCTATTACAACAAGAATGTAAAAATGAAAGCTTGAACAATTTGCGATTTCTTGTTGTGTGTTTTGCTTGTGTGTGTTGTGTCTTGTGTCTTCAATTCATCCTCTATTTATAGGAAGTCTTCACCAACATAGGCTCCCAACATAGGCTCCTCTATCTTCACTTTTGTCTACAAAAGAAGATCACATGATGTAGAAATATTGTACAAAAATCAAAAGTAAATCTTTACATTAAGAATTTCAAACAGCATAACTTTGCTGTCACAAAATAGCATAGGGTGACCGGTTGCCATGTTGAAGATTTCGACCGTTTGAAAACATTAGTGCGATCCAGGTACAGGTCGTCAGGGGGGTCGACCGGTCGACGGGGTGGTGCGACCGGTCGCCCTAGGGTGCGACCGGTCGGCCCCCTGCTTGACCGGTCCCCCTCTTCGTTTTAGAGTTCGAGCGTTCGTTTCAATTCTCTTTGCTTCAGTGCACGGTCGGCGCTTTGGGCGACAGGATCGACCTTCAAATTGAAATGTTGTCCGATTTTTATCAAAAATAAACTTCAAGAAATACTCCAAAAAATTAGTAAAAACATTTTAAATCACTTGGGAGTATTTTGACAACATTTACAAACATAGTTTTGGTGTAAAAACCAATTTAAACGCAACCATCAAAAGTGTTGTCCATTTTTATCGAAAAATAAATTCTAAGAAATACTCCAAAAATTAGCAAAAACATTTTAAATCATTTAGGAGTATTTGGACAACATTTATTAACATTGTTTTGGTATAAAAGCTCATTTAAACATAATCATCAAAATCTTGATAAAAACATTTATCTAACACATATGTGTTTCTTTTATAGAATTTCTGGGACTTTTGGTAGCTCTGTTTCTTCTTTCTGAGAATATCTCCGTTTGGAGTTTGTTTGAGGAACTCCCTACCGGATTTCTTCTCACTGTCCTCTCGACCTTATACTCAACTGCCGTTTTCCTTTTCCTTTATAACCAAGGCCGCTTTGCTTGTGATTGTGCTTTGGAATAAATGTGTGTGCATCATTTGGAGTTTTGGATATTAGAGATACTTCATTGCTTGAAGATCCCTTTTCCAAAATCACTTTTGGAACTTGACATAACATAGAGGAATTAAATCCTAAGCATGTCTTGTCTCCACATTCTCTTTGACTCATAATAAGATCATCCAATGATTTGGATGCCTTAGTGAATGAGGCTATCACATTTTTGAGGTCATTCTCCCTCTTTTCTATAGCAGTTATCTCTTCTATTAACTTAGCATTTTCAGTCTTTAGACTTTTATTCTCATCAGCTATTTGACTTAGAGTACTCAACTCCTTAGTCACCTGTGAGTTTTAGCTCTTAAGTAGGTTGTTTTCCTCATTTAGTAGTGTGTGTGAGGATTTAATGTGTTCAAAATCTTTCATCATTTTGCCTAATGAATCATAAAGATCAGTGGGTGATGAAGTGTGTGTGTCACAATCACTATCACTAGTATGCGAGTGTGATGAGTTAGAGTGTACCTCATCTTCTTGGTCGGGTTGGTTTTGTTCTTTAGCCATCGTGAGGCAGACGGATCAAGGCTTCTTCTTCGAGTCACTTGAGTAGTCGACTTCACTACTCTCCGAGTCTGTTGTGTCTTTTGACTTGATCAGTCGTGATCTCTGCAGCTAACATTGCCTTTCTCTTTTCCCCTGTCTTCTTTCCGTGAAGACTTTTCTTTCCTCTTCATTCCTGTATTTGTTGACTACGAGGATATGGGCATTCAATGGCATAGTGACCGGGTTGCTGCTTCCAAAGATAGATTTTCAACTTTTTGATCAATTCTTTCCATCCTTGGATTATGTCTGCTCTTTGATATTTAATTTTTGATGCTCTGCTCTCTTGGGTGGTCTATCTTCCTTTGACTTGGAGGGAGCCGAGTGTCTTCTCGGAGGATTCACCTTTGCTTCTTTTGTAATTCTTATTGAAGAACTTGTTGAACCTTTTAACCATCGTGGGCAATCTCATCTTGGTCAATGACTTCTTTGACCTCGGCTCTCTTGCCATCTTTAACAATTAGAAGAAATTGTTTTGGGCACAATCAAGCTTGGTCTTTTCTTCTCGGCTCAAATTCGTAGGCTTTGAGATCGAGAATAGCTCATGGTTGGATGTCTTCGATAGGTCCATGGAATGTCTCATGGTCATGACTTTCATATCCCACTCAGTTGGGAGACTTCTTAGAATCTTCGTACACATTTCCTTCTGTATATATTCCTTTCCAAGTGCAAACAGTTCATTGGTAATTTCTGTGAACCGAGCATCCAACTGATCCAAGGTTTCTCCTGCAAGCATCTTAAAGTTTTCAAATTTTTGTACAACAACAGATAGTTTATTTCTTTGATTTTCTCTGAGCCTTCGCAAATCAAGGTTAGCTTGTCCCAGATTTCTTTTGCCGTTTTGCATGATTTGACTTTGTTGAACATGGCTTTGTCCAAAGTTTTGTAAAGAATGTCCTTGGCCACATTGTCCAAGTTATATCTTTTCCTATCATCATTTGTCCATTCACTCTTGGTTTTCAACCATCGCCGTCCGGGAGCACATCATGGTCTTCTCCTTCATCTCATGCAATGACTCTTCTTGCAAAAATGTGTTCACTTTTAAGATTTGGAGTGGCCCATCTTCTATCACTATCCACATCTCATCATGTAATACTGATAGATGAGCCTGCATACAAATTTTCCAATCATCAAATTCTTCAATTGTGAACATAGGGATGCGTGTCAAATTTGCTTCCATGATAATAACTTTGCTGAATAAAAAAAAGGTATGAAAGATTAAGTACTAAAACAAGCTTTGAAAAATTTGGAGATCTAGTTCAGTAACCAGTGCGGAAGGCTCAATGAACCAACCGCTCTGATACCACTTGTAGGTCCCAAGGGGTGTGAGTGTAAGGTTTAGAAGGAGGGGGGGTTGAATAAACCTTACCAACTTTTCGATTTAGTCCTTTTAAAATGTTCAGAGTTAATACTTCACAATGAGTCCTTGATGGACAGCTAAGTTAGTTAATCGTGAGTTAGTCACTCAACACTCATTAGCCGATAGAATAACAATTTGTTTTGACTAAAGACTTAACTCGACTGTGATATGTTTTCAGCGGAAGACTTAACACCCTTGAATTTGGTTAAGTTTGTTTTAATATATGGTTTTAGCACTTGGTTGATTATCAATTGAGATTAAAAGGAGAAATTCTTACCATCTAATCGGTAAAGATGAACAATGATGATGATAATCGAGCCTCATGAAGTCCAAAATGTTTTATGTATGCAATAAAACAAATTTGAAGTGAAATTTGTGTGAAAAGTGCGTAGGGGACGAAAAATGGACAAAATGAGCCAAAATGGCTGAAATTGAAAACAGAAACGATTTAAACCATAAAATGGTGAGGGCGACCGGTTGGGGGGTGGGCGGCCGACGTCATGGGTGACCGGTCGGCTTTCCCAACCAGCCAACCTTCTTTTTTTTTTCAAAATCCGAGTTTTTAACCAAAAATCCGATTTTTTGCCCCTAAATTTTAAAAGCGTGCAAAATGCAATTATAGACCTCATTCAATATGCATTATGCCTAACCGAGCTCGTATTGACGCAAAAGTCTCGGAAGATAGAGGTTTTGTAAAAATGTCCGCTAATTGATCTTGAGATTGTACGGTTATGATGAACCGGGTTTTGAGCAATGTTTATAGCGGATATATTATCACAAAAGATAGGAACACTTTCAAAAGAACATTTATAATCCGCTAAGGTTTGTTTCATCCAAAGAAGTTGTGTACAACAAAATGCCGCGGAAATATATTCGACCGCCTTTGAAAGTGAAACACAATTTTGTTTCTTTGAAAACCAAGAAACTAGGCAATCACCTAGAAATTGACATGATCCGGAAGTACTTTTCCGATCATCAATATTTCCCGCATAATCCGAATCACTATAACCTTTAAGAGAAAAATTTTCATTCTTTGGATAGAATAAACCATATTGAATAGTGCCTTTCAAATATCAAAAAATTCTTTTAACGGCACTCATATGAGATTCTTTGGGATTGCTTTGAAAATGAGCACATAGGCATACGGCATGAAGAATATCCGGTCTACTTGTGGTTAAATAAAGTAAACTACCAATCATACCTCGATATTTGGATTCATCAACTGACTTGCCTTTTTCATCTTTGTCAATCTTGACGTTTGTTGCCATTGGGGTAGAGACGGTTCTTCCTTCTTCAATGCCAAATTTCTTCAAAAGCTCCTTTGTATATTTTGATTGAGAAATATAAATTCCTTCTTGGCATTGCTTAATTTGAAGTCGAGGAAGAAGTTGAGCTCCCCATCATGCTCATTTCAAATCCACCTTGCATTAACTTAGAAAATTTCTTGCACAAGGATTCATTAGTAGCACCAAAAATAATATCATCAACATAAATTTGCACTAATAAGCAATTTTGCCCTTTTTGAAAAACAAAGAGAGTAGTATCAACTTTACCTCTTGTAAAACCATTTTGCAAAAGAAAAGAGCTAAGTCTATCATACCATGCACGGGGTGCTTGTTTCAAACCATACAAGGCATTTTTTAGGCCTAGAAAAATTTTCAAACCCCGGAGGTTGTTTTACATAGACTTCTTCTTGAATAATACCATTTAAAAATGCGGATTTTACATCCATTTGGTAAAGCTTGAAATTTTTAAAACAAGAATAGGCAAGTAAAATACGAATAGCTTCTAAACGTGCTACGGGTGCAAATGTTTCATCATGATCAATACCTTCTTCTTGAAAATAACCTTGAGCTACTAACCTTGCTTTGTTTCGAACAATATTGCCTTGGTCATCGAGCTTGTTCCGAAATACCCATTTTGTACCAATAATGGTTTGAGATGGAGGACAAGGTACTAATTCCCATACATCATTCCTTTCAAATTGATTCAACTCCTCTTGCATTTCTAAAAACCAATCCTCATTTTCAATGGTTTCCTTAGCATTTTTAGGCTCTTTTTGAGATATAAGAGCTTTTTCGGCAAATTTTCCTCGAGTCATTACTTTATCAAGGGGATCACCAATAATAAGATCTTTTGGGTGATCTCCCTTAAATTTCAATGCTACGGGAAGATTCGAAGTATCACCTTTATCTTCTTGAGAAACATTTGAGCTTGAAGGTTGATCATTTTGAGTATCATCTTGAACAATGGGTTCAACAATATCTTCTTCATCACTTTCATCATTGGGTATCCTTTCAACACCCGAAGCTTCATTGAATTTGACATGGATGGATTCTTCAACAACCCCACTAGTCTTATTGTAAACCCGATATGCTTTGCTCTTGGTTGAATACCCCATAAATATTCCTTCATCGGCCTTAGGATCAAGTTTGTCTAATTGATCCTTAGTATTCAAAATAAAACATTTACATCCAAATATTTTGAAATAACTAATATTTGGAGTTCTTCCTTTCCAAAGCTCATATGGAGTTTTATTCATTTTAGGACGAATATAAACTCGATTAATGACATAGCAAGCGGTACTTATGGCTTCGGCCCAAAAATAGTTTGGAAGTAAAAATTCATTGAGCATGGACCGACTCATTTCTTGAAGTGTCCGATTCTTCCTTTTGGCTACTCAATTTTGTTGAGGTGTCCTTGGAGCCGAAAAATTATGACTATATCCCTTGGTTTCACAAAAGAATCTAAATTAAGCAAATTCTCCACCTCGATCACTTGAATAGACTTAATAGTATCTTCCTATTCATTTTCAATAAGTCTACACAACTTAACAAACTCATTAACGACATCGCTTTTATTTGTAAGAAATAGAGCCCAAGTATATCTAGAAAAATCATCAACTATAACAAAAGTGTAATGTTTTCCACTTAGACTTGCCGTACCAATATCCCCATACAAATCAAGATGAAGCATTTGTAGGGGTTTGGTAGTGGAAATTTCATTTTTGGGCTTAAAACTACTCTTAACTAATTTGTTCTTTTGACAAGTGTCACATAAGCCAAGATTTTCAAAATTCAATTTGGGTAGTCTTTTTACATGTTGGTTTTTGTAAATAGTTTGCAAATTTTTGTATCCAACATGCCCAAGTCGCCTATGCCATAAACTAGTTAAATCATTATTGGCGACAAGACAAGAAACATTTTGACTAACCAAATCACTTGTACAAATTTTGTAAAGATTGCCTTTTCTAATTACTTCACAAATAATTTTATCATTTTTGGAAATAAGGCATTTTTCTTTATTAAAAATAACATTATAATTTGAATCACAAAGTTGGCTAACACTTATCAAATTGAACTTAAGCCCTTCTACTAAAAGAACATTACTAAGAGAGAAAGAAGAGTTACCAATTTCTCCATTTCCAAGAATTCTTCCTTTGCCATTGCCGAACATGACCATACCCTTTTCTTGGAGCTTGATGTTGGTAAAAAATTCTTTCTTTCCGGTCATATGGCGTGAACATCCGCTGTCCACGAGCCATTTTGAATCTTCCATTGTTGTTATAGCCCCTATAACCTACAAAGAAATTATTTTTAGGTACCCTATAATTTTGGGGTCCATGGGGGTTAGCCTTGAGACCTTTAGATCTCCAATAATAGCTAAAATTATTCTTCAATTTACAATTACTAGCATAGTGTCCATTCTTACCACAATAAAAACAAGTAATAATACGAGGACTACTAGCACGTACAAAGGTTGGACCTTGGTTTTTTTTCTTAAAAGCATTTTGAAAAGGTTTGTAACCAAGTCCTAATTTAGAATGCTCACCTCTTTGTGCATCTAAAATTTTTGTGACTTTATCCGTACTTAAATTGAATCGATGCACATCTTTTTTCAAATTTTCAATATCATTTGTGAGCGTTTGTTTTTCGGTTTCAAGAGTACGAACCATAGTAAGAGTAATAGCATGAGCCTTATCAAGAGAATCATAAAAAGTAAATAATTTATCTTTTTCTAGTTTAAGCTCTTTATGCTCCTTTTTCAAATTCTTGTATTTAACAATCAAATTTTGAAACTCATTTTGCAATTCATCAAAATCACATTGTAATTCATCAACTAGGGAAGAAGATGAAGCATTAGAGCGTACCTCGGTATTTTCATCGTCTATGGCCATAAGACCATGTTCGGATTCTCCTTCCTCGTCGGTTGTTTCAGGTAATTCATCCCAAGTTTTGACGTCGGCATTTAACGCCTTTTTTTTCGGAAAAGGCTTTTCCTTCTTTTGTTCCTCTTCCGCTAATCTTGGGTAATCGGCTATGTAGTGCTCGAATTTTCCGCATTTGAAACAATAATTGTCTCTTGGCTTTCTTGCTTTATTTTTGTTTACAAATTTTGCAAATTTTCTAACAAGAGCCGCCGTTTCTTCATCATCCTCATCACTAGCATAATAAACATTATTAGAAGAAGATGCTAAGCCTTTAATAATATTTTGCGTGCCGGTTTAGAGGTGGATGGTTGAGAATTTTTCCTCTCCTTGAGATATACTTCATAAATAAGGAGGTTCCCAATGAGCTCATCAAACTTGAGTGTCTCAAGATTTTGGGCTTAAAGTGATTGCCATCACCTTTTGGACCATGAGCCGGGAAGGGCATTTAAGACTTTGGTCACCTTATCTTCTTCGAGATGACCTTTCCAAGAGCCACAAGAGGATTGACAATGTTGTCAAGCCTTTCCACCATTTTTGATATGCTTTCACCATCATGCATATTGAAATTTTCAAAGTCTTTCACAAGCATTGTTTTTCTTGCTTGCTTCACTTTCTTTGTGCCCTCATAGATGGTTTCTAATTTTTCCCAAACTTCATGTGCCTACCGTATGCCTCTTATGCGATTATATTCGGTGGCGGTAAGAGAGCAATGTAAAATGTTTAAGGCCTTACCGTTGAAAGAGAAAGCCTTCTTGTCATTTTCATCGTATTCCTTGAACGGCTTGGAAGTCGTGGTACCATCCTCCAATTTTGTTGTTGGTTGAGCAACTCCTTCAATGACCACATTCCAAATATCAAATCCGCACCCTTGTAGAAAGCACTCCATGCGGTCTTTCCAAAATGCGTAGTTGTTGGCGTCGAATAGTGGTGGCTTGTTGGTGGAGGCACCGGTGGTGAGATAAGCTTCATTCGTAGCCATGGATCTTTCCTCTTTACTCGGAACAAGCTAGCCAAAGAGTTTGGCTTTGATACCACTTGTTACTCCAAGTGGCTACGATAATCTAGAGGGGGGGTGAATAGATTATGCCGATTTTTTGCAAATTACCCTCTTTTTCGAATCAACAAGTAAATGACAAGAATGTAAATGCGGAAATTAAACAACACTCGTTGATTTAAAGAGGTTCAACCCACCTAGGGCCTAATCCTCTACCACCCCAGTATCTCCGGGATGGATTTCAAAAAGAATAAAAGATTTTATTAATTACCACAATTAATACAACACCTTGAGGATCACCACAATCCTCTTACAACACCTTCAAGGAGATTACCACAATCTTCCTTCACCACCTTTGAAGAGTACCACACTCTTCAAACACCTATAACCTAGATCACCCAGTGTATTCTTACCACAGAATACTCACAAGGATGTCTTGTGTTGAATGATGGACAAAATTCAAGATTAAAACTCTATGAAACCAATACAAAGATTGAGTGCAAGTGTAATCAAGAATCAAAAAGCCTAGACCTCAAAGATGTGCAAGTGAAAGTACTTGGGCTATTACAACAAGAATGTAAAAATGAAAGCTTGAACAATTTGCGATTTCTTGTTGTGTGTTTTTAGCTTGTGTGTGTTGTGTCTTGTGTCTTCAATTCATCCTCTATTTATAGGGAAGTCTTCACCAACATAGGCTCCCAACATAGGCTCCTCTATCTTCACTTTTGTCTACAAAAAGAAGATCACAAGATGTAGAAATATTGTACAAAAATCAAAAGTAAATCTTGCTGTCTAGAATTTCAAACAGCATAACTTTGCTGTCACAAAATAGCATAGGGCGACCGGTTGCCCTGTTGAAGATTTCGACCATTTGAAAAAATTAGTGCGATCCAGGTACAGGTCGTCAGGGGGGTCGATCGGTCGATGGGGGGTGCGACCGGTCGCCCTAGGGTGTGACCGGTCGCCCTAGGGTGTGACCGATCACCCTAGGGTGCGACCGGTCGGCCCCCTGCCTGACCGGTCCCCCTCTTTGTTTTTAGAGTTCAGAACGTTCTGTTTCAATTCTCTTTGCTTCAGGTACCGGTCGACGCTTTGGGAGACCGGTCGACCTTCAAATTGAAATGTTGTCCGATTTTTATCAAAAATAAACTTCAAGAAATACTCCAAAAAATTAGTAAAAACATTTTAAATCACTTGGGAGTATTTTGACAACATTTACAAACATAGTTTTGGTGTAAAAACCAATTTAAACGCAACCATCAAAAGTGTTGTCCATTTTTATCGGAAAATAAATTCTAAGAAATACTCCAAAAATTAGCAAAAATATTTTAAATCATTTAGGAGTATTTGGACAACATTTATTAACATTGTTTTGGTATAAAAGCTCATTTAAACATAATCATCAAAATCTTGATAAAAACATTTATCTAACACATATGTGTTTCTTTTATAGAATTTCTGGGACTTTTGGTAGCTCTGTTTCTTCTTTACAGAATATCTCCCGTTTGGAGTTTGCTGAGGAACTCGGCTGGATTTCTTCTCAGCTGTCCTCTCAGTATACATAACTGGCTGTTTTCCTTTTCCTTTATAACCAAGGCTAGTTTGCTTGTGATTGTGCTTTGGAATAAATGTGTGTGCATCATTTGGAGTTTTGGATATTAGAGATACTTCATTGCTTGAAGATCCCTTTTCCAAAATCACTTTTGGAACTTGACATAGCATAGAGGAGTTAAATCTAAGCTGTCTTGTCTCCACATTCTCTTTGACTCATAATAAGATCATCCAATGATTTGGATGCCTTAGTGAATAGAGGCTATCACATTTTGAGGTCATTCTCCTCTTTTCTATAGCGATTATCTCTGCTATTAACTTAGCATTTTCAGCCTTTAGGCTTTTATTCTCATCAGCTATTTGACTTAGAGTACTCAACTCCTTAGTCAGCTGTGAGTTTTAGCTCTTAAGTAGGTTGTTTTCCTCATTTAGTAGTGTGTGTGAGGATTTAATGTGTTCAAAATCTTTCATCATTTTGCCTAATGAATCATAAAGATCAGTGGGTGATGAAGTGTGTGTGTCACAATCACTATCACTAGTATCTGAGTGTGATGAGTTAGAGTGTACCTCATCTTCTCGGTCAGGTTGGTTTTGTTCTTTAGCCATCAGACAGATCAAGGCTTCTTCTTCAGAGTCACTTGAGTAGTCAGCTTCACTACTCTCCGAGTCTGCTGTGTCTTTTGACTTGACTGTATTAGCAGTCTCTGCAGCCAACATTGCATTTCTCTTTTCCTATCTTCTTTCCGTGAAGACTTTTCTTTCCTCTTCATTCCTGTATTTGTTGACTACAGGATATGGGCATTCAATGGCATAGTGACCGGGTTGCTGCGGTTCCAAAGATAGACTTTCAACTTTTTGATCATTCTTTCCATCCTTGGATTATCTGCTCTTTTTGATATTCAATTTTTGATGCTCTGCTCTCTTGGGTGGTCTATCTTCCCTTGACTTGGAGGAGGTGAGTGTCTTACGGAGGATTCACCTTTGCTTCTTTTGTAATTCTTATTGAAGAACTTGTTGAACCTTTTAACCATCGGGCAATCTCCTCTTGGTCAATGACTTCTTTGACCTCGACTCTCTTGCCATCCTTAACAATTAGAATGCAATTTGTTTTGGGCACAAATTGTTTCCTCTGGTCTTTTCTTCTCACTCAAATTAAGTAGGCTTTGAGATCCGAGAATAGCTCATGGTTGGATGTCTTCGATAGGTCCATGGAATGTCTCATGGTCATGACTTTCATATCCCACTCGGTTGGGAGACTTCTTAGAATCTTCATACACATTTCCTTCTTCGTATATTCCTTTCCAAGTGCGAGGCAGTTCATTGGTAATTTACGTGAACCGAGCATCCAAATGATCCAAGGTTTCTCCCAAGCATCTTAAAGTTTTCAATTTTTTGTACAACAACGAGATAGTTTATTTTCTATGATTTGCTCGAGCCTTCGCAAATCAAGGTTAGCTTGTCCCGATTTCTTTTGCCGTTTTGCATGATTTGACTTTGTTGAACATGGCTTTGTCCAAAGTTTTGTAAAGAATGTCCTTGGCCACATTGTCCAAGTTATATCTTTTCTGTCATCATTTGTCCATTCGACTCTTGGTTTTCAACCATCGGCCATGATGCAGGAGCGACATCCTCTTCTACTTCACCAAGCAGCTCTTCTTGCGATTGTGTTCACTTTTAAGATTTGGAGTGGCCCATCTTCTATCACTATCCACATCTCATCATGTAATCTTTGATAGATGAGCACTGCATACGAATTTTCCAATCATCAAATTCTTCAATTGTGAACATAGGGATGCATGTCAAATTTGCTTCCATGATAATAACTTTGAATAAAAAAAAGTTTTGAAAGATTAAGTACTAAAACAAGCTTTGAAAAATTTGGAGATCTAGTTCGATAACCGGTGCGGAAGGCTCAATGAACCAGCTCGATACCACTTGTAGGTCCCAAGGGGTGTGAGTGTAAGGTTTAGCGGGGGGGGGGAGGGGGTTGAATAAACCTTACCAACTTTTTGATTTAGTCATTTTTAAAATGTTCAGAGTTAATACTTCACAGCTGAGTCCTTGATGGACAACTAAGTTAGTTAATCGTGAGTTAGTCACTCAAAGACTCAAATGAGTTTGATAGAATAACTCAACTATTTTGACTAAAGACTTAACTCGACTGTGATATATTTTCAGCGGAAGACTTAACACCCTTGAATTTGGTTAAGTTTGTTTTAATATATGGTTTTAGCACTTGGTTGATTATCAATTGGATAGCAAATTTATCAGCATATATAAAAGTAATATGCAGAAATTAAAGTACTGAAATGTAAACGACACAATCAGTTTTTATAGAGGTTCGAAGATGGGGTAATTCTTCTACTCTTTTCTTCTCCAACTCCTGGAGGAATCCACTAAGTATTGATCAATATACGAGTGGTTAACGATCCCGATACAAGTCTTGATCACACAACCCGGCTTGATCCTTTGGGACTCGATCGGAGATACCTTGGTCACACACAGTGGCTTCTCGTCGACTCGGCTTCTTCACAGGGCGGATGCCTTGCTACTACAGCCCACTTGCTCAAGCTTCTTGGATTTGATCACGAAGCCCTCCAAAAACATGAGACCGGTTCGACCTTGAACCTTCCTACAATCCTCCGTGGAATGTAGACCCCTTGATTCTTCAAATGTTTCCTCTTCAACTGGTAGAAGTTGTCTTTCCTTCACAGGTGAGTGTTGGATTGATCTCATTCGTAATGTAGGCTTGAGGATTGAATTTGAATGACTTGAGAATATTTTTGGTTATAGTTCGAATGTTAGCTTGAATGTTCGTGGTTCAGGTAACCTTCTCTCAGAGTGATTCCTCAGCCTTTTATAGTGATCTTTCAAAAATTTGCCCGTTGAAGAGATAAGCTTATTTTTAAAAGACACTTGTGGTCATTGGCTTGTCTTGTTGCGATCCTTGGAATTGCCACTTCCTTGTATGAATGATTCTTGACTTTTGAGTTCGACACAGTGCGATGCTTCCCATTGGTTTATTCCTTTTGCACGCTTAAGGGATGAACACTTCAAGAAAGCGATATGGAGGTATTACTTGTTTAAGTAATTCTCTTGACTTACGTAACGGATCTCTTTCGATTATCTCGTCTTGACGCATTTTCTTAACTTCCCGGTTGACTTGAGTCGACTTCCAATCATTGGATGACTCTTCATCATTTCAACTTGAGACTTGGCTGTCTTGAGTTGACTTGACCGATACTTCACCCATCAGATCTCATTGCGCACTTTCAGTCGAGTTCCTGTCTTCTCTTCCTTGCCACACTCAGCTGCCTTGCAACGGAGTCTTCCTTCTAGTCTCTAGTTGTCTTCTTGCATGTTCAGGCATAGCTGACTTGACTCAGCTCGACCAACCCTATTTATTACAATGCAATTTACAACAGAAAAAATGGGGTGCCAACTTTCTATTCTAAGTTTTACATGGCATTCATCAAAATCTAAAAATTAATTTCCCAACATTCTCAATCCCCAATGGTGTTTTGCAATGAGGAATAAGAGTGTCACTGTCGTTGTTTAGTTTGTGTATGGCGTGTTGTTGCGACTCCATTGCGCTATCAAAGTGCATGAAGAACTCGACCAAATTTACTTGTGGATTTGTAAAACCGCCAAACCAACTGTTTGTGCTCTCAAACCGTCATGTAGTCCGCATCAAACCTCCCATGGGAACATCCCGAAAATAAGCAGGGATCCAGCTCTCTCGGATTTCAAACATTTTAGTAAACCACATATGATTTTCTAGTTCGAAATCTTTCATAACAGAATGCCATAATTTTTCAAACTCATTAGGTTCATGTTTTTCATCCCAAACCGCTACGTTAAGACGACACAAGAATTCCTCATTCTTGAACAATGCGTGCCCCACTTTTGTGCTAACCTTCTCCATTATGTGCCACATGCATAAGCGGTGTCTTGCGGTCTTGAAAACTACCTGAAACACGTTCTTCATCGCCGGATCCTGATCGGTCACAATGTAGCACGGCTCCTTTCCCATGGTATCCAAAAATTGTCTGAATAACCACACATATGATTCCTCATCCTCCTTCAATAGCAATCCACAAGCAAATGTTACACACCGATGATGGTTGTCAATGCCCGTGAATGGCGCAAACACCATTTTGTACCTGTGTATCAGAATGTTTTGTAGACACATCATTATTGCATTAAATGTACACCATGTAATGCATAAATAACCACCAAAAGTATTATATGTGTACACTACAATCATTAAATGCAGAGTACATTCTGTCAAACAGGGTTAAGCAGAAAGTTAATTAAACAATTCACAATTACTACTCTATTTGAACACATACATATTTATATATTTATACCACAATAGTACTATTTCTTTCCCTTATTATAAGAATGCAGTCGTCTATACATGCCACATGCAGACCCAAAAAGCTAACATGTTCGTGTTGTAAGTAGCATCGAATGATATAACGTCACCAAACATTGTGTAATTTCTCACTGAAATAGGGTCCGCCCAAGAAAAGTCTTGTTAGTTGGTCTTGTTCATCAACGGCATAACTAAAGGCCATTCCTGGACATGTCTCCTTTTTTTCAAGTACACTGCGATTATTAATCGTAAATGCCGCACTCGTATGTATGCCTTTAAATCTCTCTTGAAATTCTCAAAATCGATTGGCAACACCCACGCTTGAGAAAAACCACCAACCATTTGTCTGTACAGGTGGTGTGTCTTTGAACTGCTGATGTTGGCCTTCGAACAATTGAAGATGAATTGTTTGTGCCCAAAATTCAAATTCCGATTCACCTTAAGAAAATGTTTGTAAGATTCTGCATTGAATGAATGTGTGTGGCGCTCTTCGAATTTTTTTATAGCATATGCACCGTTCGTCGTGTATTCTAGTATGCAGTGGGCGTTACATCCACATCGGTTCGACGCTCTAGTTCGTTGTTTGGTGTGTGAATTGCTTCCTTCGACACCTACCACAAACGATGTTTGTTTGTGACCTTCCCTCTTACAAACAATATATTGAAGACATATCTCTTTGTTCTTAAACTTCCTTGACATGCTTATTCGTATGTCAAAGCCGCATTGTCTACCATAATCCCTATAAAACTCCACACCCTTGTCCAAACTCCCAAAATGCATGCCCACCCGCGGTTTTTTATCCTGTTCAACTTCAGGTATCCAATATTTGGTGTTGTCGGGTGATATTACCAGACACTCTCGTATTTCGATGTGCTGGATTGTTTCATCACTACTATCTGCAAAGCATATGTACACCAAATAAGTGAAACGGATACACAAAAATATCTTTCAAATTGCACAATAGTTTCACTATTAGCATACAATTTCCTCAAATAAAAAATCTGACATCCCACTGAATGTGTTTTAATTATCACACCAATTTTGGAGCAAATGTATACCAAAATAAAATGTTTGTCTACTATTATTGAACTATTTGAACACCATTGTATGTTCTCAATCTAAATCACCAAAATATTCGTATATATACACCATAATATGTTGCAAATACACAAGTTTGTCGAATGTTGTATACAATTATATGTGTTAATGTATAGCTTCAAATAAACATTCAAACACATAATATCACATTTTAAATTAACACAACAATATACATATCTATACATGAAAAATTGCTTTTTAGGCACATATATTACAATATGTGTATACAACGATTTCATATAAAACATTCATCATCACCCCAGCCATCCCACAACATATAATGCATGCTTACATGTACACAATACTGAATATATGTGTACACCAACCTAATGTATAATGTCTACGTTTCTGTACATTTCTTTACACTAAGATAAACATCAATTATGATTCCACATTTCATAACAAAACACCAACAGGATGAACATGATGAATAAGGATATTGTGCGATTTTCTGAAAAAAACACACATACCAGGGAAAAAAGCGCCTGAAACCCAGTTTTCATCAGGTCTGTCCGCCAACACTTCATCATGTTGTGATTCGTCGCACTCATCGCCCATTTTGCAAGGTTTTTGTGCTCATTTTTTCCGCCTGTATGGGTTTTTTCTGTGTTTTTGGGACGTCAAACTCGGTGTTTACTGAAGAATTCTAGATGGATGAAGAATGAAGAAGATGACAGGGAAACGTGTGTTTTTTGGTTTCTAAATTAAAGATTCTTCTGTTATGGTAAGATTACAATCAAGAGGATCCCTTAATTTTAGGTTGTTAATTATGGTATTAATTTAGCCGGTTTTAGTGGATTACGGAAATGCCCTTTTCGAATTAAAAATAATTAAAAAATAGTATTTTGTAAGACCAATCTAGACCATTGATTGTTTGGGATCTAGGGATGGGATCTGTCCACACTGCCACATGGTAAAAGGCTGCAACATGAGATCCCATCACTATATATATATATATATATCATCTATTTTGAGAACATCAATATCACGATTTTGATATAAATTACAAACATATTCTAAAAATAAATCCCACCCATCTTATCTCAACACTTGAAGCCGTCGCTTTCCAATCTTCACCAAATCTATTGCATTCTCAATACCCTGACCTTTCAACTATAGTGCTTGTGAGTCTGTGACAACTCACTTGAGATTCCTAATACGATTCTCAACATGTGTAAATTGAATGTAAAATCAAAAGAATCAATCGACTTTGACAAATTAAATGCTTCGAACTTTTGATCAGAAGAAGGGAATCATATTCATAAATCATTTCAAGAACATCACCCACAACAGAAAACATAGAAAGCAAAATGATCAAAGAATTATAATGCAAACCCCAACGTGTATCTCCAGCACGCCGAAGACTATTTTCTTGAGTAAGTCCTCGACCACTTGAAATCTCACTTGTTTTTAATCCTTCAACATTAAAGTTTGAATGTTTTTCTCGAAGGAGATCAAAATGTTTACAAGATCCTCCAACAACATTTACCACATCAATAACAACACAAAAAAATTCTGGAATACTTTTCTTTGCTACGGCTACAAGAGCTAGTTGAAGTTGATGAACAAAACAATGTATATAATAAGCACATGGGTTTTCATTTAAAATAAGTGCTTTTAAACCATTAAACTTCCCTTGCATATTACTAGCCCCGTCATATCCTTGCCCTCTCAATCTTTTAATATGCTCAAATTATATCTAGAAAAAATCTTATCAATGGCAGCTTTAAGTGAGGTTGATGTGGTACTACTGACATGTTCAATCCCTATGAAACGTTCATTTATATGTCCAATTTTGTCAATATAACGTAAAACAATTGATATTTTCTCCTTTGTCGACACATCACGATATTCATCAACTAGAATGGAAAATAATGAATCACTAAGATCTTTCATGATAACATTTATTGTTTCAACAACACAAGCACTAACTAAATCCTTCTGAATGTTGGTTGATGTTAACTTGTTGTTTTTAGGAGCATTCTCCAATGCCACGCCTTTAATAACATCATTATGATCACCCAAAAATTTCAACAGAACTCAAAAGTTACCTGGATTGCGTGCACTCTCTGATTCATTTTGACCCCGAAAAGCTAATCCTTTTTGCAACAAAATTCGAGTACAATCTAGCGATGCATAAAAACAATTTCGATAATCATCATTTACCTATTTTGATTGCTTGTGAAAAATTGTTTGAATATGTTGATCTTGGTTCAGTAATGCTTCACACTTCATTCGAGCTTAATTGTGCTCACTATCATGATGCCCAGTGTGAGTTGTAAGTCTCTCTTTATTTATTCAATAAGTGAATCCTTCACTGACAAATGCATCGCCTACTAATTGTTTTCCTTTATTTGCTTTGAACAAATAACAAGAGAGATAAATAATGACATCTTTTGATATACTATACTCCACCCAATCACCAAATTTAGAAAACCAGAGTTGAATCTAAAGCATGTGCTTGCTCCAAATTTACGTTTTGGGAATGCATGATCCGTAGGTTGCAAGGACATTTTTGCAAATATACTCTTCGAACTTGATCTCTAATTCTAGGACTGTAGTTTGCAATCGGAATCCTAAGTCCAGGATCATAGGGAAGTTATGCAGCATAGAATTCCGCCAACATACTTGAGCTTTTCTAAAATGTTTTTGAACTATCCTCAACTCTATTTGTAGCATCTGATGCATTGTTTATGCTTTTTGAAATTCAATTTGTGATTTCTGAAGAAAATAGTTCTTTTTCTAAAATATCTCTCCATAATTTATAAAATCCAACAAGAAATATAAATTAAACATAATATTTAAAAATATTACAACTACCCCTTAAATTTAGAACAAAATCAAACTTGAGGGTTATGTTTTTTTTGTTTTTTTTTTAAATTGGTCCAAATTTTAGGGGTGTTCTTGTAATTATATATGCTATTAATAAAAAAGTTAACTATCTACTAAATCAAATTGAAATTCCCGAGAAAAAAGAATAATGAAGAAAAATAATATAATTATGAAATCATATATAAAAAAAGCGGGGTGGTATATATAATTTGCAAAAGATCATAAAATTAAAGGGAGCATAGAAAGAGATTAATTAGACTTAGTATCTGACTTTTGGAAGTATGAAAAGTGAAGAGGATGAAGTAATCGGACAACCATGCGTTTACAGTTAACTAATTGAAGTCTAAATTAAAAAAATTAAGGCTTTATAAATTAAAAGTTAAAAATGACAGTTTATCACACACAAAGTCTTCAATTCTTCCCGTGACTTCTTCCTATGGGCAACAAGCAAGAAAAAAGAGTGACCGAGAGAGAAAACTCTTTGACATGAAAATTCTCAATGAATCGGCAAAGAGAGATGAAGACACAAGTACCCCAAAATCAAACTTTTCCATCCACTCACCACTGCCTCTCGTTTATTTAGGTTGCCAATTTTTTTTTAATATGGGTTGGACTAATTTAAGTTTTTTCTGGGCTAAAAAATTAAGTTTATTTTGGGCCAAAATCCCAGTGTAGTCCATAAACCGGAATGTACCTTACTAAGCTACGCCAATGCATGACACGTTTACAATTATGACATCATCTTGTACACGTGTCATTCATCTTACACAATAGAATATGAAATGGAATATATATTTGGATTAGGAAATCTCATTCCGTGGTGAGGTCAAAGATTAGAACTTGTGTACGATGACCATTAAACACTGGGCTTATATTTCTTCTACTTTCCTCTCTAATTGAAAATTTATTCTTTTCTCTCTATTAAAAAACAGAAGAAGGAAAAATAAAATGAAAGAAAATAGAGATAATTTTGAAGGGAAAATTTACATTGCTATTAATATTATATTGTTGATCAATCCAACTACACACTGGCGTAGCTTAGTAAGACTCATTGCGGTTGATGACCACACTGAGATTTTGGCCCAAACTAAACTTAATTTTTTAGCCCAAAAAAACCTTAGATTGGCCCTGTTAAGTTTTTTGGTCCAACCCATATTATTTGTTTTTTAAAAATTTGGCACAAACGAGAGGCAGTGGCGAGTGGATGGAAAAGTTTGATTTTGGGGTACTCGTGTCTTCATCTCTATTTGCCGATTCATTGAAAATTTTCATGTCAAAGAGTTTTCTCTCGCGGTCACTCTATTTTTACAGTGTTGTAAAAATCGGCCTAGGCGGCCAAAAATAAAAAAAAAACAAAAAATAGTGTTATTTCTAGGCGGCCGCCTAGGAGGTCTAGGCGCCCTAGGAGCTAGGCTGTCGCCCGACTAGCGCCTAGCAATTTCTGCAACCATGCTATTTTCTTGCTGGCTGCCCACGACCGGAAGCTCGCCGAAAGAATTGAAGACTTTGTATGTGGTAAACTGTCATTTTTTAACTTTTAATTTGTAAAGCTCTAATATTTTTAATTTAGACTTGAATTATTTAATCATAACTTAGCATGGTTGTCTGATTACTTCATCCTCTTCACTTTTCATACTTCCAAAAGTCAGATACTAAGTTTAATTAATCTTTACCTATGCTCCATTTAATTTTATGATCTTTTGTAAATTATATATACTACATGTCTATTTTATATATGATTTCATAATTATATTATTTTTCTTCATTGTTCTTGTTTTTTTACTGGGAATCTCAATTTGATTTAGTGGATAGTTAACTTTTTTATTAATAACATGGATAATTACAAGAACACCTTTGAGGTTTGGGCTAATTACAAAAAAAAAAAACATAACCCTCAAGTTTTGATTTTGTTCTAAATTTAAGGGGTAATTGGAATATTTCCAGAAATATTATGTTTAATTTATATTTCTTGTTGGATTTTGTAGATTATGGAGAGATATTTTCGAAAAAGAGCTCTTGAAGAAAATATAACTGTAGAAAACACAAATTGAATTTCAAAAAGCATAAATAATGCATCAGAGGCTACAAATACTTTTGAGGATGGTTCAAACACAATTCAGAAAAGCTCAAGTATGCTGGAGGAATTCACTGATGCATAACTTCCCAATGATCCCGGACTTAGGATTCTAATTGCAAACTACAATCCTAAAATTAGAGATCAAGTTCGAAGAATATATTTACAAAAAGGTCCTTGCTAACCTATGGATCATGCATTCCCAAAATACAAATTTGGAGCAAGCGCATACTTTAGATTCAACTCTAGTTTTCTGAATTTGGTGAATGGTTGGGCTATAATATATCAAAAGATGCTGCTTATTGTCTCTTTTATTATTTATTCAAATCAAATAAAGGAAAACAATTAGTAGGCAATGCGTTTGTTAGCGAGGGATTCACTTATTGAAAAAATAAAAAGAAACTTACAACTAACATTGGGCATTATGATAGTGAGCACAATCAAGCTCGAATGAAGTGTGAAGCATTAATGAACCAATATCAACATATTCAAATAGTTTTTCACAAGCAATCAAAACAGGCAAATGATGATTATTGAAATCGTTTGTATGCATCGCTAGATTGTACTCGAATTTTGTTGCAACAAGGATTAGCTTTTTGGGGTCAAGATGAATCAAAAAGTGCATGCAATCCAAGTAATTTTAAACTTTCATTGTTGAACTTTTTGGGTGATCATAATGATGTTATTAAAGGCGTGATATTGGAAAATGCTCCTAAAAATAACAAGTTAACATCAACCGACATTCAGAAGGATTTAGTTAGTGCTTGTGCTACTGAAACAATAAATGTTATCCTGAAAGATCTTAGTGATCCATTATTTTCCATTATAGTTGATAAATATCGTGATGTGTTGACAAAGGAAAAAATATCAATTGTTTTACGTTATATAGACAAAATTGAACATATAAACAAATGTTTCATAGGGATTGAATATGTCACTAGTACCATAAATCTCACTTAAGGCTGCCATTGATAAGGTGTTTTGTAGATATAATTTGAGGATATCAAAAGATTGAGAGGGCAAGGATATGACGAAGCTAGTAATATGTAAGAGAAGTTTAATGGTTTTAAAAATACTTATTTTAAAGGAGAACCCATGTGCTTATTATATACATTATTTTGCTCATCAACTTCAACTAGCTCTTGTGGCCGTGACAAAGAAAAGTATTCCAGAAAGTTTTTGTGTTGTTAGTGATGTGGTAAATGTTGTTGGAGGATATTGTAAACATTCTGATCTTCTTCGAGAAAAAACATTCAAACTTTATTGTTGAAGGATTGAAAACATGTAAGATTTCAAGTGGTCGAGGACTTAATCAAGAAAGTAGTCTTCGGCGTATATGATTCCCCTTCTTCTAATCAAAAGTTAGAGGCATTTAATTTGTCAAAGTCGATAGATTCTTTTGATTTTGCATTCAATTTACACATGATGAGAATCATATTAGGAATTTCAAGTGAGTTGTCATAAATTCACAGGCACTACAGTTGAAAGGTTAGGATTTTGTTAATGCAATGGATTTGGTGAAAGTTGGCAAGCGACGACTTCAAGTGTTGAGAAAAGATAGGTGGGATTCATTTTTAAAATATGTTTGTAATTTCTGTCAAAAGCATGATATTGATTTTCTCAAAATGGATGATATGTATATGCGCAATGATATTCGTGGTCATCCATAACGTAATGCACCAAAGTTGACAAATTTACATCACTATTATGTGGATTTATTCTATGATGTGGTTTCAACTATAAGAGTTGTATGACCGATTCTTGGAGGTAAGCACAGAGTTACTGCTTTGTGCAACTTGTTTGTGTCCATAAGATTCGTTTTGTGCATTTGAGAAGAAGAGATTGATTCAACTTGCCGAGTTTTACCCACAAGATTTTTCAAGAACAAATATCAATAAGCTTCATGATCAACTTGATACTTATATTTTTGATATGCGTTCTAACAACACATTTAAAGAGTTGAAAAGTGTGGGTGATCTTGTAGAGAAGTTAGTTGAGACAAAGAAAAATAAGCTATACCATGTTATTTATAAGCTTTTGACTTTGTGGTTAATTCTATCGGTTGCCACTGCTACGGTTGAAATAGTGTTTTCTACGATGTGCTTTGTGAAGAATAAATACGCAACCGAGTGAGTGATGAGTGGATAAATAATTGTCTTATTTGTTATGTAGAAAGAGATATATGTCACAAACTTGATAATGATGTCATTGTAAAGCGGTTTCAAAGTATGAAAACCCGCAAAGAATTATTGTAAGGTACGACTTTCAGATATAAATTTTTATTGAAATATATTTTAATTTCTATTTTTTGAAATTTTGGCTCGACACTCGCCCCATTAAAATGAAAAAATATTTGACCGCACAGACCCAAAATCCTCACTACGCCCATGCAACCACAACTAGAGCATTGTATGTCACATTTCAATATATAGGGAAGAACTTATGCAAATATTGTAATGGGCTCAAATATTCTATTTTATTTGTTTTATTTTACTTGTATATTTAGTTTTTTATTTTTTTTAAATTTATGATATATATATATATATATATTATGAAAAATTTCATGCAATTAAGTCGCATGTTCCACTACAGAAAGTGGAATACAAATTGAATATATATTTAGATTATTGTTGTACCAGCTAGGCACATACACCCGACCTGATGTAAAAAACCAGAACCTACCAAGCCTAACTTGATCGTATCACATGAGAACCAAGAAGGAGACAATTTTGAGTCCCCAACCTGTCCGTCTCTCCCTGAACTTGTAGTTAAATTGGAAAAACCCTAATTCATAGAATACCCTGTTGTTTGGGTGGTTTACTGTTTACAAGATGTGGCTAAAGTGTTTGGAGAAACAAGACATGATAAATCATGGCTTGTATCTAATACAGTGCTCGTTCCTAAGATATAATGACTTTACTGTTTTGACTTGCCACCAACATTTGCAAATATCGAAACTACAGCGAACTAAAGTGTTTGAAACTTTCAAGCTTTGAAAGGAATGATATCAATATGCTGTAATACAATGACTCAATTTTAGGCTTGTAATTTTGTGCCAGATTTTATCTACAGGGGCTTGTATATATAGGCATCAAGGTGTCCGATGAAAAAGACATGTCTTTTGGCTAAAAAAGATATGTCTACAGCCGAAAAATATACCGGTTGCTTGAACAGGTGCATCAGTTCGAACGTGCACGTTCCCGCACTCCTGCACCCGCATCTAATTATGCCCACGACCCATGGCTGGGCCGAGCCGAGCCAAGCCGGCCAGCGGGCAGGTGGCGGCGGCGAGCACGCGTGTGTTTTTTGAGCCAAACCCACAAGCATGAAAGTCATCACCCCTTTAAAAACTTTGATGCCCCAAGGGCCCAAACCTAATTGTCCAACTTTGGATTTATAAATTGAGCAAACTTTGGCTTTCTACTCTATGTGGGATGAAGCTTTTCTCCTTCCCCACATTTTCCATTTACATACCATTTCCTAGTTTTAAGTGACTAACTTCTAGCATTAATTTCTCATTCACTTGGAATTGGTTTTGAGAAATTCCAAATGCCAGACTCATCTACTCACTTACTAGAATTTTTAAAAATAATTTAATTCTATTTTTACCAATGGAAACCACTTAAATATTTGGTCAAAATTGGGTTAACATCCAATTTAACACACCAAATTCCAACAATCCCCCACATGAATGAAATTAATGCATGCGTGTATGCAGATTCGCTTGAAAGTCTTGACGAACTATTATTGCATCTGGATAGGTAGCTTGTGGCTTTGAACCTTCCTTAGTAAAATACTATCGGATTTACTAGCTGCTTAGTGATGCGATGTCTTGAACTACTCAGTCGTTTGTGTAAACCGAGACAACAATACTTACACAATAACAATTGAAACACTTGTTGTTCTCACATTGTGTCCATTTTGGCCCTGGACCATATCTTAGATTCATAAGTATTTCTTTGAAGCAACCATTACTTCTCACTTATATAGGTGATCTCTTATTGAAGAGTATCATGTCATACTCCACCTTTCGGTATAGGAATCATTAAAAGTCTTAAACTTAACCTCACCACATTCAGCAGGTTTCTATTTCACTTGGAAGTTTCGGGAATGAGCTAACACATTTTCCAAGTGTTCTGCTGAACATTCACAACTTAGTTGTCCCATTGAACCAAGGTCTTAGGATCTCCAATTCACAAGGTTGGGTTACAGTTATTAACATTCTTTATTTATGGATTTTAAACCCATTCCCCTTAACAATTTATACAATTGATCTCGATTTATTCAATTTATACTTTGTGCCCTTCCAATTGCTGATTGACTATCACAATGTATCAAAACAGCATGCACCAACTTATTCCAACGAGGAATATCATCTAAGAAGTTTCTAAGCCATCTTGCTTCCTCTACAGCTTTATCTAAAGCAATGAACTCAGATTCCATAATAGATCGAGCTATGCACGTCTGCTTAGAAGACTTCCATGACACCGCTCCTCCATCTATTGTGAAAATATATCCACTTGTGGACTTGGAGTATTTTGTGTCTGATATCTAATTGGCATCACAATATCCTTCTAATACTGCTGGATATCTTGGATAAAGTATTCCATAGTTTATGGTACACTTTAAGTATCTTGTTGGGAAATTTATTGTTTAGATTTTTATGAATGCCATGTAAAACTTAGAATAGGAAGTTGGCACCCAAATTTTTGTTGTAAACGCATTGTAATAAATAGGGCTGGTCAAGTGAGTTAAGTCGCTATGCCCAAACATGCAAGAAGACAATGGAGACTAGAAGGAAGACTCATTGCAAGACAATGAGTATGGCAAAGAAGAAAGACAGAACTCTCTTGAAGGAGCGGTGAGATGCAATGAGTGGAGTATCGGTCAAGTCAACTCAAGAAAAGCCAAGTCTCAAGTTGAAGTGACGGAAGAGTCATCCAATGATTGGAAGGCGACTCTAAGTCACCTGGGAAAGCAAGGAAATGCGGTCAAGTCGAGATAATCGAAAAGGTCCGTTGCACGAAAATCAAGAGAATTCTTTTGAAACAAGTAATATCTCCATGCTACCTTTCTCGAAGTGCTCGATCCCTAAAGCGTGCAAAAGGAATAAACCAATGGGAAGCACTACACCGTGTCGAAACTCGAAAGGCCGGAGAACAATTCATACGAGGAAATGGCAATTCCAAGGATCGCAACAAGACAAGCCAACAACCACAAGAGACTTTCAAAAATAAGCCTATCTCTTCAACGGGCGATTTTTGAAAGATCACTATAAAAGACTCGAGGAATAACTCGAGAAAAGGTTACGGAGATTACATAGGTTACCTTGACCATACAAGCAAGAAAGAAACATTTTGTAACCTGAAATATTCTCAAGTTATTAAACGCAATCCTCAAGCCTACACTACGAAGAACATCAATCCAACACTCACCTGAAGGAAAGATAACTTCAATCGGTTGAAGAGGAAATTCTTGAAGAATCAAGGGGTCTACATTCCACGAAGGATTGTAGGAAGGTTCAAGAGTTGAACCAAGTCTTGAGCTTTTGGAGGGCTTAGTGATCAAATCCAAAGAGCTTGAGCAAGTGGGCTGTAGTAGCAAAGGCGCCTGCCCTGTGAAGAAGCTGAGTCGTCGTGCGAGAAGCCACCGAGTGATCAAGGCGTCTCCCGGTGAGTCCCAAAGGATCAAGTCACCGTGTGATCAAGACTTGTATGCGGACTGTTACCACTTTGTATCTTGATCAATACCTAGTGGATTCCTCCGGGAGTTGGAGAAGAGAGGAGTAGAAGAATTACCCCATCTTGAACCTCTATAAAAACTTATCGTGTCTTTTACATTTTTACTTTAATTCTGCATCATATTTGCTTAATTCTGTGACATATTTGCTATCCATTAGATAATTTCTAAGTACTAAATCAAGCTTTAAATCTCTACTAAACCAAACTTAAGGGTGTTAAGTCTTCCAATAAATCAAACCACAATTGAGCTAACTCGGTCTTAACAATGAGTTATTCTATCAACAACTCGATCAGTCATTGAGTGACTAACTCTCTTGATTAACTAAATTGGTCATCCACCAGACACAAGCTGTGTAGTATCAACTCTGAACTTTTAAAAGGACTAAATCGAAAAATTTGGTAAGGTTTATTCAACCCCCCCTTCTAAACCTTACACTCACACCCCTTGGGACCAACATATCTAAATACCCTTGTCACGACTTTCTAGTGATCCTTACTTGGGTTACTTGTGAACCTACTTAGCTTACTCACTAAATATGCAATGCCTAGACGTGTACAATTCGTTAAGTACATCAGACTGCCAATTACCCTTGCATATTCCAGCTGAGAAACTGGTTCTCCTATATTCTTGGCCAAGTGTAGACTTAGATCTATATGAGTCTTAGCTGGAGGACTATTAAAAGCATTAAACTTTCTAAGTATGCTTTCGACATAATGGGATTGTGACAAGATAATTCCTTCTGAAGTTCTAGAGATTTTAATCCCTAATATAACATCAGATAATCCCATATATTTCATGTCAAAGTTCTTTTTTAACATGTTCTTAGCTTTCATGATTAAATCATGACTACTACCCATAATCAACATATCATCTACATAAAGGTTAATCATTTGTAGTACCTTTAATGTTGGCACACTTGTCACATTCCTTGATATTAAAATCGTTTGACTTCATAGTTGAGTCAAACTTTTTATACCATTGCTTAGGTGTTTGTTTTAGTCCATAAAGTGACTTAACAAGTTTACACACATTTCGCTCTTGACCGGGTGCAATGAACCCCTCGGGTTGTTCCATATAAATCTCCTCTTCAAGCTCACCATTCAAGAAGACAGTCTTCACGTCCATTTGATGTATCTCAAGGTTATGCAAAGCTGCAATGGTAATGAGAACACGAATGGATGTGATCCTCGTAACAGGAGAATATGTATCGAAAAAGTCATATCCCTCATTTTGTTTAAACCCTTTAGCTACCAAACAGGCTTTATAATTATCTAGATCCATCTGATTTATACTTCCTTTTAAGGATCCACTTGCATCCCAAAGGTTTGCAACCCGGTGGGAGATCAACCAACTCCCAAGTGTTATTTTGCATGATGGAATCTATTAATTATTGATAGCTTCTTTCTAGAGAGGAGCTTCTGAACTAGACAAAGCTTCTAGAATAGTTCTTGGTTCATTTTGTAACATATAAGTTAGAAAATCAGGACCAAAAGACTTAGCTACTTTTGTCCTTTTACTGTGTCTTGGTTCCTGTTCATCATCACTTTGAGGTAACCTTGCAGTTTCATAAGTTCGTTTATTCGAACTTTCTTCTTTCCTTTCTTTATTCGGAAAGATATTCTCGAAGTTTACAACATTCCTTGGTTCAATGATCATGCCTTTATTTATATATGGAATAGTTGACTTGTGCACTAAAAAAATGATATGCAACACTATTGTTAGCATATCCATTGAAAACGCAATCGATCATTTTCAAACCGATTCTAACTTGTTTCGCCTTAGGTACATCGACTTTAGCCAAACTCCCCCTCACTTTGAGGTATTTATATGATGGTTTACATTTTTTCCCCTCACCATTTGATTAAGGTGAGTAGGGAGCCGTCGTTTAATAAATTATACCCACTTCCGAGCAGAATTCTTCAAACGGAGCAACATATTCTCTGCCTCTATCACTTCAAATCATCTTAATTTTCAAATTAAGCTGATTTTCAACTTCATTTTTATAAGTTTCAAAAGATATACATAGCACTATCTTGTGCAATCGTCAATAAACGTTATAAAGTACTTTTTTCCACCTCGAGTTTGCACAAGTTTAAATCACACACATATGTATGAATAAACTCGAGTACTTCTCGTTACCGAATGAAACAACGCTTTAGCCAATTTTGCTTCAACACAAATTTCACATTTGTCTTGTGAATTGGTTTTAAACATAGATATTTATTCCAAATTCACTAACCTTTTAATTGTGTTGAATTTACGTGTCCTAATCTATTATGCTGTAAATTAGAACAATCCAATAAGTAAACAAAAGTAACATTTATATTCTTCGCCTCTTGGCGGAAAACAGACATTACAGACATTTAAAGAGCCTTTTATCAAGGTAGCCCTTACACGGAAACTGACCATTCTTGGTCATTATAAACTTTTAAGACTCAAACACTAGTCTAAACCCGGCCTTACTAAGCAAAGGACCAGAAACTAAATTCTTGTGGATATCCAGGACATGCAATATATCCACAAGCGTAAGCTCCTTTCCGAAAGTCATCTTGAGCACAACCTTTCCAAGCCCCACGATGTTGGAAGTGGAAGAGTTTCCCATGAAGAGCTTCCTTCCATTTACCGGAGTGTAGGAGGAGAACATCTCCTTGTCGGCATAACTGTGACGAGTAGCCCCGATATCTATCCACCACTCCCTTGGGTTATCCACCATATTGGCTTCAAACACAATGGCGGTAAGATCGAGCTCCGACATGTCTATTGGTACAGACTTGTTCTCGATCACATTGGCTTGTTGTTGGTTGCCACTTTGATTGCCCTTTTTAGGGTGTCGACAATCTTTGGCCATGTGGTTCGGTTTGCCACAGTTATAGTAATTCCCCTTGAATTTCTTGGCCTTTCCCTTATCTTTTCCGGAATGCTTTCATTTCTTGCTAGTGCTCGATTCAGAAAAATTAGCCTTGGCCTCCATTCTGGACTTCTTATCGGTATCGCACTTCGTATTTTCGATTGTCTTCCTCAATTTAAAGCCGAACTATTAGATCCTCAACTCCCATTTCTTTTCGCTTGTGCTTGAGGTAGTTCTTAAAATCCTTCCACAATGGCGGCAATTCTTCGATTATTACAGCCACTTGGAAAGGCTCATTCAGAATCATCCCTTTAGACATTAAGTCGTGAAGTATGATCTGAATCTCTTGCACTTGGCTGATTACCGTCTTAGTTGACACCATCTTGAAATCCAGAAATTTGCCGATAATAAATTTCTTTGTGCCGACTCTTTGGATGTTTTGAACAAACTATAGACGTTATAGAGGGAGTCGTCTAGCCCGTTTAAAATATAGTTCTGACAAAGAAAACCGCTGTTATGCCAAGCATCCACAACAATTCCCCGTTGGTTGTCGGATTCTTCATCGCCAACGGTAGGGGGTCCCCTTCAGAAAACGAGACATACCCAAGATAGTGAGGTAAAAGGGCATATTCTGTTGCTAGTGTTTGAAGTCAACGCCGCAAACTTTGCCGGTAGGAGCATTAGCCATTGGAGTGAACGAAACGAATGCTATCGTCTTGAAAATAGAAAAGAGATTTCGTCTTGCGATTGTTGTTTGAGTGGTTTACTGTTTACAAGATGTGGCTAAAGTGTTTGGAGAAATGGGACAAGATAAGTCGTCGCCTGTATTTAATACAGTCTCCGCAAGACGAAATCCCCCTGTATTCGAAGTGCTTACGGTTCAGGCGCTGTTCTAAGATACAACGATTTTATTATTTCAACTTAGCAGAACTTGCAAAAGTCGAAACTACAGCGAACTAAAGTGTTTGAAACTTTCAAGCTTTGAAGGGAATGATATCAATATCTGTAATGCAATGACTCGATTTTAGGCTTGTAATTTCATGTCTGGTTTCATCTGCAAAGGCCTTGTATATATAGACATCAAGATGCCTGATGGAAAGGACATGCCTTTTGGCTCGAAAAGACATGTCTCTGATCAAAAATGCACTGGTTGCTCGAACAAGTGCATCGGTTCAAGCGTGCGTGTCCGTGCACTCCCGCGCACGTCTAATTATGTTCCTTTGTCGGTATGCGTGCGTGCGTGCGTGCACGTGGCCTCACGGCGTGCGCGTGCGCTCCGCGCACCCGCACCCTAGTTGGATTTAATTAATTAATTAAAAATAAAATAATTAATATTTTAAATAGGATTTTAAATAAATTTGGTCCAAAAAGTATAAGGGCCTTGAAGCCCAAGCCCAGGCCCCCGGCCCAAACCGGGCTGAGCCGAGCTGGCCGATGGGCGGGCGGCGGCGGTGCACATGTGAATTTTTTACTAAACCCGCAAGCATGTAGGCCCTCACTACTTTAAAAACTTTGGTGCCCCTAGGGCCCAAACCCCATTGTCCAACTTGGGATTTATAAATTGAGCAAACTTTGGCTTTCTACTCTATGTTGGATGGAGCCTTTCTCTTCTCCACATTTCCAATTTTCCATGCTATTTCCTAGTTTTAAGTGGCTAACTTCTAGCATTAATTTCTCATTTACCCGGAATTGGTTTTGAGAAATTCCAAATGCCAATCTCATCTACTCACTTAGTAGAATTTTTACAAATAATTTAATTCTATTTTTCACTAATAAAAATCACTTAAATATTTGGTCAAAATCAGGTCAATACCCAATTTAACACTCCAAATTCCAACATACTCAACATGAAAACTAAGATCTCAATAAAGTTAGACATTGATAGTTAATACCAGTCACATCCATCACTCAACCTTTCACTGTGACACCTTTTCTTCAGGATAAGGGGATTAGTTGGACTACCTCTCCTTGTGAATGATTGCACCTATATCCGACATGCTCAGATCGTCACAAGTAATTTATTCGCATTTTTGTTCTTTATGTCTCCCAAAATTTAATACATATAGTCTTTTAATATACAAAATATTTTTCTTTGTTCAATACGTCGAATATCTAATATCCCGACGTCAACATATATATGCACGCGTGAAATGCTTATTATATAGAATTTTATTTGTACTCGTAGGCCTCATATAGGAATTTTGATTGGGCCTAATTCAGTTAGAACTGCCAAATAGGTATGGCCGACTCGGTACTAGTCTGCCGGGATAAAATTCGACTGGGCCGCCATTTTGAAGGCCAAAGTCCGACTCAACTCATGAAAATACACATGAAAAATTGGGTGTACAAGGTCAGGATTTCGGACCTAATGGGCAGGGTTAAATAGACCCGATTCTTTTCGGCCAGCAATATCACAATATCACCCGATCCTATCACTCACCGGACGCTAATAATTTTGATAACTCTAAATTCAATCTTAGAAACTTTGATTTCGTCCAAGATACAGAATAAACCCGATCAAAAACCCAACAATTAAATGGGCCCAATCCTATGTTATATAGTTCAACTTTTTTCTCATTGTATTTAGGAATGGATATATAGCGAATGACAAAATTAACCCTTTATATAAACCTCTAATAATGATCTTGCACCCATATTTATATCAAAATTGCTCAAATCAATTAGACTGTGCAAACAAGCCATTTCTCAGCTTTTGGATTTTTGCGACAATTGTATATCAGTATATGCAGGGATGACAATTTTGCCCCGACCACGGATAACTGCTCTGGCCCGACCCATCTAGGTTGTCCCATGGTGTGTCTGGGTATTATTTCTGGTCTGTGGGTACCCGCCCCACCTAGCAAATTTATTCTTTTTAATATTTATTATATATTTTACATATATAATATATATTGTAATATAATTTTGATCTGTTAATATTATACCTAGAATTTATAAGTTGATAATAACAACTTTTATAAAGAATATTTTATAAATATATTTTTATTTTATTTTATTTTTTAAATTTTTTGTATTTGATTTTATTTAATTCGAGGCAGTACGGGTCGACTCACACTGCCATGTTATAGGGACAGGACAAGACAAGTATGTGTCTTTAAATACCCGTCCTGTCCCATTGCAATCCCTAAGTATATGCATCAGACATATTATTTGATGAGATACAATATATTGCAAGTGAATATAAGAATTTAATGTGGTTCTTGTTGCTTCAGATAAATGTAAGTATTTTGAGGGGGCAAAACTTAAGAAAAATTGATGAAATAGGTGGTTTTTTGAGGGATCCAACAAATTGCTCGTTGGCACAATAGGTAATTGCGCCTGAGCAATGGTTGGTGCATCGCCTATCGCGATAATAAAAAACTTTTTTCTAAAATTTTGAGTGGCTGGCGCATTTGTGTACTGCGCCAGCCTTTTTTAAATATAAAAAAATAAAAAATGGCCAGGCGCAATGGGCAGGTCCGCCTGACACGGAAAAAAGAGCCTGCCACACTAAAATTTTTCAAGTATGTCTTAACTGTTTTATATTAATTTTTATTTTATAATATGTTGTATGTTAATTTCATCATAATATGTTGCGTGTGTTAATTTATTTTACAGAATCTCTTCTACTTGTAACTTTATTGTATGTGTTAATATTTAGTAGACATTGTAATGCATATTTGTTTGCTGTATTTCATACTTTTGAAATAAATTTTAATACTTGTATTATTATTTATATAATGCTTGTCAAATTAAATATTAATATAAAAATTACTTTTAGTGTATAAATAATACCAGTATATATGTTCGACCGCTAAACACCTAAAATAAATATTGCAATCCTCGCAAGAGAATGAGATCAATTGTAGGGTAGCAAATTGATCACAAGTTGTCTCTCAAGGAAGACTTAGCCGACAAATAATTATTGCGCAATACAATTGACAGAAAATAAAACATAAACACTCTAACAAGATTTTTGATTTTAATAAACTAAAGAAAAACAAGTAAAATGATAAAATCAAACTAAACACGATTAAACTTGGAGAAAAAATATGGAAGAAAGTCTAGGATTTCATAATCATCTCATCAAACTTGCAAGCAGAATATCAAGTAATTGATCATGTGGTTAACAAATATAACAAACATGTAAACGTAAGGCCTAGATCTGATAACTCACATATTCACAGATTGGGGGCTATCCCAACATAATTTGCTCTTTTCATTAAGCCAAAGTTAGATAATACATCTCTGATTCATATCTAACCCACTGAATAAATTGAGTCCAGGAATAATATCTTCTCTCGATCTTAATTATGCCCTCAAAACAATCAAAAGTTGATTAACAATCAATTATCAAATAAAGCAATTCATTCAGAAAAGCAAATCGATCAGTCAATACTCATGCTTGTTTGTTTGAATCAAATCATCCTAATCCTAGAACAAGGAAATTAGTTCATGCTTGAGGATGAGATCATAATCTCAATTGAAGAAAATAAAACAATCATAAACATTATCTTGCAACAATAATAATAATCACTCAACCATTGAAATCAGACAAAAGAGATGAAAAAATATTATGCTTTGATTAAACCGTAAAAATAACTTCAATGGGAAGACCCAAGCAATCCCAATGTTGAAAAGTAAGAGAAAAGAGAGAAAACTAGAGTCTAAGAGTGTTAAGAAGTAAAGTGTTCGAAAATAAAGGCTCCCCAAGTCTTATTTATGAGCCTAGAATCCTAAACAAGGTGGAATACCAAAAATCGAAAGAAAATCGTGAATTTCGTGTTCATGAAGCCACCACGCGCGACTGCGCACCAAACTGCATGCCCGCGAATCGCCCAGCAACGCGCCCGTGCATCGCTCGTGCCTGTTCTGCCCCTGTTTGCGGTGCGCACCCGTGCACCCTCAAAATATTAGAATTTGGTCTTGATGTCTTCTTATGAATTGTAGCTCTATCTCTTAGCTTCCATAGCCACTTGAATGACCTCAATATCAATTTTCTAGAGAGAGTTATGGCCAAAATACCAAGACGTGTCATTTCCAAGATTCCGACAAATTATTTCCACTTGTACATGATTTTAACCCATCGTAACGTCTTCATTTGCATTTAGTAGTAGACATAGACATTGTAGAATTTTGTCTTAGCTTTCCAATGGTGTATGAATCATGTCAATTGGGCTTCGGATGCAAACGCTACGTCCTTGCAAAATTTTGTTCGACCGCTATACACCAAAACAAATCTTGCAATCCTCGCAAGAGAATGAGATCAATCGTAGGGTAGCAAGTTAACCACAAGTCGTCTCTCAAGGAAGACTTAGCCGACAAATAATTATTATGCAACACAAATAACAGAAAATAAATCCTACACACTCTAATCAAATTTGTGATTTTAATAAACCAAAGAAAAATAAGTAAAAAGACAAATTAAAACTGAACACAATTAAACCCGGAAAAGACGATATGGATGAAAGTCTAAGATTTCGAAATCATCTCATTAAACTTGCAAGCAAAATATCAACTAATTGATCACGTGGTTAACAAATATAACAAACATGTAAACATAAGGCCTAGATCTGATAACTCACGTATTTATAGATTAGGGCTTTCCCAACATAATTTGCTATTTTCATTATGCCAAAGTTAGATAATACATCTCTGATTCATATCTAACCCCCTTAATAAATTTAATCCATGAATTATATCTTCTCTGGATCTCAATTATTCCCTCAAAACAATCAAAAGTTGATCATACAATCAATTATCAAATAAAGCAATTCATTCAGGAAAACAAATCAATCAGTCAATACTCATGTTTGATTTTTTGAATCAAATCATCCTAATCCTAGAACAATGAAATTAGTTCATGCTTGAGGATGGGATCATAATCTCAATTGAACGAAATAAAACAATCATAAATATTATCATGCAACAAAAATAATAATCATCCAACAATTGAAATCAGACAAAAGAGATGAAAAAATATTACGATTTGATTAACCACAAAAATAACTTGAATGGGAAGACCCAAGCAATCCCAATGTTGAAAAGTAAGAGAAAAAAGAGAAAACTAGAGTCTAAAAGTGTTAATAAGTAATGTGTTCGAAAATAAGGGCTCCCCAAGTCTTATTTATAAGCCTAGAGTCCTAAATAAGGTGGAAGAGCCAAAAATCAGAATAAAATCACAAATTTTGTGTTCAGGAAGCCACTGCGCACGACAGCACGACTACACATTGCCCAGCAGCATGCCCGCGCATCACCCGTGCTTATTCTGCCCCTGTTTGCGGTGCACGATCGCGCTCCCTCAAAATGTTGGAATTTGGTCTTGATGTCTTCTTATAAATTGTAGCTCTATCTCTTAGATTTCTATAACCCCTTGAATGACCTCAATATCGATTTTCTATAGAGATTTATGGCCAAAATACCAAGATCTGTCATTTCCAAGATATCAATATATTATTTCGATTTGTACATGATTTTAACCCATCCTAACGTCTTCATTTGCATTTAGTAGAAGCATAGACATTGTAGAAATGTGTCTTAGCATTCCAATGGTGTATGAATCATGTCAATTAGGCTTTGGATGAGAATGTTACGTCCAAAATACAATGACTGCCGCAATTGCACGAAATGACTTTTTGACGTTTTTTGCTCCAAAACTTATTTTTTCCACCAAAAACCTATAAAATCAATAAAATAACACAACATAAGACTAAACACATGCAAATTCAAATAAAACACGCCAAAAATATGTATAAATCATCACACAAAACACACACAAAAACATGCAAAATAATATATAACTATATATTATATAAATAATACTCGTATATTTTAAAAATAATACCCGTGCACATATAAATTAATAAATAAGAATATGAATACCCATATTTAATATATCGATCATATACATATTGTAGGTCCCAATGGGTGTGAGTTAAGTCTACAAAGGGGGAGGGGTTTGAATAGACTTAACCAATTTTTCGATTTAAACACAATCGTAGTTTTTTGCAAGAAAACAAATAAGCCTCATGAGAGACAGCTGAGTCAAACTTCAGCAGGAGAGTTAACCACTCAACAGACCTGAGAGAGCTATTGATAGAGTAACTTAGCTAGATGAAGTTAGCTTATACAAATTCAATTTTCTTGGTTTTACAATGGAAGTCTTTACACATTTTATTGGTTATCAACACTTATAGTTTTTTTGCATGTTGTTATTAGTTGGATAGTAAATATAAAGAAAGTAAGTAAATTGCAGAATATAAAATGACATAATAATTTATCGTGGTTTTCTCTACTCCATTCTTCTCCTACTTCAGGAGGAATCCACTAAAGTAACAGTGACTTTGTTACAATAGTACAATAGTCCGAGTAAGCCTTGATCACACAACTGGCTTCACTCTTGGGACTCGGCTCTTCGTAAGGCAGCTGCCTCACTACTTTAGCTCTTCAAATCTTCCAAACTTGATCACTTCGCCCCTTTTCAGATTTGAACCAGGTTCGAACTAGAACCTCACTGAACTTCTTTCACCTCTTGGAAGAACATACCCTTTGTTTTTAAACAATTTTCCTCTTCAACTTGAAGAATATCTTCTATCTTTCACAAGGTTGTGTTGGATAAAGTTTCTTCAAATTTCAGGCTGAGGATTGTAGGAATCTCTTGCTTGAGAGAGTATTGCAGATTGCTTGGTTTCATGTTTAAATTTTTTGCTCTCTTCTGTGTTTCTCTCTAAAAATTCCTCAACCTTTTATATTGAGAATTTGAAATTTGTCCATTGAAGAGATAGATAAATTCAAACGTACATTTCTTGTTTGTTGGCTTGTCTTGTTCTTGCAACATTTGATGTTGACCCAAACTTTGCACTTAGTACCTATAGGCGTCTGAAACAAACCAGAGTTCCGCAAGCATTCCATTGGTTCATGTTACTTGCACTCTTTCAGCAAGTCAACTTTAAGGTTGCAGGTTTGTCTCCTTACCAAAATGGGTAAGTCTTTGACTTTTTCGCAACGGACTTCTTAGCTTCCTCTAAGTCCTTGACTCTCTTTACCCCATAAGTTAAGTTTCCTCTTTCATTTCTTGGATGACTATGATGTAAGTCTTATGAAAGACACAACTGATGTACTTCACTGAAGCACTTCTTGATCACTCAGCTGCGACTCAGCTGATTCTTCTCTGCATTCTTCAGCAAGTATTCAATATCTTTAACTTAGCTGTTTGACGACTCAGTTATTTTTCTAACTATTACAAAGTTGAAATTGCATACAGAAATTGGGGTGCCAACAGTCTAATACTAAGTTTTCTAAGCATCATCAAAATCTATACAATAAATTTCTAACATATATCCATATATATAATTATTATATTTGTTATATTGTTTTACTTTGGAGGGAATATTGTGCAAACTGGCTATGAAGTTAGATATGACCGTAATGCAATTGGTGCTAGGAGGATTACTCGTAGAAGGAATCTTTCGAATTTGACTGAAATATTAATTTCAATAACGGGGGTTGATGTAAGTCAATGGAAGTTGAAAGTTTGAGCTAAATATTGTTATAACAATGTGTGGAACTGTTTTAATTACAAATGATGAAGTTTTATGGTCTTTTCTAGACCCATTAGTTGGAATTGAGTTTTTTTTATCTGTTCGTCGATTTAGAGCCCATAATTCAGAATGCTGATATGAATACCGTAACTCCCCAGTTTTACAAAATAAAAATATTCCGACTTTTATAAAAACATTGTTATAAAAAAAACACGATTTTTTAACAAAATAATTTAATAACACTAAAGATTTAAATATAATAAATACCAGTCACTTTACTAATGAAATATTATCAAAATGTTCCATGAAATAAATAAAATTTATCCAAAGTTAAATTTGATTTTCATCCATCACTGGCATATCTCTAGCCTGACTCCTTAATCTGAAAAAAATATGAAAATGAAGGGGTGAGCTTCCACTTGCTCAGTAGGGACCAACTTTTGTCAATGTATAATAAATTATACAAGCATAATGATGAATAATAAAAAATATGATTCCTCTATAATTTTTCCTCTGAGTGTACAGTTAATAAATTTTTAGCACATCGGGCTTAACCCGAAGATCAACTTTGATCCGGACCTATTTACGGTCCCTGGCTAATAATTTATAATTCCTCTTGCATATCACATATAATTGAAAATACTCACATGAAGAATTATATAAAGACAAAAATTAAAAATCCCTACCTCAATTGTTTCTGTTATTCCTTGAAATGAATAAAATTATTCTAATCCTCTTGATTCTCGATTCCCACATAAATTATAAAATTATAATTAATAAACTTATTTAATAAATTTGAATGGTATAGATAAGAAAATTTTCATATTGAAAATAATTAGAGAATTTGGATTTTTGGGCTTAAAAAACTAATAACAAGGTTTGGGCAAAAATCCCCCAATTAAGCCTTTTAAAAATATTTAAATATTTTCTTAAAAAAAATCCAAACACCAAAACAAAACAAAACCCTATTCCCCCCTCCCCCTAAACTCACGCCCCTTCCCCCAATCTCTCTCTTTTTCTTTTCCTTTTTTTCTTTTTCTCTTCCTCACCCATTTTTTTCCCGTCACTCTCGCTGCACTTCTTCTTCTTTTTTTTTTGTTTTCTTTTTCTCTCTCTTTTTCCCTTTCTCTTCACTTCCAGCAGACTCCCTCAACACTCTCCTCCATATCACTTTCTGCCATCTTCTCCTCCCACACACACACAACCCCCTGCCCTATACACTTCACGCCACCTCCACCAGATACCACCACAGACGCAGCGGCGAACATCTGGAAGAGGACGGTGGCGGTGGATGGCGGTCGAGAAGACCTACGGCTACCCACTTTCTCTCATATTTTATGTATGTATGGATATTGTTTTTTTCAAAAATCATTTGTATATTTGCTGAATGTTTTGGGATAGAAACTAATTTATTTGAAGAGAGTTTTACCTATCTTGAACTTGTTGAGGGATTTATGTAAGAATCTGAGAATGGAACTAACAATTTATAGGAATTCTGGAATTGATGATTGAGAGTTAAGTTCTTACATTAAAAATTATAACCCTCCACCTTTCATATCATTTTCATTAAGTTTGAGCCCTTCAAAATTCATAACTGAAATTTTCATTAAAAGTGGCTAATTAAATTATGGTTTCTGAATCTTAAATTAAAATCTGAGTAGATAAGATTTAAGGGTTAGAAACCCTAATTTTAATTTCTGTCCTAAATTATGAAATTAGGGGTTTGATCCCCAATTGAATCTAATTGTGAACCCTAATTGTAAATATATCCCTAATTTTTGTGGATATTGCATCCTACACCCCTTAAAATTAACGCAACATCTTTATTTCTTAGTTTGTTAATTTCTAAATTATAGTTCACGATGTGACTTGGATCGTGAACATATTTTCTCAGCATCGGAACATGAAAAACATTATGCACACTCGACAAACTTGATGGTAATGCCAATTGATAAGCCAAATCTCCAATACGAGTAAGGATTTCAAACGGTCCAATGTATCTTGGCTTCAATTTTTCCTTTTCACCAAAACGAATAACACCCTTTATAAGAGCCACTTTTGAAAACACTTTTTCTCCTTCTTCGAATTGTATATGCTTTCTCCTTCTGTCAGCATATGACTTTTGTCTATCTTGGGCCATTCTGATTTGATCTTGTATTTTGGCTATCTTTTCTACAGTCTCCTGAATCAGATCTGGCCCCAAAACTTTCTTCTCACCAACCTTATTCCAATACAATGGCGATCTATATTTTCGTCCGTACAATGCTTCATACGGAGCCATCCCAATCGTCGATTGACAACTATTGTTATAAGCTAACTCCACTAAAGGCAGTAAAGTCTCCCAATTACTTCCCAAATCAAGCACACAAGCTCTCAACATATCTTCTAATATCTTTATCGTCCTTTCAGACCGTCCATTTGTATCTGGATGATAAGTTGTACTGGATTTCAATCTTGTGCCCATTTCACTTTGCAGACTTCTCTAGAATTTCGATGTAAATCTTGTATCTCTGCCTGATACAATAGACACCGACACTCCATGCAATTTTATTATCTCCCTTATGTAGATCTGAGCATATTGTTCCATATTGTACGTCATTTTGACCGGTAGAAAATGAGCCAACTTAGTCAACCGATCTACTATAACTCAAACAACCTTATTTCCTTTATATGATATTGGAAGTCCTACCACAAAATCCATTGTTATATGTTCCCATTTCCATTTTGGGATTTCAAGTGGTTTTAGCAAACCGGAAGGCCTTTGGTGCTTGGCCTTCACTTGTTGACAAGTCAAACATTTCTCTACAAAATTTCCAATATCTCTCTTCATACTTCTCCACCAAAATATTCCCTTTAGATCTCGGTACATCTTTATACCCCAAGGATGAGCCGTGTACAACGTACAATGAGCTTCTTCAAGAATTTCCTTTTTAAGTTCCTCTTCTTTAGGAATACACATCTCCCTTCATAAGTTAAAACACCATCGTCTGTTAAAAGAAACCCCTTAACACTCCCTTTTTGGGCTCGTTCCTTCATTTTGTTCTGAAATTTATCCCGAGGTTGAGCTTTCTTAATTCTTTCCTTTAAAGTAGGTTGCACCACTAAAGATGTTAATATTGTTTCCGTACTCTTTGGTGGTACGACTACCTCAATCCTTATTTTGGCAAACTCTTTCACTAGTGCTTCTTGTTCAGCTATTAAACTCGATCTTTTTGTTTGATATATGTTTTATCATGATTTTGATTATTTTGTTTTTAAAGAGTTTTTACACCAAAACAATGTTTAAAAATGTTGTCCAAATACTCCCGATTGTTTTAAAATGTTTTTACTAATTTTTCAGAGCATTTCTTGAAGTTTATTTTCGACAAAAATTGGACAACACTTCTGTCTCGTGCTCGACCGGTCGCCCTATAGGGCAACCCGTACCTGAAGATGTGTGTTGAACATAGAAAATGAGACTGAAGCAAAAATCAAGAGGTCGACGCACAAAAATCAAGAGGTCGACTGGGCGTCGACCGGTCGCCCCATGGTCGACCGGTGCCTGAACGTTCTTGTTCTTCTCTGTATTACAAAAACTCACAAGGGGGACCGATCCAACACAGGGTCGACCGGTCGGACCCCCCGTCGACCGGTCGCCCTGTGTAAAAATATGGTTTTATTTTCAAACGTCTATTTCTACGCGACCAGTCGCCCTAATGTTTTGATACCAAATTCTGACCGTTGTGCAGCAGACCAACTTTCCTTAAATTGAGGGATTGATTTCTAACAGCTATATTCTTGATTTTAATTATATTTTTCTGTAGATTTTCAATCCCCAAGAGGAGCCTATACATGATTAATCATCTCCTATAAATAGAGGAAGATTTGAAGCAACAAGAGAACCAATAGAGATACAACACAACAAGACACATACAAAGCAAACACTTGTTCTTTCATTGTCTATATTCTTGTTGTAATTTGCCTAACTTATCACTTTCACATCTCGAGGTCTAGGCTTTATTTCTTGATTACACTTGCACTCAAAATTGTATCATTCATTATCGAGTTGTAATCTTGAATTTGTGGTCATCATTCAACACAAGATATCCTTGTGAGTGTTCTTGTGGTAAGAACACACTTGGATGATCTAGGTGATAAGTGCAAGAAGATTGTGGTGATCTTCTTATTGAAGAGTGTGGTGCTCTTTGAGGTGTTGAAGAATTTGGTATCCTTCAAGTCGGAAGATTGTGGTAATCTTCACAAGGTGCCGTTGAGGATCGTGGTAATCTTCAAGTGAGATTGTGGTAATCTCTAAAGAGGTGTTGTAAGGTGTTGTTGTATTAATTGTGGTAATTAATAAAACCTTTTTTTCTTTTTGAAATCCATCCCGGAGATACTGGGGTGGTAGAGGATTAGGCCTTAGGTGCGTTGAACCTCTATAAATCGATGCGTGTTGTTTATTTCCCGCACCTTTATTCTTGTCTTGGCTTGTTTGTATTTAAAAAGAGGGCATAATCGAGAAAATAGAGATTATCTATTCACCCCCTCTAGATTATCGTAGCCGCTTGGACTTACACTTTCTCCTTTGGTTTTACGACTTAGAGCATCAACAACTACATTAGCTTTCCCAGGATGGTAGTTGATGGTAGAATCTTTAACCAATTCTAGCCACCTCCTCTGCCTCATGTTCAACTCTTTCTGAGTAATCAGATACTCTAAACTTTTGTGGTCAGTGAAAATTTCACACCTTCCTCCATACAAATAATGCCTCCAAATCTTTAAGGCAAGAACCATAGCAGCTAACTCCAAATCATGTATAGGGTAGTTCAATTCATGTGGCTTTAGTTTCCTTAAGGCGTAGGCAACCACTTTGCCATGCTGCATCAATACACATCCTAATCCTTGTTTAGACGCATCGCTATAAATGATAAATTCCTTAGAGGGATCACGAATTGTCAAAACTGGTGCAGAGGTAAGTCTTTGTTTTAATTCTCGGAAACTTTCCTTGCATTTCTCCGTCCAAATAAAATTTCCTCCTTTTCTAGTCAGTCGGGTCATGGGTTCAGCTATTTTTAAAAATCCTTCGATAATACCCTGCTAAACCCACAAAAATGCGAACTTCACTCGTATTCTTAGGAGCCCTTCATTAATTGACTGCTTCGACTTTAGTTGGATCTACTTCAATTCCTTGAGCAGTAATCACATGCCCAAGTAATACAACTCGATTAATCCAAAATTCACACTTCTTAAATTTTGCATACAACTTCTCTCTGCGAAGTGTCTCCAACACTATTCTAAAATGTTCTTTATGTTGTTCCTCATTCTTAGAATACACCGGTATGTCATCTATAAAGTTTATGACAAAATTGGTCCAAAAATGGATGGAAAACTTGATTCATTACTTCATGAACACTGCTGGTGCGTTACTCAATCCAAAAGGCATTACTACGAATTCATAATGCCCATAACGAGTTCTAAAAGCCGTCTTCAAAATGTCACTTTCTTTAATTCTCAATTGGTGATATCCGAATCTCAAGTCAATCTTAGAAAAAGTACTGGCACCCCTTAATTGATCAAATAAGTCCTCAATTCTTGGTAACGGGTACTTATTCTTCACGGTGATTTGATTAAGTTCCCTATAATCGATACACATCCTAAGTGACCCATCTTTCTTTTTGACAAAAAGGACTGGTGCTCCCCACGGAGAAACACTTGGTCGACTGAATCCTATATCTAGGAGTTCTTGTATTTGCACCTTGAGTTCTTGAAATTCTTTTGGTGCCATCATGTAAGGTGCCTTAGATACTTGCGCCGCTCTAGGTGCCAAATCAATTGAAAACTCAACTTGTCTATCTGGTGGAATTCATGGCAATTCCTTTGGAAATACATCCAAAAATTCGTAGACAATAGGGAATCTACAGGTGACGTCTCCGTCATCGAGGTACCAGTCAAGTTTACCAGATAACCTTGGCAATTTTCTTTTCTCAACATTTTCAATGCTTTCATTTCCGTTATAACTTTAGGCATATACTTAGACTTAACACCATAAAATTTTATTTCATTATCAGGTACTCTAAGTGTTATTTCCTTCTTCTGACACTTAATGTCAGTGTTGTACTTGCTAAGCCAATCCATGCCTAAAATTAAATCAAAATCCTCCATCCCAATGACATATAGATCAACTTCTAAATGTTTTCCCTTATATCCAAATTTACACCTTTATCCATGGAATTAGTAGTTATTAAATTCCCAGAAGGTAAACTAACTTCAGTAGGATCATCTACTTTAGCATTCTTATATCCAATTATGGCATGAAATTTAGCAGATATAAATGAGTGTGACACACCAGTGTCAAATAGTGCTAAAGTAGGTATTCCTGATACGGTTAACATACCTGTCATTACACATGGGTTCTGATCTGCTTCCTCTTGGGTCAAAGCATACATCCGAGTTTTTCCTCCACCAGTATGACCATTTCTGTTCCCAACATCCTTTAAAAGAGGACAATTAGTGGTCACATGTCCTGGCTTCTTATATTTGAAACATTTTCCTTGCCCAACCAGACATTCACCATAGTGGTTTTTCTTGAAATTAGAACATAGCGACTTATTATTTTGAGTATTTGGGTGGACATTCCCATCAGTCTTTACCTGCTTGTTCCGATTTTCATTCTTATTTTATTTTATCCCATCCCACTTCCTATTTTCAGATACCGTAAATGGTTTATGACCATTGTCATCCTCAACCAGGCTTGCATCTATTTCTTGTGCCCTTTTCACCATCTCAGAGTATTCCAAATCACCCTGAGCAGATAGTATACTGGACAATTGTGCTCGTAATCCCCTCCTAAACCTCAGTCACAATCTTGTTTCTTTGTTTGAAGTTTAGAAATTATGTCTCTTTCTGATCACGATACGATCGCGGGAAGAACTTGCCCATGACAACCTCCTTGAACCCATTCCAAGTCAATGCATCTCGTTCCTCTTCAGTTCTAGTTCTCCAATATCCTTCCCACCAATGATCAACGTCCTCAATTAGCTGAAAGATGGCACATGTGACTCTTTGCTCGTTAGTGCATCCAATGAGTCGGAAAATTCTTTATAAAGATCGGAATGATTCCTCCACAGCAGCTGGACCATCACGTCCGTTGAATGTAGGTGGATGATAATGGAGAAACCGTTCCATAGTGCTCGTGTTGTTATTATTGTTATTATTTTGCACTGCCCTGAGGAATTCGACAAGTACATCACCAACATGAGTGTTGGCTTGGTTTCCAACATTAGCTTGATTTTCATTGTTGGCTTGATTGCCATAGTTAGAAGAGTTATTCTCATTCGTACGGTTTCCTGTTCGGTTATGGGGAGCCATAATCCTACATGTATACATAATGCTTAACTAACGTAATAATCGAATATTGAGTCTTACTACAAACACAACATAAGAAAAATAATCGTAGACAAATAATAATAGACATAATATTAGATTTTTATTTATAATATTATTTCAACCCTTTAATAAGGATTTATTTGGATAGTAGGAAAATAAAGCAGATTTTTAATTAAACAATTCAAAAGTTCCGCCCCTCTCCCTCATTTCCATCCTCATTCGGATCCTCCTCTTCATCTTGTTTCATAGCCTCCCTTATATGGTCAATTCATTTTGCAAACAACCTAGAAGTGAATGCCCCATAGTTAATCTTGAGTGTGTAGTCTTGTGCGTCATACTTCACCATCGTTCCACACAAATATTCAGCCTTAGACTTCCATTTGGGTGATAACGAATCAACCACCTTGCGTGTAGGACCATATTGATCTGGAGCACCACTCAGAAAATGCAGATCATACCATTTCTGATGCATTTTTACCACGTAGGTTTCTATGTTATCGCTATCTTTGATTTTGTAATTAACGTAAATAGTTAGCTCATTCGAGATATTGTTAATTCTAAAATCGCGCACTCTTTTTCTAGAAGTGGGTCTTGGTGGAGACATCTATATTTGTAGTCATAATAGTTAACTATCATTTTTTTTACAAGGCAAATACATTATTATCTAATAATTAACATAAAATTGCACAATTTGCAAATGTAAACATGTATTACATCTAGCATATAAAAATCACATGTCATAAACAAGATGACATAATAAATTTTCCATATACCTTGAGGAATCCGGTAGAGATATGACGGCGATGGATGAATTTTAAATTATTTTGTCTAAAAAAATATTTTCTTCCCAACTCTATAGAATCATAGACATGCTCTGATACCACTGTTGTAATGCCCCAGTTTTACAAAATAAAAATATTCTGACTTTTATAAAAACATTAATATAAAAAAACACGATTTTTAACAAAATAATATAATAAAACTAAATATTTAAATATAAATAAATACCAATCACGTTACAAATGAAATATTATCAAAATGTTCTATGGCATAAAATAAAATTTATCCAAAGTTAAATTTGATCTTCATCCATCACTGGCATATCTCCAGCACGACTCTTTAATATGAAAAAAATATGAAAACGAAGGGGTGAGCTTCCAGTTGTTCAGTAGGGGCCAACTTTTGTCAATGTATAATAAATCATACAAGCATAATCATGAATAATAAAACATGTAATTTCTCTGTAATTTTTCCTCTGACTGGCCAGTTAATAAATTCTAGCACATCGGGCTTAACCCGAAGATCAACTTCGATGCCGGGCCTATTTACGGTCCCTGGATAATAATTTATAATTCCTCTTGCAAATCACATATAATTGAAAATACTCACATGAAGAATTATGTAAAGACAAGAATTAAAAATCCCTACCTCAACTGTTTTATGTTATTTCTTGAAATGAATAAAATTATTCTAGTCCTCTTGATTCTCGATTCCTACATAAATTATAAAATGATAATTAATAAACTAATTTAATAAATTTGGATGGTTTAGAAAAGAAAATTTACATATTGAAAATAATTAGGGAATTTGGATTTTTGGGCTTGAAAAACTAATAATAAGGTTTGGGTCAAAATTTCCCAATTAAGCCATTTAAAAATATTTAAATATTTTCTTAAAAACAAAAATCCAAACACCAAAACAAAACAAAACCCTATCCCCCCCTAAACTCACGTCCCCCCCAATCTCTCTCTTTTCTTTTCTTTTCCTTTCTTTTTCTTTCTCACCCAATTTTTTTTTCCCGTCACTCTCACTACCCTTCTTCTTTTTCTTTTTTTTTTTTTTCCCATTCTCTTCTCTTCCAGCCGACTCCCTCAACACTCTCCTCGATATCACTTTCTGCCATCTTTTTCTCTCACACACACACACACAACCCCCTGCCCCTACACTTCACGCCATCTCCACCAGACACTACCACAGACACAGAGAAGAAAAGCGGGAGAGGACGGCAGCAGCTGCCGGTCTGTGGTGGTGGATGGGGGCCGAGAAGACCTATGGCTACCCACTTTATCTCATATTTTCTATATGTATGGATATTTTTTTCGAAAATATTTGTATATTTGCTGAAATTTTTGGGATAGAACTGATTTATTTGAAGAGAGTTTTACCTATCTTGAATTTGTTGATGGATTTGGTGTAAGAATCTGAGAATGGAACTAACAATTTATAGGAATTCTGGAATTGATGATTGAGAGTTAAGTTCTTACATTAAAAATTATAACCCTTCACCTTTCATATCATTTTCATTAAGTTTGTGCCCTCAAAATTCATAACTGAAATTTTCATTAAAAGTGGCTAATTAAAATTATAATTTCTGAATTTTAAATTAAAAAATCTGAGTAGATAAGATTTAATGGTTAGAAAACCTAATTTTAATTTCTGCCCCAAATTATGAAATTAGGGATTTGAATCCCCAATTGAATATAATTGTGAACCCTAATTATAAATATATCCCTAATTTTTGTGGATATTATGAATACCTCAGTAGAACATATTATTAGTATGTCGAGTTTCTGAGAGGAGATAGGGTTTCTGACCTTTCTGTAGTTCCACAAGTTGTCGAAACCATTGCATCAGAACAAACGCATACACATGTTGGTGGATCTAGTAATGAAAATACCGATGTAGGAGATATATTTTGGGGATATGAACATTCAAATTCTGAATCGGATGAAAGTGTCTTTGATGAGGATACTGAAAGTGATGGAGCGGATGTTGTTGCATGGGGTGTGTATAACAATCAAACAGAGGCTCAACAACCCACTCGTTTGATGACAAATAATCGTAACATCACTGGTGGTAGTTATGGGATTAACATTGGAAATCTATTCTTTGAGTCAAGCTTTCTAGATATATGCGTTGACTCTATTGGTATTCCTTCGTCTGTGTAATTCTATGACTTTGAGACTGGTGTACTGAGTAAACGGATGGTTTTTAAAGATAAAAAACATGTGCAAAATGTAGTTATAGATTACTGTGCATTGGGTGAAACGAGAATTTAAGGTTGTTGAAAGCATACAAACTTTGTGGAAAGTTATATGCAAATATAATCCCGGAACTTCTGTAATATCTAGCTTGTCTTCCCAACAGTGCGACTGGTGGTTTAGAGTGAGTTTTAACAAAAAACTTTCCATGTGTAAGATCACCAAATATGGGCCTCCTCACTGCTGTTTAATGAATGCTATTTCTGTGGATTATGTTAATTTAGATAGAAATTTTATTGCAGATGGTTTAATGGGGATGGTACAATATGATCCATTTTATGTATTAAGTATGTCCAACAAAATACTATTGACGAGTATGGTTATAATATTTCATGTGATAAATCATGACATGCGATGAAACGTGTCAGTGAAAATGTGTATGGTACTTGGGAGACCTCGTGTTATTATTTGCCAAGGTATATGGAGACACTTAGGGGTGGGCATTCGGATTCGGGTTTCGGGTACCCGACCCGACCCGATTGGGTAATACCCGATCGGGTTGGGTATTTTATGTAAAATTGCGGGTACCGGGTACCCGATATCCGATATATAATAATTAGGGTCGGGTATAAAAAAAATACCCGACCGGGTATCGGGTACCCGATATATTAATACAAAAAAAAAGAAATTCCCAAATCACAAGTCATATTAGGTCAAACACTCAATAATCAACATTGTTTCAGCCGCTCTCTCTGTCAACACTCAAAAAAATTCCCACCGTCGCTGCCGCTCGCTCACCACCACCGCTGCCGCCGCTCACCACAAGCCACCGTCGCTCGCCGCTCGCTCACCACAAGCCACCGTCGCTCACCACTCGTCTCTCTGTCACACTCCATATCGCCACTCGCCGCTCGCCACTCGCCGCTCGCCACTCGCCGCACGCCGCTCGCCGCTTCGCCCTCCATCCTCCAGCGGACGGCGTCCACTGCTCCACGCGGCACGCACCACACGGCACACACTACCACCGTCGCTCGCCCTCCATCCTCCAGGCGGACGCCCTCCACGCACCACACACGGCCACCGTCGCTCCTCCCACCGGCCACCAGGTACTTCCAGGCTCCAGCTTTTTTTTTCAATCGTTAAGTGGGCTATTTTCTTTCCTGTTTGGGGATATTTGTAATTCTTGAATCTATCATTATATACAATACAGCCACCGTTAATTGGTTGTTAATTATTGAGTTTCCTGTTTAGTTGTATTATCATTAATTGAGATATAAATTGATTATTGTGTATCATGGTATGTATCAGGTTTGGGGAAATTACTAAGTCATTTGATTATTTGATTACTAAGTAATGGTCTCAGACTCACTCTGTATCAAATGATTATTATATAATTTGTTTCCATTTTAGTTCATGTTCCCGCACTTTGAATTGTTGCTTGAGTTTCTTGCACTTATTGTAATCTCACATCAAATCATACTTTCTGTATGTCAACTTCGCAATCGCAAAACCCATCTCAGTACATTTTGATCCATTAGATTATGATAGAGGTGTGGGAAGTGAATATATCCGAGAAGAGAGGGAAGATATGGAAGAGAGGGAAGAGAGGGAAGAAAGGGAAGAGGATGACACACCTACATCTAAAAAAAGAGCTAGAAAAGAAGTTGCATCTAGGTCTCAATATTGGCAACATTTTGAAAAAATCTTTTGTGATGTTGAAAAAGTACAAAAGGGTAGATGCAAATATTGTGGTAGAGAGATTAAGGCCGATCCAAAGATGCATGGAACTAAATCTCTAAAAAACTACTTTGATTCTTGCAAGAAAAAACCTCATGAAGTTGCAACTAGTCAAACCCGAATTGGATTTCAATCATCTACTCAGGGGGGTGATAATGAATCACGCATGGTTTCATGGAAATTTGATCAAACTAAAGTAAGAGATGCATTGAGGTATTGGGTGATTGTTGATGAGCTTCCTTTTAAAACAGCTTGAAAGCATTGGTTTTAAACACTTTATGTCGATTGCATGTCCTATGTTTGTCATCCCATCAAGAAGGACCATTACAAGAGACATCTATAAATTCTACATAGATGAAAGGGAGACTTTGAAGAACTTAATAAATAAACACTCTCAAAAAGTTTCCTTAACCATCGATACATGGACATCAATTCAAAGAGTGAACTATATGTGTCCGATAAAGACATTTCATTGATGATAATTGGAATTTGCAAAAAGCGGATCTTAAACTTTTGTCCAATTTCGGACATAAGAGCGAAGAAGTGGGTAAAGGGGTGGAAAAGTGTTTACTTGATTGGGGCATTGACAAAGTTTTTACAAGTGATTGATAATGCATCTTCTAATGATGGTGCTATTGCATACTTGCTTAAAAATTTGATAATTGGGGTTCAAATCTTCTGGGTGGGAAGTATGTCCACATGAGATGTGTTGCGCATATTGTGAATCTTATTGTGCAAGATGGTTTAAAGAGCAAAGATGAGCATTTGGCTATATCTCGCATTAGAGGAGCCGTAAGGTATGTTAGAAATTCTCCGGCTAGGTACAAAAGGTTTCAAGAATGTGTGACAATGGAAAAATTGGAAACCAATAAATTGTTGTGTTTGGATGTACCTACTAGATGGAATTCAACCTACTTGATGTTGGAGGCTGCAATATGCCTTAGAAGAGCGTTTGATGCTTACCGCAAGCGATCTTGCCTATCTAACTGATCTTTCAAAGCCACCATATGATGGCGTCCCTAATGATTATGATTGGGAGAGGGCTGGCTTATTGTTGAAATTTTTGGGCCATTTTTATAAGCTCACTTTGTGCATTTCTGGTTCATTATATGTCACATCCAACAGCGTGTTTCATGAAATAAGTGCAGTGGAAATACTTCTTAATCAATGGTTGGAGAGTGAAGACTTTGAGTTGAGAGAAATGTCAAGAAAGATGAAAGAGAAATTTGACAAATATTGGGGGTCAATTGAAAAAATGAACATGGTTATGTATTTTGCAGTGGTACTAGATCCACGTCGTAAATTTTTGTTCCTTAACTTTTCATTTGACTCATTGTATGGTGATGTTGCAAAGAGTAGGATGATGAAAGACAAGGTGAAGAAAGACTTCGAAGAGCTGTTTGAGGAATATAAGTTGAAATACGAAACTTTGGGAAATGCAACCCCAAGTTCAAGTTCTTCTACATGTAGTTCGAAGCAACATGTCAGTTCCTCGCAATCTTCATCTACAACCTTTCTGATAGATCAGTTTAATAGTAGATATAGGAGTGGAGGGAGAAGTGAATATGTGAAATCAGAGTTGGAGAAGTATTTGACTGATGAACTTGAGGAAGAAAAAGAAGGGTTTAGAATACTTAAATGTGTAGTATTATATTTATAATTAGTTGTGCAGAAGCTTAGGTATTCATTTTATAATCACAGGTGATGATCATTATATTATTTATATATGCATATTTTAGGTGGGAATGATTCCTAATTTAGTTTATGTTGTATTGTTGTGTATAGAATTATGGTTTTGTTTTTTGGTAATTAGATGGTGGCATAGTGCCTTTGCTTTTTGGATTTTAATTAAGAAAACAAAATGGAGTGATATTACATTTAAAGAACTACCCCATGTCCCCACCTAGATGCATTCATACAATTGCCAATTTTCCAAAAAAAAAAAAAAAAAAAAGCCCGAAAATATTACCCGCGGGTACCCGACATTTTCGGGTACCCGAAAAGTCGGGTACCCGATTTTTTCGGGTAGGGGTCGGGTACCCAAAATAGCTACCCGATTTTTTCGGGTACCCGACCCGACTACCCGAATACCCGACTACCCGACCCGATGCCCACCCCTAGAGACACTGCAGAAATATAACCCAAGTTACTTATTGATGTGACATTGGATGCAAACCAATGAGTTTTGCCATTAGCTTACGCAATTGTGGATGAAAAGACTTTTGCATCTTGGAACTGGTTCTTGCAATTAATATCCAGACATATTATTTGAGGGCAAGAAGGTGTATGCCTTATTTTAGACCATCATCCTGGAATAATAAGGTCAGTTGAACTCATGCCAGAATTCCAACCCCGCATGGGTATCATCGTTATTGTCTAAGACATGTTGTCTTTAATTTCCATAGTTATTTCAAGAATGTGAGGTTGAAGGATTTGTATTGGAAAGCCGGGCAAAATTGAGAATTAGAGCGTTTGAGAAGACAATGGAGAAGATTAAAAAATTTAATGAACGTGCTCACGCTTACTTGGATGCTATAGACATGAGCAAATGGACTTTATCGCATAATGAGGGGACATGTTGTGGAATGATGACTACAAATATTTCTAAGTGCATGAACTCAGTTCTAAATGGTGCAAGAAGATTGCCAATTTGTGCCCTTGTGCATTTCACTTTCATGCGTACTATAAATAGTTTCTACGATAGAATGAAAGATGCAACTACAACATTCGAGAAGAACCAATTGTGGCCAGATGACATCTTGCAGAAATACCAAAAAAATCAAAAGATAGCATTAAATCATATTTTGTAGCTGTATGATTATCAAACTCAAACTACAGATGTCATCATTGTCATACCAGAGGATCTCGTCGTGTCTAAACCTTCAAAGTCAACCTTTCTGCACAATAATGCTCATGTAGTCAATGGAGGAATGACGGGACCCCATGTTCCCATGCAATGCAAACATGTAAATATGTTAAGATTGATCTGACCACTTTTATGAGATCATATTACAACATATGTACATATGTAGAACATACTCCAGTCAATTTATTCCACTCCCTAATAATGATGAATAGGACGATGCATCTTTTTGATTGCATCATAATTCATCCAGACGATTTTGTAGGAATCATGGTTGAGACTAAACTACTAGAATTCACAATGCAATGGATTGAGAAAATGAACGTGAGCGACAATAATACCAAACTAGTGATCAAAAAGATATACACACGCGTGCATCTTCTTCACGAAACCATTGATATATCGTTTTGAATTGTATTATGTACTATGTAGGATATGCCAGATTTTGAAATGTAATATGGGGAATTTAACATAATTAATTATGTATTGTAATGCCAGACTTTGTCTTGTAATATGTAGTATCATGCACTTTGTCTTGTGATGTCAGACTTTGTATTGTTACTTGTCTAGTTACTTTGTATTGTTACTTTCTATGTATTTTCATCACACTGGCTTATCAATTATAATATTTTCTCTACAGGGTAGATGATCTTATGATATATGGACCACGAGATTCTTCAGTACTTACAGCTCAGGCTACACACCGTTCGACAAATGTATGTCGCGAGGATGTCGACACGATTCTTACTGTTAGACATGGGATTGGTCCTTTTTGGTCTTTTGATGGCCAGTTGGTTCAGTTGCATCCACGTCTTGTATGTACACTATATCAGATGAGATTTTATGGTGTTGCATGTTGTGGTCAGATTGAGGCAATTTGGCATTAGACAACATATTCTCGATGTGCCTTCAGAATCACACACATCACTCTATGGTTTAGTTCGGAAAGGGCGAGCTGGATGGGATTGGTTATAGGTTTATCGTGCTTGGGTTCAGTATTGGGCGATAGCACACCAATCCCTTGTTGGAGATGACACGAATGGTAGGAGCACAGTGTGTAGATATTAGCCATGGTACAGTCGTATTTCACGACGATTAATAAGTCCACAGAACTTGCATATGACAGTAGGATATCAACCAAACGATACTGCAACTCGGGATGCCTTGGTATTTTACCTCTAAATTTACTATTATGCACATTTAAAATATATCATTATGTATATATTTCTGATATTTGTATGTTACATAGTACTCTACTCGATCAACTGTGGATTAGTGTTCGGGATGTCACTGCTTCTGACCCGCAGTCAGTTGATCACATTCAGTGTGACTTTATTGAGGAGACAACTAGTGTGTAATGTCTCCTAGGGATGCCTCCACCAGAGCCGTTTCCATAGACATATGATCCTTCACAAAAGCATGATCCGGCATGCAGCACACGCACGACCACTACTGCACCACAGACACCTCCCATATTTATGACTCCTCATACATATGCGACAAGCCCCTCTACTTCCTCCGGGATGCGACACCGGTGGACATAGATATTCGGATTAGCATTAGTCGAAATTATGTATTTTATTAATATTTTATTAAGACATTTTAATTTTCGATGTAAATATTAATGGTTATATTAGTATTAATTTGTTTATTAATTAGTTATAAAAATAATTAAATTAATATATTAAACTAAGTTAAAAAATACAATAAATTTATCGGAAAAATAAAAATATATAATTAATTATCGAAAATAATTAATTACTGGCACATTAGCTTATTGCACCAGCCCATTTTATATATATATTTTTTAAATAAACTTGGCTGGCGTATTAGGTTATTGCGTTAGCCCATTTACAATTTTTTTATATTTAAAAGAAGTTGGCACGGTACACAAATTCGCTAACCACTCAAAATTAAATTTCGTTTTGTTGGCGCAATACAATATGCGCCAACAATTGCTCAGACACATTTACCTATTGGGCCAACGAGTAATTTAACGGAACCCTCCCAAAACCATATATTTCATCAAATTTTCTTAAGTTTTGCCTCACTTAGGCAATTTATTAAGAATGGTCATTATGACTGCTATTTTTTTATTTTTTATTTTTTATTTTTATCTTTCAGTTTGAAATCTTCCATTTCCATTAAGGGTGTCAACACGATTGTCTCGTAGACAGAACAATATTGCATGGATACTTTGAGACAATAATTTGAGAAGTGTATGTACGTGGAAAAGAAACTGCATGCAGAAGAAAGCAAAGAACAGCTTCAACCAAGTTGCTATAAACTAAAATTTAATTTGATCAACTTTAATATTTAGTAATCAGTAAAGTGTGAAATTAAGAGAAACCGAGGTCTACTATTTATTCTATTCAATCAATCTAATCTGGTTTTCAAAAAAGACGGAGCCTAGTGATTGCCAGCTAGCTTCAATAACTGTGTAAATTTCATGAGTTTAAGCAAAATAATATTTTTTTCTAGCAATAGTTCTTGTTCTTCTACTAGTACATTATAACCATTATATGATATATTGATATATTCTGAAATAGATATCTACGAAATTTATCTAAAAAGAGTAATAATCAATCTATAAGGTGTAGGTAGGTCTTTCATGAAATTCAGATTTTGTGGTCATATTTTATATTGGAAATATGTCACCTGAAAAAAAGGTAATTAAGACGAAAAACAACTCAAAAAATGAACGTAAAATAAGTCAAAAAATTGATATTTGGACGGACAAAAAAAAAAAAGGAAAAATATGATTAATGCATGGCCGTGACGAGGAGAATTGTTCAACATGAAATGAATGAATGGTTAAGATAGAACAGAGACAAGAAGAGGTCAAGAGTGGATTCAGGAGTTTTTGAGGAAGGCAAGAAAATGAAAACAACCACCATCACTTTCACGACAAATCCTCCTCTCTTCCCTACTATAAAAACCCACCATCCCCTCCTTTCCATAACACACAACAACAATAATCATTGCCAGAAGAAGGCATTACAACAGCTTCCTCTTCTTCTTGGCAATAAATAAAACTTAAAAAAAAAACCCAAAAAAAAAAATTCTTCTTGGTGGTGGTTCAGTTGATCATAAGAAATCGTTGTTCATCATCATGGGGTCCAGCAAGAGCCTTATGATCGCTTTGGCATTGTTCGCCGGCCTATTAGCCGGCGCCATGGCCGAGGACCCTTATCTCTTCTACGAGTGGAACGTCACCTACGGCACTCTGTATCCTCTCGGCGTTCCTAAACCGGGCATTCTCATCAACGGTCAATTCCCAGGCCCCGTCATCAACTGCACCTCCAACAACAACATCGTCGTCAATGTCTTCAATCACCTGGATGAGCCTTTCCTCTTAACATGGGCCGGCATTCAGCAGAGGAAAAACTCCTGGCAGGATGGTACCCTTGGCACAATGTGCCCAATCCAACCAGGGAAAAACTACACCTACAAATTCCAGGTCAAGGACCAAATCGGTAGCTACTTGTATTTCCCCACCACCGAACTCCACAGAGCCTCCGGCGGCATTGGTATGCTCCAGGTCCACAGCCGTGACCTCATCCCCGTCCCCTTCGACCGTCCGGCCGAGGAATTCGCCGTCGTTCTCGGCGATTGGTACAACAAGGACCACGTGGCGTTGAAGAGCATTCTCGATTCGGGCCGATCTATTGGCCGACCCGATGGAATCCATATCAACGGAAAATCTAACCACGTCGGGGAGTCCGCCGTGGAGGCGCACACACTCGCAACAGTGGAGGCGGGGAAAACTTACAGATTTAGGGTTTGCAACGCGGGTTTGAGATTGTCGGTCAATTTCAGGATCCAGAACCACACGATGAAATTGGTGGAATTGGAAGGGTCCCACACCGTGCAGAACGTGTACGATTCGTTGGATCTTCACGTGGGCCAGTGTTTGTCTGTGCTCGTCACAGCGGATCAAAAACCAAGCAACTACTATTTCGTAGTTTCTAGCAGGTTCTCGAAGCAGGTTTTCACCACTCTCGCCGTCCTCAGCTACAAGGACGGATTTGGCCACGCCGAATCTACCCTCCCATCGCCGCCACCGGAGAACGAGCAGAAGAGCATCGCGTGGTCCATGAACCAGTTCCGATCATTCAGGTGGAACCTCACCGCCAGCGCCGCCCGCCCTAACCCACAGGGATCGTACCACTACGGAAAAATCAACATCACCCGCACCATCAGGGTCGTGAACTCACGCGCTCAAGTCAACGGCAAGCTCCGATTCGGAATCAATGGCGTCTCCCACGTCGACAGCGAAACACCATTAAAATTGGCCGAGTATTACGGCGTCTCCAACAAGGTATTCACCTACGATCTCGTCAAGGACGAGCCGACAAACGTCGACAAACTCGTCGTCGCCCCCAGCGTGATCAACGCGACATTCAGGAACTTCGTGGAAATCATATTCGAGAACAGGGAGAAGACGATCCAGACCTGGCACTTGGACGGATACTCTTTCTTCGCGGTGGCGATCGAGCCAGGGAGGTGGACACCGGAGAAGAGGAAGAACTACAACCTATTGGACGCGGTGAGCAGGCACACGATCCAGGTGTACCCCAACTCATGGGCGGCGGTGATGACGACATTGGACAACGCGGGTATGTGGAATCTGAGATCGGATATGTTGGAAAGGTCATATTTGGGACAGCAAATGTACGTCAGTGTTCTATCTCCGGAATTGTCCCTGAGGGATGAGTACAACATGCCACCCACACAGCAGATTTGTGGTATTGTTCAGAATCTACCAATGCCCGCTCCATACAGTTGAACAAGAAGAATGAATATTTAGTTAATAGTAATGTATTTTTTATTTTATTTTATTTATTTATTTGTTTAGTTTTAACACTAAAATGTGTTTATATGTATCTTTTCTGAATAAATGAATAAAAAAAATTCTTTTTTCTTAGTTAATTACTACTCCATTTATTAGGGATAATTATAATAATTTGAGTACCTAAACTATACTTTGGTACACTACTTTTCGGACATATCAATTTGGGGATTTGTGATCTTCTATTCCAAAAGAGTGTTTTATCTCCTATCTCACCGTATAGATAATTGTCACATATTGCCACATATATAAAAAAATTACCATATTACTTTTGAAATATAAATCAAGCCTAAATTGTGAATTTTAATATGATAACTTCTATACACATGCAATCATCAAGGTGGTCGAACATGATCCTCTATTCCAACTTTTAATATGATAACTTCTATACATATTTGCAATCATCTGTACGGTGGAATGTACGGTGGAATAGGAGATGAAACACTCTTCTGGAATAGAAGATCCCAAATCTACATTTGAATTTGGCGAAAACAAAAAAGAGAATATAAAGAAAAAAAAAGAAACAAAATTACCATTCTTGTATTTATTTTCTTACGTTTCACTTAAATGTTTTGTTGAAGCTAAACCAAAGAGAAAATTCTAGAGAAAATTTGAATATTATTCATCAAAAATCAATCTACAAGTGTAAGCTGCTACAGGGTATTATAACAGAAAAACCCGCCAAATGAGAGCATGGAAAGTGTGAGGGTGCCAACTAGGATAAAAGCGCGAAATACAAAAATGAAATATAAAATGCGACTAAAACACCAAACTTAACACCCCCCGTCAAGTTGGACTGTGGTGATCCAACAGGCCCAACTTGGAGAGAATTGCTGGAAGTGTGGAAACGACAGAGACTTGGTGAAAACATCCGCGAGCTCGAGAGGAGATGGAACATGCTTTGGAGCAAGGAAACCGACTTTGAACTGATTCCGTACCAAGTGGCAATCGATTTCAAGATGCTTGGTACGTTCATGGAAAACGAGATTCTCGATAATATGGAGAGCAACCTTATTGTCACACCGAAGAGACAGTAACCAATGAGGGACTTGCGTGTATCATGACAAGATCCCCAATCGGCATCACAATAAGTTGAGATATCAAAAGAAGAAGAGGCAGGGTAAAATAAACCCAAGGAGGGTATCCCTTTGAGATACCGGAGAAGATGGAGGGCAACATCCCAATGCCCAGTACGAGGTGAGGTAACCAAATGACTCAATTGTTGGACGGAGTACGTGATATCTGGCTGGGTAAAATTAAGATAAAGGAGACGACCCACCAATCGTCTATAGCGCTCAGGATCAGGCAAGAGAGAGCCGAGTCGCAGAAGTTTCAACCCCAGGCGGAGGGACCGGCGGGTTTACAACCCATGTGGCGGTGTCACGAAGAATATCCAAGATGTATTTACGTTGATTCAGATATGTGCCCGCAACACATCGAGCAATCTCAACCCCCAAAAAGTATTTGGCAAAGCCAAGGTCTTTAATCGTAAAAAGACCATCAAGATAAGCCTTGAAATCATCAATATCCGACTGTGAATCCCCAGTAACAAGTACATCATCAACATATACGAGCATGGCCAAGAAAGAAGTATCAAAATGCCGCATAAATAAACAGTGATCATGAGAGGATTGAGTAAAGCCATAGGCCAAAACCTTAGTACACAACTCTTGATTCCATTGACGGGAAGCTTATTTTAACCCGTACAAACTACGTCGTAGCAAGCAAACCTGTCCTGGTTGGGCTTTGGAATACCCGAGGGGAGGAACCATATAAACCTTTTCATTAAGAAATCCATGGAGAAACGCATTGTTGATGTCCAACTGACAAAGAGGCCAACCCTCAGCAGTTGCTATGGCAATGAATATTCGCACAGTTACCAACTTGGCCACCGGGGAAAAACTATCGAAAATATCAACACCCTGAATATGATATCCCTTTGCAACTAGACGAGCTTTATGTCGAGCTACAGTGCCATCTGGATGAAGTTTCACCTTATACACCCATTTAGAGCCAATAGCCTTTTTTCCGACAGGCAAAGAAGTCAAATCCCAAGTATGATTATCCTCAAGAGCCTTACGCTCCTCATTCATAGCCTGAACCCACTCAGGCTTGTCACAAGCATCATGATATGAAGAAGGTTCCTGAAATGTGCTCAAATTGGCCAAAAAGGAAAGATAAGAGTGCTCGAAGAGGGAGGAAGCAATAAATGGAAACGTCTATATAAGATAGGGTGAACCTGGTGTGACCTTTGGAGTAGCAGGAGTAGGCAGTACAGGGAACTGGTGAGCAGAAGGAGACATATGATAGTCAGAATGCCAAGAGGGTGGTTGTCTAGTTCGTGTGCTGCGTCTGAGAGCTGGAATACTGGGAGAATGATAGGTATCGACCGGAGGAGAAGAAGGATCACAAGAAGGAAATGCAGGTACAACAGGAAGAGGTAATGGAGTAGAAGCAGAGGTGGAAGGAAGTTTCTGATAGGGAAAAATATGATCAGTAAATTCAACATCCCTGGAAACAATAATTTATTGTGAGGTAATATCAAGGAGCATGTACCCTTTCTTTCTAGGTACATAGCCAAGCATGACACACTTTAAAGCCCGAGGAAAAAATTTATGCTTATGAGGTGAGGTGTTAGTAGCAAAGTGCCAAATATCCAAAGGCTCTCAGCCTAGTATAATCTGGTGCAAAATCAAAGAGGATTTTGAACGGTGTTTTCCAAGAAAGGACTGCAGTAGGAAGTCGATTTATGGTTGCTGTTAAAATAGAATAAGGCCATAATTTTAGAGGTATATTAGACTCAAACATCAGTGTCCATGCAATTTCAAGCAAATGTATGTGCTTTCGTTCCACCACACCATTTTGTTGTGATGTGCGGACACAACTGGTTTGGTGAGAGTGATCGCGAAAATCTTACCGCAAGCGCACGGTGTCAAGTTTTAGTATAGGTTTTGAAAGTAGGGTTATCGTCTCCACATGGATTGTTATCAAATTTTATACTAAGTACTATAATTAAAATAGCTTAATTTTATCTACAAATCGAAAAGAGATGAGAATTTACTAAACTAAAAAAAATCTAAAAATAAGCAAATAAATGGTTCAGACAATTAATCAAACACTTAGAAGATGAATTCTAGAGGGTTGATTTCACCTAGTTATCCCCTATGTTTTCAATCCAGTTTATTAATCACAAATTATTAATCTATAAGTCAATATTCCTATCGTTTATCACTTTCTCTCTCGAGTGCCAAGTGATTCTAGGTTCCAATTTCTGATTTCGATATCTCTATAAAAATCATAAATTAAACCCTAATATGCTCAATGAATATTCTATCACAGGCTTCAAAAGATTCATAAATCTCTCGATTCTATGAAACCCTAGGTTGTGCTATTCTATGGCCAGGCGTTCAATTACCTCTCTCGAGCGTCAAATCAAACACGCCAAACAATCTAAATTATTGATCAGATAATCCATAAGAATTAAATCAAATAGCACAAATAGATTAAATAAAATGCGAGTTTCATAAACTGGAATTCAAAACATAGGTTCAAACGTAAGTTACATCAATCCCCTAGAAATATGGGTTTAGCTCATGTTGGATGTACAAAAATTCATGAAGAATAATTATACATCTCAAGAAATCGACAAAGAAAAACAAAGAAAGAATTGAGAATAAAAGAGAAGGAATTCTCTCTGTATCCAGACGAGAAGTGCCTCCAATTGCCGTCCCGAACCCTCGCTCTGTGTCTCTTGCCTTGCGTTGTGCTCAAAATAATGTCCGACCTCCGTCCCGTACGCGAGTTCTTGTATTTATAGGCTTGAAACCCTTGAAAATCCGTCAAAAAGCCCAAAAATAAATCCTTTCGGCTGCTTGGTCCTCATGGCTGCGATGGCGCCTGATGATAGCAGTGCACGCTAAGTCTCTTTTCTGTATTTTTCCTCTGCTTGTTGATTGGCGGCCGCTGCTGGATGACGTCCCTGCTGCTGCATGCTTGGCCACCTGCTTGTCACACGCCCGCCGCTGCTTTCACTGCTCCATTCATCGCGTGGCAAATACTGCGCTACTGCTTTCCATTACTCGCCGCTATTTTGGGCGCTGCAGCAGCTTTATGTATGGGCACTGCAGCCATCCTTGCTATGCGTCTTCATCTTTGCAGGCTTTTAGCCGCTAAGGCGCTGTGCTCGTCGATATTTTTCCGTTTTTAGCTTTTAAAATGTGATCTTCACCATCCAAACACGTTTTTCATCATTCTTGATCATTTCGGCTACCAAAATTAGTCCCGACTTACAAACGACAACTAATGACACAAACTCGACTCTAACGACGCTAAAATACTCGAAAACACCGCAAAATCCTAGTTTAGAATACTCAATACATTGGTATAAAAACCAACTTAACAAATACTCCCAAACTTAGATGTTTGTTTGTCCTCAAGCAATTACAGACTCTAAAAATCAACAAACATGAAGGAAACAAAAATGAAGACGACTGACTCAACAAACCAACTGCGAAACTTCACAAACAAACTCATTCGTCAAATTTCGTTTCACTATCAATCAAGCACCTATTTTTACAAAGTGATCATGAAGGTGGAATGTTCATGCCAACTCCGTTTTCATTATCCAGATAGACTCACGCAATCAAGTGTTTTCAAAATGATCCACTTTTTGAATATAGAGATGAGATGCTTACCAGACTCCATAGGCTTGTCTTTCACACTAATCTCCACTAATGTAGGCTAATGTAACATAAGGATCAATAGGACTTTTAAAGCTTGTAATGTGGGCTTAGGGTGAGGTACGAAAATATGGGATTAAGTGGCTCAAATCACCCAAACACACAATTATCATTTCGAATCAATTAGCAACTACCCTTCACTTTTTGACATCCCCAATGTTTATGAACTTTCCCGCTGATATTTTTTTTCACATTTTTTTTCGAACCCCCAAACTTATTCTTTTGCATACATGGGGTTTCATATTTTCTTTTCTCGGGCAACTTCATTCAATTAAATACATACCCTTCTCATTATACCCTCCTCAGCTTTCAACATTTTTCGATACTTGTGTGTATGAGTGATGGGTAATTAGGATTTTCACATTCGGGCTCTGGGTATTAGATTGGTTGCCAAAGAACCGGATTTATAAGGCTTAAAAGGGTACACTAGGGAAAATATAATACAAAGGTAGGCATTTTAGGCTCTGGCTTGTTCAAAGATGGCCTAAATCCCTTCCTTGATGTTACTTCACCTAGGATTTCGCCTCGACTAGTGATCAGACAAGTTCTAGAATCCGGTGGAATCATAAAGGAACCACTCAATTGCATAAATCATCCCCAAATAAATCAACAGAGTTAAGCACACAGATGGAATTAATGGAAAGAAGATTAAATCATAGTTCAACACATGCTCTCTTGACCGTTCAACTCATATTCAACAAATTTACTCAGTCATGTAGTTTCACAGTTTTACAAATGCCCCGACTCGACTCTAGACTCTTTTTTCATTTTTTTTTTGACTCAAGACACGACTCGATGAATAAAAATAGACTGCACCCCCTAAACTTAAAACGACATTGTCCCCAATGGAGAGGTGGGAAAAAGGACTTTCCTGGTAGCCGAGGAGCGAAGGCTCCTTAAGTCATGTGGTACTACTACGTGTATGAGGTGTCTCGTATAAGCTCACAATGCATCCTGGTGCACAAGCGCGTGGGTGTTATATGCCTCTGAGGTGTGGTCTTGTTCTTCCCATTCTCCTTAGCCCGATCCCTCTTTGGTTTCGCATTTTTGCAACCTAACAAGGTAGACAAGAACCAAAACTCGTGGAACCAAGGAATTCGGTTATGGGTGAGAAATCGAAAATCAAAGCACATACATAATGCCCCCAAGTAGAAAATATAGTGCCATGTCAAAAAGGTAAGCAGAGATATGCAAGATAACACTAAACAATGTGAAATTGTCATTGGGGCATTTTATCAAACACCTCATATGCAAGAATTTGGGCAAAGATGGTGAATGCAAGGGAGAACTCAATTCAATCCCAAAAATCAACACCAAGCCTAAGTCTAACATGATCAACCAATCCATAATCCACAAATCAACAACAATTATCCTAGCACTACTACAATCCAATCACACCAAAATCACAAGATGGGGAAAATGGGGTGGGGTTTGGAAGTTGCAAACTTACCAAAAATGAGTGAATGAGATGAAGATGGTGTGTGTGGTGTTATAATGCTCATTTGTGAAGATGGAGTGGGATATGTGGGAGTTGCACAAATAAGAGGGGAGGGGTGTGATGCAACTTACTACTCCTAAGAATGCAAAAAAAAATCAGAAAAAAACAAAAACAACTACTAAATTATATTAAAACTAAGAAAGCAATAAAAGGGGCTTGGGTTGCCTCCCAAGAAGCGCTAAGTTTACTGATCTTGACCGGACTATGTCAGATTATCCTCAAGTTGGGGCTCCAATTGGCATGTTATCCACATTGCCCTTAGAAACTTCCCAACCTCCAATGTCCTCAGCTATATTCCCAACCATCTTCTTACCATCATTTGATTCAAATTTTAGCCTGTTGGTTGGATGGATGGTGAATACAACTTTCTCCTGATTTGCCCACAATGTTAGCTCCCCCGTTTCTACATCGATCAAAGCCCGTGCTGTAGCTAAAAATGGCCGCCCAAAGATTATGGGTATTTTGTTCTCCTCGTTCGCATCCAACACTACAAAATCCACAGGAAAAACAAATTTATTAATTCTTACCAATACGTCTTCAATGATTCCCCACGGATAGACGATGGATCGATCAGTGAACTGCAAAGTGATGTTGGACGGCTTCACCTCCCCGAGCCCATACTTCGTCACATCAGAAAGAGATATCAGATTTACACTGGACCCAAGATCACAAAGTGGTTTCTCAAAGAAAACTCCTCCAATAGTACAAGGAATAGTAAAACTCCATGGTCCTTCATTTTCTAAGGTAGTTTACTTTGGACTATTGCACTACATTCCTCTGTCAAATAGACAGTCTCAAAATCTCCCAACTTCATTTTCTTGGATTCCATTGGTTTCGCATAAATAGGTGATTCTTCGGGGCCAGGCTGAATTTTTGCTTCCTTTTTCACGTAAACTGCATTGCAGTGCTCTCTCGGATTAACCTCTGTATCACTTGGGAACTTTCCCTTCTGCTGCAATGAATTCACGGTTGTATCCAATTGACCCATTTGTGTCTCGATCGACCTAATATGCGTCTCCATTGTGCTCATCTTATTATTCAGACCATCAATCTGCGCCTCACTCATATTCATTCGATTCCTGGTCTCTCTGATGAATGAGCCGAGCATCTCCTCTAGCGACTGCTTCTTTTCACCTCCGAGTGTATTGGAACTGGATGGGTTTGGATAACCCGGAGGTGGATTCAATATGTTCCTCTTGTTGCTATAAGAGAGATTCTCATGATTGCGAAGTCCCGAGTGGTAGTGAGTTGGTAATTGATTACCTCTATTATTAAAATCACGTAATTGACTTTCTCGGCCTCGTGAGTGGCGGCTGTGTGAACGGCGGCGGGTGGGAGTGCAGCTTGCTGTGGTGTGTTGCCAGTATTCATGATTGCTAATTGCTTTGTCAGACTCGAGATTTGAGCTGCCAAAGCTGACGATATCAGAAGCTCAAGAACACCGGCAACCGGCTTCGGCGCTGTCCTCTCGGAGTTTTAGCCATCAATGTACCTCCTAATGCCGCATCTAGTATCGTCCTCGTATGCCCATTCAACCCATTGTAAAAATACTGAACCCTCTGCCAGTCTGCATATCCATGATGTGGGCATCTCCGCAACAGATCTTTAAATCTCTCCCAAGATTCGTATAACGGCTCAAAATTAATCTGTTGGAACTGGGCTATCTCGCTCTTTAGTTGGAGTGTCTTGCTGGGAGGGAAGAATTTTGCTAAAAACTTTTGAGTCAGATCATCCCAGCTCGTAATACTCCCAGGGGCGAACGTCTCAGAACCACGCCTGGCCTTATCCCGGTGAAAACGGGAAAAGCCTCAATCGAATGGCCTCATCAGTCACACCATTCATCTTGATGGTGTCGCAAATCTCTAAGAATGTGGCCAGATGTGTATTCGGATCATCCACTGGACTCCCCCCAAACTGATTCTGTTGAACCATGCTTATGAAGGCCGGTTTCAATTTGAAATTATTTGCATTAATGGGCTGGCGCACGATTCGAGTAGTAATTGCTGTTCCGCGATCGGTAGAAAGTAATCCCGGATTGCCCTTTCTGGTGCCTCAAGCTGTGGTGGCACATTCACGACCCAATTTCTGTTATTCTCATTGTCCCCGTCTTCTGCCATTGCTCGATTTTGTGCTCGCTTTGCTGCTCGGATTGCTTGAAGTGTCCTTTCAATCTCTGGATCAAAAGGAAGCAAATTAATATCTTTGGAATCTCGCATAAACAGACAAGTCAAATGAGAAAAATGAAATTATAAATCCTATACTAGTCTAGATTAGGATTAAGACTACGTGGTAATAGTATTAGTTTAAAATTGGATAAAACAATCCCCGGCAATGGCGCCAAAAACTTGATCGCGAAAATCTTACCGCAAGCGTACGATGTCAAGTTTTAGTATAGGTTTTGAAAGTAGGGTTATCGTCTCCACAGGGATTGTTATCAAATTTTATACTAAGTACTATAATTAAAATAGCTTAATTCTATCTAGAAATCGAAAAGAGATGAGAATTTACTAAACTAAAAAAAATCTAAAAATAAGCAAATAAATGGTTAAGACAATTAATCAAACACTTAGAAGATGAATTTTAGAGGGTTGATTTCACCTAGTTATCCCCTATGTTTTCAATCCAGTTTATTAATCACAAATTATTAATCTAAAAGTCAATATTCCTACCGTTTATCACTTCCTCTCTCGAGTGCCAAGTGATTCTAGGTTCTAATTTCTGATTTCGATATCTCTATAAAAATCATAAATTAAACCCTAATACGCTCAATGAATATTCTATCACAGGCTTCAAAAGATTCATAAATCTCTCGATTCTATGAAACCCTAGGTTGTGCTATTCTATGACCAGGCATTCAATTACCTCTCTCGAGCGTCAAATCAAACACGCCAAACAATCTAAATTATTGATCAGATAATCCAGAAGCAATCAAATCAAATAGCACAAATAGATTAAATAAAATGCGAGTTTCATAAACTGGAAATCAAAACATAGGTTCAAACGTAAGTTACATCAATCCCCTAGAAATATGGGTTTGGCTCATGTTGGATGTACAAAAATTCATGAAGAAATAATTATACATTTCAAGAAATCGACAAAGAAAAACAAAGAAAGAATTGAGAAGAAAAGAGAAGGAATTATCTCTGTATCCAGACGAGAAGTGCCTCCAATTGCCGTCCCGAACCCTTGCTCTGTGTCTCTTGCCTTGCGTTGTGGTCAAAATAATGTCCGACCCCCGTCCCGTACGCGAGTTCTTGTATTTATAGGCTTGAAACCCTTGAAAATCCGTCAAAAAGCCCAAAAATAAAAGGCCCAGCTTCAAGACGTCGTCGCGCGCTGCAGCCCTTGAGATCGCGTGCTGTTGCGTGCTGAAAATTTCCTTTCGCACTGGTCGATCGCGTTGCCGCAAATCGCCTAAGTCTGGCTTTGTTCTTTGTGTATTTTCCTGCGGTGATTGGCCGCTTGCTTGCTCGGCCGCTTACCTTCTTCTGATTGGCCGCTATTTTCTTCTTGGATGACATCCCTGCTGCTGCATGCTTGGCCACCTGCTTGTCACACGCCCGCTTCTTTTGCTCACACGTCCTTCATCTTCATCGCGCAGCAGCCGCTACTGTTCCATTACTGCTTTGCTTTTTTTTGGGGCGCTGCAGCCCTTGTGTATGGGCACTGCAGCGCCATCCTTGCTATGCGTCTTTGTCTATTTTGTACCCCGTGCCGCGCGGGGTTTTTAGCTGCGGCGCTCGGTTCGTCGATATTTTTCCATTTTTAGCTTTTAAAATGTGATCTTCACCGTCCAAACACGTTTTTCATCATTCTTGATCATTTCGGCTACAAAAATTAGTCCCGACTCACAAACGACAACTAATGACACAAACTCGACTCTAACGACGCTAAAATACTTGAAAACACCGCAAAATCCTAGTCTAGAATACTCAATACATTGGTATAAAAACCAACTTAACAGAGAGATACCAAAAGAAAGAAAAATGTTCTGACACTCTTTTCCCACAAACTCTGTGCCATTATCAGTTCTAATTCCTTTGATAACCTTTCAAAACTGAGTTTTGATTAGAAACATGAAATTGTGAAGGAGAGAGGGAGCCTGACTTTTGTGAGACATGAGAAATACCCAAGTAGATCGACTAAAATCATCAACTAATGTGAGAAACTACGGAGTATGCGTGACAGAAGACTGAGCATATGGACCCCATTTATCAACATGAATTAAGTCAAAAACATGAAGAGATTGTATAGCACTACGAGGGAATAACAACCTAATTCGCTTAGAAAAATGACAAATGTCACGGGGCTGTATTTTATTCATCACAGAATCATTACAAAGAGGTTTGATAAAATCCAAATATTTCAAAGTATGAGGAGATGCATGTCCCAATCTCTTACGCCAAGTGTTAAAAGAAGAATTACAAGAAATCATGGAGGTAGAATTGGAAATTGAAAAACCAAAAGAAACAGGATCTGTGTGAAATATGTAGAACCTGCCAACCAGTTTCCCAACACCAACAACTCTGCTACTCTGAAGGCCCTGCAATTCCACAATAGGAGGGAAAAACACATTTCAGGTGTAAGGAATGACTGACTTGTGCAACTGAGAGAAAATTATATTTAAAAGAAGGGACATAAAGAACATCCTCAAGGAAAAGATGTGGATTCAATGAGATTTCACTAGTGTGAGTGATTGCCTTCTTCGAACCATCAGGCATAAAAACAAATATGCTCGTATAAACTGGTTTAAGATTTTTCAAGAGAGTGTGATCATTGCACATGTGCCTACTGGCACCTGTATCAATTATCCAGCAGTTTTTTCCAAAATCCTCATAAGAAGATAAGGCAAAGTGTAATTCATTTGTACCTCCATACTCCACAAAATGAGCAAAAGAGTGAGCATTCTCCTGATGTCCACCAACTCCACCAGTATCTGTCCCAGACATGAATTTTGCCACTTTCTTTTGTATCAGTCCAGCAATGTCAGGATATTTCATCAAGGAATCCTCTGTAGTAACCTTAGTATCCACATGTATCTCAGCATCTGCCATATGCACCATATTTCTACTCCGTTGATCTCTCAATTTTGTGTACCACTCTGGGTAACCATGGAGCTTAAAACATTCATTCACCTCATGTCCCGTTCCTTTACAATGCTCACATTTCAATTGTGCCTTTTCTTCCTTGGTTCTGCGTACATAACCTCTACCATTTCCAGCATTCCATCCTTGATGGAATCCCCTACCAGCACCATTTCCTCATTGAGTAAAACCTCTGCCACCAGATCCTGGCCTAAAATTAATTCCTCTACCTCCAGAAGAGGTTTTAGATAACATCGCTGCACTCTCATGTAAGTCAGGTAGACCGGTGTGTATGATTCTCTGTTTTTCGACTCGTAATACCATCGAGTATGCCTTATTAACCGTAGGTAGCGGATCCATCAATAAAATCTGATTTCTCACATGTTCATAACCTTCATTCAGCCCCATCAAATACTGCATCAATTTTCTTTTCGTCTCAAGTTCATTTAATGCCTTAATGGTTCCACATGTGCAACATGGAACGACAATGAGCACCGCATATTCATCCCAAAGTTTTTTAAGATGTGTGTAATATACAACAACTGTATTATTTCCCAGCGCTAAGGTAGCAATTTCCTTCTCCAACTGAAATAAAAGAGGACAGTTGCTCTCACCAAATCGTTGATAAATATCATCCCAAAGTTCCTTCGCGGAATCAGCATACAAAAAAGCTTCTACATTCTCTTTTGAAATAGAGTTAAGCAACCAGGAGGTAATCATATAATCAGCTTTCTTCCGTTGTTCATACGTTGGTGAATTCAAGTCAGGTTGTGATACATTTCCATCTATAAATACTAACTTGTTCTTAGCTCCTAGCGAAATTCGAATGGATCTGCTCCAAGGTAGAAAATTATTACCAGTGAGAAGATTAGAGACGAGCGCCATGCCTGGATGATCAGATCCTTGCATGTGTAGTGGATCATCTTCTCGAATCATCATGTTTTCTTTCCCAGTCTCTGTGTTCATTATTGGCCAAAATTGTTCCATGGACCTTAATCCCGAGCTCTGGATACCATGTTGAAGTTAAACCAAAGAGAGAATTCTAGAGAAAATCTGAATATTATTCATCAAAAATCAATCTACAAGTGTAAGTTGCTAAAGGGTATTTATAACAGAAAAACCCGCCAAATGAGAGCATGGAAAGTGTGAGGGTGCCAACTAGGATAAAAACGTGAAATACAAAAATGAAATATAAAATGCAACTAAAACACCAAACTTTACATGTTTTAAAAGCTTAATTGCAAAATTGGTCCAGTATTTATAAGGGGCTAGCGAATTTGGTTCTGTAAATTTTGAATTTTTCGCAATTTGATCCTGTAAATTTCGAATTTTTCGAAATTTAGGACCCATAAGTTTTAACCCCATGCAATTTTGGCCCCATAAATTCTAGATGTTGCATTTATGACTCTTAGGGCTGCTTAAATAGTAATTCCAGTCTTGTAACTTTTAGAATTTGGCAATTTTGGTTCTATATCTTTAAAAGTGGTAATTTCGGTCCTCGTTCTCTTTGGCCAAAATAACCAAGTTTTTTCCAAATTGTGTCTAGAATAACAAGATGTGAAAAGCTTTCATTTTCTGACACATGTTCTGTTTGTGCTATTGTTATATCTATTTAGACCCAGTCTCTATTTAGAATTTTTACATGTCGAGTTAACTTTCCAGCCAATGAACCTCTAAATAGAGATCTCTTACCATATTAAGGCAAAAACTTGTGTGAGACGGTCTAATGGATCTAAATCCGTGAGACGGATCCATGCCAAATCTATTGTGCAATTTTCAAGATGTGGCAAATTTGTAATTTGTTCCATACTTTACGCACAACCATCAACGAGAGAGTCTCTTCTACAATTACATTTATTTTATCAAAAAACAATTACACTTGTTTTGTCTCTAGTCACCGCGTATGATTCACGGGAGATTGGATCTAGTAAACCCAAATATTATCATTCCCCTCCCCTTCCTCCTCCCTCCTCCCCTCCCCCACTTTTTCTTTATTTTCTATTTTAACTTGGTGGGTGAAGTATTAATAGAAATTAATTAGTTCAAGGCTTCAAGCTACTCCACACTTAATAAGCTAACCTGATGATTTTTTTCCAATCTGATTTTCTTTATTTTATTTTATTTGTAGACTAAGACCTATGAAATCAAAGTATCATATTATTATTTTCCATGTCTGACTTTTGTGTTAAATCAAACATACACCTATATACAATTTAAAATTTGAAAAATTATTTACCCCTCCTATAAAAATGTTACTTTTTCCCCTTAAAATTATTATTTACTATTCTTTTTAAAAGTACAATTTTTTTACCCAAAAAAGTAATGTATTACTTTGTATTCAAAGAGTATTACTCTTTATTGAACAAGTATCACTCTTTATTGAACAAGTATCACTTACTCTATCTTTTAAAATTATATACTATTTTCTTAAAAACTAATACTTTTAACTTGAAAAGTAATACTTTTTACTTAAAAATTACAACTTACTAATCCCTTTTAGAAGTATTAATATTTACTTGAAAAGTATCATTTTTACTCGAAAAATATTACTTTATATTCTAAAAGAATTACATACTGCATCTTTTAAAATTATATATTATTTCCTCTAAAACTATTACTTTTTACTTGCAAAGTAATACTTTAGCTTTAAAATATTTAATTACTAATCCTTTTAAGAGTATTAATTAATGTTTACTTGAAAAGTATTTCTTTCTATTGTAAAAGTATTACTTATTGCGTCTTTTAAACTTTCATACTATTTCTTTTAAAACATTACTTTTTACTTGAGAATTAATACTTTTCACATAACAAATCACTACTTAACAATCTCTTTAGAAGTATTAATGTTTATCTGGAAAGTATCATTGCTTACTCAAAAAGTATTACTTTTTATTTTAAAAGTAATACTAAATACATATATATAATATTTTTTCAGTTCACCGTATAATATTTTCACTTAAAAGGGTTTCAAAATTTAAAAACTTAGTTTTGTTGTATTTACACCATAACCTTGCCTATACAAATTTCCGTACCTACAAACACCGTCTAAAAGAAAAACACAAAACAAAATGAAGGTAAGTAGAAGGGTTGTGCATGTGCACATATATACTAATGCATAAAGTTGTATCTATTGGCTGTTAAAAAATTTGGGTTAAATTACATACAAGTTTGCCGATGTAGTATTATTACATGAAATCTGGAGAACTATTTACTTCCAAATATTTTTATATCACTAGATATTAATGAACATTGAAAACTTTGGTCTATATGGACCATACCGTTGAAGGGTAAGCTACAACACACAAAATTTTCGCTGTGTCAACAAGCCTTCTCACTTTCATCACTGTTGCAAAGTTACATAAACTTCTACCAGAATATTCCCTATAACTACATGTTTAGACATTCGAGTATTTTATTAGGACGGTTAAAGAAAATTCAGTGTCATTCACTTCAAAATTTGCAGACTAACCTTTTGATTTAATGTCCGGGTTTGTGACGAAGTAAAAAGGAAAAAGAAGGAAAGGACAGAGAAGGAAATTCAAGAAAAGAAGGAAAAGAGATCGCGGGATTCCATTTTCTGTTTTTCTTTTTAGGTTGGAGTGGATTTGGATTTGAGTATTGGAGCTCCGTCTCACGGATTTTGACATGTGAGATGGTCTCACAAGAGACTCCCTCTACCATTTAAATTCACACTAGGTCAAAATAGGTGTAACATTGAGAATGGAACATTTACAACGTTGAAATTGCTATTCATTAAACAATTCCTAGAAGAAAAAAAAAACAAAGAAATACTAAACCTGTAGCGATAACTAGGTAATAGCTAACCAACTTAGTAAAGACTCCTAGTTAAGTTAGGATTTCAGATTATGTTTATCAGATGAGATCTTATATTCCAATGTGTTTCATCTTCTATAAAGTTACCATAGTAGCTTGCTGCATATTATAGTACTACCGCAGAAGAAGTTTTTTGCGACAACATATTGTTGTCGCAAAATAGTAGAAGTCGTCGCAAATAATGTTTTTGCGAGAACAAGTTGTCCCAAATAAGTTGATGCTAATAAGTTGACACAAAAAGTCTATTTCCGACAACACCAGTAGTCGCAAATGTATTTGCGACGATTGTGTTGTCACAATATCTTCTCCGTCGCATTTTTCCGGGATGACGTGGTGATAGTATTTGTGACAACTTTAGTTGTCGCTAGCTGTTGTCGCAAATAAAAAATTATTTGCGACAACTATTGTTGTCGCAAATACCCCTGTAAGTGTAAAATATTAGCAACGACTTTTGTCGTTGCTAAAGACACCAATTATTTTTTTGGTTGCAATTTATTTTATTATCTCATTTTCTAAAACTATATTTACCACTAACATAATATAAATACACCAGTTTTTTTAAAAAAAACATTTTGATTGCAATTTATTATCCCATTTTCTAAAACTATATTCACCACCAACAAAATCAACATTTACCAACAACATGAACATCACAATTAACAATAACAACCCAAATATCAATACAATATAAAATATTAAACTAACCAAATAGAGACAAAAATATGACCAATAAAAGTATATATAACGAACGAAACACTATTTGAACTAAGCCTAATCTCCTAAATCCTCAGCTTGATCATCCCCATCAGGTTGATGTGCAGTCGACGATGATGGCGCACCAGAAGCAGATGGTGGCGGAGGCGGAAAAACTGGTAGAGGTGCGTTCGGATGCAACTGTGTGAACGTCTCCCTCATGGTGGCGATGAAATCAAGCAACTGACCATGGCTCGCAGCCATGGTTTGTACCTGTCCTCGCAACTCTTGCATTAAACGTTGTTGCTCCTCAAAATATGCAGTTGATGGTGTTGATGTTGGCTGAGTGGCAGCAAAAGTTTTGCGTGGAAGAGTGGGCTCAACACCAGTCATGTGTCCTCTTCGCTGCCCCAAAATCTCTCGCATAATAGCATGCTCGTCTACATGCTCAGGGTCTGCTGCTAATGCTTGTGCGAGTCTCTCCTGAAGAAGATGCTACAAGTTTGAAATTTAAAGTATTATATAATTATAAAGGGATGAAGATAAAATATTTTAGTTCCTAAATGGATCAAACAACAATAGACACATAACAATCTAATCTTGTGCTACTAAGGAATTGCTAACCTTTTTCACTTTTTGAGCCTATATTTCTATTGCATCAAAGTGCAATGCCACTGCAAATCACACATGAAAACTTGGACTTGGAATATTTCAATTTCCACCATGGCACTTTGAACTTTTAAAATAAATTAGCCAGCAAGCTGGAAATAATACACTCAGTTGAGCAAACTATTAATATATTATCTAATGCCCCAAAATTGAACCCCACCCATATATATATATATATAACTTTTTTCTTCTATAAATCCACCTCCAAATGAAAAAATTTCAACAAACCAAACCAAAACAAATTAGTTTTTTTAACAAAAATGGGTGCATCCACTTCGTCTGTCTCCTCATTCTCAACTGCCATCTTCCAAGATTTGCTATATAATGTCAATTCAAGAAGACTATTACTCAATAACCCTTTATACAACTCTCCACCTCAATCACCCCCACCCTCTTCAACTCATGACAACAACAACAACAGTTTTGATGCAAATGTTGTGATGGTACTATCAGTCCTATGAGTACTAAACAGGACTTGAGAATACAAAACAAAGTAAACAGTGAATCTAATCCAATATCCTCCACTAATTTTCAACCATTTGAGTTCTAACACCATTTGATCAACTCAATGAAAACACAAGAAAGTACAACTAATGATCATTTCTAACTCAAAAACTATACGCAAACAGTACCAAGAAAAATACATATCTCTTTTAAATAAGTGGTTTCTCTTTTAGATCTGTGAAGTCATATATACCTCAAACTTTGTACTACTCCAACTTCAAGAAAAAAATAATTTATACTTACATAGGTTTGTTCCGCTTCTGAATCCACCCAAACACATTCACGAGTATGCATGTCTTTCCAATTTTCAATCAGCGATAAGGGCTCATGCGTCTCCGTGTTGGCCTGCCCAACATTAATCCCACATTAACAAGTCAAACAGCATATTTGTATTCCAATTAATTATAAAAATTTATTACCTTATTAGAACAGTGTCGAGTGTACGATATACGCCCTTGAGTGCTATTCCATCGCTTTTTGCTGCGATTCCCCTTGTTCCTCAAACTCGTCCGCTGCACAAAACTTAATTCACAAACATATATATTTAGTACATTATATCAAGAGTTGGCATTTAAAATATGTCAGACATATTATTATGGGCTTTACCAAACAACAAATGAGAAATAACAACAACCCATATCTGAAAATGAAATCCCATGTCTGAAAACAACATGGATTGATCATCAAAACCATGTATCATTTGAACAGCATGTTAATAATAATATTCACAACAATATCATGTAGTAGTCATGATTTTGTTTGGTTTTTGTCTTGTTCATCTAATTGATTTTCTAACAAATCCATGAAAAATTAAGCCAAAAGCAGAGAACTTAAACTTTTTTTCCCAGTCATGATTTTTTTTTGGTTTTTATCTTGTTCATATCTGTTTTTCTAATTGATTTTCTAACAAATCCATGAAAAATTAAGCCAAAAGCAGAGAACTTCAACTTTTTTCCCAAACACTTCTCAAATAGAAAAAACAAAAATAAATAAATAATTATTACCTGCCACCTGTCTGAAATAAATATATCGCAAACACATCGCCAGTGCAATGGATCTCAGACATTTGCTGGTACACTAGCTCTCGCACGAGCTAGGTTCTCTAGACCACCATTTTTTTCAAAGTGGTCTTGTAGATCACTCTTCCAATCCCTGTAGCACTTCATTGCATCTCTCTCGACCATTCCATGTAATACACCATTTCTGTAGGTGTAATCGAGAGAGAAATAATCCGGAAATACAAACAAGACATATTAAGCAGATTGAACAATTCATGATATAATTCATAATGATTCAAATGAAGATTATACACTAATTAGCAAGGGGTATGTTCAAAAACGACCTTATTTCAAGTTTGAGTTACAACTATGGTCATCCTTATTAAAATGATTCAAATATGCACTGAAGTTCTCATTATACCCTTTATAACAAATAAGGAAATAAATGATTAAATTCGTTCAAGATTTCACAGAATAAGAATACTTTCAAGTTCTGTAACCTGTTTTATTCGTGGCATTGTTACACCTACTTAGATCCAGTCTCCATATGGAGGTTTTAAAAAGATCATGTCAGGTTTCCAGCCGATAAACTTGACAGGTCACATAATTAAAAGATGTTCGATTCTATGTTATCCATTTCCAAACTAAGGTTTCAGGTGAAAATGGAAATAGTCCATTACGACCATATCAGGCCCAACATGCTTCCGTAAAATTAATAAATCCCTTAAAATTCATACCTCTTTTGACCGAAACAGCACCGGGTTAAATGGTTCGCAACGCCACCAGTCGGAAAATTACTGTCCCCAGATCGTTTGACAAACATCTCCTCACTGTTCAACCTCACCCTCGGGGAAGATGATCTGCAAATTATCCGACTCCTTCGTAAATCGCCAAGATGTGACCTTGGTTCGTTTCCTACTCCAAGGCGTAAAAGTAATTCTTCAAAGGGGATTGATCAATAGTACATTATGAACACATGTTGAACAAATAGCCTTTATTTTATGAAGAACTTAAAGAAAAACTTATTACATCAGTAATCTCCTTTTGGGAGGAGAAAACTTGTTTAGCCTCTCATAAAGGCTATCACACTCTTGTACATAAAATTAAAAACTAAACTTAAAACACTCTGAAATTCTAAACACTCAATATTACAGAAGAAATTTTATTGTAGAAGACTTAGGAGAATTTTCGATGTCCTCGGCCTCCTTCAAACTCGGTTTAAATAGATGTAAGTCCGGATTTCAATTTGGACTTCAACCCTTGTTGAAATGTAAGACGCGTCACACATCATACTCTTGAATTATTGCTTGCTTCCACTTGCAACAATTAGTTGGCCTTTCCCTTTCTTCACATGGACTAGCCCCATCTTGTCTGGTATCCGAAGTTCTTTATGCAAACTTCCAAATCCTGCTGACTCGTCCTTTGTCTTGTAATACTTTGGACGGCATCTTTCATGGACCCACTTTTCGTCTTTTTTCTAAGTGGGTTGTTACCCGTCTGGAGTCACATGTCTCCACTAGCTTTGTTGGGGAATCTACTTTTTGATGGTCCCCAAACTTTGATACTTGACTTTTCTTCTCCGTCACGGGTCTTCTCCGATCAACTTTTGGCCGGAATCCTTTGCCAAATTCGGTTCCTTCGGTTTTGACATTCGGACAGACCCAAAGTTCCCAATGGACGATATGAGCCATGTTACAATATTTCCTATGAGTTTCTTTACTCCCCAGCCTTATTTTCCCATAGAAGATTTCTTTTCTTTTCGAATGCATCTTCTCGAACCTTGTAGTTTTTCCCGTCATGGTATTCAACAGAAATGACCCGTTCACCGAATTTTGGTAGAACTTGAACAAAACTTGACTTTGTCCATCTCTCGTGAGACAGAGCCACAATCCCCATGCCCTTCTTGTAGTGATCGATCTTGATGAAGGTCATGGCCAATTGTACTTCTTCCGAACTTGCCTCCCATGATATTTCCAAGGCTCTTTCATCCGGTCTTGAAGCCTAATGTAATGGAAGGCTTCATGTCCACCTTTTGCGACGGGCTCTGTCCCGCACTTATGAAATACTGACTCAATGTATCCCCTCGTCTTAGGTTGTCATTGTTGGACCAAAGACTCAGTAAACAGCCTTCCTGGATCCACTTCGGTAATTTTGTGATCTCCGGGAATCCTGGTGAAGTAGTATATACGAGGCCAAAGCCCCAAACTCGTACCACCTCTTTACTTCTTGAGGGCTGAATTTGGTAGCATCCAAACCCGGATATTTTCGAAAACATCAATCTTTGTTTTTTCCGAGATATCCCATGATCGTAATTAGTTTCTCCCAATTTGCCTGGTATTCTGCTAAGAGAGAAGAAACTTTAATCTCGTTAGTATCAACCTTAGAAGTGCCCATCATAGGCCTAAGATTGATCTGTTTGTCCTTTACCCCGGACGTCTTTGGGTTGATGTGATAACTCGGGATTTGACTCAGAGTATCGCTTTTTCCTTGGGCCAACATTTACGCGGCTTAGGACTTGTGCTAGAGGTGCTTTGGAATCCTCTCACTACGAGGTTGGGAGCTCAACGCTCTAAACGCCGTTTGCTTATTAGCGGCACGGAGGAGTGGCCGCTTGAAATGACGTTCTCAATCGAGTGAGACGGACACATGCTCGTATACGATCGGTTACTTTGTCCCGATCATTCCTTTGTAATTTCGGCCAAATCGGCATTGATGACCAGGGTATCAAATTCTCGGAGTAGCATTTCCAAATGGTCTCCAAGATGTCTTGATGCGATGAGGATGGAATCGAGGCTTCAATTCCTCCATCTCTTGTTAGAAAATCAAGAATATTTTCATGAGATTTTATAGTGATGATATCATAATCATAGTATTGGCATTCACCCTGCCATCTAAGTATTCTAGCTTTTTTCTCGGTTTTAATTCAATTTTGTTTTTCGTAAAAGCTTTAACACTTGAATTATCAATTTTTAAGATAAACTTTTTAGCCAAAAAAATAAAGGCCATTTTTTAAAAGCCTTTTCGATTGCAAAGAATTCTTTCTCGTTGATATGCCACCGAGTCGATTCACCGGGTGTGAATAAACCACATCGTAGTATCTGCATGGCACTTCTCCATTTGGTGTAGCTTTTGTAAGTACATTTGCCACCAATAATCACAAGCATCCGTATAAAGAACCAGTTCATCTTCATCTGTGGAATTGCAAGTTTCGGAAGATTTTTGCAAACTTCCTTAAGTTGCTTGATTCCTTCTTGATGTTCATTCTCCCATTTGAATATCATCCTTTTTAAGTAATGGGCTAAACACCTTCCTGTAATGTGCTAGATTGTTTATGAACATTCCAACAAAATTGACAACTCCAAGAAAACTCTGAAGTTGCTTCTTGTCCTTCAATGTATCTGGAAATCCCTGTATCTTTTCTACAATATGACTTTGTAGGATTATTCCATATTCGTCGATCTCAATTCCTAGGAATTCAATGCTTGTTTGCAATCAATCACGCCTTCTTTTCTCAAAGAAAGCACTAATCCTTCCTTGTGACAAACATATGAGAATATTTCCAAATGCTTGAGATGCTCCTTCATGTTCTTTGAAGCGATAAGAATATCATCGATGTACACGAACATGAAACTGAAATAATCTTTGAATAGATTATCCATCTTTCTTTGATATATCCGGGGTGCATTAGCCAATCCCATAGGCATCACATTCCAAATATAGTGTCCTTGTGGTGTAGAAAAGTCAGAACTTCTTTCTTTCTTCATCCATCTTAATCTGGTAAAATCCGGACTTGCAATCGAACTTTGAGAATATCTTGGCACCTTTTGATACGATTAACCGGATGTTCTCTCGCTTGGGATATAGTATCGTCGAACTCCAAAATGTTATTAATCCCTTTGTAATTAATAACAATTCTTGGCTTTCCTCTTTTGATTTCTCCATGGTTTCGACTAAGAATCCGGATCATTGCTTCATGGAGAAACTCCTGGTGAAATTAACTTAAGGTCAAGATGTTCCTTAAGTATCTTTTGCATATCCTCACGATCTTCCTGGTTCATAAGGATTGGTTTGAATCTTACGAACTCGTACTCCTTTCCGATTTAACCTTTAAGGAAGCTTTAAGCTCGTTCTTATCCCACCAAGCCAAAAGATCTTCATTGTAATTCCTTTGGATCTTCTTCTTGATATCCTCGAGTGATATTTGTTCCTCTATGGTTACATCACTCTGGGATTCTCCACTAGACTCATCCATAATTCTCGCAATGGCTTCCGGGTGAATCGTTCTTCTCCTTGTACTACGAATGAATACAAGTTATTATCCCATATCTTCTCGATCCTTCGGATGGAACCAAATTGTCATAGGATAATAAAGCTTCACCAAATTTCCTTCGATCCGCCATTTTTGGATTGCGGTTTGGCTTCATCACCACGCTTGCTTCGAAAATTAATAGGCATTTTTACGAAAATGCTTCCAGCCTCGGACAATAATCTTATGATCACATAAGGTTGTGAAAATAAGTCTTCTCGTCTCGTTCTCTTGTGTGAATCGCTTGAATGTTTGTAGGAAATTGTTTTCTAGCAAAATATCTCGCACTTTGTATCATGGAAATAGATTGGTGGCGTCTTTACTTTGTACCATGGGGTAGTCGCCCGCGCCTCCGATCATTATTTACGCTTGTTTAATTCCTCGTTAAGGATAAGAATCCTTTTAGAGAAATCTCTTCTATGCAATAGCTGGTAAATCTTCTCCAATTTCTTTAGGAAAAACATCCGGCTTTGTAGTACATATTCCGGCTGAATCAATATAGGCGGCGAAATACTCGGCCTTGTATTCGATATAACATTCCAATAGAAATGTATATGGAGAATGGACTAGTGGTCATCGATTCTCGTGTTTTTTATTAGCCATCGTGAACTCCATTCCGTCTTGTAATCTTTCCCAAGGTTTATGCTCCTCAAGAAATTCAATTCCCGGTATTAATTGTTCTCGGATCTTTCCCCGCAACTCCCGTGATAGTAAGCTCAATTTCTCCTATCTTCAAAGGCTTCCTTGATACCTTCCAACGATTGGTTGTTGGAGATAATATAGAACATCACAAGGAAAAATGTTGTCCTTTTGAGTAATGTCGAATATTACTTCAACCTCTCGCCATCCTTCTCGACATTTCAGCTCTCTCTGTTTTAAAAACATTGGGGATGCGCTAAATCAGACTTGGTCTCCTTTCTTCCCAACTACTACTCACCATTCTCTTTTGGAAAGACATCCTTCTAGGCTCAACTCGAGACTCCGACTTTTGTTGAAGACTGGTTGATCTTGAATTATCATATCAATCTCCTTAATAGTTGGAGATTCAATGATTTCTCGTAACACCACCCTGGCAAAGTCCTCAAAGATTCTTGGGACTTCAATAAATTCTTTTCTCAAGAATACTTGAATGATGGGTATTCGAGAGAGCATAGCAAATCTTGTATGTGATCGAGTAAGTGTCATTTTCATTCTTTCATCAAATCGACTCTTTTGAAATCTTGATGAAGGGTTAGGACTCTCATCAAGTCTCGATCTCCCAAATTGTATGCAATTCTAGGATAGACATTAAATGCCAATTTCCTGTATACAAATTTCTCAGAACCGCTCCAAGGCATGAATCCTTGAGATGCGAGATTCGCTTGTCAAAGATAGCAAGATTGAGAGGCGAATCTATTCCTTCTTTGAATGTTGCTTTAATAATTACTCTTATGGCTCGATATGAATCCATGAGAGTGTATTTGCAACTTCTCTTTTAACTTTGCTTTTGATCTCTTGTATTTCTCTAATAGGGACCAACTCGCATCTCGATCGGGTTCTGAAATTCCATCGAAATAGAAAATTCTCCGGTTGTTACCTGTGGATAATTTGGTGTTTTTGTTACGAAACCCAATTTTATCCAATGCTTTTTCCATAGCTCCGATCGTAAATCCATCATAGACTTGAAGCTTTGGATCTTCCTTCATGATTCTCATAAGAGTCTTATGAGAAATCATGTGTGAGAGAGGAATCTGACATATCCTCTCCGATTTGTCTGTTGAAGAATTTCTTATTCACTCCGATTCTCGAAATGAGTCACTTCCATCGTCGAAATAGATTTCTTCTTCATAGATGCTTTCATCCGAGGGAATATTCTCAAATTGATACACATGTATAAGATCTTGATAATAGACGACTTCTTCGATTTACTCGTATAGCCTCAGAATCGACTCCTCGTTTACGGTTTTACGGACAATCGGTCGAGATATGTCCTCTTGCTCGCATGTCCAGCAATTACATCTTTGAAACTTTCATTTGCTCGTGTGAGCACGCTGAAAGTTCTTCTTCCCGGATTTACATTGGTACTTGCTTGATTAGAACCCGATGATGAGGCTCTACTCCTGCTTGGTCTTTGTCTTTGTCCCGTTTTGTAACCGGGCTTTTTGTTTTGACCAAAACCTTCTAGGTCTCCATGAAGACCTACTTCTTTTCTTCTACTTCCTCGGTGGTATGGATGGCTTCGCTCCTTCTTCCTTTTTGTGCCTTGGTTGACCTCCCACCACCATGTTGGGATATCATTATCTATGCAACATAGAGGAACCGCTTTGTTAATTCCTCTTAATCTTTTGTAATTCTTGTGTAGAGTCGCTTGGTAACACCATTCGGATAACTTGGCTTTTAGGAAAGACATTTTTAAGCCACGATTTCTACTTGACTCCACCCTTGTATTCCCGATAAGCATTTCTCTCCGAGGACTCGGAATTTTGGCAAATAATAGATGTGCGCTTCTTTTTCCTCAATCTTGGATTTCCACCGTATTCGGTGAACAACTTGATATATTCGTCAATATGACAAATATCCAAAGAACTCAAGGCTATAGAGGGCTTGTTTATATTTCTTTCTTTTTCATCCTCTAATCCTCGAAATAACCCGTGCCGATGAATTGGATTTTGAATAGTTTTGTCATACCATCGACAATTCCTTTAAGTGATTCCCCGATGTGACCGAACTTTTCGTGCGGCATCGGTCATATCCCGAGGCAATCTTCATCGATCCTTCAAGACTCATTTCAAGGAGTAAAATGAATGAATCCTTTGTAAGATCGAGGGTTCTGCTTTGAAATTCTCATAGTCAAGCCCATTCATCAATGAGAACTTCTCTGTTTTTAAATCGGATGTCAGATTTAACATCAACCCATACGGATGTATTGGGTCGAGGTGCGATCTTCCATAAGGCGTCTGATAAACATTCGGCCTTCCGGTAGGTTGTCTGGTTCCCGCAAGAGGGTTTCGACCTCCTGTCCCTGAAAGTGGATCACTTCCTGTCGTGAAATCCCCAGCGTGTGGCATCCTCTCGTCCTGAGTTCCATGATGCGAACCTGTACTTTCTTCGACGTTAGGATTAACTGGTGGCGGTGGTGGTGGAATTGGTCTACCTTGTGGGTCATAGGTAACCAAAGCTGATTCCTCACCTGCGTTCATCTTTAAATCTACAATACCTAATCCCGCGAAGGATTCTGCCAGGTCATGTAGATCTTTAAGATTCATCTTTTCAATATCCATCTTTTTTAATTTTTGATGGATTTTCCTTTGATTAGAGCAATGAGCTTCTCCTCATCCGTCATTTTTCGTATGACTTCGGTTGGTTTCCCCTTTTGGTGTAAATAGGGTACTGTCCCAAAATCAATACGTTTCCTTCCTCCGGATGAACTTGGCCTGTCCTCCAGGTTCTTGACTCGTTTCTGAATATCATGAAGGAGTTCAAGAGTTTCCTTCTGATATTTCACCATCGTCTCCATCTGGTTCTGGATCTGATGAACTTGTGTTGGTAGATGAATATGGCGGTTGCCATAATGCCGCATCGTCTTCGGATTTCTCTAAGATCTTCGGAGATCTTAGATTTATCTCAAAGCATCTCGTTCCACTCGGTACACCATCGGGAATCATTGTTCGATGGGAATTTTCATGAACCGTTTCTTGGAGGTTCATCAAGTGAACATATAAGTGCAGTTAAGCATCCGAATCGCCTATAATATTCGGCTATCCTTTTGCATTGGCTTAAGGTTTCCCCGTCGGCTCCTGCCTGTTCTTTTTCTTCATGTTGGTATTCCCAATATGAAACCTGGTCAAGGTGTTCTTGTGCATACATCGTCAATATCTGACGATATGTCCAGTAAGGGATACATCTCGGACATCGGTCCGGATCCATAATCTCGGAGTAATTTCTCCTCACTAATTGTTAATTACATAGATATAATAAATTTAACTAAAAGTTCTTAATAAACCTAGGCTCTGATACCATTTTTTCGGCCCCTAAAACCTTTAAAAACCATTACTTTACCTTTAATTCAATATAAGGGGTATTTTGGGATTTTATCAAATAAGAAGGCTATTTTTGAAACTTTTGAATAAGTAAGGCCATTTTTGTATATGTGGTTTAAAATTAGGCTATTTTCAATCATTTCCCAATTAGCAATGTACCAACAAAGTGTCAAAACCTATGTCCGCTGATGCAATGGGATTTCGACCCATGCATAGTGGAAGGGCTCGCAATGGTCTCGGGTAAGGATCCCAATCCCACTATCGTATAATGATGCATCGACGCCTAAGGATTTCCATTTCTCATTTTGCTCGTCAAACTCCACATGGAGTTTTTCACCATTTGATGTTCGTTGATGGGTTTTAATTCCCTTCGTCGTACCTCAGCCCTTACGAGAGGGGCTACATGAATAAAAATATATTTCATTCATCAGTTGATAAACTCATATTACCAAATGGTCTGAAACCGTCCGCCAATAAACCCAACCGGACATTTTTCGGTTCACGAGCAAAGTCAGGGTATTTTTCATCAAATTCCTTCCATTCTTTACCATCAACTGGATGACACATTATTAGATCTCCCTCCCTGATGCCATGTCATTTCCTTAGCAGTGTGACGAAAAGCATACAATCGTTTCAGTCGATCCTTCAAGGGAAAGTACTGAAGTACCTTACATGGAACTTTCTTGCCTTTTGTCTTTTTCCAACGACTCGTGTTGCAAATTGGACATGTCTGTAGATTAGCATTCTCCTTCCAAAATAACGTACAATCATACAGAAATGCATGTATAATTTCATAACCCAAACCCAATTTGCTTAATAGTTTTTTCGAGTCATAGTGTGAAATAGGTAACTTATTGCCATCAGGCATTGCATCCTTCAATAACTTCAACAAAGCATCCATGCTCTCGTAAGTCCACTTACGGGCAAATGATGATGAGGTTTTGTTTAATATTTATAAAGCAATGAAATTTCAAGAAGAACCTCAAACATGTCATTTTATTGATATGATCGAACAATGTGCTCAAACGGAGGGTATAAAACAAGATTTAAAAGATCTGTTAGAACATTGTTTGATTAATTCAATAATGAAATGTGATGATGAAGTTAGTGATGGCATTGATTTTCCTGAGTTTATTCTTTCCCTTGAGGCTAAACAAATTGAAAAACAAAAACAAAAGGAAGAATTAGAAAATGCTAATATTGAAAATATTCCGAAAGGTACTTTAGAACTAAAGGAACTTCCGGAACATCTTCAATATGCATTTTTGGGAAAAGATAAAACTTACCCGATAATTGTTTCTGCTTCATTATCTTCACCCAAATTGGAAAAGTTGTTGTGTGTGCTTTGTGAGCATAAGTCGGTTTTCGGTTGGTATATTTCTGATTTGAAAGGTATAAGTCCTTCCATTATAATGCACAAAATTTTAATGGAAGAGTCTTATAAACCATCTATTGAGCACCAAAGATGACTTAATCCTGTAATGAAAGAGGTTGTGAAAAATGAGGTTCTAAATTGGCTAAAGGCAGGTATTATTTATGCCATTTCTGATAGTTCATGGGTAAGTCTGGTACAGGTTGTCCCTAAAAAGGGGGTATGACAGTTGTGAAAAATGATAACAATGAATTAATTTCTACACGAACTATCACAGGATGACGAGTATGTATTGATTATAGGAAATTGAATGAAGCTACTCGTAAAGATCATTTTCCCCTCCCCTTTATTGATCAAATGTTGGACAGCTTGGCAGGGCACGAATACTACTGTTTTCTTGATGGCTATTCAGGATACAATCAAATCGTCATTGCCCCTGAGGATCAAGAAAACACCACTTTTACATGTCCATATGGTACTTTTGCATTTCGCAGGATGCCATTTGGATTATGCAATGCACCTGCTACTTTTCAGAGGTGTATGATGGTGATTTTTCATGGTATGGTTGAGGAAATCATGGAGATTTTTATGGACGATTTTTCTATTTTTGGTACTTCTTTTTACCATTGTTTGCAAAACTTGTCTCTTGTTTTGCAACGTTGTGAGGAAACTAATCTTGTACTTAATTGGGAAAAATGTCACTTTATGGTCAAAGAAGGGATTGTACTTGGGCATCGTATTTCTTGTACATGATTGGAAGTTGATAGGGCGAAGGTTGTGGCTATTGAAAAGCTACCCCCACCTTCAAATGTGAAAGGAATAAGAAGCTTTTTAGGGCATATAGGATTTTACAGGAGATTCATAAAAGATTTTTCAAAAATTGTTAAACCACTTTGTAATCTCCTTGAAAAAGATGATATCTTTTTCTTTGATAAGTTTTGTTTGCAGGCATTTGAACAGATAAAAAAGGCACTTGTTTCAGCTCCTATTATGATAGTGTCTGATTGGACCCAACCATTTGAGCTTATGTGCGATGCGAGTGATTATGCAGTGGGTGGCGTTCTTGGTCAGAGGCGAGACAAAATATTTAAAGCAATTTATTATGCGAGCAAGACCATGGACCATGCCCAACAAAACAACACCACCACAGGAAAAGAGATGTTGGCGGTAGTTTTCGCATTTGATAAATTCCAAGCTAACTTGGTGGGTACTAAAGTGATTGTTTATATGGATCATGCGGCAATCCGATATCTTTTCTCAAAAAAAGATGCAAAACCTCGTTTAATTCGATGGATTTTGCTCTTGCAAGAATTCGATATTGAGATTCGGGATAAAAAAGGAAGTGAAAATGTGGTTGCCGACCATCTATCCCACCTTGAGCAATTTCACGAGGTGATTGAAAGCCCAATAAATTTCATTGATGAGTGTAAAATATACGTGAATTTGAGGGTTTAAAATGATATATATTTGATGCATTTGCACGCATATTTAATGTGTTTTGCTTGGTTTCCCTTGTTGGGCGTGATACTGCGTACTCTTGTGAATTTTGCAGAAAATTGAGCTAAATTGGATAAAAAGAGATATCATGTTCCAAAGTATAGGTCAATAGCTAATGTACGAGCAAAAATATGAAGGAGAGAAGCATGGAAAGTCAAACAAAAGGAATTTTCCTTCAAAAAACGTCAAAACGCGCTAACAGTTTCCAGCACTGGCAGAGTTTAGTAGTTTGGCCATAACTTCCTCTACAAAATTGATATTGAGGTGATTCAAGTGTCTATGGAAAGCTAAAAGCAATATCTACAACTTTCATGAAGACCCCGAGATCAAATTCCAATCACACGACCCGGACGTGTAGGATTACACGGGCGTGCAACGTAACTGGAGCTGAATTGGTCTCCTTTTCCTACTCAAACTCTGCAAGTGACCTCTCCAAGCATCTATAAAAGGGACCCAAGGCTATGTACGAAAATTCATCCATCAACACATCATTCCATACATCATTCCATACAACACTCTCATTCATAGCACTTTTAGACTTTAGTTTTTGGTATTTTTCTCTTCCATTCAACATTGGGATTGCTTGGATTCTTCCCCTTGAAGTTATTTTTGCTTCTTAATCAAAGAGTAAGATTTCTTCATCTCTTTTGTCTGATTTTCATTATTGGGAGATTATTATTATTGCATGATCATGTTTATGATTGTTTTCTTTCCTTCAATTGAGATTATGATCCCATCCCCAAGCATGAACTAATTTCCTTGTTCTAGGATTAGGATGATTTGATTCAAACAAACAAGTTGATCCGCTTTCTGGATAAATTGTTTTATTTGATAATTGATTGTCGATCAACTTTTGATTGTTTTGGGGGAATAATTGAGATCGAGAGAAGATATTATTCTAGACTAAATTTATTCAGGGGGTTAGATATGAATCGAAATGTATTATCTAACCCAGGTTTAATGAAAATAGCAAATTATGTTGGGATAGCCTAATCTGTGAATACGAAAGTTATCGGACCTAGGCCTAGTTTTTACATGTTTGTTATATTTGTTAACCGCATGATCAATTAATTAATATTCTCGCTTGCAAGTTTGATGAGATGAATCCATAATCCTGACTTTCTTCCATATCTTTTTCTCCAAGTTTAATCTGCTTAGTTTTAATTTGTCTTTTTAATTGTTTTCTTTTAGTTTAAATAAAACCAACAAATTTGGTTAGAGTGTTTAGGATTTATTTTCTGTCTATTGTGATACATAATAATTATTTGCCGGCTAAGTCTTCCTTGAGAGACGACTTGTGTTCAACTTGCTACCCTACGATTGATCTCGTTCTCTTGCGAGGATTGTTAGACTTTTATAGGTGTTTAGCGGTCGAACAAAATTTTGGCGCCGTTCTTGCAGTGAAGGCTTTAGGCTTAATAATTATTGTGTTTATTTTTCGTGTTTCTAGATTAGAATTGTTTTTGTTTGTTTCTAGTTTAGGTTTATTCGTCAGGTGCGTTTGATCTGTTTTTCTAGTGTTGTTTATACATGCACCAGGTATGGAGACTAGTCAAGAGCAACCACCACGACCCACATTGGAAGAGTGCTTGAATTCTTTTATTCAAGTTAGTCAGCAAACACAAGAGTGGAATAACATACGGTTGGAATCCTTGGAGGCCTCTCTTAAGCGAATTGCGACTCAAGTCGGCCAATTGGCTACGCAAGTTGGTGAAATAGCTCAACATCTTGTCAAAAAGGACTCGTTGCCTCGTCAACCAGCGCAAGTTCACGCCGTCACTGATCTTGAAATTGATATTGCTAAAATTGAAAAGAAAGATGATGCAAGTGAAGAAAACAAGAATGGGGATACAAGTAAGGGATTGTCCTTACACAAAACTGACAATCCTTACAAATCTCCTAATCCATCCCCAAATCCACTCCCAAAGCAACAAGATCCAAGTAGTTTTCTCATTAATATTGTCTTTGGGAATGGTAAGAAAGTCGAAGGTATGCTTAATCTCGGAGCTGGGATTAACCTTATGTCTTACTCTATATTTAAACAATTAAATTTAGGGAAATTGAGGTCCACCAGATTATGTTTGCAACTTGCTGATTGGTCACTTAGGTATCCTAAAGGTATTGTTGAAGATATTTACGTCCAAGTAGGTGGTCTTAAAATTCTCATTGATTTTGTTGTCTTGGATATGGGGAAGAATAAAGGTAATATTAAGTATCATACCATTTTGTTGGGTAGACCGTTCATGGCCACCACTAATACTATGATAGATGTCAAAAATAGAAAACTAAGTATGAATGTCTTGGGAAAAACTGTAACGTTTTCAATTTTTGATATAGCTCATGGTCCTACTTGTGTTTTACCTGATAATTTTATTGTTGACTTTGTCGATTCTGCTGTGAAAGATATCTTGTGGCAGGAACATAATGAAATTCAACCGGATAAGAATTTCAAGGTGGTAAATAGGGTTTTGCTCGATGATCCGCCTTGATTCTCTACGTTGACACCGTCAGGCTAATGACGTTAAAAGAGCGCTTCTTGGGAGGCAACCCAAACATTTTTACTGTTTTATTCTTCCAAAAAAAAAATTGAAAAAAAAAATCTAAAAAAAACGAAAAAAAAAATTGAAAAGAAAAAAAAATTGAAAAAAAAAATTCCTGAAACAAAAAACGAAAAAAAAAATTTAAATTCTAAAAAAACGAAAAAAAAATTCTGAAAAAAAAAACAGACGCACACGGGCATGTGGACGCACGCAATCCGACCGTACGATCTACTCATTCGGTTTCCGAATTGACGGACGAGCTCCCGGCTTCATCGGAATTATCCATGTAAGTATTTATTACGCATTCCTCTTTCTTTTGATAATTTTCTCATATGTTCGGGACGAAGCATATTTTAAGTTTGGGGGGTTGTCAAGAATGCGTAATCTAGTATTGTTGCATTTTGCATTGCATTTAGGACTGCATGTAGAAGTATTTGCATTGTTAATTTTCAAAAAACAAAACTCAATTTTTTTGTTTATTTTTTATTTTTTTTGTTTTAGCACGTTTACCGCTTTAGCACGTTTAATTGCTTTTGTGTGTGGTTTTAATTCAGTTTTTATGCCCAGTTCCCTATGATTGTACTATGAATATTTTATGGCATGGGATAACTTACTTGGGGAATAACGTAATAAATTCTTGGGAGGAAAGTTAATCATTTGCTTGGCATGTGTTAAGAAAATTGGGTATTTGAGCATGTTGCGAAAAATAAGCCTGTGAGCTTTTGTGCCTTAAAATGATTTATATTTTGCAGACTTATTTTTTTCTTGAGTGTGTCATTCATGATTGATAGAACTCTAGAACTTGCTCTGGTATCTTCATCAAAGCCATGTGTGTGTGCAATTTTTGAAAATGATCTAAGGCCATCTTTGTTTAGCCTAAAAAGCCTACCTATGAACTCATGATTCCCTAGTTAGCCAATTTTGAGCCAAAACTTTTATTCTGAGCCACATTGATTTTTAAAATTTACATGTTTTTATCCCTAAAATTTCTTGAGCTTATAGAAAATGAATAAGTTTGGGGGAGATGTGGTGAAAATTTATGAAAAAAGAGAAGTTGGCAAAAGAAAGAGGGATGAGCAGTATCTGGGTAAATGAAAAAAAATACATAAAGCTCGACCAAAAAAAAAAGAAGAATCGAGAAAATCGAGCAAAGCAAAAAAACAATTCTGAAAATTATGAAAAATGAGAGTTGAGGCTAAAGAAAAAGAAAAAAGGCAAAAAAGGCCAAAGAATGAAAAAATGAGAAATAAGGGTGGAATTGAGTTGAAAAAAAAAAACTGATATTATGTTGAAATCGGGTTGGTGAATTGCAAGTCTGTATGCTTAAATTCTATTTGCTCAAGTCAAGTCACTTAATCCAAATTTCCCTACCCTAACCAAAGAGCCTACATTACAACCAAATGAAAAGTCCTTTTTGATTCTTAGATTGTGCACACAAAAGTGGTCGAGATGTTAGACGATTTGCAAGCCTATGGTAGTTCTACATTCACTGAATTGAATTTGAGCGTAAACATTATCCATACACTTTTGAGAGTCGAGTGATACACTACCTACTTGTGAGTCGCGATGTCGAATACCTTAAGAGAGTATTGACTATGCCGAGTTTATGAATAATGACTTCTTGATAATGAATTACATGGTTTCCGTGAGTATGGAGTCGAGTGTTATTTAATGTTCATAGTGTTTTTGAGTGTTCGTTCATTTTTACCCCTTAAATTATTTTTCTAAATTTGCTCGAGGACGAGCAATGCTTTAAGTTTGGGGGATTTTTATGAGTGTAAAATATACGTGAATTTGAGGGTTTAAAATGATATATATTTGATGCATTTGCACGCATATTCAATGTGTTTTGCTTGGTTTCCCTTGTAGGGCGTGATACTGCGTACTCTTGTGAATTTTGCGGACAATTGAGCTAAATTGGATAAAAAGAGATATCATGTTCCAAAGTATAGGTCAATAGCTAATGTACGAGCAAAAATATGAAGGAGAGAAGCATGGAAAGTCAAACAAAAGGAATTTTCCTTCAAAAAACGTCAAAACGCGCTAACAGTTTCCAGCACTGGCAGAGTTTAGTATTTTGGCCATAACGTCCTTTACAAAATTGATATTGAGGTGATTCAAGTGGCTATGGAAAGCTAAAAGAAATATCTACAACTTTCATGAAGACCCCGAGATCAAATTCCAATCGCACGACCCGGACGTGTAGGATTACATGGGCGTGCAACATAACTGGAGCTGAATTGGTCTCCTTTTCCTACTCAAACTCTGCAAGTGACCTCTCCAAGCATCTATAAAAGAGACCCAAGGCTATATACGAAAATTCATCCATCAACACATCATTCCATACATCATTCCATACAACACTCTCATTCATAGCACTTTTAGACTTTAGTTTTTGGTATTTTTCTCTTCCATTCAACATTGGGATTGCTTGGATTCTTCCCCTTGAAGTTATTTTTGCTTCTTAATCAAAGAGTAAGATTTCTTCATCTCTTTTGTCTGATTTTAATTGTTGGGAGATTATTATTATTGCATGATCATGTTTATGATTGTTTTCTTTCCTTCAATTGAGATTATGATCCCATCCCCAAGCATGAACTAATTTCCTTGTTCTAGGATTAGGATGATTTGATTCAAACAAACAAGTTGATCTGCTTTCCTGGATAAATTGTTTTATTTGATAATTGATTGTCTGATCAACTTTTGATTGTTTTGGGGGAATAATTGAGATCGAGAGAAGATTTTATTCCTAGACTAAATTTATTCAGGGGGTTAGATATGAATCAGAAATGTATTATCTAACCCTAGGTTTAATGAAAATAGCAAATTATGTTGGGATAGCCCTAATCTGTGAATACGAAAGTTATCAGACCTAGGCCTAGTTTTTACATGTTTGTTATATTTGTTAACCGCATGATCAATTAATTGATATTCTGCTTGCAAGTTTGATGAGATGAATCCATAATCCTAGACTTTCTTCCATATCTTTTTCTCCAAGTTTAATCCTGCTTAGTTTTAATTTGTCTTTTTAATTGTTTTCTTTTAGTTTAAATAAAACCAACAAATTTGGTTAGAGTGTTTAGGATTTATTTTCTGTCTATTGTGATACATAATAATTATTTGCCGGCTAAGTCTTCCTTGAGAGACGACTTGTGGTCAACTTGCTACCCTACGATTGATCTCGTTCTCTTGCGAGGATTGTTAGACTTTTATAGGTGTTTAGCGGTCGAACATGGACCAACTCGGACACCTGCAAAAGTACTACAATCTGGTTTTTATTGGCCAACATTATTTAAAGATTGTTATGCTTTTGTGAAGACTTGTAATCAATGCCAACGGGTTGGTAACATTTCACGGCGTCATGAGCTTCCTTTGACAAACATCATGGAGATGGAGTTATTTGATGTATGGGGTATTGACTTTCTAGGGCCATTTCCTGCTTCTTATGGAAGTCTGTACATTTTGCTCGCGGTTGACTACGTCTCCAAGTGGGTAGAGGCGATTGCTACACCAACGAACGATGCTAAGGTAGTACTAAAATTCTTGCACAACATATTTTCACCCGGTTTAATACTCCTCGAGCTATTGTAAGTGATGAAGGTGCGAATTTTTGTGATAAATTATTTAATAACATTCTTGCTAAATTTGGTGTGCGTCATAAGATTGCGCTTGGTTACCATCCTCAATCTAATGGTCAAGCCGAAATTTCTAATTGTGAAGTGAAATAAATTCTTGAGAAAACTGTGAGTTTTAATCGAAATGATTGGGCACAAGAGCTCGATGATGCTTTATGGGCTTATCGCATTGCTTACAAAACACTCATTGGTATGTCACCATATCGATTGGTGTTTGGTAAAGCGTGTCATTGGCCGATTGAACTAGAGCATCGAGCTTATTGGGCAATTAAGAAATTGAATTTTAACTTAAAAGAGGGCGGTGAAAACCGATTACTTCAATTAAACGAAATGGAAGAATTTCGTCACGAATCATATGAAAATGCCAAAATGTATAAAGAAAAAACAAAGAAATGGCATGATCAAATGATTTTGCGACGTGAATTCTTACCCTGCCAACAAGTGTTATTGTTCAATTCTAGATTGAAACTATTTCTAGGTAAACTCAAATCACGATGGTCCGGGCCATTTGTGATTGAATGTGTGTTTCCCTATGGTGCCATCGAGTTGAGATAAAATGATGGAAATTCATTCCAAGTGAACGGACAACGATTGAAACATTATTTCGGGGATGAAGCAAGGAAGGTTTTAAATCTTCCACTTGGTGATGAAATTTCTTAAGCCCATGTAGCTAAGTCCGGCTAACGACTATAAATTTAGCGCTTCTTGGGAGGCAACCCAAGTGATTTTTGTGTGATTGCATTTTAGTGTGATTTTATTTCCTTTAATTTTGGCCTATTTTTAATTGAATTTTGGTGTGATTTTTGGGTAAATTAAGTTTGTGTGATTTTAATTTATTTTTCTTAAAATTGTATTTAAAAAAAGGAAAATTTTGAACATGCGGGCAAATGCTCGGGCGCTGTAGCGCCCGACCCCAAGCGTTGCAGCGCCCGAGCAGGTAAGGCTATTAAAAGGTTGTTTTAAGCATAAGCTCTTACACTCACTTCAACACCTCGTCACGCCCCTTCTTCTCTTTTTCTACAAAAATTCAAACAAGCCTTCAATTTTGCATCATTCAAGTGGACAATTGAGCAACTTAATCATCATCTTCATCTTCTCTATTAATTAGGTAAGATTGCTTAAAATGTACACCATTTTCTTCAAGTCTTAAGTTAAAATGTGAAAAATGTTTCAATATCATTTCAATTTCGAAATTCATGATAAATTGTTGATAAATTGTTGTGATATATGATCATTGTATGCTAGAATTAGGTTGGTGTGATAATTGGGCATGAATTGATCCTCAAATTTGGTGTTCATCTCTATTTTGCATATATGCCCACAAGGTGTTTGTTAAAATGTGTCAGTGAAAAATATTATACCTAGGCATTTGATTCTTGTCCTCATTGTGTACTAAAGGCAATTTGATCATGAATTGATGACAATGATGCATATTTCTTGAGTTGTTGCGAGAATTCCTTACCCCTAATCCGCATTGTGTGTTCCATGTATTGTCTTGTTTAGTGTCACTTTCCAGGGGATTACACGATCAATTAAATGGTGAGGCCAAAGAAAACAAGCAAGGGCAAAAGTACGGTAAGCCCCTCCCAAGAATATGATTCAAGCTATTTCAATAACTTGGAAGCACAAGAACTTTACAATGATACACTAAGCACAAAAAGTATAACGACGGAAAGGGGATTGCAACTAGGGTCAAATGATGGTGATCTTGCACATATGATACACCAAAGGAGATGGAAGAAACTTTGTGCCCAACCTGGACTATTTGCACCAAATATTGTTCGGGAGTTTTATGCGAGTGTGAAATTCTCAATTGACCATCCCACGGAGATTTTTGTACGTGGAGAAAAAGACGTACTCATTGATTCAGAGGCAATTAGGAAGTATTATGGACTACCAGAAGTGGATCACTCGCCATACGTCAAATTCGTATCGCAACCACCTAATATGGAGACGATTTGTAATGCCCTATGTCGGCCTGGAACTGAAGTACGTCATATTAAAGTTGTGGGAGGTGCTTCTTCTTTCCCCCACACTCGGCTAAGTCGGTATGGGCGAGATTGGTTTCACTTTATATGTCATAATTTGATGCCAACCAAGCATGTCAGTGACATCACTAAGGAAAGAGCCCATCTTTTATATGCTATTATTACTGACATACAATTCGACCAGCGGTGATTATTGCACCTGATCCCTTCGCTACAAAATTCTACATTGCAAATCGGGGACTAATCTTATCGGCTTTAATTTGTGGGTTATGTAAGAAAAAAGGTGTTACGTGGGATAACTTCGAGCCATTGGAAAGGCCTAAAGGGCCTATAGATTCAGCTATTATTGCTTCTTTCGAAGAATGGGCCGGTCGTGTGCCTAATCCGAAGGGTGCGAGATATATCATTGATCCCGAATTTGCCCTCCCACCTGTTGAGCCTGATGCTCAAGCCCAGTCAAGAGTATTGAGGCTCCATCCGGTTCAGTGGCGGGTCATTCTCGTTCCACAGTCTTACATCACGATGACGACCCTTCAGGCTCATTAATTCGCGAGGTACAAGAATTGAGAAGGGCCCATCGTCGCCTAGCGGTGGCTTTTGTAGAAGAGCAACGCCACAGAGCTGCAAGGGAAGAGTTCTCGCCCAGATATATAGCCAGTTTCAATTCCCGACACCACCACCACCAGGTCATATTGCTCACCTTCCACCACACGACTCCGATAGGGACTCCGATGAGGAGTCCTAGGCATTCCGGCTACCAGGAAAGTTACTATCACTCTCCATTGGGGATAATGTTCATTCTAAGTTTGGGGGGGTGTAATCTGTATTTGTTTATTTTGTCTATCGAGTCGTGTTAAAAAAAAATTCGAGTCAAGTCAAGTAGTATGTTGAACCGTAGAACTGCATGACTAAGTAGATTTGTTGATTATGAGTTGAACTGTCACAAGAGCATGCTTTTAAGTGGTGATCTATGTTTTGCTTCATTGATTTCATATACATGCATAATTCTGTTAACTTAATCGAAAATGATTGTTGACATTGAATGTTGCTTGTATGATCCCACCGGATTCTAGAACTTGTTTGATCACTAAGGCGAAATCTTAGGTGAAGTAACACTAAGGAAATAATTTAGGCCATCTTTGAGCAAGCTAGAGCCAAAAATGCCTACCTTTATACGATATAATTTCACTAGTGTTCCCTTTGAGCCTGTTAAACCCATTCTTTGGCAACCAATTTTCTTTTGATCTTATATGTGAAAAGCTAATTACACATCTCTCATACACAAAGTATAGAAGATATGTTGAAGGTTGAGGAGGGTATAATAAGTAGGGTATGTGTCACTTGCATGAAGTCGCCCAAGAAAAAGAAAAATACGAAATCCTATGTGTAAAAACATGCAAAAGTTTAAGTTTGGGGGTTTCGAAAAAAAAAATCGAGACTCATAAGGGGAGAACTGTCGATAATTCAGCAAAAGTGAAGATAACTATTTTGGTTGCAAATGGTGATTTGAAGAGATAATTATGTGTTTGGGTGAGTTGAGCCACTTAATCCTAAATTTTCCTACCTTACCCTAAGCCACATTACAAGCTTTGAAAGTCCTATTGATCCTTGTGTTACATTAGCCTACATTAGTGGAGATTAGTGTGAATGACAAGCTTATGGAATCCGACAGTCATTATCTCTTAATATCTAGAAGTGGATCATCTTGATAACATTCGATTGCGTGAATCAATTTGATTAATGTAAATGGAATTGTCATGAACATTCAACACTTTTGATCACAATGTCAAAATGCATGCTTGATTGATAGTGAAATGAGTAAGAAGACAAATGTTATTGGTTGTGAAGTTTTGCAGTTGTTGTTTTGTTGTTGTCTTGTAATTTTCATTTTAGAGTTGTAATTGTTTGAGGACAAACAATAGTTTAAGTTTGGGGGTATTTGTTAAGTTGGTATTTTACCAACTAATCGAATATTTTAGATTATGATTTTGTATTATTTTTGGGTGTTTTAGAGTCGTTAGAATCCAATTTTATTTCATTAAGTGTCGATGAAGAGTCAATATAGATTTGGTAGCCGAAATATGAAGAAAACAACAAAAAACGGTGCTAGGAATGAAGAAATCGCATTTGAAGAAGAAGAAACAAAGAAAAAATCGCATTTTGCACCCTTAAGTCGGGCGGATGCTACAGCGCCCAACGCCCATTACAGGGACGACCGCGACCATTTGAAGTTGGGCGCTGCATAGTCACGCTTCGCAGCAGCAGCTGCGGGCGGATTTCTTCATGGGCATCGCAGCGCCCCACGCCCGGCACTGCAGCGCCCGGTTGGTATTTTTGTGACCCAACGTGCTGGGCACCGCAGCGCCGGGACGGAATTTCCTATGCTACCTACCCTCTTTTTTGGACATTTGTGGGGCTATAAATAGAAGCCTTGGGCGTGAAATTGGGGATCTGGGACCCTTTGGAAGCCTACATTTCAGCTACAAGACAAGGAAGAAGGCTTGGAATATCTTGGGAAAGACTTGGAGAAGAAGATTGAAGGCTTCTATCATATAGAGATCGAGAAGATCCCTCAACTCTTGTTTTTATTTTGTTGCTTTCATCATATATTGTAAGATGTATTGTTGTATTCCTATGGATTCATTTTCTTCAATCATGAACTAAACTTCATAATTCTAGAGGGATGATGCAATCTATGTTTGAATTTATGTTTTGATATTATGGTTTGTCAATCTAAATTTCTCAATTTATTTGTGCTATTTGGATCTATTGCTTCTAAATTACTTGATCAATAATTTAGATTGTTTGGAGTATTTGATTTGACACTTGAGAAAGGTAATTGAATACATGACCTTGAAATATCATAACCTAGGATTTCATAGAATTGAGAGATTTGTGAATCTTTGAAGTCATTTATTAAGATTCATAGTTTTTATTGAGATTTCAATTGGTGATTTTTATAGAGATATTGATTTCCCAATTGTGATCTAAAATCATTTGGCACTCGAGAGAGGAAATGATTATTGTAGAAATTTTGACTTATAAATTGGTAATTGATGATTGATAAACCATATTGATAACATAAGGGATAACTAGATTCATCACACCTCTAGAATTCATTTGATCATTTGGATAATCTCATTTTTATTTTCGTATTGTTTCCTAAATTACTCTTGTTATTCTAGTATAATCAACTCCATCAACTATTGAATTTATAAATAAAGTTGGACTATTATATTATAATACTTAGCAATAATTCGATAATTATTTCATGTGGATACGACAACCTTACTTTCACTATATTAAAACTTGACACCGTAGACTTGCGGTTAGAAAAATCTCTAACACCCATACTTATGCAAAGCATACTATATTATTTTTATAGTTAATATTAGTTGTTGAGATAATAATACAAAATAATTTGAATTTATTACAATTTATGAAAACGACTATAGTCTTGTAAAACGACTATAGTCGTTTTGAAAGAACAACTATAGTCTTTTCAAAAAGACTAGAGTCGTTTCGATAGAACAACTATAGTCTTTTCAAAAAGATTCAAGTCATTTTTGTAAAATGACTATAGTTTTGTAAAATAACTCTAGTTGTGTAAATTTGCATATCATTTTTGTATTATTAATTTTTCTATACATTTTTGGACGAAATAGTTTGAAATCAAGTCAGACATGACTTAAAACATTATAATTATGATTTAGTTTTATTTATATAATGTTAGAAGTTTTATTATCAGACATTATTGTTAGTAGAGTACGATGAATTGTATATATTGTTAGTAGAGTACGATGAACTAATTTGGATTTATTACAATTTATGAAAACGACTACAATCTTGTAAAATGACTATAGTCGTTTTGACAGAACGACTACAGTCTTTTAAAAAAGACTCGAGTCATTTTTTTTTAAAATGACTATAGTCTTGTGAAACAACTCTAGTTGTTTTGGTACATTTCCATATCTTTTTGTATTATTAATTTTTCTATACATTTTTTGAGGAAATAGTCTGAAATCAAGCCATACATAACTTAAAACGTTATAATTATGATTTATTTTATTCATATAATGGTATAAGTCTTATTATCGAATATTATTGTAAGTTGAATATTTAGATTAAAAAATAGAGTACTCTTGGACTTGGATATTGTTAGTAGAACACGATAAATTGTGTACAATGATGTTCACTCAGTGTAATGTAAAATACAATATATTATTTTTATAATTAATAGTATGTCGTTCAGATAATAATGCAAATTGATTTCAACTAATTATAATTTATTAAAAAAATGACTATACTCTTGTAAACAGACTACAATCATTTAAAAACAAGACTACAGTCTTTTGACAACGAATTCAATCATTTTATAGAAATGATAATAGATAATCAATGTTTATTTCATTTAGAAGTAGATTGAGAAAGATACTAGTAGTTTCAAGTTGTATTTGAGTTGAAAATTCTCTTTCTTATCATTTTCTTCTTCTTTTTTTAGTTAATGTGTTGCTTCAGTTTTTCTTCCACATTTCTTCTTCTTCTTTTTCTTCTTTTTTCCATTTTGATTGAATTTCAAAATTTAGGTTTGTGTTTGTTTTTTAAAGGCTTAACTTAGAGGTATAATTGGAAAATGGAAAAGAATAGCTTTTGTTGTTTTTTTTTAAAAGCTTGAATCTAGTCAAAGGAGAAAAAAAAACATTCGTATGTGTTAACGGGCTAAAACCAGCGGCCTTGTATGGTTGTGTTTTCAACACCATTTTTCCACTTTCCAACTATTCCAGAAAATGGGTTTATGTTTGTTTGAAAAGTTTTCAATAGAAATGAAGTCATTTCTAGTTTTCACTTTTTTATGGAAAATATTCTTTTGAAAACACAACCAAACAATTTTTTATTCCAATTACGCAAACCTAGGTAAAAATACACTACAATCACGCAAACATATGTCAAAAATACATTTGAAAAACTATAACCAAACATATTCTCATTTCAAACAGAAATTTAGACAACAAACCAAACATATTTTCAATTCTCATACGAAAATCAATAAAACTTAAAAATTTATTTTTCAATACTAGAAACTGAAAATTGTACTTAGAAATACATCCATGCAAGCCCAGTCATTTCCACTACTTGTTCGTTGTGATTTGATAATTTAACGGAGTACATTAAGAGTGTGTTTGGCTGAGCTTATAATCTCTTAAAAACAACTTATAAGATGTTTAAGAGCTTATAAGCTCTTAAAATGTGTTTGGTAATTTTTTTCCAAAAGAGCTTATAAGCTCTAAAAAAAGATGTCAGAGAGCTTATAAGCTCCTAAAAAAAAATTACCTCCACCCCAACTTTTTTTAAAAGAGCTTATAAGCTCTTTATTTTAAACATTCAAAAGACAAAAAATATACTTAATAATTTTATAAGATATAAAAACATCTTATAAGCTCAACTATCTTGTTTTTATCCAAACACTTTGTGAAATTTTTAAAATAAGATCTAACATCTTATAAACTCCTAAAACAACTTATCAGATGTAGGAACTTATAAGATGTTTTAAATAAGCTTAGCCAAACACACTCTAATACTCCACTCCATTAATATTTAATAAAACAAAACACAGAACGAGAGTATCTTATCCGATGCACTTTTATAGCCACCAACCGTAAAAAGTAAATGACACAATAGTCCTTACCGTCTCCAAATATTTGAAAGCCTGTTTGGAAAACCCTTAAACCATTTTTCACAGGAATTTCTGAGACTCCATTCCTTGCCAAAACCTACCTCAAGACAAAAGCAAAACCTACCTAAATTATCTCTGCTCAAGAGAAATCGAATGGAAGAAATATTGACAAGAGAAAAGGTGGTTATATCATCAAACGAGTTCATTGTCGGGTCCGTGCCGACCGTCTTTTACATTCCCGATTACGTCACCGCTGCTGAAGAAGACCAGCTCTTGAATAATGTAAAACAATACAGCACTACTTTCAGAGTTTTACTGTTAATTTTGTATTTTCTGACATAGTTTTTGCCTGCGGCTCGCAGATTTACCAAGCTCCGATTTCCAAGTGGAAATCTTTGAAGAACAGGAGATTACAAAATTGGGGTACGTCACTTGAATTTGGCGATTATTACGAACATACACTTGAGAATTGTAATTTTAACTTTGAGGAAATGATTGATCATGGCAGGAGGAGTGGTGCACGAAAAGGGTCTTCTCACCCAAGATTGTAAGTACCGAACAGTTATGGATTTCCCTATCTTATTTTGATCTTACTGGCCTTTCTCTTTTATAATTTACATCTCCTGGTTGCTCATCACCTCGGGTTCTTCGATTTTGTGAAGCAAAAATTTAGTTAATATAAAGACTTTGTGTCCGTTTCTGGATTGAAATTTTAATTACACAAATTCAAAATTCAAATATCATCAGAACTCCCTGATGAGTAGTTTCAATGCATGATATCTTGAGTGTATATAGATTTCCATTTATCACCTGGGTGATCATGGTAATTTCTGATTTGTGTGATTGTAAAATTTCCTCTCTATTGTTTCTGTTGTCATTATTTATGAAGGCTACTGTCAATTAGCAGAGAAGTAACTGTGGTGGCAGAAACTTATTTCTATTGGGTTTTAGTTGCAATAAATCAAATTTTGGTAGGTATGAAGAGTCATTAGTGGCATGAAAGCAGACACTATGATAAGCAATGTGAGGACTTGAGCCATGCAGATGGTGTGTATTACCCAATTTCTAGGCTACTGAATCCCAGGTACATCTTCACCTGCTAGCAGAGGACTATCCTAGAATCAACCAAGGGAAAAATTTTCCCTACGGGCAGTTGGTAGAAGGCAGCTGTCTAGCGGACCATCAAAAAAATCATAATTATAACAATTTGATGGAGATACCAAGAATGAGGAGACTTTAGCACTCAAACATATGTTTACAGTATGAAATCGAAGTCTCTATGGCACTGGTTTCCTTGATCTCCTTTATGTGGCATGTGTGAGGAAATAATTGCCTAGTCAAGAAGTATGAAAATCGGTTTCTTGAGAAAATATTTATAGCATTCTTTTTATCTCTGATGAATGTGCGTTATTCAAGCCACCTTTGTCTAGTGCTTATGCACTCCTTTAAGCATAAAAGGAGAGAGGGCTCACATTCTTATTTACCTAGCACCATTTAGGGAGTGTTTGCAATCATTTTAAAAAAAAAGTGACTGTCAACCTCTACATTAAAAATAACAGAATACATTGTTAGTGTTTCTACGTAATTTAATCAGAATTTTGAAATCAAAGGGAATGGTGCTTTTAGATTGGTGGTTTTGGATTTCTGATTATGCTTTTGGTTTTCTTATGTCAAGAATATATTTGCTCAAGTTTTATATTATTTGCACAAGTATATAAATATATACAAATATAAAAATATGTGTATTTTATATATTATATATGTTTATAAATATTTGTGCAGATAAGAAAATACATACAGGTATTTTTATCTTTATATATCTGTGAATGTAAACATATTTATAAATAATTGTTCTAATATACTAATACATATATATTTATAAATATAAATATTTTTACTTTGATAAATTTACATATTTGTGGATATATAAATATATTCATAAATTTAAACATGTGTATTTTTCTATATTTATATATTATATATTTGTGAATATATAAATATATTAATAAAAACCCATAAATAATTGTGTGAAACACTCCCTTCATTTTGCATGTTTTATTTGAGGAAGAACACTGCCTTATTGGAAGTTTGAAGACTCACAAGTGGCGTGATTGAGAAAAATGTGTTCCCCACATTTTACACTAGACATGTGATTACAATTTTGTTTCCATTTTGCTAGCCAATCAATTAGATGATGTAGTAGGTTGATCGACTATAGCCATTCACGTGCGAAACACTTGAATCCTGCAAAGTTCATGATGGTTATTCTGTTTATTTGTTGTTTCAGTGTCTAGATGTGAGCGTGTATATGTCTACATACAAGTCTTGAATCATTGTAGACATAGACACACACATGTACATATAGATAAGTTACATAATTCTAGTCTGACACATGAAAATGAGTATACGGATGGATCCTTGAAATGATACTTGGATGTAAAATATGGGTAACAGAAGTTCAACATTCAGTAAGTTCTTTGTGTTTTGCAGTGCCACCTTGGCTAAAAAAAGTTACATGCAGGATATATGAGGAATCAAGGTTGTTCCCATCAGCAATTAACCATGTGCTTATCAATGAATATTTACCTGACCAGGGAATAATGGTGAGTGCTAAACTTTAAGTGCTTAAAAATATTCGATTACATTTGTATGTCCTCAGTTATAGTTCTTGATGCTTGTGGATCATTTATAATTTTTTGTCCATTGAGTTCTATCAATGACCTTGCTTTTACTGTTGTACAAGAGAGGGAAAGGTCAAGAAAATAGTGTGCCTTCTCACAAAATTTTGTAGTCTTTTTGCCTAGCCAATACGTTTGACCACATTTAAATGTAATTTGATTTTTCTAAACAGCCACACCAAGATGGACCTGCCTATTTGCCGGTGGTGGCAATCCTCTCTCTTGGATCACCTGTTGTTATGAACTTTGTTCCCCATCCTAGATTTGAAAATGCCACAGAAACATCAGGAAATAATAATGAGGATATAGCTTCTAATGGTGCAGCATCTACGGAGATGAGTTCTGGCGAGCATTTGGGCGAATACCTTCCCTTTTCTGTGTTACTGATGCCTCGCAGCTTGCTGATATTTAAAGATAAGGCATACTCAGGTTGATATTCATATTGCAGTCTGTTTGTTATATTGTGTGTATGTGCACAAGCGTTTTAACTTCAAACACGGACATCGTATGTTTTCTTCCAGACTACATGCATGGCATAAAGGATTGTGCGGATCAGCGATATGATGAGGTGAGATATGAGACAAGTGTACCAACATGTCTAGTGAGTAACACAACGTACAATATTCATTTGAGTTGTATATAGATTTTTTATCCTCTTACCATTTACTGTTTTCATTGTTCGTCCAGGCTGTAAATTTTACCCGTGGTGATGAACAATCGCAAACTGATGGAGAAGATGCTGTCATTCACAGGACTAGTACTAGAGTTTCTCTTACATGCCGGCTAGTGACGAAAGTTCGCAAACATTTAATAAAACTCTAGGACCACGTTGGGAAGTTGGGCAGGATAGATATAATGGAATTGGATTAGATAGGATAGATAAGTAGTTTAGTATTTTATGTTTTGGGATGTAGGATTGATATGTTATTGGATTGTATAAGTTTCTAACTTTTTGTTTGGGCATACGGATTAATTGTGATAGTGATGTCTTTAGTGCCATTGATGATTGAACCCAATCTCGCTTTTTATTATTCTTCCCCTTTCTCATTTTCAAGTGGAAAGGTCCGTAGTTATTACCAGCAGTTAAATGCAATTCATCAAATGGTACTAAATACAACTAATACAATTTCATCAAATCAATTTACAAAAACAGAGACTTCAAACACTTAATCTGGGTTTATTAACTAAATAAACAAAAAACCTCTAATAATCGACAAGAAAGAACACAAGAATATGGTGGCGGATGTGGTGACGCCAGAGACTGAACCTGGAGAAAAACACTTTCTTGGTTTTGGATGAACATACAATTCTTGAACCTGGAGAAATACACTTTTATTCGATTTTGTAGTACACTACATGAAAATATTCCGAGTTATTCTACTCCTTTTGTTGCGCATATGTTTATGCATTTCATAATTTCACAGGATCGTCATGGAATAGACTGTTTTAGGAGTTGAACATTTATTAAAAGGAACAAACAATTAATTTAATCATGAAATAATCCTCATTTTTGTATGCTTCACATTTTTTTCATATTATGCTAATTTTCTTTTTATTATTATTATTGAACAAATTAAATCGCATGAATCGTGATGCTGCATGTTGTAATTCGATCAACTATGATGGCAACATTTCTTAACCGAGTTTTTAAGTGGAACTTGTCACACTTCCAACGGATAGTTGGTCTCTTTTGATGTGATGATGGAGATGAAAGTTGATGAAATTTGGAGAAGTTAATTTAAATAATCATCGTATACATATACATTGTTAGAATATTGATATTTAAATGTAGACAAAAACTCCTGTCACACCGTCTAACGGGTCTGACCTGTTAGACGGATCTGACTCGCGGACCCGGTGGCATTTCCGTAATATTAGCATTGGTGTTTTAGTAGTTTTCAGGGACCATCGATTAATAACGGTCATCCGAAAAGTATTGGTCGTCCTTCTAAAAAGTATTAGGTGTTAGTCCAAGTGGCTACGATAATCTATAGGGGGTGAATAGATTATGCCGATTTTTCGCAATTAGCCCTCTTTTTCGAATGATAAATCAAAGACAAGAATAAAGGTGCGGAAATTAAACAACATGCCTCGATTTATAGAGGTTCAACCCACCTAGGACCTAGTCCTCTACCACCCCAGTATCTTCGGAATGGATTTCAAAAAGAAAAAATATTTTATTAATTACCACAATTAATACAACATCACCTTACAATACCTCTTTGGAGATTACCTCAATCTCCCTTGAAGATTACCACAATCTTCTACGGCACCTTGTGAAGATTACTACAATCTTCAACCTTGAAGAATACCAAATTCTTCAACACCTCAAAGAGCACCAAACTCTTCACTAAGAAGATTACCACAATCTTCTTGCACCTAACACCTAGATCACGCAAGTGTGTTCTTACCACAAGAACACTCACAAGGATATATTGTGTTGAATGATGAACCAAAAAATTCAAGATTACAACTCTATAAAGAATAATACAATTTTGAGTGCAAGTGTAATCAAGAATCAAGCCTAGACCTCAAGATGTGAAAGTGAAATACTTAGGCTATAAATACAACAAGAGTGTTGAATATGAAAGCTTAGAAATTTGCAGATTTCTTGTTGTGTATTTGCTTGTGTTGTTGTTTACTTGTGTCTTCAAATCATCTTCTATTTATAGGAGAGTCTTCACAAACATAGGCTCCTCCTTCTTCACTTTTGTCTACAAAAAGAGGATCACAAGATGTAGAAATATTGTACAAAAATGAAAAGCAAATCTTGCTGATATGGAGTTTCAACGGTATAAATTTTCTGTCAAAAGATTACAGGCGGCGGCACGTGCCGCCATGTATAAAATTTCGAACGTTAAATGAAATTAGTGCGATCCAGACACAGGTTGCAGGGGGGATCCGACCGGTCACAGGGGGGTCCGATCGGTCGCCTTAGGGTCCAACCGGTCGGCCCCTACTCGGACCGGTCCCCCTCTTCAATTTTTCAAGTTTGGAGTGTCTGTTTCATTTTTTGTGTTCTCCAGGTACCGGTCGACCGTTTGCTCGACCAGTCGACCTCCAACTTGAAATATTGTCCGATTTTTGTCAAAAATAAACTTCAAAAAATACTCTAAAAAATTAATAAAAATATTTTAAATCAATTGGGAGTTTTTGGACAACATTTATAAACATTGTTTTGGTATAAAAAATCATTTAAACAAAATAATCAAAATCTTGATAAAAACATTTATCTAACAATCTCCCCCTTTTTGATGATTACCAAAACAATTTTAGGAGATCAATTTTAAAAACAAAACACATTTTCCGGTCTAAAACATCAATCCATAACAAGCAACATTTGCCATAAGTACAAACACTAGGATCGGAGCAAATATATTTCAAAAATATTTTTGCACAAGCTTCCCCTATCAATATGCATATCAAGAACAAGTATAAAAACAACCAACTAAAAGCTAAAAGCTTAGCTTTTACAAAACAAGCTTGAATTATTTGAGCTTAGAAGCTCCCCCTGTCACAAAGACATCATTAGTTAAGCATAAAAGTGCATAATACATCACATGGACTAAGTATTAAGCTTTTCTTGCGAGCTTATTTTCGCTTCTTTGAGCGTATGAGTGTTTTTCCTATTTCTCCCCCTTTGGAATCATCAAAAAGAATGTTAGCACGATAAAAACATCATACAATTATATCAAAGTGCGCAATTTAATCGATTTATCGAGCATTTTGAACATTGAAGCTTAAATTCCAACTAAAAAGGGAAAAGTTACTCATTTGATTTGCAAAAGCTCATTTGATTGATAAAAACAAGATCTTTATAAACTTATAAGACTTTTCAAATCAAGAGAATCATGTAGGTGATGAATTTTTCATAGGTTATTTTGTCGAACACTTGGCGTGCGTCGAATAAAACAAGAGATATATAACGCCTTTGTATTTCATTTAAGCCAAAACTTTTCATCACCAATTGCAATATAACACATCCATCCATCAACAACCATCATATACATTATACTAATACAAGAATTTCATCAAAATAGCAAGATACAAGCACATTCTCAAGGGTTCAACCCAATTGAGATTAAAAGGAGAAATTCTTACCAATTGATCGGAGAAGTCGGATGATATGGATGAAACAGAAGTTACATAAACTCAAAATATAGATTTTATAAGAAGAAATTCATTTTAAGTGAATTTTGAGTGAAAAATACGAAGGGGTTCGATTTTGGAACAAAATAATCAAAATGACGAAATGAAGGACAGAAAGCATTTTAATCCTGAAAACCATGAGGGCGACCGGTCGATGGGTAGACCGGTCCCATGTATGGTCGTCCGGTTGACCTCTCTGTCGTCGGCCGACCTGCACGAACACCCGATTACATTTTTTACGTCGAAATTTTGCACAAAAAATCAGATTTTTCACCCCTAAGTTTTAAAAACATGCAAATAGCAATCATAGACCTCATTTAATATACATTATGCCTAAACAAGCTCGAAATGAGGTAAAAGACTCGTGATTAACGATTAGAAACAAATGTCCGAGAGTTATCTTTGAGACGAAATTAAACACATCTCAAATTTTTGTTTAAGAAACACAATCCCTTAAAAATGTAGAATCTCAATGTATTTAGTTCGATTATGAAGAATCGAATTTTGAAAAATTATATACACCGGACTTGTTCTCCCGAAAAATATTTAAAGTTTTAAATTTTTGGATAAAACAAGCCATAAGAAGAAGTGCCTTTCAAATATTTAAAAATTTCTTTTAACGGCACTTTAATGAGATTCGTTGGGATAGTTTTGAAATCGAGCATATAGACATAAGACATGAAGAATTTCGAGTCTATAAGAATAATGAAAGTTGATAAACATACCTCGAATTTATTTGTCAACCAATATGCCTTTCGCAATCTTGACACTTTATGACGCAGATGACAATGGATGAGTCTACGATCATTTGTTCCTTAATACCAAAATATTTCCTGCAAAAACTTGACAAAATATCTTGCACAAGAGCATAGTGATATCGAATAATATACACAATATTGAACAACATAGAAGTTGAACAAGTAGCACATACTATGCTATTTAAGGAATCAACAAAAGTTTGATAACACAAATGCTTATTGAAAATTCATATAAGGTCTCTTTTGAAATTTGAAATCCGAGAATATAAAATTGAGACCTCATTTTTAAGAAATAATTTTATAAAGAATTTTGACAATCAATACAAAAATTAAAGACATGAAAATGTGCAATAATTATAAAAAGACAATGCATATTTCAAGAAGATGATAAGAGTTACCAATTTCGCCATTGCCAAGGGTTGTATCTTTCCCATTGTTGATTATACCTTCTTCTTGAAAAACAATTTTGTTGATAATATCTCTTCATTCGATCATATGGTGCGATCGTTTGTTGTCTATATGACAATTTAAAACTCCTAACATAAAATTTTAGGTCCTTTGGGATTAACATTGAGACTTTTAGGTCTCCAATAATAATTAGAACTATTTTTAACCCGACAAGAGATTATGTCTATTTTTCGCAATTAGCCCTCTTTTTCGAATGATCAATCAAAGACAAGAATAAAGGTGCGGAAATTAAATAACACGCCTCGATTTATAGAGGTTCAACCCACCTAGGGCATAGTCCTCTACCACCCCAGTATCTTCGGGATGGATTTCAAAAAGAAAAAAAATTATTAATTACCACAATTAATACAACATCAACTCACAACACCTCTTTGGAGATTACCTCAATCTCCCTTGAAGATTACCACAATCTTCTACGGCACCTTGTGAAGATTACCACAATCTTCAACCTTGAAGAATACCAAATTCTTCAATACCTCAAAGAGCACCAAACTTTTCACTAAGAAGATTACCAGAATCTTCTTGCACCTAACACCTAGATCACCCAATTGTATTCTTACCACAAGAACACTCACAAGGATATCTTGTGTTGAATGATGAACCCAAAAATTCAAGATTACAACTCTATAAAGAATAATACAATTTTGAGTGCAAGTGTAATCAAGAATCAAACCTAAACCTCAAGATGTGAAAGTGAAATATTTAGGCTATAAATACAACAAGAGTGTTGAATATGAAAGCTTAGAAATTTGCAGATTTCTTGTTGTGTATTTGTTTGTGTTGTTGTACACTTGTGTCTTCAAATCATCTTCTATTTTATAGGAGAGTCTTCACAAACATAGGCTCCTCCTTCTTCACTTTTGTCTACAAAAAGAGGATCACAAGATGTAGAAAAATTGTACAAAAATAAAAAGCAAATCTTGCTGATATGGAGTTTCAACGGTACAAATTTTCTGTCAAAAGATTACACAGCGCGACCGGTCGTCATATATAAAATGTCGAACGTTAAATAAAATTAGTGCGATCCAGACACAGGTTGCAGGGGGGGTCCGACCGGTCACAGGGGGGTCCGACCTGTCGCCCCCTACTCGGACCGGTCCCCCTCTTTAATTTTTCAAGTCTGGAGTGTTCTGTTTCATTTTTTGTGTTCTCCAGGTACCGGTCGACCGTTTGCTCGACCAATCGACCTCCAACCTGAAATGTTGTCCAATTTTTGTCAAAAATTAACTTCAAAAAATACTCCAAAAAATTAATAAAAATATTTTAAATCAATTGGGAGTTTTTGGACAACATTTATAAACATTGTTTTGGTATAAAAACTCATTTAAACAAAATCATCAAAATATTGATAAAAACATTTATCTAACATTAGGTGTTATTCTGAAATGTATTAGTATATAGTTCATTGAAAGTATTAGTTTTTGTAATATTTGACAATGATAAGTATTAGCAGTCCATTTAAAAAGTATTAGTAAATAGTTACTTAAAAGTATTAGTTTTTGTAATATCGGACAATGATATAATATCACGATAGCACTGAAAAGTATTAAGTGTTCATACGAAAAGTATTAGTAGTTCATCTAAAATGTATTATACATATTTCATTTTAAAGTATTATTTTTGTAATATTGTACAGTGATAATATCATGAGACTGCTAAAAGGTATTAGGTTTTCATCTAAAAAGTATTAACAGTCCATCAAAAAAGTATTAGCACGTAATTCACTTAAAAATATTTAACAGTTATCCGAAAAAAGTATATTTTTTTCCGTCAAAAGTATTACTCATCCCCGTAAAATGTATTAATAGTTACCCCTGAAAAATATTAGTTTTTTCCCTAAACGTTTTTTTTTGTAATTCCCCTGAAAAGCATTAATTCTTCCAATAAAAAGTATTAGTTGTCCCACTGAAAAGTATTAGCAGATCACCTAAAAAGTAATAGATATTTTCAGTTGTCAAATTTCATTTTTTTTTGTAGCTAGGGTCCTTCATCTCTTTGTCCATTACCACAATCCCCTCCTTCTACCTGTCATTTACAACTAGATGAGACAGAAAATGTTGCTCGCTGACCACGCCAACCATCATGTAATGTCTGGACGCCGCCGCAATTAGGGCACTAATCGTCCACACCACCAGTGTTTTCAAGCCACCATTGTCGTCGCTTGGCTCCACGCCATTTCTGAAGGCGAATATCATGTAGCTCTCTAGGGTTTTCCCGAATCGCGCGAACCATTTGATGGAGGTGCCCTTCTCGAAGCGGAGATCTCCGATGGGAAGCTCGATCCGGAGGCTCTTGATGGCGTCGAAGCCGCATAAGATCTGGGTGGGGGAATTGGGTAAACGGGTAGGTTTTTCGGAAATGAGGTCTAGGAGGGGTTTGAAGAGGGCGGAGGAAATGAAACGTCGTGGATTGAATAAAATGAATTATATTTGGTGTTGGGTATGAATTTGGGTCGGGTTGGTTATTAAGATTCGTCTAATGGATTAGGTCCGTTAGACCGTCTGACAGGAGACTAACCCTTAAATGTATTAATAAAATTAAATAAAAAGAAAATTTCCAAGAATCCGAGCAACAATAATATTACATGTCTTCCAAATTAAATGTGAAATCAGATTCATTATTTATATCATAATAAAATAATTGTAAATTGGACTTGTTTACATTTTGTACGTGCTACTTGCTAGTAAACTAAAGTAATAATAAATTTGGGGTAAAATTTTCCGATCAAGCAAAAAAAAAAAAAATAAATTGGGGGTAATTTTAATTTTAGTATCTAGGCTATACACTATTTTTTACTTTTGGCAGCTCAAATTAATTTTGGTACCTCATGTTTACCTTTACTCACTTTTACTATATTTCATAAAATCCGTGAATTTTGGTACTTTTTGGGATACCCGAATTGCGTACGAGATCCTCTATTCCAACTTTGTGTTTCATCCTATATTCCACCGTACGGATTGTCGCCACGTGCCGTTTTAGTGAATTAGAGATTAACGGAGATTAACGGCTGTTTGACAACAGGTTTCAACACCTTCCATAAGGAGTCCCAAGATTCTAGGACTCCAAAATCTTATTTTTTCCGGATTCGGATATCACAGAAAAAAGAAGGGAAAACAAAAAACAAAAATAAAAAAATCTGCTACGTTGCTCTGTTGTTATCTTATTGAACAAAGCTATCCCGATTCAGCGTTCGTGGCTGTTCTCGTTCAAGTTTGACGGGAAAAGAATCTGTTGCGTTACTGTTCTCGTTCAAGCTTAACAATTAAGGAGAATTGGATATGTCTTGGATGCGATTGACAGCGAGAGGAAGAACAGTGGAAAAAGGAAGAAAAAGGAGTAGAATGTCTCGTAATTGTCTCCTCCGGAATTATTCGCTTTTGCGTTCTCCCATATCTTCTCCCGTGGAGAATCTCTCTCTTCCCTTCTACACTTCTAATCTCTTTGCGTTATTTTTTTCTTGCAATTTTTGTTTATCCAGATTGTTGATGTATATAATAAAACATGTGTCTGTACATTAATTAATCAAAAAATTAAAGATATTTGCATTAAGGATGGTTACATGAAGTCATTAACAGATGATTGATACAAGGGATCGCATAGATCAGGCAAGAATTTACTACTTATTCACTTAGAATATAGGCTTCCAACTGTTTGTTAAAATGCTATTGTGAGACCAGCTGGGTACTGAATTTTTTTTTTCGCTCTCTAACCACTTCTTTGATTTAGGGGATTCCAACCTAATCAAGTTGAGGCAAGACACTTCGGTTGCATTGAACATAAAAAACTTTGAGTTGGTGCTGCCTATGCTCTCTGATCACGCTACTCAGTAGTCCATCATCCAGTCATGGAAGTATGATTAATGAAAAAGTTTTATATGTTGGTGAGGAGCTGTTCAAGGAAACATTGCCATTACTAAATGGTGCTTGCCTCTACCAATTGCGAGGATTGAGACCCCATGTGTGGTATGAAGTGAAGATATCATATCCTGCTTCTATACCTGCCAGATTCTTTTTGCAACTAAGTAAAGGTACTTCAGACTTGGGGCTGAATCAAGGAAGAAGATTGCTCAACACTGAAAAGTTAATTTTCTTCCCCCATTTTTGCTGCAAAGAAATGGAAATCAACCATTACATGATCGGACTGTTACCAATGATTCCTAAAGGATTTTTATTTGGCCACATGTTCCTAGCAATGTTTGCTAGAACAGCTCAAACGCTGAATGATTTCTTGACATTATAGTTTTTATTTGTGCAAAGTATGTTCGAACATTGAGCAATAAAATGGTGCACTTATGCTTATTGATTTATTTGGATTTAGTTTTTTTTGCTGCGAAAATAATTGTAATAGTTTTTTTTTTTGAGGTAAAATGATATTTCATTAAGATAAATCAGCTACAATTGTCGGGCTAAGCCACCTCGGGATAGCATCAAAACCAAACAAACATGTCAACGAATCAGAAACAGATGAGGCTAAAATATGTGCTAAATTATTACATCACCAAGTTCATCCCCAAAAGTAGATGGGTGGTTGCAAACAAGAACCACAGACTTATCGTCTGATTCCACAATATGAACCGATAGACCCAAATGACGAACCATTTCCAAACCTTCGCGCAGTGCAAGACATTCAGCCTGTAACGGAGAAAAGGAACCGCAAAAAGGTTTCGAGAGACACGCCAAAACCCGTCCTTCCGAATCTCTTAAGACTGCTCCCACATTTGTCCATTTTTTCCTTCTATCAACACTGATCTGTTCAGCTGCATATTCAGTTCTAAGTGAACAACTTTGATAGGCATGGAGCACTCGACCAGCTAAATATCAGACGGGTCCATCCATATATTATTGAATCAGTTACGAGCTTTTCTCCATTACTATTGCTAGGTTCTTTTTCTGTATCCACCTCCTCAAAACAAAATTCCAACTTTCGACGTGGAGTCAACACTAATATCTCTATCCATTGCCTATAATTTTAAGAAAGGATTTGAATCAAGTGGTTAGATAAAAAAAATAAAAAAAACAATGCACAAGTAAGTTTTCACTGTTGCAATTTATTAAACAATTGGAACCTAATTTATTTAAACAATTGGGGAGAATTTTCAAATATGATCAATGCATATGAAATTGTGGTTACAGTAAGCTCAAAAAAAAAATGGAAAAATGAAAAACATTGCAGACGTTAGAATGGATATAAAGAAGACAATTAGTGTAATGATTTAATATAAAAAAGAAAAACAACTTCATTAGTTAGACATGAATTGTCACAAGATACTCTACATCTCAATGACAAATGAATACACACAACATAAATAAAGAATTTCCTTGGCCCCTGCAATTGCAAGAAGAAAAGAGAAAAAAAGATGAAAAGTTAAAATTTAATCACAAAAGCGACTAATCCAAATTTCGGTTTCGACAAACTTGAACGAGACGAACGCTGAATGGGATAGCTTTGTTTCAGAAGATAACAACAGAGCAACGCAACAGATTTTTTATTTTTGTTTTTTGTTGTCCCATCCCTTTTCTGTGATATCCGAATCCGGAAAAAACGAGATTTTGGAGTCCTAGAATCTTGGGACTCCTTATGGAAGGTGTTGAAACCTGTTGTCAAACAGCCGTTAGTCTCCGTTAACTCTAATTCACTAAAAAAAGACACGTGGCGACAATCCGCATGGTGGAATATAGGATGAAACACAAAGTTGGAATAGAGGATCCCGTCCGAATTTTTGGGGATTGAAGATCCCATCCAAATCGGCATGTAGTTAGAAAGATTACGATGCAGATATCTTTTCCGAATAGGACTCTACAATTACAACAATAAATTTGTTCCTCCACCTCCTATGTTTTGAGTATTCCCTTATTAATTTTTTTCCAATCCAATCATGGTTGAAATCATAAACGAAGTGCAGAAAGACACAAGTAGTTTTGTTCCACATGAAATTATGGAAACAATCCTCTCCAAATTACCCGTCAAGTCTCTTCTCAGATTCAAAACCGTTTGCAAATCATGGGAATCCACAATCTCCGATCCAACATTCGCCGCAACTCATCTCCAACAATCGAAAAATTGCCAAAATCTACTCGTGTGGAAACCAGAAGCTGATACACAGGCCTACTTGATCAAATCCGAAAACAACAAGTTACAAATTGAGTCAGCGATCGAACATCCACCGCAACTGAATTTAGGCGAGTGGCTGTTATGCCATTGTGACGGATTAATACTGAAATGGCATCGCGATCGTCTGGGAAACACGTATATGCTCTGGAATCCATCGAGCAGAACGTACAAAACGTTCCGTTGCCCACACCCAATCGGTCATTCTCATGAAAACATTCACGGGATTTGTTACGATCCATCAATTAGGGATTATAAAGTTGTAATTATGGATAGGAATTACTGCTATACGGTCTTTTACTGTAGAAGAAACTATTGGACCAAAATGAAACAAGTGAAAGAATTTCCCAACGGGAGTAAAGTAATGGTGCACCGACACCGACACCATGATGGGGTGTCTATCAACCGTTATTTTTATTGGTTACTGGAGACTAAAAGCGTACGTCAGGATGCAATTTCTAGGTATGATTTGGAAATTATATGTTTCGATTCGAGAGAGGAAAAGTTCAACAAGTTGGCTTTGCCGGATTATAAAACAGAGGAAGCTCGTATCTCTTTTTCTTTGACTTGTTTGGGAGGGCAACTGTGCTTGTTCCGTCGCAGGTTTCAGACGAGGGATGAAATATCGATTTTCAGAAAAGTAGTCAATGAGGATTCGTGGATGGAGGAGTTGAAGGTACGGCTGCCATTTTCCTGCCCTGCTATTGTTCCTGTTTGTTTGATGAGTGAAAATGAGATTATAATTGACACCCATCATTTTTCAAGACCTTTTTTACTCTATAACCATAGTAAAAGGACTTTTCATGAAATTCAGAAAATTTCAATTGGAATGTATCCTTCTCCACTCCCATATCTTGAGAATTTGTTTTTCACTAGTCCAACATAATTTGGATGGTCATGGTATACCACCAATTAATAATCTACTTCTTTTTCTAGTGTTTTTTTGTTGAGTATTTTCTTCATGTCTGGTGCAAAACTCTGTTTTTTTTCCATAGCTAGATATAAAGTTGTTTACAAGTTAATATCTTATAGTCATATGTTGCAAATCTTTTCTATGTTTTTATTGTCTGAGATTTCCTTCATATAGTTCTATCAGTCTAATTCTTTCACACACAGGGTATATAATTCGTCTTCTGCAATTTTTTCACATTAGTATTCGCCTTTATGTCTAGCCAGTATATTTCTTAATAGCTTATCTATCTCCTCCGAACTGCACAGAATGATAGGAAAAAATATTTATGCCCTCGATCTGAAAATTGAGAAATGTATGCACTAAGCTAATTGGTTATAGTAACTTTTTTTCTTTTTGAGTAACTAGTAAGAAACACGTCCGTCGCACGTGATCCACATGACTTTACTACAATAATTGTATTATTTAATAATTTTATTGATTAATATTAAAATATTAAAAAGTGAAATAAATATTAATTAAATTTAAATATTACATAATATTTAATATATATTTTGCTTTACTTTAATTATAGATCGATATGAAATGTTAAATAATTATTTTAAAGAACTCAATCCCACAAAAAATTTACAATTAGTATAACAACGAAATAAATTTTATATTAGCTTACAATCACAATTATCGGTCTTTTATTTCATTGTTATGGCTAGAAAAGTCGTTTATCTTTCATGATTTTCGAATTCTTTTAGCATTGGATACACATGCAAGTTGTCGCATTAATTTTTTTATTAATTAAATATTATACCAAACTAATTAATTCTTGTTTTCAAGTTTTTCATAATATTTCATTTTATAAAAATTAGAATAATTTACCCAATTTTATAATAATTATTTTTGTGCTTGAATATTTATAAGTCGTAAAGGTGTGCTTTTAAAATGAACTAAATTTTATCGAAAATATCAAATTATACATATTATATGAAAGCCATTTAATTTTTCTTTAGAATTCCCAGCTATGACCCACATACTCTTTTTAACTATTTACTTTTATTCTTTCAAATCTTTATAATATGTTCATTTGGTTTAATCATAAATTATCTATATATGTGAGATTAACCCCCAAAATTATTTAGATCAATCTCAACTCATTAATGTCAAGTATAACCATTTATTTTTCAATACTTTTTATTCTTAGTTTTCACTCTTATTTGTTGTAATTATTTAATTTACTTAGTTTTTATGAATGTTACGTTAGTATTTGAACTAATATATAATTTGTAATATATAATTACTTTTTCAATAGTCAAATTGTTACATATTAAATGAGTTTATTTATTTGTTCTTTTGCATAGCATATATGATCTTTTGGACTAATCCAATTTTAGCTCATTTTTCACTCTTTCACACCATTTTATTAAAATTTAATTATTTTGGTATACCTTTTTATTATAAATATGTATCATATTTTAAACTTATAACTTTTAAGGGTATAATTTTCAAACGACATTCAAGTTTTATCACAAATGTCAATTATTACATATGGATTTTTTTTTATTAAGTTTGTCTTCTTTGTTTTTTTTATTGATTTATATATACAACTTTTAATATTTTTTTTGCACTTGTTCTTAAAATTTATAGGATATAAAATAATCGAAAGATTGAAATCATAATATATTAAAAAATAATAAATTGGAAACTCAAACTTATAATGTTATATATAGAAAATTAAGTAAAAGTCATATTAACACATATAGTTATAATTGAAAAGGTAACTTTTTTGCTGCGACAAACTTGTTTCGGTTCTTGTTCATTTTTTTCATGTTAATATTATTCCTTTTATTTTGTACTTTTTATTTTACTGATATGGCTAATTAAAATAAAATATACATGAAATTCCAAGAAAAATAAAATGTGAAACTCTCTTGTTTTCAATATGATTTCTTTAACAACCATCAATAAATTAATTTTTAAATTGCATATTATTAATTGAGGGAGAATGTTTCGACCACAAAGGAATTATGTATTTTCTCTACTTTTCATTTAGCATCAAAACCACCTAAAATATTTTTTATTTTATTTTTTCTTATCGTGTATATTGTAAATTAATCTTTTTCATATGAATTATAATAGGCATATTTTATTATTAAGAAAATTTAAAAGAATATAAGAAATAAATAATTTTGCATCATACTAAAAGTTAAATAGTTAAAAAAAATTCTATAATGATTTGTGTATATATTTAGAAGATATAGTTGAAGATTTTGAAACCTAATTTAAATTTGAAATTAATTTTATAAGAAATTTAAATTATTTTTAGTGTTATGATTAAAAAAATATATATTTTCAGATTCTATTTTTTTTTTGCTATAATGAACATCTCTCATATAATTAAACAAAAAAGATTAAATAAATAACAAAACTATAGAAAAACATAAATTCTTAATTTTTAAATAGTGTTGAACTTTAAAATGTTAAAAGTTTTTTATTTGAAGTCCTTATATATGCTTATGACATATGGTTAGAAAGCACTCGAAATCTAGTTTAATATGAAGGTAATATTATTTGAAAATTAAATAAGAAATATTAATTTTCAGATACCAAGTGTTTAAAAAAACCCCTTAAATATTCTCTTCCACCTACTTATGCCCGGAATAATTCATATTAACTTGGCACTAAACATGATCATTTCACTCCAATTTATTATAATATATAGTTTAACACAATAAATCTGATACATAAATAATATTTTGTTTATTATATTGGTACCTAAATTAACATGTAATTTAAGAAATATTAATCTTTGACATAAATATCAAACTATTTCATATTAAATAATTTTAGTTTATTTATTTATTTTTATAGTGACTTTCCATTTCTGATTCTTATTTTCAAGTTTTTCATAATATTGATTTGAAAAAATTAGAATAATTTGTACCCAATTTTATATTAATTGTCTTTGTACTTGAATATTTATAATTCACAAAAGTGTGCTTTTAAAATGAACTAAAATTTTATTAAAAATATCAAATTATACATATTATATGAAGTATGACCCACATATTGTTTTAACTATTTATTTTTATTCTTTCAAATCTTTATAACATGTTTCATTTGGTTTAATCCTAAACTATCTATATATGTGAGATTAACCCCAAAAATTATTTAGATCAATCTCAACTCATTAATGTCAAGTATAACCATTTATTTTTTAATATTTTTTATTCTTAGTTTTCACTCTTATTTGTTGTAATTATTTAATTTACTTAGTTTTTATGAATATTATGTTAGTATTTGAACTAATATATAATTTGTAATATATAAATACTTTCTTAGTAGTCAAATTGTTACATATTAAATGAGTTTGTTCTTTTGCATATCAGATATGATCTTTTAGACTAATCCAATTTTAGCTCATGTTTCACTCTTTCACATCATTTTATTAAAATTTAATTATTTTGGTATACCTTTTTATTATAAATATGTATCATATTGATATTTTAAACTTAAAATTTTTAAGGGTATAATTTTCAAACGACATTCAAGTTTTATCACAAATGTCAATTTAATACATATGGATTTTTTTTATTAAGTCTGTCTTTTTTTTATTTATATATACAACTTTTAATTTTTTTTTGCACTTGTTCTTAAAATTTACAGGATATAAAATAGTCGAAAGATTGAAATCATAATATATTAAAAATTAATGAAATAGAAACTAAACCTTATAATGTTATATATAGAAAATTAAGTAAAAGTCATATTAACACATATAGTTAAAATTTAAAATGTAACTTTTTTTGCCGCGACAAATTTGTTTCAGTTCTTGTTCATTTTTTTCATGTTAATCTTATTCCTTTTATTTTGTACTTTTTATTTTACTGATATGGCTAATTAAAATAAAATATACATGAAATTTCAATAAAAATAAAATATGAAACTCTCTTATTTTCAATATGATTTCTTTAACAACCATCAATAAATTAATTTTTAAATTGCATATTACTAATTGAGGGAGAATGTTTCGACCATATAGAAATTATATATTTTCTCTACTTTTTATTTAGCATCAAACCCACCTAAAATATTTTTTAATTTATTTTTTCTTATCTTGTATATTGTAAATTGATCTTTTTCATATGAATTATAATGGGCATATTTAATTATTGAGATAAGTTAAAAGAATATAATAATATACAATTTTGCATCATACAAAAAGCTAAATAGTTAAAATTTTCTTCTATAACGATTTGTGTATACGTTTAGAAGATATAGTTGAAGATTTTGAAACCTAGTATAAATTTGAAATTGATTTTATAAGAAATTTAAAGTATTCTTAGTGTTATGAATAAAAACATGTATTTTCAAATTTTGAATTGTTTTTTTGGCTATAATGAACATCTCTCATATAATTAAATAAAAAAATTAAATAAAAATATGTGGAAATCATTCGGGTGCAAGATCTCTTGCTTTGAAGATCATGCACCAGGGCTATTTTTGGCCGACTTTAGTACAAGACACCGCTGAGTTTGCCAAAAAATGTGAGAAATGCCAGCTGCACTCGAACCTGCCACACCAGCCGGCTGCCCCTATGACCTCAATTCCTATAACATGCCCGTTTGACCAGTGGGGAATCAACATCTTGGGTCCTTTCCCGCTAGCTCGGGCGCAGAAGAAGTTCATCATTGTCGCTGTTGAGTACTTCTCTAAGTGGATAGAGGCCGAGGCCTTAGCAAAGATTACGGAAACTGAAGTCATGAACTTCCTCTGGAAAAATATCGTGTGTAGGTTTGGGGTACCTCGGATCTGGATCTCAGATAATGGAACCCAATTTCAAGGGAAGAAGATAGTGGCATGGTGCAAAGAAATGAAGATCCAACAGAACTTCACCTCGGTAGAAAACCCGCAAGCCAATGGGAAGACAGAGGTCGCTAACCACATAATCTTACAGCACCTAAAGACGCGCCTGGAACAAATGAAGACTTATTGGGTTGATGAGCTCCCGGGAGTGTTATGGGCGTACAGAACAACCCCGAAGACGGCCACATGAGCAGTGATCCCAGCAGAGATCGGGGAACCCACTCATAGGATCGGAAATTATGAGGGAGATGAGAACCGAGAGAACAAAGCAGCTGACCTGGACCTCATAGAAGAGAGGAGAGAACGCGCTTATGGCAGGATCTTGTTAGCAAAAGCCAGAATGATGAACGAGTATAATAAAAGAGTGAAGAAGAGGAGTTTCCAGGTTGGAGAACTCGTCCTGAAAAAGGTCGAAGTATCTAAGCACGTGGGGAAGTTAGACCCAAATTGGGAAGGACCGTATAAGGTAGTCCGCGTGTCAGGAAAAAGGGCTTACCGTTTGGAAGACTTGCAAGGTAAAGAGCTCCCAAGGCCTTGGAACGCCCAGAATTTGCGAAGGTTCTACGCTTAACGTGGGCAACCCGCCTCCAGTAGTCCTTTATTTTGTCCTTTTTATTATTATCTAAAATTAGGGGAGATTTTATAACCCCATGTTTTGTTAAAAGAGCGTAGAGGCCGTGAATTATAAGACCCAGAATTATGTAAGCTCGTTATGAGCGTCTTTTGTTCGGGGTGGGAGGTGCATGCGTATGGATAGGTAACCCTCGACCCCATGTTTTTGTCGAATCCCAAGGAGATCAAATTATTGGCTTCTTCAATTGGAAATCAAAGTGGCGTATGTACCTTGTTAATGATGCCCTATGCGTAAACTCGAGAGGGATCCCAAAGAACCCTCTAGCTCACAAGCGTGATCTCAAGATCTCGCAGGCCGGCAAACGATCTCAAGAGATCCCCAGAACCACAAGGGAGATCTTAAGACCTCTTACCCTTGTGCGTAAAACAAAGAGGGACCTTAAGGACCCCCAGCACACCAACGAGACCTCGAGATCTCGTGAGCTCGCTGAGGAGGTCCCAAGACCTCTTAGCCTTGTGCGTAAAACAAAGAGGGACCTTAAGGACCCCCAGCACGCGAACGAGACCTCGAGATCTCGTGAGCTCGCTGAGAAGGTCCTAAGACCTCTTAGCCTTGTGCGTAAAACAAAGAGGGACCTTAAGGACCCTCCAGCTCAAGATCTCGCGAGCCCGCAAGGGGATCCCAAGAGATCCCCCAAGTCACAAGGAAGATATTAGGATCTCATAACCTTGTGCGTAAAATGAGGAGGATCCCAAGAGATCCCCCAACCCACAAGGGGATCCCAAGGCCTCGTAACTTTGTGCGTAAAATTCGGAGAGACCCCAAGGCCTCAAATGAATGGTGCAAGAAAACCTCTAAGATTTAGAATTTGAACAATAATCGAAATCATTAAGAATGTAAAAACCAAAAGCTGAACAAAACAAAGCGTAAAGTTGAACAAGGAAACCAGTTCACTAGATACAGTTGGACAAGTTTTACATCATCTTGAAATAAGATGGAAATGGGGCCCCAAACCCTTTACAATGTAAACCCATGACCCCTACAAAATAAGTCCTATATCTAGGAAAAATATTTGCTAAGTTAGGCAGGTCACGAAGGGGGACCCAGGAGGGAGGCGACATCCAGTAGGTCATCCCCATCCTCATGAGCCTGATCTCCGGGAGGGGGCGTCTCTTCAGCTGGGAGGTCGGGGTCTTGAAGGAGGAAGCTGAACTCATGGCCTTCAAGATTCTCGCCCTCCTTTTTAGAAGCAAGAGTTTTTCTCCATTCTCGTCCAGTTCAGGATCAAGTTTCTCAGATCGAAACCCTCTTTGAAGCCGCCAAACTTGTGGGTCTGAGACTAGCATTTGAAGAACCCCATGACCTCAAACTCGGCCGCTTTATCCACTACTAGCCTATCGAAAATAGGTGAATTCTTGAAGTCATGAGCACCCAAGACCCGAGAATCCTTAAGCATTTTGGCGAACTCGGGGAGTTGAGGGCTTCCCTTTTCCCGGCCTCTTGACCCGACGAAACTTTCACTACTCTCGCGGGTTAAGCGAACCACCTTGGCCTCAGAAGCCTGAAGCAACTCCTCGGAACGTTTAGCACACGCCTCGAGCTCAACAAGCTTCGTCTCCATTTGCTTAAATCGAGAATCGTATTCAGCCCGTATCTTAGCCTCGATAGCAGACTTCTCTTTTTCAAGTTGCTGGGCTCGAGCCTCAGAATCTTGGCATCTGATCCTCCAGTGGTGGCTCCAGAGTGTGAGATTGTGCGCCACATTGGCAGCCTTAAAAATAAACACACAATAAGAATGATAGCACAATAAGAGATGAAGCAAGATAAGTACAAAGAGAAAGAGAGGTACCCTCATGAGGTCGTGGGCCGGTATCTCTTCCAACTTAGTATCGGGCATAACACTCAAGGCAAATTGGTCTTAGGGGAGAATGCACCCCAGATACAACTCCAACGAGTCCTCTCCGGCTCGGGTCTTAAGTATAGAGCTCTCGGGCAAAATGTTCCATTTTGGGATCACGCGAGTACCCGAAAATGGCCTCGGAGGTCGTGAGGCCTCAATATGATCTTGATCACGAGCGAGAGCTAACTTCTTTTGATGATCTTCGCTCCCACGAAGGGCAGTGGAGATCTCCTTTTCACTAGGGATGGCCTTCTCAATGCGAGCTTTCTTCTTCGCCTTGCCACCTCCGGAGTCTTTACTCTTGCTCCCGATTCGTTTGCGATCCTTGTCTTTTTATTGCTTTTGGATTTGTCCTTGCCTTTAGGGTCGGAGGAACCCCCAGCCTCTATGGTGAGAATTGGAGCCTGGCTCTCAAGGGCTAGGGGCTCGTGAGATGAGGACCTGGCCTCACGGGAAGGCTCGAGAGCCTGCACCTCATCCACATAAACTATAGTAGGTGCATCTTGACGGCTCGGGCCACTTGATCGAATGGAAGGGGAAGGCGGGATATTGAGACCAGATGACCTCGCAGCGGTGATCAGTTTCTCTTTCTGCTCCCTAATCACTTTGGCTACCAAAGAAGCTTTCCACAGACATACCTGAAAAGCAAACAATCATAAAAACAAGCATGAGCAAACGGAAGAACGAACTATATTACACGAACGAAAATAAGAGTAACAAAAATGCAAATTACCAAGCGACTGGGTACGTGGAACAACAACAGGGCTAAGACCCACATCAGATAAAACTTCATCTTTTAAGAGCTCTCTTATATCGTAGAGGTGGGTCGTAAGTTTTTCGGAAATGAAATTCTCGGACCAAGAGCATCCACCTAGATCCGAGCGGACCCGAGGTTTAGAGAACCTCCAGGCTCGAGAGATCCTCCATGGACGATCCGAAGGGGCCTTAATAAAAACGAACCTCTCTTTCCAGTGGCCGGAGGAGGATGGGAGGTGAGTTAGGAACTTACAATGCGGTCTAGAAGTCAAGTAGAAGAACCCGCGATCGTTTGTACGAGTGGAGGTGGTAATGGAAAATAAAGACCAGAAGTGAGCTGCTGAGGGGGCGACTTTGAAATGTTTCATAAGGACAATGAAACCTAAAATTTGCCGAATAGCATTCGGGGCAAACTGGGTAAGACAGAGTCCTAAGCGAATGAGAATGTCCTCTAAATCTTTATTGAGGGAAAGCGTAGCCCAGCGTCTAACGTAGCTAGGTGTAGAGAAAGGCAATTGGGAGGAGGGCTATGCATACGGTCATCACGATCCGGTATAACTACCTTATACTCCGGGGGAATAAAATACCGATGGCTTATTTGAGAGGCTTCCCTGGGGCGTACCTTAGATTTTATGAGTTCCCACGAATCCGGAAGGGAAGATCTGTTTGGGTATCACCCGAACCCGACCTAGAAGGGCTAGCGCCCTCGGCTTCCCTATGGAAGGGGACGGTATTTATTGGCACAACTTGAAGGGGCCCGGTTACATCCTTGGAGCTCGAGCTAGAGCTAGAGCTCTAACTAGAGCCCGAAAAGGAACTACTGGCAGGGTCACTACGGGAGGTCGTTGTTGAGCCCATGCCTTATTAATGAAAAGAATGTTTAATTAAAAAAGAAAAAGGATTGGAGCTAGGAGATACCTGCAATATATTACACGAGGGAGGTCGCAAGAACCGAATAGAAGTCCCGAAGGAGGCGAGCGAGGCGTTGAGTTCGAGTTCGCGGGATCTTAAAAGACCTAAAATTTTACAGCAAGGGTAAAAAGTGAATGTGAAACAATCACTTTCACCCTATATATAAAGGTAGACGGTAATTAATGGGGCACAAAAACCAAAGGGGCGTGACTCCTGGGTTTCTTTTATTATATATATAATAAAACAATGGTAATAACTAAAATACTTAAAAGGAAATCTTTATACTTATGAGATCAAGGACCTCGACCTCGCCCTTGGGGTAAAATGTTTAGAGACGTGACCCGAGAATATAGAATTACTTATGGTTCACAACTTTGCCTTCGAACCTCGAAGATCCCTCAAGTGACCTCGAGCTCGCGGCAAACCAGTGAACCTGGGGAGTAATGATAAGGCAGTGAGGTCTAAAAACGGGTCTCAGAGCCCCGGATCCAGTCCGGGCTAGGGGAATGTGTCCAACCCAGTAAAATGGACCATTGATCCCCCTAACAAGCAAGTACAACACCACCTTCCAGATGATGACACCTGTCACACTCACATTGGCCAGGGATATCTATAAATACCTTGCTACAGTAACTTGAAGGTAGTTCTATTCATCCTTTTACTTTTACTACTTACTTTTACATTTACTGTCTCCGTACCCCCATACCTCACGAACTCGATCTGGCTTAAGCATCGGAGGGTCTTAGCTGGGACCACCCCCCGGCTAGCCTGACGTTTGTTCATTTATTTCAGGTCACTCAAGAACCCGAACCCGGTTACCCGATAAATCCGTGATCCGAAGGTAACCTACTGATCTAAATCAACATTTAAACGTGTTCAAACGTATTGGCTAGGCAAAAAGACTACAAAATTTTGTGAGAAGGCACACTATTTTCTTGACCTTTCCCTCTCTTGTACAACAGTAAAAGCAAGGCCATTGATAGAATTCAATGGACAAAAAATTATAAATGATCCACAAGCATCAAGAACTATAATTGAGGACATACAAATGTAATCGATTATTTTTAAGCACTTAAAGTTTAGCACTCACCATTATTCCCTGGTCAGGTAAATATTCATTGATAAGCACATGGTTAATTGCTGATGGGAACAACCTTGATTCCTCATATATCCTGCATGTAACTTTTTTTAGCCAAGGTGGCACTGCAAAACACAAACAACTTATTGAATGTTGAACTTTTGTTACCCATACTAGTGCTTTACCCATGCGATGCACATCGAGTGTAATATTGGACAATATAAGTTTATTGTGTTTTACAATATTGGATTTGTTGGGTTCGACCGTATAGATTGGATGTCTATAAAATTTATTACACATTAATAAAAAATAGAAAATGTACAAACATCAACTCGAACAAATTAATAACTACAAATTTTGGAAAACTTCTTTGTACACCACGTTTTGCGTGTGTCTTGTTTTTGATTCATCTTCTCCACAGATTAATATTTTCATTCCCTTCCGATTGGTGACTCAGGAAACAACAACATATAATTGACCGTGACTGAATAATGGATTCTTCAAGTACAGACCAACATTTGAGAGAGATTGGCCTTGGCTCTTGTTTATGGTCATTGCATAAGAAACAATCAGAGGAAACTATCTACGTTGAAACTTGAATGGAATTCTGAGGTCCGACGGTGTTAGTGTCATTCGCGGTATCAACACCTTATGTCCTTCATGCGTTCCAGTGAGAATTTTAGCTTCACGTACGTGTCTAGAGAGCCTCGTAATCACCCATCTAGTCCCGTTACACAATCCAGTCGAGTGGTCCATGTTTCTCAGGAGCATAACTGGAGTCCCAACCTTCAAATGCAATTCATGATTGGGAACGCCGGAATATTTTATACCATTCAAAATTCTGGCGTATGCAGATCATGCAAGAAATCAATATTAGCATCATATTTACTTGTGCTATCTGAGCTCAAATAAGTCTGCCCCTCCGATGAATTTAAAGACGTCATATATTGATTGATGGACTCAACAACATCAAGAGTCGGTGCGAGTATCGCCCTATCTTTCAAATAAGTAGGATCATCAATGGCGTCTTTAAACATTGGATACATATTCTCTATAATTGTTGCAATCGGATCACCAGATGAGTACAAAAGAATATCTTCAGGTATATCAATACTGGCACAACCATCATTAGATCCTCTGATTGTTCCATCTCTGATGCTTGCTATCCACTCTGAGAATTGGACCAAACCTGCATAATCGTCTGCCTAATCGAGGCTTTGAAGACGCATATTTTTAGTCAATCCGAGTACTGTACAATCTTTCCACAAGTACGATGCATTTATCGTGGCATTGACTATATCCTGTCGACTTTCCTTCGGTAAAACAGGCAATATCTGTCTGAAGTCACCCCCAAACACAATAGTTTTCCCTCCAAAAGGTTTTGATTCATTCTGTGGGTTGACCAATTTTAAAAAAGATTTCAAAGTTTCATCAACAGCTTGAAAGCAATGCTTGTGCATCATTGGGGCTTCATCCCAGATTATAAGTTTAGAACGAATAATCAACTCAGCAAGCGGCGTCCCCTGTTTGATATTGCAAGTTGACTCTTGGTTTGGGTTTAAAGGAATAACAAAACGGGAATGGGCAGTCCTTCCACCAGGCAGCAATAGGGATGCTATTCCACTCGATGCCACGTTCAACACAATTTCCCCTTTCGATCTCAAAGGCGTAGATAAATCTCTCCACAAGAATATTTTGCTTGTTCCCCCATGGCCGTATACAAAGAACATACCACCTTTATTTGATTCCACCGCTGTTATTATTTTAGAGTAAACCTTTTTTTGTTCCTCATTGAGTTTGCAAATGAGGTTCTTGTGCTCTACCAAAAGAGCCTTACGATCATAACGCATCTCATCATATATCAATTTGTTTCGGCTATTTCCAGTATTGTCAACATCATAAAATGGCATCATATCAAAATCACGTAGACTCGTGCCACGACTTCTCAAAATTCTTTCAATCTCTAACAAAGCAAGATTTTTTATCTCGTTCTTACTCAATACCAATTCTGCAAGAGAAATAATACAACATTTGATAAATAATAAGATATATAAAATAATTTTATTAGAAATAAAAATATGACATTTAACATATAATAATAATACCTTCATGTTGGAGAAGACGTCGCCGTCTATGTAGAATATCATCCGAAAGATATTGCCAACACTTGTCCCATACTACTTCTGGTCTGCTCAAAGATTCTGATGATAGCAACGACGCAAAAAGACTTCTGAGACTCTCTGCAGAAGTCCAATGGCTCGCTTCAGTGATTGAATCAACATATTCTCTATCATCTTCTAACAGGCCAAGAGCATAGCAAGCGTCACGGTACGAAGAGTATTGAGTACCATTGACCTTCTTGTAGTCATCATGACACGTAGCCCCACGGACAATATTGAGAAAACACCGCAAATAGTACATATCACAGCCCCTGGAGGGACGAAAAACACTCGACCTATTGATTTTCCTATTTTTCTTGGCATCCACTTCCTGAGTTCTTTTTTCCATGTGAATTTTGTTGGGGCTTCAGCATAGGTTAGCTCATGGGCTTCGGGATATATTTATTTGCTTCCATCCATGCTAAAAACATGCTCTCCTTAACTGAATATTTACTAAGCACATCGTCTATTCGCTCGTTATCATCAAAAATAACACTCTGCTCGTTCGGAAGATGGAAGCTGAGTCGTTCGACTGAAGGATATTTGTACTAAATCTCAAACCCCAATAACCTCCACGCAGCTTCACATGACGATATATACCTACAATCATAATACATGCTCACTTCATCAATGGTTTTCCCTGAGTCCTCATCGTTGGTGCTTGTACAAAACGACGATGTCACGCGATCAATTCCTTTGTTTACATACTTGAATAGATACTTAATAGATCTGGCCTAGTTACACCATTCCACATTTATGTGAACTCCATATTTGAGTAACAACTTACGATTATGAGGCACCACATATCTGTTGTCCAACGGCACACTATTTTTCTCAACTATTATTCCGTCATTTCTGCGTCTGTAATGCGGATAACCTTCTTCATCAATAGTAGTCGCATCAACAAAGTTTTTGGAAAAATGTTTAGTGCAACGACCATCAGCCATACAGGGAGAGTTTTTCCTGACATCACCACATGGACCATGAATCATATGATCCTTTACTACAGCATAATAACATGGATCAGTTCTCTCGTCAGGTATTTCGGCTGATATAATTCGTTCTATGTCATCTGCAGTTGGATATTTGTCTTTCTTTGCCAGAAACAACAATATATGTGCGTGAGACAAGCCACGCTTTTGAAATTCTATCGTATATATAACTGCAATAAAATAATAAAATAAGGATTTGAAACACTAAACTAAGTAAATAAATATTAAATATATTATTATAAATATATATATAAAATATTTAAAAAATAAATGCTAACCTGCAATTACTTTCCCGAACAGTTTATTTTGCCAAAGATCTTTGATCAAAGAATCTAGCTTAAGTTTAAAGATTCCGCAAACAATATCCGGTCGATTTTCGAGATTTAGATTCTTTTCCTGAACAAAACGAAAAATCTCTGGCCATTTAGGATTGTAAGTAAATGTTATAAATAGATCCGGATAACCCGCCCATCGACATATATCCATCGCATCTTGATAATTCTGTATCATATATCGAGCACCTCCGGTGAAACTTGAAGGTAATATAATGCGTTTGCCCTGAGTACTCGGATCAATATCACCATGCAAAACAACATCCGTCAAGCCTTTATATATATCACAACGAAGCTTTTTCTTATTCAAACGGATATATTTCAATCGAGCAGACTCGACCATTGTGTGTGCATCAACAACAAACTGTTGAAACAATCTCCGAGAAGACAAAATAGTCGCCGATTCATGGTCTCTGTCGTGTAATCTATACGCAAAATATTCACGCACACTAATTGTTCTTCTAGCACCAGTATTATTAGTCTTATTTATTGAAAATTGTATATCTTCTCTAAAACCATCCTCACCATAAGGTAATAGTAATGGATACTGCAAGGCCAAATAAGAAGCATTCAATTCATTTATCCGCTGCAAAAGACTAGTTCTTGTTTCAATAACAATATCCCAATCGCCTAAAGCACGATCAATATCACCAACAATCAAAGCTGCGACTTCACTACTAGTTGGCATATTATATGTCCTAGCATCCGTACTCCTTCTACCAATCAAACGTAATTTTACGTCTGAATATACATGTTGTCGAATCTTTTCTTTTGCCATTCTAAAAGATTGTACCAAAACATTGTTCTCATCCAACATTTTCTTCAATTCAGACACGATAACTTCATGCAAATTATTGCTATCACTTCCTTGCCTACAAATTTAAACATAGTTTTTTAAAAAAATTAAATAAAATTTGCGTTTAAAAATTTAAACAAATTAATAATAAAGAGACAAAATATAATAGAAAATAAACAAACCTGACGTAATTCAACCTATGACTTATTTCATTCTCCGTATCATATATGTATAGCTGAGCGAATTTAGGAGTAGATCCATCTGGCAGCAACAAACTTCCAATAAGGTGGTAATTTTGGGCATACATTCGAAAAACCGGAGGACCTCTACCTTTGTTCACATCTGTGTCAGTCTCTCCTCCCATAGATGTAAAACAAAACATATTATTATAAGATCGTATATTTTCTTGAAAGTGCTTGCTTTTATTTCTATTTCCAAACAATAGATCTTCAAGAACAATTGGTGGTTGTCTGATTGGCGGAAGTTGAATATTTTCGTGCCTATAACACAAAGAGTAGCGAGGCTTTGATTTTGGATAGGAAGATAGTCTTTCTTCTAACCAAAATAATGCTCCACAAATTTGACATTTATAACTCGCATCCCCTATATCCCAATACTCCGAAAAAAATAATAATTACACTAATTCATGATATTATACTAAATAATATTAATATACTAAAATATATGAAACTAACAAATACAAAAAATTGCACTAACCATCATGTGAAGGATTTAATACTTCACTGAGCTCAATCTCAGTTACGTTAACACCAGAATTCTGATACATCGTGTAGGTCCCAAGGGGTGTGAGTAAGGTTTAGAAGGGGGGTTGAATAAACCTTACCAACTTTTCGAATTTAGTCCTTTTAAATTAGTTCAGAGTTAATTCCACAACTATGTCCTTGATGGACAACTCAGTTAGTTAACCAACAGAGTTAGCCACTCAACATACTCGACTGAGCTGTTGATAGAATAACTCAGCTGTTTAGTCTAATACTTAACTTGGCTGAGATGAAATTTTCAGCGGAAGACTTAACACCCTTGAATTTGGTTTAAGTTTGTTTTAACACTTGATTTTAGCACTTTGTTAATTATCAGTTGGATAGCAAATTATCACCAGATATAAAATGATATGCAAAAATTAAATTCTGAGATGTAAATGACACAATAATTTTTATAGAGGTTCGAAGATGGGGTAATTCTTCTAATCCTCTCTTCTCCAACTCCTGGAGGAATCCACTAAGTATTGATCAGAGTACAAAGTGGTTATCACCCGTATACAAGTCTTGATCACACAAACTTGATCCTTTGGGACTCGCCAGAGATGCCTTGGTCACACAAATGGCTTCTCGTCCGACTCGAAACTTCTTCACAGGCAAATTGTCTTGCTACTTGACTCACTTGCTCAAGCTTCTTGGATTTGATCACGAAGCCCTCCAATAACTTGAGACTGGTTCGACCTTGAACCTTTCTACAAGCCTCCTTGGAATGTAGACCCCTTTTGATTCTTCAAAAGTTTCCTCTTCAACAGCTTAGAAGTTGTCTTTCCTTTACAACTTGGTGTTGGATTGATTTCCTTCAAATTTAGGCTTGAGGATTTACTTGAATAACTTGAGAATATTTTGCGACTTACGATTCAAATAATAGCTTGAATGGCTCGGTTTTCAAGTTTTTTTTTTTCTCAAAGTGATTCTCACCTTTTATAGTGAACTTTCAAAAATCATTTCGTTGAAGAGATAGGTGATTTTCAAAAGTCACTTGTGTTCGTGGACTTGTCTTGTTGCGATCCTTGATATTGACATTTCCTCGTATGAATGAACATTCAACTTTTCGTAGTCCGACACAAGTGTTAGATAAATGTTTTTATCATGGTTTTGATGATTTTGTTCGATTTTGTTCAAATGAGTTTTTAAACCAAAACAATGTCCCTAAATGTTGTCTAAATACTTCCGACCGTCTTAAAATGTTTTACTATTTTTCGGAGTATTTTTTGGAGTTTATTTTCGATAAAAATTGGACAACACATTTGTTTCAGCTCGACTTGCCGCCCTATAGGGCAACCCGCACTGAGTTGAGTTTTGAAACAGAAAATGGGACGTAAGAAAAATGGGGAGAGCGGCCGGCGACCAGGTGGTCGACCAGTGAGGGCGACCGGTCGACCAGGTGGTCGACCGGTGAGGAAGCGACTTCGACGACCTGGCGACGATGCTGGAGCAAACTTTTTGGTCAAGTCTTCTCTGTTTAGTATTTCTTTCAACCTCAACCGGTCATAGTTAAGGCGCGACCGGTCGCACCCCCTCCGACCGGTCCCCGTAAAATTCACTGAATTTCAATTTCAATCTTATCTCTGTGCGACCAATCGGCGCACTTGTTTATCAAAAACTATCCGTTGCATTTTCGAATGACTTTTCCTTATTTTGTGGGATTGATTTCTAACAGACTCTATTGATGATTTTAAATGGTTTCTTTTGCAGCAAATCACTCCCCAAGGAGGAGCCTATGTCCTGGAAATGAAAGCCAAGCCCTCTCCTATAAATAGAGGCTTCATTCAAGCAACAAGACACAACACTCTACACAAGCAAAGAGCAATCAAGCAAACACTTTCATATATCTTGTTGTATTAGCCTTAGCACTTTCACTTGCACAAATTTGAGGTCTAGGCTTTCAATTCTTGATTACACTTGTACTCATATTGTATCAATCTTTATTGAGTTGTAATCTTGATTTTGGTCATCATTCAACACAAGACATCCTTATGAGTATTCTTGTGGTAAGAATACACTTGGGTGATCTAGGTGATAGGTGTTTGAAGGTTGTGGTAATCTTCAAAGGTGTTGTAAGAGGATTGTGGTAATCCTTAAGGTGGTGTAAGAGGGTTGTGGTAATCCTCAAGGTGTTGTATTAATTTTTGGTAAATTAATAAAATCGTTTTTTTTAATCCATCCCGGATATACTGGGGTGGTAGTAGATTAGGCCCTAGGTGGGTTGAACTACTATAAATCGACGTGTGCTATTTACTTTCCGCACTTAGCATTCCATCTTTGCTTGAGTTTTTCGAAAAAGAGGGCAAAATCTGAAAAACTGGGATAATCTATTCAACCCCCCTCTAGATTATCGTAGCCACTTGGACTAACAAGTGGTATCAGAGCCAAACTCTTTGGCTAGCTCGTTCCGAGTAAAGAGGAAAGATCCATGGCTACATATGATGCTTATCTCACCACCGGCGCCTCCACCAACAAGCCACCACTATTCGACGCCAACAACTACGCATTTTGGAAAGACCGTATGGAGTGCTTTCTACAAGGGTGCGGGTTCGACATTTGGAATGTGGTCAATGAAAGAGTTGATCAACCAACCAAGAAATCGGAGGATAGCACCTCAACTCCTAAAACTTTTAAGGAGTTCGATGAAAACGACAAAAAGGCTTTCTCTCTAAACGGTAAGGCCTTAAATATTTTGCATTGTTCTCTTACGTCTATCGAGTATAATCGCACAAGAGGCATAAGGTCGGCACGTGAGGTTTGGGAAAAATTGGAGACAATTTATGAAGGGACTAAGAAGGTCAAGCAAGCAAGAAATACCATGCTTGTTAAAGACTTTGAAAACTTTAACATGCATGATGGTGAAAACATCTCCAAGATGGTGGAAAGACTTGATAATATTGTCAATCCTCTTGTGGCCCTCGGTAAAGTCATATCCGAAGAAGACAAGGTGACTAAGGTATTGAATGCTCTTCCCGGCTCATGGTCCAAAAAAGTAACGGCAATCACGGAGGCATAAAACCTTGAGACACTCAAGTTTGACGAGCTTATTGGAAACCTCCTCATCTATGAAATCTATCTCAAGGAGAGGAAAAATTCCAAACCATCCATAAATCAATCGGGTATGCAAATTATTTCTAAAGGTCTTGATTTTTCTTCTAATAATGCATACTATGATAATGATGATGAGGAGGAGGAGACGGCCGCACTTGTTCGAAAAGTTGCAAAATTTGTGAATAAAAATAAAGCAAGAAAACCAAGAGATAATGCTTGCTTTAAATGCGGAAAACCCAGGCACTTCATTGCCGATTGCCCAAAGCTCGATGAAGAGGAGCAAAAGAAAAGAAAGCCTTTCACGAAAAAGAAGGCTCTAAATGCGGAGGTCAAAACGTGGGATGAACTACTCGAAACAACCGATGAGGAAGGAGAAACCGAACACGGTCTCATGGCCATAGACGATGAAAACAATGAGGTACACTCTAATTCTTCTACTTCCTCCATAGTTGATGACTTGCAATGTGATTTTGATGAATTGCAAATTGAGTTTCAAAATTTAATTGTTAAATACAAAAATTTGAAAAAGGAGCATAAGGAGCTTAAGGTTGAAAAAGAAAAATTATTTACCTCTTATGAATCTCTAGACAAAGCTCATGCTCTTACTCTTACTAGAGTTCACTCTCTTGAAACCGAAAAGGAATCGCTCATAAAAGATATTGAATGTTTGAAAAATGATGTGCATCGTTTCAACACAAGTACGGATAAAGTCACAAAAATTTTAGATGCACAAAGAGGTGAGCATTCCAAATTGGGACTTGGTTATAAGCCATTTCAAAGTGTTTTTAAGAAAAATAACCAAGGTCCGACTTTTGTACGTGCTAATAGTTATAATACTTCTACTTGTTTTTATTGTGGCAAAGTTGGACATTATGCTAATAATTGCAAATTGAGAAATAGCTCTAGACATGTTTGGAGACCCAAAGGTCTCAAGACTAACCCCCATGGACCCCAAAATTATAGGGTACCTAAAAGAAATTCTTTTGTAGGAAATAGAAATGGCTCGTGGACAGCGGATGTTCACGCCATATGACCGGGAGGAAAGAACTTTTTACCAACATCAAGCTCCAAGAAGATGGTATGGTCATGTTCGGCAATGGGAAAGGAAGAATTCTTGGAAATGGAGAAATTGGTAACTCTTTTTTCTCTCTTAGTAATGTTCTTTTAGTAGAAGGGCTTAAGTTTAATTTGATAAGTGTTAGCCAACTTTGTGATTCAAATTATAATGTTTCCTTCAATAAAGAAAAATGCCTTATACTTAAAAATGGTGAAATTATTTGTGAAGCAAATAGAAAAGGCAATCTTTACAAAATTTGTACAAGTGATTTGGTTAGTCAAAATATTTCTTGTTTAGTAGCCAATAATGATTTAACTAGTTTATGGCATAGGCGACTTGGACATGTTGGATACAAGAATTTGAAAAATATTTACAAAAACCAACATGTGAAAGGACTACCCAAATTGAATTTTGAAAATCTTGGCTTATGTGACACTTGTCAAAAGAACAAATTAGTTAAAAGTAGTTTTAAGCCCAAAAATGAAATTTCCACAACCAAACCCCTACAATTGCTTCACCTTGATTTGTATGGGGATATTGGTACAGCAAGTCTAAGTGGAAAACATTACACTTTCGTTATTGTCGATGATTTTTCTAGATATACTTGAGCTCTTTTTCTTACCAATAAAAGCGATGCCGTTAATGAGTTTGTTAAGTTGTGTAGACTCATTGAAAATGAAAAGGAAGACACTATTAAGTCCATTTGAAGCGATCGAGGTGGAGAATTTGATGGTGAATTTAGAGTCTTTTGTGAAACCAAAGGATATGCTCATAATTTTTCGGCTCCAAGGACTCCTCAACAAAATGGAGTAGCCGAAAGGAAAAATCGGACACTACAAGAGATGAGTCGGTCCATGCTCAATGAATTTTCATTGCAAAATATTTTTGGGCCGAAGCCGTAAGTACCGCTTGCTATGTCATTAATCGAGTTTATATTCGTCCTAAAATGAATAAAACTCCATATGAGCTTTGGAAAGGTAGAACTCCAAATATTAGTTATTTCAAGATATTTGGTTGTAAATGCTTTATTTTGAATACCAAGGATCAATTGGACAAACTTGATCCTAAGGCCGATGAAGGGATATTTATGGGATATTCAACAAAAAGCAAAGCATATCGGGTTTACAATAAGACTAGTGGAGTTGTTGAAGAATCCATCCATGTCAAATTTAATGAAGCTTCGGGTGTTGAAAGAATACCTAATGATGAAAGTGATGAAGAAGATATTATTGAACAAATTGTTCAAGTTGATGATCAACCGTCTACATCAAATGATCAACCATCCACTTCAAATGGTCCTCAAGAAGATAGAGGTGATACCTCGGATCTTCCCGTTGCATTGAAATTTAAGGGAGATCACCCAAAAGATCTTATTATTGGTGATCCCCTTGACAAAGTGATGACCCGGAGAAAATTTGCCGAGAAAGCTCTTATTTCTCAAAAAGAGCCTAAGAATGCTAAGGAGGCCATTGAGGATGGGGATTGGTTCTTAGAGATGCAAGAGAAGTTAAATCAATTTAAAAGAAATGATGTATGGGAATTGGTACCTTGTCCTCCATCTCAAACTATTATTGGTACAAAATGGGTATTCTGGAACAAACTTGATGATCAAGGAAACATTGTTCGAAATAAGGCAAGGTTAGTAGCTCAAGGGTTATTGTCAAGAAGAAGGTATTGACTATGATGAAACTTTTGCACCGTAGCACGTTTAGAAGCTATTCCTATTTTACTTGCCTATTCTTGTTTTAAAAATTCCAAACTTTACCGAATGGATGTTAAATCCGCTTTCTTAAATGGTATTATTCAAGAAGAAGTCTATGTAAAACAACCTCCGGGTTTGAAAATTTTTCTAGGCCTAATGATGTTTATAAACTTAAAAAGGCCTTGTATGGTTTAAAGCAAGCACCCCGTGCATGGTACGATAGACTTAGCTCTTTTCTTTTGCAAAATGGCTTTATAAGGGGTAAAGTTGATACAACTCTCTTTGTTTTTGAAAAAAGGGCAAGATTGCTTACTTGTGCAAATTTATGTTGATGATATTATCTTTGGTGCTACTAATGATTCTTTGTGCAAGAAATTCTCTAAATTGATGCAAGGAGAATTTGAAATGAGTATGATGGGGGAGCTCAACTTCTTTCTTGGACTCCAAATTAAGCAATGCCAAGAAGGCATATACATTTCGCAATCAAAATATACAAGAGAACTTTTGAAAAAGTTCAGCATTGAAGAAGGAAGAACCGTTTCTACTCCCATGGCAACAAATGTCAAAATTGACAAAGATGAAAAAGGCAAGTTCGTGGATGAATCAAAGTATCGAGGTATGATTGGTAGTTTACTTTATTTAACCGCTAGTAGACCGGACATTCTTCACGCCGTATGCCTATGCGCTCGTTTTCAAAGCAATCCCAAAGAATCTCATATGAGTGCCGTTAAAAGGATTTTTCGATATTTGAAAGTCACAATTCAATATGGTTTATTTTATCCAAAGAATGAAAATTTTCTCTTAAAGGTTATACTGATTCGGATTATGTGGGAAATATTGATGATGGGAAAAGTACTTCCGGATCATGTCAATTTTTAGGCGATTGCCTAGTTTCTTGGTTTTCAAAGAAGCAAAACTCAGTTTCTCTTTCAACGGCCGCCGAATATATTTCACGCCTTTTGTTGTACACAACTTCTTTGGATGAAACAAACCTTAGCGGATTACAAATGCTCTTTTGAAAACGTACCTATATTTTGTGATAATATATCCGCAATAAATATTGCTCAAAACCCGGTTCATCATAACCGTACTAAACATATTGAGATTCGACATCATTTTCTAAGGGATTGTGTTTCAATACGTAAAATTGAGATATCTTTTGTACCATCTCAAGATCAATTAGCGGACATTTTTACAAAACCGCTATCTTCCGAGACTTTTGCGTCCATATGAGCTCGGTTAGGCATAATGCATATTGAATGAGGCTTACGTTTGCATTTTGCATGTTTTTAAAACTTAGGGGCGAAAAATCGGATTTTTGGTTGAAAATTTGGATTTTATTAAAAATGACAAGACAATAGGCTAAACAGATTGAGGGCAACCGGTCGCCCTCAACGTCGACCGGTCTCCCTCAACCATGACCGGTCGCCCTAAGCCTAAGTTTGGATTAAAACCGTTCTGTCTTCAGCATTCTTCATTTTAACTTATTTTGGCCATTTTTCGTCCCCTTTGCCAAATTCACACAAATTTCACTCAAAATTTGTTTTCATGCATTCAATTCACAACTTGGACCTTATATAGCATGTTTATCATCATCATGGCTCATCTTTTCCGATCAAATGGTATGAATTTTTCTTCCTTTGCTCAATTGGGTTGAACCCTTGAGTTTATGACCTTCTTGTATATTTCTTGATATTTTTTGCATATGATCTTGATGAGCTAATTTATTATGTTGTATTGTATGATGTTTGATGTGAATTGGTGATGAAATTGTTTGGCTTGAATCATTTACAAGGGCTATATACAACTTCTTTTAATTTTCACGCCCACAAAGTGTTCGATAAAATGTCGCAATGAAAATTTCAACTTCTACATGATTCTCTTGCTTCCAAAAGTCTTCAATACTTATTGAGATCATGTTTTGGCAAATAAAATGAGCGTATGAACTCTTCATGACACATTTCTCCCATTTTCCTTGGATTTTTAAGCCTAAATTGCTCAACGATTGATAAACCGTCTCTTTTGCGCACTTTGATATAATTGTATGATGTTTTTATCATCCTAACATTCTTTTTGATGATTCCAAAGGGGGAGAAACAGGAAATTAGCTCGTTAGCCAAAAGAAGCTAATAAAAGCTCGCAATAAAAGCTATAAGCTATGGCTTCCTAAAGCCAAGAATACCTAGTCCATGGCTTGTATTATGGACTCAATTGCAAAAGATTATAAGTATTGTGACAGGGGGAGCTTCTTAGGCTATGATGTTTATAGGCATCTTATATAAGCTTGTTATAGCTTGTGCTTCTAGCTTATGAAATATCTCTTGTTGATATGCTCATAAATAGGGGGAGCTTTGTATGAAATGTTTTCAACGGATAGTTCACTCGTAAAACCGGAAAATTTATTTGTTTTCAAAATCGTCCTCGAGTAAATTGTTTTGGTTTGTAATCATCAAAAAGGGGGAGTTTGTTAGATAAATGTTTTTATCATGGTTTTGATGATTTTGTTCGATTTTGTTCAAATGAATTTTTAAACCAAAACAATGTCCCTAAATGTTGTCTAAATACTTCCGACCGTCTTAAAATGTTTTTACTATTTTTCGGAGTATTTTTTGGATTTTATTTTCGATAAAAAATTGGACAACACATTTGTTTCAGGCTCGACCGGTCGCCCTATAGGGCAACCCGTACCTGAGTTGAGTTTTGAAACAGAAAATGGGATGTAAGAAAAATGGGGGAGGGCGACCGGCCGACCAGGTGGTCGACCGGTGAGGGCGACCGGTCGACCCCTGGGCGACCGGTACCTGGGAGCAGCTCTTTTGGTTCAGTCTTCTCTGTTTCGTATTTCTTTCAACCTCAACCGGTCATAGTTAAGGGCGACCGGTCGCACCCCCCTCCGACCGGTCCCCCTATGTAAAATTCGCTGAATTTCAATTTCAATCTTATCTCTGCGACGGTCGCACTTTTGTTTATCAAAGAAACTATCCGTTGCATTTTCGCATGACTTTTCCCTATTTTGTGGGATTGATTTCTAACAGCTCTATTGATGATTTTAAATGGTTTCTTTTGCAGCAAATCACTCCCCAAGGAGGAGCCTATGTCTGGAAATGAAAGCCAAGTCCTCTCCTATAAATAGAGGCTTCAATCAAGCAACAAGACACAACACTCTACACAAGCAAAGAGCTATCAAGCAAACACTTTCATATATCTTGTTGTATTAGCCTTAGCACTTTCACTTGCACAAATTTGAGGTCTAGACTTTCAGTTCTTGATTACACTTGTACTCATATTGTATCAATATTTATTGAGTTGTAATCTTGATTTTGGTCATCATTCAACACAAGACATCCTTATGAGTATTCTTGTGGTAAGAATACACTTGGGTGATCTAGGTGATAGGTGTTTGAAGGTTGTGGTAATCTTCAAAGGTGTTGTAAGAGGATTGTGGTAATCCTTAAGGTGGTGTAAGAGGGTTGTGGTAATCCTCAAGGTGTTGTATTAATTTTTGGTAAATTAATAAAATCGTTTTTTTTTAATCCATCCCGGATATACTGGGGTGGTAGTAGATTAGGCCCTAGGTGGGTTGAACTACTATAAATCGACGTGTGCTATTTACTTTCCGCACTTAGCATTCCATCTTTGCTTGAGTTTTTCGAAAAAGAGGGCAAAATCTGAAAAACTGGGATAATCTATTCAACCCCCCTCTAGATTATCGTAGCCACTTGGACTAACAAGTGGTATCAGAGCCAAACTCTTTGGCTAGCTCGTTCCGAGTAAAGAGGAAAGATCCATGGCTATATATGATGCTCATCTCACCACCGGCGCCTCCACCAACAAGCCACCACTATTCGACGCCAACAACTACGCATTTTGGAAAGACCGTATGGAGTGCTTTCTACAAGGGTGCGGGTTCGACATTTGGAATGTGGTCATTGAAAGAGTTGATCAACCAACCAAGAAATCGGAGGATAGCACCTCAACTCCTAAACCTTTTAAGGAGTTCGATGAAAAAACGACAAAAAGGCTTTCTCTAAAACGGTAAGGCCTTAAATATTTTGCATTGTTCTCTTTACGTCTATCGAGTATAATCGCACAAGAGGCATAAGGTCGGCACGTGAGGTTTGGGAAAAATTGGAGACAATTTATGAAGGGACTAAGAAGGTCAAGCAAGCAAGAAATACCATGCTTGTTAAAGACTTTGAAAACTTTAACATGCATGATGGTGAAAACATCTCCAAGATGGTGGAAAGACTTGATAATATTGTCAATCCTCTTGTGGCCCTCGGTAAAGTCATATCCGAAGAAGACAAGGTGACTAAGGTATTGAATGCTCTTCCCGCTCATGGTCCAAAAAAGTAACGGCAATCACGGAGGCATAAAACCTTGAGACACTCAAGTTTGACGAGCTTATTGGAAACCTCCTCATCTATGAAATCTATCTCAAGGAGAGGAAAAATTCCAAACCATCCATAAATCAATCGGGTATGCAAATTATTTCTAAAGGTCTTGATTTTTCTTCTAATAATGCATACTATGATAATGATGATGAGGAGGAGGAGACGGCCGCACTTGTTCGAAAAGTTGCAAAATTTGTGAATAAAAATAAAGCAAGAAAACCAAGAGATAATGCTTGCTTTAAATGCGGAAAACCCAGGCACTTCATTGCCGATTGCCCAAAGCTCGATGAAGAGGAGCAAAAGAAAAGAAAGCCTTTCACGAAAAAGAAGGCTCTAAATGCGGAGGTCAAAACGTGGGATGAACTACTCGAAACAACCGATGAGGAAGGAGAAACCGAACACGGTCTCATGGCCATAGACGATGAAAACAATGAGGTGCGCTCTAATTCTTCTACTTCCTCCATAGTTGATGACTTGCAATGTGATTTTGATGAATTGCAAATTGAGTTTCAAAATTTAATTGTTAAATACAAAAATTTGAAAAAGGAGCATAAGGAGCTTAAGGTTGAAAAAGAAAAATTATTTACCTCTTATGAATCTCTAGACAAAGCTCATGCTCTTACTCTTACTAGAGTTCACTCTCTTGAAACCGAAAAGGAATCGCTCATAAAAGATATTGAATTTTTGAAAAATGATGTGCATCGTTTCAACACAAGTACGGATAAAGTCACAAAAATTTTAGATGCACAAAGAGGTGAGCATTCCAAATTGGGACTTGGTTATAAGCCATTTCAAAGTGTTTTTAAGAAAAATAACCAAGGTCCGACTTTTTGTACGTCTAATAGTTATAATACTCCTACTTGTTTTTATTGTGGCAAAGTTGGACATTATGCTAATAATTGCAAATTGAGAAATAGCTCTAGACATGTTTGGAGACCCAAAGGTCTCAAGACTAACCCCATGGACCCCAAAATTATAGGGTACCTAAAAGAAATTCTTTTGTAGGAAATAGAAATGGCTCGTGGACAGCGGATGTTCACGCCATATGACCGGGAGGAAAGAACTTTTACCAACATCAAGCTCCAAGAAGAGGGTATGGTCATGTTCGCAATGGGAAAGGAAGAATTCTTGGAAATGGAGAAATTGGTAACTCTTTTTTCTCTTAGTAATGTTCTTTTAGTAAAAGGGCTTAAGTTTAATTTGATAAGTGTTAGCCAACTTTGTGATTCAAATTATAATGTTTCCTTCAATAAAGAAAAATGCCTTATACTTAAAAATGGTGAAATTATTTGTGAAGCAAATAGAAAAGGCAATCTTTACAAAATTTGTACAAGTGATTTGGTTAGTCAAAATATTTCTTGTTTAGTCGCCAATAATGATTTAACTAGTTTATGGCATAGGCGACTTGGACATGTTGGATACAAGAATTTGAAAAATATTTACAAAAACCAACATGTGAAAGGACTACCCAAATTGAATTTTGAAAATCTTGGCTTATGTGACACTTGTCAAAAGAACAAATTAGTTAAAAGTAGTTTTAAGCCCAAAAATGAAATTTCCACAACCAAACCCCTACAATTGCTTCACCTTGATTTGTATGGGGATATTGGTACAGCAAGTCTAAGTGGAAAACATTACACTTTCGTTATTGTCGATGATTTTTCTAGATATACTTGAGCTCTTTTTCTTACCAATAAAAGCGATGTCGTTAATGAGTTTGTTAAGTTGTGTAGACTCATTGAAAATGAAAAGGAAGACACTATTAAGTCCATTTGAAGCGATCGAGGTGGAGAATTTGATGGTGAATTTAGAGTCTTTTGTGAAACCAAAGGATATGCTCATAATTTTTCGGCTCCAAGGACACCTCAACAAAATGGAGTAGCCGAAAGGAAAAATCGGACACTACAAGAGATGAGTCGGTCCATGCTCAATGAATTTTCATTCCAAAATATTTTTGGGCCGAAGCCGTAAGTACCGCTTGCTATGTCATTAATCGAGTTTATATTCGTCCTAAAATGAATAAAACTCCATATGAGCTTTGGAAAGGTAGAACTCCAAATATTAGTTATTTCAAGATATTTGGTTGTAAATGCTTTATTTTGAATACCAAGGATCAATTGGACAAACTTGATCCTAAGGCCGATGAAGGGATATTTATGGGATATTCAACAAAAAGCAAAGCATATCGGGTTTACAATAAGACTAGTGGAGTTGTTGAAGAATCCATCCATGTCAAATTTAATGAAGCTTCGGTGTTGAAAGAATACCTAATGATGAAAGTGATGAAGAAGATATTATTGAACAAATTGTTCAAGTTGATGATCAACCGTCTACATCAAATGATCAACCATCCACTTCAAATGGTCCTCAAGAAGATAGAGGTGATACCTCGGATCTTCCCGTTGCATTGAAATTTAAGGGAGATCACCCAAAAGATCTTATTATTGGTGATCCCCTTGACAAAGTGATGACCCGGAGAAAATTTGTCGAGAAAGCTCTTATTTCTCAAAAGGAGCCTAAGAATGCTAAGGAGGCCATTGAGGATGAGGATTGGTTCTTAGAGATGCAAGAGAAGTTAAATCAATTTAAAAGAAATGATGTATGGGAATTGGTACCTTGTCCTCCATCTCAAACTATTATTGGTACAAAATGGGTATTCTGGAACAAACTTGATGATCAAGGCAACATTGTTCGAAATAAGGCAAGGTTAGTAGCTCAAGGGTATTGTCAAGAAGAAGGTATTGACTATGATGAAACTTTTGCACCCGTAGCACGTTTAGAAGCTATTCCTATTTTACTTGCCTATTCTTGTTTTAAAAATTCCAAACTTTACCGAATGGATGTTAAATCCGCTTTCTTAAATGGTATTATTCAAGAAGTCTATGTAAAACAACCTCCGGGTTTGAAAATTTTTCTAGGCCTAATGATGTTTATAAACTTAAAAAGGCCTTGTATGGTTTAAAGCAAGCACCCCGTGCATGGTACGATAGACTTAGCTCTTTTCTTTTGCAAAATGGCTTTATAAGGGGTAAAGTTGATACAACTCTCTTTGTTTTTGAAAAAAAGGGCAAGATTGCTTACTTGTGCAAATTTATATTGATGATATTATCTTTGGTGCCACTAATGATTCTTTGTGCAAGAAATTCTCTAAATTGATGCAAGGAGAATTTGAAATGAGTAGTATGATGGGGAGCTCAACTTCTTTCTTGGACTCCAAATTAAGCAATGCCAAGAAGGCATATACATTTCGCAATCAAAATATACAAGAGAACTTTTGAAAAAGTTCGGCATTGAAGAAGGAAGAACCATTTCTACTCCCATGGCAACAAATGTCAAAATTGACAAAGATGAAAAAGGCAAGTTCGTGGATGAATCAAAGTATCGAGGTATGATTGGTAGTTTACTTTATTTAACCGCTAGTAGACCGGACATTCTTCACGCCGTATGCCTATGCGCTCGTTTTCAAAGCAATCCCAAAGAATCTCATATGAGTGCCGTTAAAAGGATTTTTCGATATTTGAAAGGCACAATTCAATATGGTTTATTTTATCCAAAGAATGAAAATTTTTCTCTTAAAGGTTATAGTGATTCGGATTATGCGGGAAATATTGATGATGGGAAAAGTACTTCCGGATCATGTCAATTTTTAGGCGATTGCCTAGTTTCTTGGTTTTCAAAGAAGCAAAACTGTGTTTCTCTTTCAACGGCCGAAGCCGAATATATTTCCGCTGCCTTTTGTTGTACACAACTTCTTTGGATGAAACAAACCTTAGCGGATTACAAATGCTCTTTTGAAAACGTACCTATATTTTGTGATAATATATCCGCAATAAATATTGCTCAAAACCCGGTTCATCATAACCGTACTAAACATATTGAGATTCGACATCATTTTCTAAGGGATTGTGTTTCAATACGTAAAATTGAGATATCTTTTGTACCATCTCAAGATCAATTAGCGGACATTTTTACAAAACCGCTATCTTCCGAGACTTTTGCATCCATATGAGCTCGGTTAGGCATAATGCATATTGAATGAGGCTTACGTTTGCATTTTGCATGTTTTTAAAACTTAGGGGCGAAAAATCGGATTTTTGGTTGAAAATTTGGATTTTATTAAAAATGACAAGACAATAGGCTAAACAGTTGAGGGCAACCGTCGCCCTCAACGCGACCGGTCTCCTCAACCATGACCGGTCGCCTAAAGCCTAAGTTTGGATTAAAACCGCTTCATGTCTTCAAAGATTCTTCATTTTAACTTATTTTGGCCATTTTTCGTCCCCTTTGCCAAATTCACACAAATTTCACTCAAAATTTGTTTTCATGCATTCAATTCACAACTTGGACCTTATATAGAATGTTTATCATCATCATGGCTCATCTTTTCCGATCAAATGGTATGAATTTTTCTTCCTTTGCTCAATTGGGTTGAACCCTTGAGTTTATGACCTTCTTGTATATTTCTTGATATTTTTTGCATATGATCTTGATGAGCTAATTTATTATGTTGTATTGTATGATGTTTGATGTGAATTGGTGATGAAATTTTTTGGCTTGAATCATTTACAAGGGCTATATACAACTTCTTTTAATTTTCACGCCCACAAAGTGTTCGATAAAATGTCGCAATGAAAATTTCAACTTCTACATGATTCTCTTGCTTCCAAAAGTCTTCAATACTTATTGAGATCATGTTTTGGCAAATAAAATGAGCGTATGAACTCTTCATGACACATTTCTCCCATTTTCCTTGGATTTTTAAGCCTAAATTGCTCAACGGTTGATAAACCGTCTCTTTTGCGCACTTTGATATAATTGTATGGTGTTTTTATCATCCTAACATTCTTTTTGATGATTCCAAAGGGGGAGAAACAGGAAATTAGCTCGTTAGCCAAAAGAAGCTAATAAAAGCTCGCAATAAAAGCTATAAGCTATGGCTTCCTAAAGCCAAGAATACCTAGTCCATGGCTTGTATTATGGACTCAATTGCAAAAGATTATAAGTATTGTGACAGGGGGAGCTTCTTAGGCTATGATGTTTATAAGCATCTTATATAAGCTTGTTATAGCTTGTGCTTCTAGCTTATGAAATATCTCTTGTTGATATGCTCATAAATAGGGGGAGCTTTGTATGAAATGTTTTCAACGGATAGTTCACTCGTAAAACCGGAAAATTTATTTGTTTTCAAAATCGTCCTCGAGTAAATTGTTTTGGTTTGTAATCATCAAAAAAGGGGAGTTTGTTAGATAAATGTTTTTATCATTGTTTTGATGATTTTGTTCGATTTTGTTCAAATGAATTTTTAAACCAAAACAATGTCCCTAAATGTTGTCTAAATACTTCCGACCGTCTTAAAATGTTTTTACTATTTTTCGGAGTATTTTTTGGATTTTATTTTCGATAAAAATTGGACAACACATTTGTTTCAGTTTCGACCGGTCGCCCTATAGGCAACCCGTGCACTGAGTTGAGTTTTGAAACAGAAAATGGGATGTAAGAAAAATGGGGAGGGCGACCAGGCCGACTGGTGGTCGACCGGTGAGGGCGACCGGTCGACCCCGGGCGACCAGGTACTGGGAGCAAACTCTTTTGGTTCGATCTTCTCTGTTTCGTATTTCTTTCAACCTCAACCGGTCATAGTTAAGGGCGACCGATCGCACCCCCCTATGACCGGTCCCCCTATGTAAAATTCGCTGAATTTCAATTTCAATCTTATCTCTGCGACCGGCCGCACTTTTGTTTATCAAAGAAAACTATCCGTTGCATTTTCTAGACATGACTTTTCCTATTTTGTGGGATTGATTTCTAACACCTCTATTGATGATTTTAAATGGTTTCTTTTGCAAAGAAATCACTCCCCAAGGAGGAGCCTATGTCTGGAAATGAAAGCCAAGTCCTCTCCTATAAATAGAGGCTTCAATCAAGCAACAAGACACAACACTCTACACAAGCAAAGAGCAATCAAGCAAACACTTTCATATATCTTGTTGTATTAGCCTTAGCACTTTCACTTGCACAAATTTGAGGTCTAGACTTTCAGTTCTTGATTACACTTGTACTCATATTGTATCAATATTTATTGAGTTGTAATCTTGATTTTGGTCATCATTCAACACAAGACATCCTTATGAGTATTCTTGTGGTAAGAATACACTTGGGTGATCTAGGTGATAGGTGTTTGAAGGTTGTGGTAATCTTCAAAGGTGTTGTAAGAGGATTGTGGTAATCCTCAAGGTGGTGTAAGAGGGTTGTGGTAATCCTCAAGGTGTTGTATTAATTTTTAATAAATTAATAAAATCGATTTTTTCTTTTTGAAATCCATCCCGGATATACTGGGGTGGTAGTAGATTAGGCCCTAGGTGGGTTGAACTACTATAAATCGACGTGTGCTATTTACTTTCCGCACTTAGCATTCAATCTTTGCTTGAGTTTTTCGAAAAAGAGGGCAAAATCTGAAAAACTGGGATAATATATTCACCCCCCTCTAGATTATCGTAGCCACTTGGACTAACAACAAGGTGCAGTGCTTCCCATTGGTTTATTCCTTTTTCACGCTTCTGGGACTGAGCACTTTAAGACATGGCAGCATGGAAGTATTACTTGTTTAGGTAATATTCTTGACTTACGGCAACGGATTCTTTTCAGTTAACTCCACTTTGCAAAATTGCTTTTCCCTAGGTGACATGAGTCTGCTCCAATGATTGAAAGACTCATCTGTCACTTCAACTCGTCTTGGCTTCTTGAATTGACTTGACTTACACTTCACACAGCTGTATCCCAGTTGATACTCCTTCAGTCGAGTTCTTGACTTCTCCTCCTTGCCATACTCAGCTATTTCACAGTGGAGTCTTCATTTTAGCCTTCATTAGACTTCTTGTATATCCAGGCATAGCTGACTTGACTCAGCTGCATAACCATATCTATTACAATACAAATTACAAGGAAAATGGGGTGCCAACTTTCTAGTCTTAGTTTTACATGGCATTCATCAAAATCTAATAAATAAATTTCCCAACAATTTCCCCCTTTTTGATGATGCCAAAACTTAAAACATTCATACAAAAAGTAAATACCAAAGATACATACAGACAATGTAGAAACAGAGAATGTATGCGTAGAATCGATCTTTTTATTGATCATAACATTCTTGTCCTTTACACAGCTGTTTACAAAGTGTATCAGAGCAACATGGTATTCTATATCTAAGCAAAAATATAGAAATTGCATAACTTTTATTCATCGTACAGAAGACTTACATATATATGTATTTACAATAGTAAAATACATGAAGGGGTGGACAACAACACTTCATCGCCTTCGCTGCCTCCTTCTTTCCTCTTCAGCTCAGTCGTCTTCTGGTCTCTTTCTCTTCTTTTCTTCTTCAGCTGCTTTCTTTTTCTCGTAGGCTCTTCTAGCAGCTTCGTCTTCTCTTTTTCTTTCTTGTCTTCGTTGAATCTTTTCCCACAGCTGATCTTGTCTCTTATTTTCTTCTTCGATCATTTTGACATAGTCAGCATTCTTCCTAGCCACTTCCCGATAGGCTACTTTGTCATATCCAGCCCAGTAGATCCTTCCCTTCTTGCCCAGATCTACATATTCAATATTCTTGGGTAGAGGGCTAGGTTGAAAACCTCTGCCTCCACCACTCCTTCCTCTTCCTTTGGGCGTATATTGTACTGGAGTCTTCTTCTTTCCAGCAGAGTGACCAGCAGAGTGACTGCTCGTAGCTATTTGTCAACTTCTTCGCACTGCTTCAGACCCTTCTCCCAATACAAGTCCCAGGCTTGGGATATGGACATATGCTTGAAGTATCCCCCAGATTCGAGTGTTTTGAATTCTTCCACTGACCGTGGCTCGTCTCCGTCGTCTGGAATGGCATCAGTGTCTCTTCCTGTCGGAATGCCTCCGTATTGTTTCAATATGTCCATTGCACGTGCATCCATTTTTATTTCGACTTCTTTCATCTCTCGCTTCTTCTACGATTTTCCTCTTCTCGGACATGGGCACAAAGTGAGTGTTGGAGCGCGAGTCACCGGAAGTTTGCTTATAATGTCACCGTGACAAGTCCTTGTTGAGGGGTTCTAGCAACCATTAGAGTTATATCCTTTGAACCTTCCCCTCAACTACTTTTCCCTTATCTTTCTTCTCGCTTCTTCACTGTTTTCTTACTTTTCAATCAACAACGCGCCTTTCTTCTCAACCGCCGATTCTTTCAACGCTTTTAAGTATTCCTCTTCCCCTTTTTGGCATCATCAAAGGAGAGAGAACCCATGGGAATAGACCAAGGTCGGCATGAAGTCCAGCGGCCGATAGCCGAGTTGTGCTTCGAGTCTGCTGCGGAGTATGTTTGCACGGATTCTCGAGCGGGTGGCTTGGATTCACCGCCACCACCTTCATTTCAAATGCATGAGCAGGTCAATTTATTTTCCATATTCTCCTCGATGCGTAGAAGTTCTTTCTTATGAAATTCACGCAGTTGCTTGCATTTCGATTTGTGGGAGTCATGCATTCACAATATTTTCTTGCATCCTCCTCTTCATGTCAAGATTATCAACACTCCGGATCAACAGCTTTATTGTACAATGCTTTGAAATATCGGACTGCTTCCACATGCATTATCTGTTGTTGTTGCCACCATTCCCTGATTCTAACTACTATTCCACGCAGATCGACTGTAAGAGTTGCATCTCTGTTATCCAGCTGCATATCCAATGAGGCCTGGTGCCTTTCTATCTTCTCAATTTCGCAAAAGTTGCCTTGAAGACTTCTCGAACCTCACCGTCACTTCTGTCTCGGTGGCGGCTAAAAAGATCAAAATCAAAATTCACGGGGACGATGGTATCTGTGGGAATGACTGGATCAGGTCTGACATTGTAGCGTCTACGCTTTCTAGTGCTTTCATCGAGATCGTAGCTCCAAAGTGAGAAAGGGAAAGTTTCTTCAAATGCATCATCATGGACATATGGGATATGTTCCACGGTTACTCGTGTGCGTGATGTGCCTCGGCCGAATCTGGGCCGCAGAGTTGGGAGCCTGCGCAGTTGACTGTGATTCAGCTGGGGCCGTTTGTGGTATTGACCCACTGACGAGCCTCACTGCCTTAATGCCTTCATTGGTCTCACCGGTTGTTCCTTTTGAGGTATCTCTTTCGATCGTATCGTTGATGTTATCGAAGATGATGAGACTTGAAGGGTGGCTCATCATCAAAATTGAACGCTTGACGAGTAGCCTTGAGGTCCGACTTACTCGTTTAGAAGAACATCCTCACCTGAGTCTTTTGGATTAGCAACAGGAGAGGACTCAGCTTCATCTTCTCCTTCAGATCCCAAAAAGGTTATGTCAGGGTTGTCTTGGGAATCATGAAGGGCACTTATTTCCTTCTCGGATACATCAATGATAACAGGAGGGATGTTCGGTGTTGTCGCTCTTTACCTCCTGGGAAGTCTCAACCTCCCGTAGGCCTTCATTACCTCCCCGCAGTCTCAATCGCAGCAAGGCCTGGACATTCCCTTCGGCTGCACTCACCGTCTTAGGGTCTTCTACGGTGGCATCCACCGGAGTCTCAACTCCGTGGATTGCACTTTCGCCCAAAGTGTTAACTCCCGGGGCGTAACCATCCGGTGCCTCGACGCATCGCAGCGACGTCCTCGGCCTGCAGAGCCGTTGGCACTTCACCGAGACAGACTCATCTACCCGAGCTTAGTCAGTGACAACCTGCTGTATTTCTTGTTCCTTCTCCACTTCACCTCCTAGATTCATGGTGGAGTCATCTGCAGCATCCTCTGACCTAGCTGCAGGTGGAGGAGTCATCTCAGCATCCTCGACCTAGCTGCAGCGGTGGAGGAGTTTCCCCCTCACCGGGCACACCACCAAATGAGTGACTTGTGATGGGGTCACTCTTCTCCAGACTCCCGGCTGTGTCATTTGAGTGGTCAGCCGTGGGGGCAGGTGGTAAGACACCTTCAGCAGGGGTTGGCTTAACTTGGGTCCCCAAGTTCCCAGTTTCATCGCTAAGTCCCCTAGATCCATCCTCTGAGTGAGTTGGGGAAGTGGTGGCAACAATAACAGTGGCAATCTGCTGTACCACTCCCAATGGATCAATCTCCAGCTGTGATTTGGAAGACTCTCTAGGTCCTTCCGTCAGCTGTTGCTCATGCATCATCCTGGATTCCCTCATGGTTTGCTGCATTTCCAATTTTTCTGTCGCAACAGCAGGGTCCAAATCCTCATCACTTTCTGAGAGTACGTCAAGATGAGGATGAGTATGATCAGTGGTTCTAGTGAGAGGACAAATGCTGGCTTTCTCATGAGCTTCAGCTTCCTCGGCTAATCTCTCCTTTTCTTTTTCTTTGAAGATCTACAAGATATTTAGGCAGTTCTCTTCATCAAGTGCCTGGACCACTGTGGTCAATCCGATGAAGTTCATCAATTCTTCTTCTTCCTCGATGAATTCAGGGTGTGCGAACTGCTCCCTTGATCGACTAAGCTTCCATTTCCTCCATTCTCTCAGATGATTTTGGATGTCTGGATGTGGTGGAGAAAGCATGATCACATCATCTTCATCATCTTCTCCTTGTTGCCCTTCCTTTTCAGGAATGGAAGGCAACATACTCTCTTTGAACTCCTTCAAAGAAAGATCGTGAGAGGTGGAGACACAATCCTGTCAGCGGGGGATTCTGTTGTCTACGATGCTTCTTGTTCCTCACCGTTCTATCCACATTGGGTCTTCAATTTGCCTCTACTTGATCGGCCTCATCGACTTGGTCAAGTTTCAACAATAACTTCGAGATCGTTTCTCCAAATAGCTTTTTGAGATCTTTTCCAGCTGAGTTGTAGACTCAGCTGTCTTTTCAAGTTCAGAACGCTTGATGAGTCTTCTTTTTTTGGTCCTTACTAGAGGAATCTCTTGTTCGGATATGGTTTCCTCAGATTCATGGGCTGCGGGGGCCGGTGCATCCTTCTTTGTCCGAGGAGTCGCTTTTTGACTTGGCGAGTCCTCTTTTTCTTGATGGTTGGAGAAGGTATTTGAGGTTCCTTCTCCGCCTCCGCAGGGCAGGTGCATCTTTCTTCTTCTTCGCTGCTGGGGCAGTAGTCTTCTTTCAAGCTGCATGGGCAACTTTCTTCTTCGGAGGGGAGGCAACACAGCTTTCCTCGGCCACCGATTCCCCTCGTTTGGTATCGCCCTCTTGGCGTATGCTCTCTTATGGGCTCCTGAAAGGTTTGCCCGAAACATCTTCTTGTTGACATGGAACGCCTTTCCATGTCTGAGTGGAACGCCCTTCACCTCCATCAGCTGGCCAACCACAAGGCCATATCCCAAGGATCCTCCGAACGACCCATCGTCCTTGAAGGACTTATTTCCAACATTTTGGCAGAGTCTGATGTATACAAACTTAGCCCAGTTTACCTTCTTCTCTTCCATGATCGCAGCCATGACGATCAACTTGGTTTTGGATAGCTGGTTGAAGCTTCCAAACTTCATATGTACACATTTCGCGACGATGTCCATCAGCTTATGGTAATCGTCCTTCAGCAGCTTCTTATCAGCTGTGTGGACAACCTTCGCAACACATTTAGGTTTGGCCACTTCCTTTCGTGCAGCAGCCAAGTTGACATCAGCTTCAAATATCTCAGACACACCTTCCGACGGCAGCAAACAATGCTCCGCTAGATCTTCAAAGAGTGATGGTAAACTCCTTCAGGAATGCAGACGACTTGATGCCTTCGTCCATGAACTTCAGCGTTCACATAGAATTGGGCGACTTCTTCAACATAAGTCATCTGAAACTCCATTGTGAGAAAGGGTTTCAGTCCAGACTTCATGATTTTGTCGGCTATCTTCTTCACAATGGTTTCATCGGAACCCTGTTTGACCATTCCTTCAAAATCCACGGTAGAACCAGTGTGGATTTGCTTCCCTAGTTTGGTGAAATCGTAGGTTGATGCCATTTCAGTGGTTTTTACCAAACGAACTTGATGAACTTGCTTTGAAGATTTGGTAGGGTTTGAGAGAAAAATGCCTTCTTTGCTTTTGGAGAGATCAACAGTTTTTGACTAATGTGAGAGACAAACTGAACGAAATGGTATATATTGGTTATGAAAGGACGTGCTTTCAGTTTTTGAAATTTGTTCAAGATCGACGGTTCAGATTTAGCACGCCAATTAGCATTTAATTTCTCGCATTTAATGCGGAAGCATTTATATTCAATCATAGGCTTTGTCGTGCGTGGTTTTTGACTGCACGTCATTATTACGCCGACGCATCCTTAAAAACATTCCCGCTTATTAAAAACGATCACATGCGTTTTTGTCACTTAGCCCATAAATGATTCAAATTTTACTCCTTAGCCGACTCAACTCTTCTTCTCTCTATTCATGTAGTGACTCAGCTGTCAGCTAACTCGATACAGCTGACTTTCCGATATGGTTGATTCACTTAGCCAATCACACGTTCTGTTCTATTTTCATCTTTTCATCTTTCATCTCTTCTCCTTGAGTCTTCTGAGTATCAACTCGGCTCAATTAACCCTAGCTCATGCTTAAGTTCTTCAAATCTTGATTCACTTAATGGCTTTGTGAATATGTCAGTTAACTGTTTGTCAGTTGAGATGTATTCCAAGGTGATGTCTTTCTTTTCAACATGATCTCTTATGAAATGATATCTGACATCAATGTGCTTTGTTCTTGAAAGCAACACAGGATTTTGAGTGATTGCAAAGCACTTGTGTTATCACACATAATTGGAATCTCTTTTTCTTCTTCATCATAATCTCTCGCTTGTTGTCTCATCCATAAGACTTGGGCACAAAGAAATGCCCCCGCAGCTATGTACTCGACCTTCACTGTGGATGTGGTTATTGAATTTTGCTTATTGCTAAACCAGAAACCAATCTGTTTCCAAGCATTTGACATGTACACAAGTACTCTTCCCCGTCAACTCTACATTCAGCATAGTCAGAGTCTGAGTAGCCAATTAGTTTGAATCCACCTTCCTTTGGATACCATAAGTCGACTTCTTGGCATCCCTTCAAATATCTTAGGATTCTCTTAGTTGCAGTCATATGTCTTTATTTTGGAGCAGATTGGAATCTTGCACATACACCTACTGCAAAAGTGATGTCTGGCCTACTTGCTGTGAGATAGAGCAGTGATCCAATAAGTGCTCTTTATCTGGTTTGATCCACAGGCTTGCCATCTGCATCCATGTCCATCTTGACTGATGTATTCATTGGTATTTTCACAAAAGATTTCTCTTCCATACTAAATTTCTTCATTAAATCTCTGGTATACTTTGTTTGACTTATGAAGGTTCCACCCTTCAGCTGTTTTACTTGAAGTCCTAGAAAGAATGTTAGTTCTCCCATCATGCTCATTTCAAATTTGCCTTGCATGAGGTTTGAGAACTTATCACACAGCTCTTTATTTGTGGATCCAAAAATAATGTCATCCACATATATTTGAACAAGCAGTATACTCTCTCCATCTTGAATTCTGAAGAGTGTTCTGTCCACCTTTCCTTTGGTGAATCCATTATCTGTCAGAAATTGAGATAATGTGTCATACCATGCTCTAGGTGCCTGTTTCAATCCATATATGGCTTTCTTGAGCTTGTACACCTTATCTCCAAGAGTCTTCTGCTCAAATCTTGGAGGTTGTTCAACATAGACTTCTTCTTCCAATAATCCATTTAAGAATGCACTTTTTACATCCATTTGATATACAATGAAGTTCTTGTGTGCAGCATAGGAAAGAAACATCCTTATTACTTCTAATCTTGCAACATGAGCAAATGTCTCATCAAAACATATTCCTTCCTCTTTGCAATACTCTTTGGCTACCAATATTGCTTTGTTTCTTACCACATAACCTTCTTCATTCATCTTGTTTCTGAAAACCCATTTTGTGCCAATAACATTTTGATGGGTTGGTCTTTGCACCAATTCCCATACTTTGTTCCTTTCAAACTGATTCAGCTTTTCTTGCATGGCTTGAATCCAATGTGTATCATCCAGTGCTTGGGACACATCTTTTGGCTCTATTTGGGGAAATAAAACAAGTGAACATAGCTTCTTGTTGAGCTCTGGATCTGGTTCTTACACCATCTCTTACATCTCCAATGACTAGCTCTGGTGGATGGTCTCTTAGCCATCTCACATCTGGTTGGAGTAAGTCAGCTGGGTCCCGTCGTCTTGCAGCTGTGTTGTCTTGAGCAGCTCTCTCATCATCACTTAGCTGCAAATTTTCCAGCTGTCTTTGAGATTCAACTATTTCACCTTCATCTTGATTGATTACTCCAGCTTCAGCTTCAACATAGGGACTCTTCTGCATAGTTGGGTGATTCAGCTTATCAGCTAACTTTTCTATGTCTTCTCCATTTACATTGGGTTCATCAAAAACCACATAGATAGACTCTTCTGTGACCATAGTCCTCTTGTTCAGCACTCTATAGGCTTTACTTTCAGCTGAGTACCCCAAAAAGATACCTTCATCAGCTTTAGCATCAAAAGCCTTCAGATTATCCTTGCCATTGTTGTGGATGAAGCATTTACATCCAAATATTCTAAAGTATGCAACATTTGGCTTTCTTCCTGTCTAAATCTCATAGGGAGTTTTTGTCAGCTGTCTATTTATCATGCATCTTTTTTGAGTATAACATGCAGTATTGATAACTTCAGCCCAAAATCTTTTTGGTAATCCAGCTTCAGCTAACATGGTTCTTGCAGCCTTCCTTGAGAGTTACTTTTTCTTCTTTCGATACTCCATTCATTTGTGGAGTCCTCGTCACAGATAATTCATGAGCTATACCATTTTCAATACAAAACTGAGTTATTATTCCATTGACAAACTCAGTTCCTCTATCAGATATTATCTTAATAATGGTTTGACTATTCTCATTTTGAACTCTTTTCATCAGTTGAGGTAACTTCTGCAAAGTTTCCTTCTTTTTACACATGAAGATTGTCCATGTATATCTTGAATAATCATCCACCACAACTAGAGTGTATTTCTTCCCACTTATGCTAGCTGACTCAACTGGACCAAATAGATCCATATGCAACAGATGCAATATCATTGGTGAAGATGGACTTAACTTCTATTTGAATGATGATTTGATCTGATTTCCCATCTGGCATGCATCACAAATAATTTCCTTCTTGTACACTGAGTCTGGTAGTCCTTCTACATGATTACTCCTTGCAAGCTTGTTAATTGTCTTGAAATTCAGATGACTCAGTTTCTTGTGCCACAACCAGCTTGATATGGTTGTACTCTTTGCTAGCAAACAAGTGATTGGTGTGGTAGTCGACCAATCTACCACATACATGTTCTTCTGTCTGGATCCTTGCAACACTATTTCATTTGATTCAGTGTCTTTGATTTGGCATACTCCCATATTAAATCCAACATTATAGCCTTTGTCACAGAGTTGGCTGATGCTTAACAAGTTGAAGTTGAGGCCTTCAACGTATGCAACATCTGTGATTTCTAATCCATTTTTCTTGATGGATCCAGTGCCTCTTATTTCCCCTGGAGCTTCATTTCCTCCAAATATGACTTTTGCACCTCTAATCTCCTTGAATTTTGATAGATTTTTCTTGTTTCATGTCATATGTCTGGAATAGCCACTATCCATGTACCAGGTTCCTTGGCACTCAGTTGTTCCTTGAACCTGCAATCAAGGAAATTAGTTTTTAGGTACCCATACTTGCATGGGTCCTGAGGGGTTAGTACTGTAAGATGAACCAACCAACCTATAGCCAAATGATTTGACTCTAAGGGGTTGCCATTTATCTGTGCCATAATCATAATTCACTTTGTCAAATTGCTTGGGGGCTTTAGGTTCATACATCTGTCTCTTTTGTCTGTATGCCTGTGTGTGTGTTTTAGCAATTGTCTTCTTTGGGTAGTTGTGATATTTCTGAGTGTAGTGCTTGGGTGCATATGTGTGCTGATGATTGCTCTTTTGCCTTTGGAATGACCTTTGTTGAGTTCTAGGCCTTTGCCCTTTTGGCATGTATTCCATAGGTGTTTGCTGATATTTCACATTATTCCAGTCAGCTTGACTTGGGTATTTTCTACCATTCCCATCATTTGTGCATCTTTGATAGAACTTCTGGGGATTCTGGTAGCTCTGTTTCTTCTTCACAGAGTACTTCCTGTTTGGAGTTTGCTAAGGAACTCTGCTGGATTTCTTCTCAGTTGTCCTCTCAGCATACTCAACTGCCTGTTTTTCTTTTCCTTTATATCCAAGGCCAGTTTGTTTGTGATTGTGCTTTGGAATGAATGTTTGTGCAATATTTGGTGTCTTGGTTTTTTGAGATGCTTCATTACTTGAAGATCCTTTTTCCAAGATCACTCTTGGAGTTTGACTATGCACAAAGGAATTGAATCATATGCCTGTCTTGTCTCCACATTCTTTTTGGCTCATGATGAGGTCATCCAATGATTTAGATGCCTTTGTGAATGAAGCAATCACATTTTTGAGATCATTTTCTCTCTTTTCTATAGCAGCTATCTCTGCTATTAGTTTAGCATTTTCATCCTTCACTCTTTGTTCTCATCAATTATGTGACTTAGAGTACTCGGCTCCTTAGTCACCGTGAGTTTTGACTTTTGAGTGGGTTGTTTTCCTCATTTAACATTATGTGTGTGAGGATTTAATGTGCTCAAGTCTTTCATCATTTTTCCTAATGAATCATAAAGATCAGTGGGTGATGAAGTGTGTGTGTCACAATCACTATCATTAGAATGAGTGAGATGAGTTAGAGTGTACCTCATCTTCTTGGTCGGAGTTGATCTTGTTCTTTGGCCATTAGGCAGTTAAGGCTTCTTCTTCGAGTCACTTGAGTAGTCGACCACTACTTTCTCGAGTCTTTGTATCTTTTGACTTAGTTTGTTTCAAAGAGTCTCTTCCACCAACATTGCTCTTTTCTTTTCTTGTCTTCTTTCTCTGAAGACTCTTCTTTCTTCTTCATTCATGTATTTGTTGAATACTGGATATGGACAGTCAATAGCAAAGTGTCCTGGTTGTCTGCAATTCCAACACAGGTTTTCAACTTTTTGATCAGCTCTCTCATTTCTTGGGTTGTCAGGTGTTTGATATTCGACCTTTTGATACTCAGCTCTCTTTGGTGGCCTATCTTCCCTTGACTTGGAGGGAGCTGAATGCCTTCCGGAGGATTCACCTTTGTTTCTTTTGTAGTTCTTGTTGAAGAACTTGTTGAATCTTTTAACCATCAAGGCAATTTCCTCCTAGTCAATGATTTCTTTGGTCTCAGCTCTCTTCCCTTCTTTGACTTAGAGTGCAGCTGTTTTGGGTACAACTATCTCCTCTTGATCCTTTCTTCTTAGCTCAAACTCATAAGGTTTGAGGTCTGAGAATAGTTCATGATTGGATATTTTTGATAGGTCTATCGAGTGCCTTAGAGCCATGGTCTTCATTTCCCACTCAGCTGAGAGGCTCCTTAGTATCTTCATACACATCTCCTTCTGTGTGTATTCTTTCCCAAGTGCCTTTGAGAGCTCATTTGCAATTTCGGTGAATCTAGCATCCACCGGTCCATCCTTTCACCTGCAAGCATTTTAAAGTTTTCAAAATTTTGAACAACAACAGATAATTTGTTTTCCTTGATTTGCTCAGATCCTTCACAAATTAAGGTTAATTTATCCCGATTTCTTTGGATGTCTTGCAAGATTTGACTTTGTTGAACATGGCTTTGTCCAAAGTCTTGTAAAGTATATCCTTGGCCACATTGTCCAAGTTGTATCTTTTTATGTCATCATTTGTCCATTCAGCTCTTGGTTTTTCAACCATAGCCGGTCTAGGAGAGCAACCTTTTCTCCTTCAAAGCAGCTTCTCCTTACAAATTTGTGTTCACCTTCTTTTTGTGGCCCATCCCCTACCACTATCCACATCTCATCATGTAAAGCTGATAGATGAGCCTGCATATGTATTTTTCAGTCATCAAATTCTTCAATGGTGAACATAGGAATGCGTGTCAAATTTGCTTCCATGATAATAACTTTGTTGTTTTAAGAATTGCTTTTGAAAGAACAAGTGTTAAAAACTTCTTTGAAAGATTGGAGATCTAGTTCAGTAACCAGTGCGGAAGGCTCAATGAACCAACCGCTCTGATACCACTTGAAGGTCCCAGGGGGTGTGAGTAAGGTTTAGAAGGGGGGTTGAATAAACCTTACCAACTTTTTGAATTTAGTCCTTTTAAATTAGTTCAGAGTTAATTCCACAGCTATGTCCTTGATGGACAGCTAAATTAGTTAACCAAATAGAGTTAGTCACTCAACGCACTCGACTAAGCTGTTGATAGAATAACTCAGTTGTTTAGTCTAATACTTAACTTGGCTGAGATGAAATTTTCAGCGGAAGACTTAGCACCCTTGAATTTGGTTTAAGTTTGTTTTAACACTTGGGTTTAGCACTTTGTTAATTATCAGTTGGATAGCAAATTATCAGCAGATATAAAATGATATGCAGAAATCAATGTTGAAATGTAAATGACACAATAATTTTTATAGAGGTTCGAAGATGTGGTAATTCTTCTAATCCTCTCTTCTCCAACTCTTGGAGGAATCCACTAAGTATTGATCAGAGTACAAAGTGGTTATCAGTCCAGATACAAGTCTTGATCACACAAATGACTTGATCCTTTGGGACTCAGTCTGGAGATGCCTTGGTCCCACAGCTGGCTTCTCGTCCGACTCATCTTCTTCACAGGGCAGCTGTCTTGCTACTTCAACTCACTTGCTCAAGCTTCTTGGATTTGATCACGAAGCCCTCCAATAACTTGAGACTGGTTCGACCTTGAACCTTTCTACAATCCTCCTTGGAATGTAGACCCCTTTTGATTCTTCAAAAGTTTCCTCTTCAACAGTTAGAAGTTGTCTTTCCTTCACAGCTTGGTGTTGGATTGATTTCCTTCGAAATTTAGGCTTGAGGATTTACTTGAATAACTTGAGAATATTTTGCAGGTTACAGTTCAAATAATAGCTTGAATGGTTCAGGTTTTTCAAGTTTTTTTTCTCAAAGTGATTCCTCAGCCTTTTATAGTGAACTTTCAAAAATCTGCCCGTTGAAGAGATAGGCTGATTTTCAAAAGTCACTTGTGTTCGTTGGCTTGTCTTGTTGCGATCCTTGATATTGACATTTCCTCGTATTAAATGAACATTCACTTTTCGTAGTCTAACACAAGGTGCAAAGTCTTCCCATTGGTTTATTCTGTTTGCACGCTTCGGGATCGAGCACTTTAAGATATGGCAAAGCATGGAAGTATTACTTGTTTAGGTAATATTCTTGACTTACGTAGGCAACGAATTCTTTTCGATTAACTCCACTTTGCGTACCGCATGATTGAAGGCCTCATCATCCGTCACTCAACTCGTCTTGGCTTCTTGAGTTGACTTGACTTACACTTCACACAAACGATCCCACCGATATACCTTCAATCGAGTTCTTGACTTCTCCTCCTTGCCATACTCAAATTTGTTTCACAAATGAGTCTTCATTTTAGCCTTCAATAGACTTCTTGTATATCCAGGCATAGTGACTTGACTCGGCCCGCATGTACCCATATCTATTACAATACAAATTACAAGGAAAATGGAGTGCCAACTTTCTAGTCTAAGTTTTACATGGCATTCATCAAAATCTAATAAATGAATTTCCCAACACATCGTCAGCTCATTTGAAGTAATATGGGCTCCATTCGTTTCATCTTCTGTCAGATTAATTGCTATAACTTCTTTCGAACTCATCGAAGAGGGTGTCCCGGAAGTACCATAATTAGATATGCCACGATTAACGATATTTCTTCCAGATAGTAATTGTGCCAGAAACTATAATATTGTTTTTAAAAAAAAAATATTATCATTATTAGTATTTAAATATAATAGTATATTTTATTTATAACAAAAAAAAATTGAACATATCATTTGTGATATCGCTGAGTGGACTGTTGGATAATGGATAAACCATTGTACTTGATGAGCCTTTTTCAAAAGACGTCCTTTTAGATATTGTTATATTACCTGAAAAATAAATTTAAACTTAAAATGTAATAAAATGATTATATATCAAATTAAACAATAATAAAAATCTATATACATAAAAATTATTTAATAAAATTCGAATTGATTATTCCAATAATAAATATAATAATAATAATTTTAGTAATAATATTCATGATAATAAGTATAATATTAATAATAATAATTATTATTATTATAAAATCGTTTAGTTTAAACTAAATTATATTATAATAATAATAATAATAATAATAATAATATAATAAGTAGATTAATTTAATACGAAAACTTAATAATTATTAAATAATAATAATATATATAATACGTATATATATACAGATTTATTAATAATAATATAATTAATATAATATGAATATATTAAGGAACCCTATATATTTGTAATAAATAAAGTGATATAATACAAATTTTATAATATTTATATATTAAATTATATAATAAAATAGTTATAAGAATATATTATAATTAATTGAGATAGATTTGAATACGTTTTTTGTATCCGTAATCTCTATTTTATTTTTTATTCGAATTTTTATTTACTTTAAATTAAGTAATAATAATAGTAATATTTAATTCAATTATTTTCATATAATATTAAATATTAATGATAATACATACAATATATAAATATAATTTTAATTCTGGAAAAAAAAATTAAAAAGGCCCAACGGACAATATATACATATAATATATAGATTTTGGGCCCAATTAAAACAAAAAGCCTTTAGAAAAAATAGGCCCAAAAAATGTATCAGATAAAGAAACACATGTCACCATCTTGTACTGCATGTAAAATGAAGGGCTCGGATTCGCACACGTGTCCATCATCGGACTGTGCTAAATGGGGAATCCAGAACCTTCCCATTTCTATATGACTACCCCCACAACCTACCTGGCTACCTGGCTAATGGCTACCCTCCACCTACCCACACCCACCAGCCTCACTCGCCTAACTCTCCTCACTCCACATAACCCTAATTCTCTTATTCTCATGCCTCTCTATCTCTCTCGATCTCATTTCTTTGGTTTCTACCATTTTCTAGAACTCTCTCAAAACAAATTTCTGCCATTTTGTTTTCCTGAAATCAAGTTTTGATTTCATGTTTACATTTCCACCGATCGTCTATTTTATTTTGAAAAACAAATCCTTGCTTTTCCTTTATTTGATTCTTCGAAATTTTTTTGTTTTCAAAAATCGGCAGGAATAAAAAAAAATTGAATCCTTAAAAACTTTTGAAGTTAGTTTTCAAAATGTAAAAGGATTTCGAACAAAGAAATCGGTGGAAAATACGTTTGTAAATTATTTTTTTTCGAAAAATAGGCAGATAAATAAAATATTTTAAGAAATCCTTCAAAAAAATCATTTTGAAGTCGTTTTCAAAATGAGTAAAGGTTTCAAACAAAAAAATCGGTAGAAAATACTCCTCTGAAGTATTTTTCAATTAATCGATCTTTCCATATTTTCTTTTATTTTTTTGTATTTTTTGTAAATATATTTACAAATGAGCAGATTATCAGATCTGATATTTGTTTTGGAATAAATATTTTACGAAATAATACGGTTAACCTATAGATATGAAAAAATTACCAGATCTAGGTTTTTTTTAGTATTGTATAATTTCCTGTATTTTTTTTTGGAACAATATTTTTGAAAAGAAAAAACTTATCATATTTGATATTTTTTTTGTATTTTTGTTTTAATATTTTGAGAAATAATAAGGCTAAGCTAATGACATGCATGCGTTCGTATTTAAAAATGAAAAAACTGAATAAATTTTCTAGATTTGTTATTTTCGCCAAAAAAATCAACAATAGGCTTTGTTTTTTATGATAAGATTTATATTTAAAAATATTTAAATACAAAAAAACCTATAAACGGTTTGGCAGAAATATTGGTTTTTTTTTATCAGAATTAGCATTTTCTTCAAAAAAAAAGGAGAATTTTCTGCAATATTTGTTTTCAAATATATTTACTGGAATTTCTGCTTTTTTTAAATGAATGCCTGATGTGAGAGCCGAATGGTAGATCTGATGTAGCTTACTCTCTTAAAATGCAGATAACTATTATTTTATTTATTTTAATTTATTTTTTGAATTTTCTTAAGTACTGTTTTGCTATCAAAAATATTATTATCTTGTTTTGCAGGTTTTAAAATATCTAATTTCACTGTGAAGACCATACTAAGATCTGAAGTACGACTCACATAAATCCGAAAAAAGATAAGTTATTTTTGTAATATAATTTTTGTTTGATCAAACAATTTTTTTGCCTTTTTAATTAACTGAAGATTCATCTTTATTGGTAAAAAAAAAATTAACCTCAGTCTCAAATCCATTTCATTATTGGTAAAACATTTTTCTTAGCATTTTATTTAGCTGATCCAATACACTATTCTGAATTGTTTTTAATTGATCCATATCATTATTCTAAAATTTGTTTTGGCATTTTTTTTAACTGAAAAATCATAAAAAAAAATTTAAAAACATAATTGTTTTTCTTTTTTTCTTTACTCCGAAATTTTTTGCCTTTAATTAAAACTGCAAAATGCCTATTGTTAATGCCTGGAATATGATTATTCGTCTGATATGATCTTCTCTGCTTGCATATGAATTATGATGAGATTACATTTTGCAAAGATTGAGTTTGTATGATTAATTATCTTGCTTTAATCTATATATCTATATATAATATAAATAAAAAAAATTAAAAAATATAGTATAAATATCAGATCGATTCCCTGATACATATAAAGACAGACTTGTGGAATGCATTATTTAAGATAAGTATTAACCTTCAAACTATAAATTGAAAACAGAGTAATATATATAGATATAATATAAATAAATCTGAATAATTATAAATGATATTCAAACATAGAAGTTGTTTAAATAATTAAAAAAACTTGGAACAGAAATTACCTTAATCTTCTATGCTAGAAAATTTACGTTTATTGTTAATTACACTATGACCTGTAAGCTTCCTCATTGTGTAGAACAAAGTGTATACTATGTTATATGGCTTGGGCCTTGGAGTTTTTTTTGCTGTGATGCTTGCTTTGATTTGATAGTTAGTCGAGATATGCAAACATATAATATGTCACTACTTATACAAATGACAATGAATCTGTTTTTGGTATGTGCTGATAATTGAAGGAGTGAATTTCTGTAATACATAGAATATGTTTCATAATATATACTTTTAAATATAGATTACAGAAAAAAGATTAACATAAAAAATAAATTAGGGAAGTAAAATAAAGAATATTATTTTGTAAGATATTTATACTGAAAAATACAAACAGAATAAAGATTGACTTGAGAAATATATTAGGAATGTAAATTATTTTATATTATTTTGCAGGATATTTATACTGAAAAATATAATCAGAATAAAGACTGACTTGTGAAATATATTAGACATGTAATTTATTTATACCGAAAAGTATACAGCGAATAAAGTTGGACTTAGGAAAAAATTAAGCATGTAAATTAGTAAAAATATAATTTGTAAATCAAATCAATTAAATTAATAAAATAAAATATCTAGTAATGTCTGTATATATAGAGTTATGTATACAAACAATATTTTTAAATGCTATTTTCTATGTAAGTTGTACTACATGTTTCATCAATGTTGATCAGCTACTGTTTATTCATAACTCTATGTTTTTTTTCTGAAATATGTTTTTCTTATACATTGTTCTAATTTACTTGCTTCAGAAGTTTGTTTTTTCTGTCCAGTGATTTAATGGTAAAAATAGATAACCACTTGACCATACACAGAAAGTGTATTGGAATCCTGTTGGTTGAAAGTGTTAGATTTTTGTAAACATTTTTATTTTTATTCTTCTTCTGTCTCAAAATTAAAACCACTTGACCCTACAACACGATTGTAGTGGAATCCTGTTGGTTAAATTAATATTACGTGGATGTGGATACAGTTTGGACCGTTCATTTTGGACCAATTTCCTAAATATTGTTTTTCAATTCGGTATATAAATACCGAACACGTGCCTTAATCTTCTATTATTGTTAACACAAACAACAAAAGATTTAATGTTAAAGAAAAACTTAAAAATTAGAAAACCCACTTCTCAATATACACATTTTTGATGTATGATAATTTCATTACAGAACTATTTCTGTTTAGGTACAAAATGTTTATTTACCTAAAAAAAACTAAAATATATTTTAAGTTACATTAATAAATTATTAAGTAATTTATTTAAAATCACAATTACAAAATATACAATAATACATAACTGAAACACTTATATGACCATATAAAAACCTTAAAAAAAACACTAAATTCTGATTTAATAAAACAGTTCATTTAAACTAATTAAATAAAATAAACATAAACAAAAAAATAAAAATCCATAGATATGAATGTATAAATAATATTAATTGTGGGGAAAATAACATAGTTAAACCAATAAGAAACTATTCCTTCGAAACAACAGAAAAATAAAAATAACGACAACTATGGCCAAAAAATAAAAAACCCTACAAACTAAAATAAAAAAAAAACTGTTCCCAATATGAAATCCAAACTACGAATCAAAAAATCCCCTTTAGCCATCCTTCTTCTCATCTTCAATCTTGATAACACTCTTCAACTTTATTGAGGTAGTTGATGACGAAAAATCTTCATTTAATCTACGTTTGCATAGTGGAGAATTAAACGTCGATGGCCTCTTCTTAAGGTTCTTGATAGGAGTATTAACCTCAGATTCTGACGAAGACTCTTCCTACAAACAAAATAAAAACCATTTGTGTTAATATTTATATTCATATACTATCATTGTAAAGAATACTACTTCTAAACATAATGTAATATTACTAATAAAATAATAATAATAATAATAATAATAATAATAATAATAATAATAATAATAATAATAAGATAATAAATTGAACTTTGTCATCACAAACATCATCCGACTGCAGCTTTGATAGGAAATCAGATTCCTGTACAACAAAAATTTAATTAATGATTTACAATCATCTTGTATTTTGATTATGAATATTATAAAAAAAATAATATTTAAATCACCTGACTCTCAAGATTAATCACTCCATATTTCCAAATTAAATCCAGATATGCTGTAAGCTTAGCAACAGAAAAAATACCAGAATAATTATGGAGTTGTTCAGATTTTATCTGAACTTTGAAAAGAAGTTTTTTCCCGATGAGTCCACTTAGTTCCTCGGGCAACTCTTCAACTCCACGCTACAAAATTTCGTACAAAATAATATATTAATCATAAAAATTAAATAAGTATTAAAAAATATAACATATAATATATATAATAAGTTAAATACCTCAAGATTCTCCTTCCTCAAATCCGTGCAAGACTTTCCAATCAGATTTTTTCAATCCCTATCCCAACAAAGTAAAGTGGCGCTTGCACTTTCATCAACAACTTGAACAGTAACCATGTACCTAGTCAAATTTTAATTCGAAAAATAATATTAGACCAATTAAATAAGAAATTGATTATATTATAATCTAAATAAAAATAATGTAAAAAATTACCTCAAAATCCCTGTGTGAAACAAATCATCACACTTTACACAATAAAAATTGTCCACTGCTGGGTGCATCTTCTTCCCACAGTTAGTACACGCATGATACCACCAATCTTCCGAAATTGAAACGACTCTTGCACAAATCCAAAAACTACCAGCCTATATAGATTAAATTAGTAAAATAGAAAAAAAAGTATACAAATAAATATTTATTATTTAATTAAAATTATTTAAATAAATGGATTATACAAAATAAAATTACTTTTTCACAATCATACAAATAATCAACGCTTTTACCGATGCATCCGGAGCTTCAAGTTCATCTTTAGTCAATCGCGGATGACAAACTAACATGACTAATAGAGAATGTAGGATTGTTGCTGCTCAAAATCCTGATTTAAAAAATAATATTGTTATGAACGTAGATTACATATTCAATATTCAATAATTGAAAATTGTCAAATAATATTACATCTTCTTGAAGTCTTGGATCTCGTCAACTTTCTCATTCACAAGCAATTTTGTAGCATGAAAGGTATTGGATACCTTAACTTGACCTTCAAAATAAAAAAAATTATTAAATTGTTAAATCATTAACAAAAACAGAAAAAAAATTGAAGAAAAAAAATAAAAACACAAACAACGAAAATCGCGATACAGATTCACACAGGATGAGAATGCAAGATGCAGTTGCATGCACGCCATGGAATTTAGTCAAATATCAAACATTATATATATGTATGGATCTTTAAAAAAAATCAAACATTATATGGATTTTTTATTAGAAATTCCGCAATCAGAATTTATTTAAGCTACTGGAGATAAATAGAGCAGAAAAAGTAAACAAATATTAAATAGTTAAATTACAGAACAAAATCAGAAATAAATTTAAAAAATATATATTATATAAAAAATTAATTAAAAAATCCGTACCTTTAAAAACTTTTGCTCGTCCCATCTGCAAAATTATAAGCAACAGCTCAAATAATTTCTGCTCCAAGTACGGCTTAATCTGTTCCGCATAATTCTCCCAAAGCGTACATGTGATGCGATTGTTTCTATAAAATTAAAAGAATATTAAATTTACATATAAATATATAAAACAAATATAAAAACTATGAGATCTAAAGTAATATCATATAACTTACTCTAGGTCCTCCAAAGTTAAATCCGAAAATCTGGTAAGACGTCTATTGATATCCTTATTTTGTGTCGAGTGCATCGAAATCACCTTTCCAATAATATCTACAAAAAAACATTTAGTAAATTAAAAAAATGTAACAAATACTTTTATTATGAATGAATAAATGAATTTCACACATACCTATTAGCATTGTGTCATCAACCATATCAGTGTCAGCTAACTCACTAATTTTTTTAAAGTTGTACATGAATCTAGGAAACGTTTCATCAAACATTTCAAAAACATGTGTTTTTCCATAAAACATAATCTTCAATTGACTGGCAGTGGTTTTATATTTATCAGTTTGCTTTTCAACAATAAAACATTTGATTGCATAAACATGCCCTTCTTTTAGACTTTTTCGAAAATTGGGAATTTGATATTGTGAGGCCCCGAATTTTAACAACGTGAGATACGGTGTTATGTAGTTATTATTTATGCGGCTATGTATCACAAACCTATTATTAATGAAACGCGACTCGACTTTTATTTATTTCTTCCAATGTCAATTACGTCTTCCTTATTTTCGAGCGTAATGATTTTATATTCTCCTCTAGTAATAATACTTGGTCGATTAACTACGACTTTAGAAATATTAGATCCCGATAATTTAGGAGTATATTCCAATCCTTATTCAAATATTTCTTCTTATTCTATAATTCATCCTAACCAATTTCCAATTTATTTTTGGAATACACATTTGTTATTTCACATCTTTATTTTAAATTTCTAAATATTTAATTATGGATATCTATACATTTTATTTTTTTCCCTCAATTTTATAAAGAAAAGAAACCAAATATTTTTTTTTTTTTCCCTAATTTTCGAAATTACCACTTTAAATGGGGAAATTAACTCAATTTTTCTTCTACCACTATTTTTATCATTTTGTATCTCCCAACTAGTTAATTATTGGACAAATAAATTGATAAATTCATTTCTATTTTTTTTTATATCTTGCAAGCCTACAATTTAAAAGTTTCTCTACAAATTTCACTACATCTTGGTCAAACAAAACAAAATGATTCCCCTAAAACCTAGCTTTTGGCCAATTGTCCATAAGAAAGTAACCTAGCTATTAATTTATGTCATAACTTCCCCAATTATTATCCTAACTCATCATTTAACCAAAACAAAACACAAATCTTCTCTCCAAAAATCCTCCAACATTTTCTCTAAGCATAAGTTCATCTTCTTCTTCAAACCTTCAAACACTTAACCAAAATTTCAAGAACACCCCTTCTACTTCAACAAAAAATTCGAACACCCCTTCAACAAGGTAAGAAATTGTGTTCTAAAAATCATCTTGTTATCCTCTAGCTCATCATCTTCACTTCTTAACCTAAGTTTGAGTTTTGGTTTGAGGTACACTTAGAAGACTTGGAAGACACTAAGAGCCTTACCATTATCTTGAAAAGGACTTCAAGACTTTGAAGAGAAATTGGACTGTAAGGTAAGAAATGGGATTTTTAGTACATTTTCTTCTTCTCTTCTATGTTCTAAAATTTTGATACTCCATTTTCATTTTTGTACTTTTAGGGGTTGACCTTAAGAGTTGTTTTAAGAGTGAGTAAGGAGACCCATTTTGAGACACTAAGAGCCTTACTACAAGAATTTCGCTAATACACAATGAATAAAATCTGTTGTGTATTACAATAATCAGCCGTTGTCGTAGATGGTGTTGTAAAAAAAGTCCGCTCAATAACAACAGTTTAAATCCGTTGTCGTTAATAATAAGACAACGGTTATAATCCGTTGTCATTGAGCGGACTTTTTTTACACCACCATCTACGACAATGGTTGATTATTATAATACACAACAGATTATATCCATTGTGGTTTTGAAGTATTACAACAGTTTTACAAGCCATAATAACCGTTGTAATTTTGGACCGCGGCTAATGCATTTTCTATTTGGTGTCTATTATTTTTTCACCTGTAGTAATATAACTTTTGATTTCATATATGCAAAAATACAAAACACAATACAAGAAAGCAATATATAACTAATTAAAACAAAACAGACATTCAAGTGATTGTATCTAGTACATGTCTACAAATGTTTAACAAAACAATATCCAGTATTTAACGAAACATATTCAACACTTCATGTATATGGTCTTGGACGCATTCTGCCCACTCCGATCGCACTTCATTAATTTGAACTTGAGTATACTCAAAACTTGAGAACTGTGAGAAAAACATAGGTTATATAATTGACTCCAATTATTAAACATTTGCAAAAAACATGAGAAAGGCAAATTCTAATATAATTTTACCATTGATCGCAATGAAGTCATGTCTGTAGTTGAATCTTCTACAACCTGCCTCATGTACCGCATTACAAAATAACCGCATTGGAATGCATCGGGTTGAAGAGAAGCCTATGTCTGAAACAATTTTAATTGACCTGAGCTCAAAATAGTGTCAACAGCTCACAATTCAAATGTAACTTTTGAAGCTGAGAAATGCTTCATAATAAGGGTTGCTATATGTAGAGTAGTTGGACTCGTTAGCAGTAACAAGCATGCAAACTAGATATACAATTATAAATGGTGGTAAAAAATACTTAACCCCATATCATCAACCACCTACACTTCCCCAATAACTCAAAATATTAACCATATCTCATGTTTCAACAGTTACACTCAAACAACTTTTTTAATATTCTATGAGCTCATTGCATTTCAACCCTTCCAAAAATCCACTGATGCCTTCTTAATAATCCACTTATGAAAAATATAAACAAGAACACCACAAAAAGCATTCAAGAAAGTGTCACATATTATTGGCCAATCAAGAATTTGGCATATTGAAGAAAGAAATGCCACAAAATAAAGAGATAATGAAAACAAATATATAGTTATCTTCCATTTTACATTATCCTGGACAGAAAATTATTCCAAAGTTACCAACATGAAAGAAAGAACTTCAAGAACATCAATCAGATACCACTACTTATCCCGCAACTCAAAATACAGATACACCAAATGACATATACTGCAAAACTTTAATGAAGTTACAAGTTCAATTGCATTGAGAAATTATGCTGACTACATAACAAGGGAAAAGCAGAGTATTTCATTTCTTTATTCAATTATTAATACAAAGACTTGGTGATTTCTCAGCCTTATTCTCCTGATCGTGCTTTAGCTAGAGTATGCAAAGACGTGAAAATTGACAGAGTATATATTGGATCTTGTACCAGTGGAAAAGCAGAGGATTTGTTTCACGAGATTGGTTCCTTCAGTTCATTTGTTTGGCATTGTCAACCGATTTACTTGCTTAGGCTTTTTTCTCTATTAATTTGAGCATGAGCTACATGTTTCTATGCATTGTCAACCGATTTGTTGAGTAGTTTAAGCATACAAAAACGTCTAGGCATGTAAAAATGAGAAGCAAGTCAAAGAACATTGATTTTATTGAACACAAAAAGGGAAGAGAAAAAAAGAGGCAAAAGGAACTTTTCTAACTCTAAGCTGACCAGTTTCTAAGAGATCAAATTGAACGATTCACAAGACACCTACCTCACTGACATTAGTAACACCATAAAGTGTGGCCCCAACAATTACAAGCAAATCACCTTTGATAGGGTTGCTGCCACCTATAGCATTGAAAACAATTACGATTCAGAAACTGAAAATGGGAAATATAATTGAGTTTTTTGGCTTATCATACAAATATAACTTGCGGAAAATAAGAGAACGAATTTTATAAAAACCTACTAGCCTATGAAATCTCACTGATCTTCGAATTAATAATAGTAACTTAAGAAACAATAATAGTAGAAGAAACTTCAGCAGAGACGGCACCAGTATACGAGAAACATATTTGTCGTTCTATTGTGGGTGGGGGCAATTCATCAAAAACCATCAGATCTGGTCAGTTCATAAATAATCTAAGTTAAGATATTACTATTGGCAAAATTCATTGTACTCAGTAAAGGCAGCATAATCAAGCACATCTTTATGACAGCAAATCAATAGAGAAATACCTAATTCAATAAATCTGTAATCTGATCTAATCTCTAGAAACACAAAAAATCAAATAAACCACGCGAAAAAAAAATTTGGGCATGAAAATCACATTTCCGAAATTAGGGTTTTAAAAGATTTGGGGATTTTAATGGATGGGAAAAACTCACCAACAAATCACTCCGAGATGATGCAGCGGCCGAGCTCCTATTCTGTGCGGTGGACGGCGGTGGAGCTGAGCGGCGGCGAGGAGCTGAGCGGCGGCGAGGAGCTGTGCGGTGGACGGCGATGGAGTTGTTCTCCTGCATTCTCAACCCGCGGTCCCTCTTCTCTTGTGCGTTCTCTTGTTCAAAATAAATTAGAGTTTTTATTTTGTTTTTTAGTTTGTTTTTTGAGAAGTTGCTTTAATTAAGCTTTGATTGTGCTGCTAAATTAAAAGGCTCAAGCTTAAAGTTGCTAGTTATATTTTATATTTATGTTTAAGTTGTTAAATTAAAAAGTACAATTTTAATGTTGCTAGTTATATTTTTAGACTTATGTTTAAGTTGTTAAACCAAAAGATTTAACCTATAAAGTTGCTAATTATATTTGATTATTACTTTTTTCAAATGAAATAAAATAAAGATTTGATAAAAATAAAATAAAATATTTACAACTCCCAACACTTTTAGAATTATGCTAAAGTTGCTAAAATAAAATTGATAAATTAACTAAAAGTGATAGTTATACCATGAGATAAAAAATTGATAACAAAATAAAAATTAACTCTCAACACTTTTAGAATTATATATGCTAAAGTTGTTAAAATAAAATTGATAAACTAACTAAAAAGTGCTAGTTATACCATTAATATAAATAATAAATAAGGACATGAAAAATGCCTATCCACTCCGGTTTATAACTATTGTTAAAATTCTCGTCTTTAAGAAAAACAATGACGCTAATTACAACGGTGTAACCAACCGTTGACGAAAATGATGAATAAATGTGTCTTTTGAAAAAGATTAGGCACTAATCGACAAAGGATTACAAAAACATTGTCAAAGACCCGAGAAACGTGTTGTCAAAAAAATAAAAAGACCGCTAATAGACAACGCTTCAAAAAACTATTGTCTTAGGCTCGAGTGAACTGTTGTCGTTAACAAAAAATCCGCTAATCCACAACGGTTGAATGAAAATCCGTTGTGAATACATGTAAGGACAACGATTTAGCTAAAATCCGTTGTCTTTGGGGTGTTGTTGTTGAGCATTTTTCTTGTAGTTGTAGTTTTACCAATTTTCTTCACATCCTTTTTCTTTCCTTAAATTTTTAACCTCATTTCCTAACTCCTACATTTTTTTGGTATTCCTTGACCTAGGGGGCTGACCTAAGTCACTTCTCCTTCAAGAGTGATTTATTTCATCTCTCACCAACAAGTTCATTTTTAAGGTGAGTGGAAAAATCTTTCCAGCTTCTAGGTGTTTTTACTTAAAATGCATGTAGTATTTTGATGTTGAGCACTTGAGATATATATGTTATGTATTGCATGTTAATTTCTTGTATCAAGTTGAAAATTTCTCAAGTATGGCTCAAAAATGCTATTTGTTGAAAAATATGTGCATACATGTACACTTTATTGTGATATTTGGTGAATGCTTGTGTGAATGGACTTGTATATGTATGACTCTTGAAATCCATGTTTTGTATGACTTATAACCTGGACAAGTCGAGCATAACTGATTTAATTTCAATTTTGGACTTAAAATGCAAAAATGGAAAGTTGGTGGACTTAATTGCAAGAAAATACAACTTAAGGGATCCCTCTGTAATTTTCAAGTTTTGGGACTGTACTCAGGTTCAAAAATGATGTTTGGACATTTTAATAAATTTTTAAGAGTTTTTAGATAAATAAAATCAACCCTTAAAATCCCAAGGACTAGATGGTAAAATTTTAGAAGTTTAAGGGCTATATTGCCATTTTCGAAACTGTACAAGACCCTATTTTTAAAATTTGAAATTTTAACTCTTAAGAGACTGAAAATAACATATTTTCAGTGTATTAAAAAAATCCTAGTGTTTAGAGCTTGGAAAGTAATTTTATAAAAATTAAGGGACCAAATCGTAAAAGATTAAAATTGAGGACCAAGGACTTATGCAGTCCATGCACCTGGAAATACTAATTTAACTATAACATAATTATGTTTTGGACCCAAGGTTCAAAGTTCATAGCAATTGGACCCCTAAAAGCCTTAAAGGCAATTATTTCAAAATGAGACAAAAATTAGATTTTCAAAAATTAAGGGACCTATACTTATTTTCTTTCAAAACTGTTTTTTTCCCAATATCCCACTTACCTTAGTGACATTTTACAACTGGAATCACATTAAAAGCCCTTCCGGTTTGTGAGTTCCAATTATTTTAAACTAGGGCCCGAAATGACAATTTTAACAAATTTGGGGCCAATGTGAGAATTTTATAAAAACTCGACCTCAAAACTTTAAAAACCTGAATCTCTGAACAATTTAGAGAATTTAGAAACTGACCTCATAATATTTCAAGGTCGGGACATTTACTTATTCAATATTTAACCCCAAAAGTATTGGTTTTTACAAAACGGGGCTAATTGTAAATTTTCTTTTTACAAGGACCTAACTCAAATTATTTCTCTTTTAAAGAAACAGCCCTGGACCCTCTAACTTTTAATAATGATATAAAATATTTTATTTTCTTAAAACACCTTGGCTTATCGGATCCGACGGATCGTCTTGACCGATCAATACGCGATCGCGGGGCGACTTCCTCGTCTTGCGATTTCGAATCTATAACGGGATTTATGTTCCACCTAATATTTCAAGATATCGAAGATTGCTTATCCTCCCGATAATCATCTTCATCCAAATAACTCCACCAACGTCATAATTGCCTCTCGCGATTTTTCGAAAATTTTCCTGAATCGCTTCCTGAATCAATAATACTTTCACTGGTTGACTACGAACTTGTATTTACTTTCTGTCTGAGTCAACTTGGTGTGTCGAGCTCACGATCGGAATGGATACATCGGGGATGGGCAAGGCGGCTCGCCCCGACGACCGATTATCGTCCTAATCCCGCAACCGAGGGACGGAGTTTGTCCAAGGGAAGCGGGTCGTAGTACTTGAGGTATAATCATGATTATGACAAATCCGAGCCTTGCTAGCTCCACCGGGATTTTGTCTTTGCCTATGGAGTGATAAGGTGACAGTCTTGGACCATCTTGCTCGGGAGTTACAAGGAAGAAACGAAGGAATCGCTGCCCATCCATCCACACGATTCTGGAGTTAATCGGACCCGTTTGGTTGGCGCTACAAATCCGTATGCAACCGCTACTTGTATTGCGTTGGTTGGCATTACAAATCCGTACGCAACCACTACTTATCTTGCATAGGATTGGCGCTACAAATCCGTACGCAATCCTCCTGTCTTGCTTGAATCACATAGTGTCTGTGTGACCACGAACTGTTTTCTTAAAACTGTATAAGTATATTACTTAAATATATTTCTCACGACGCTTGTGGGTTGTGTGTGAAATCACGCATCATATCTCACGCATTTTCATACGACTGTTTCTTGCATCAAAATATATATTGCCACACTTTCACACGATCACCCCATCCACTGAGATTTCTGTCTCATTTCCTCCTGTTTTTCTAACTTTTAGATGGGGACGATGTTGAGGATGTTGACCGGACCGCAGATTGTTGATCCTCGCCCCGCCTGTCGAACTTGTACCATCTTTCGATGATTGTACTTATTTCATGTACTTCATGATGTTGGACTCCCTTTTATCCTCGCTTACTTTTTTCTCTATTTGATCGTAACTTGAAAGCATAGGACCCTTGACATTTAAGATTTGGATATGGTGTTCTTTACGCTTTAGTTTTGGCCTGTAAACTTATTCAGGTTATTATGTCGGATATATTTGGACCTCGTTAGACTTTAAGTTGTTATTCGTACTTATGTTTATTTTATTTCCGCTGCTTTAGACTCTCTTTCACTTGGAGTTATTTGTATCATTTGTCTAGACTGTTGGTTTATTTCTAATTAAGTAGTTGATCATCGTCGCGTCGCGTTTGGGGCGTGACAGATATGGTATCAGAGCTCGGCTAGTAAGATGGAAACTTACACCGAGCTGACCCAGGATAGGTTCCTCTGTGGGTACCACTACTAGATGACCTAAGTTGAATCTTAGATGAATATTTGAACTCTTTTGGGCTGTTATAGTGTTAAGATATCCGAATATTCCTCTATTTGGACGTTAGGTGATTTAGAAAATCCGTGATTTAGAGATTATAATATTTTATTCCAGTTGTAACACAAAACAAAAGGGCAATCAATTTTTTTATGGTATTTATTTAGTATTGTATGTACAATTCCAGAATCTGTTTGATGTGCAACACAAAACAACAGCAAAATTATGTATGGTATTTTTTTTCCGATCTGCCAATGCTTGGGATATATACACCAAACAAATTTTTTATGGTATTGTTTATATTTGATCTGCACAATTTCCGAACATTTTCCATGTCAGTACAAATACAAAATCTGCATGCAAACCAGAAATCAATCACAAAAAAGATCCGAAAATTATACTGAAGTCGAATTTTCTTATTTTATAAATATTGTACATGCAAACAATAAATTAGTTCATTCCATCAGTTAAAAACAGATCACAACTTTTTAATAAGGTCAAATTTCTATTTTATAAATATAATCTTTACAGAAACCGTAATAGGGTCAAACTTTCTATTTTATAAATATAATCTTTACAGAAACCGTAAATTAGCCATTAATCGGCCAAAAATATACCCAAAGTTTTTTAGCAATAGCGTTTAGGCGGGAAAAACATTTATAGAAACCATTTTGTTATTATATATATATATATATATATATATATAGATTTTACATCTAAGTATCATTTCAAGGATCCATCCGTATCATTTTCATTTGTAAGACTAGCATTATGTAACTTGTCGATATGTGTTCATGTGTGTCTATGTCTATAACGATTCAGGACTTGTATGTATGGATACACACTCACATATAGACACTGAAACAACAAATAAACAGAATAACCATCATGAACTTTGCAGGATTCAAGTGTTTAGCACGTGAATGCCTATGGTCAACCAACCTACTACATCATCTAATTGATTGGCTAGCAAAGTGGAAACAAAATTGTAATCACATGTCTAGTGTAGAATGTGGGGAACACAGTTTTCTCAATCACGCCACTTGTGAGTCTTCAAACTTCCAAAAAGGCAGTGTTCTTCCTCAAATAAAACAAGCAAAATGAAGGGAGTGTTTTCAAAAACTTATACTTTATTGAAGTATAAGCGAAAATTAGTTGAAAATCAGAAATTATTAGTGTTGTACAAAATGTTTGGTGAATATATTAAAAAAGTGGTTTTATTTGGGTGGAAACTGGAAAATCTGAATTTGCCCTTTTTGAAATAATAATTTGTATACATGTGATGATGTGCATATATAACGATCTATATATATATATATAGGGATGAGATCTTGTGTGACAGTCTTTTACCGTGTGGCAGTGTGGATTGATCCTATCCATATACACTTTTTATTCAATGGTCCAGATTGTTATTAAAAATAACTTATTTATCTTTTAATTAATAGGTGGAAATGGCATAATAGTAACTAGCAAAATGCCATAAATCACGCCTCTATAATCAAAGGATTGATTAATATCACGTTTCTATAACTGAATTGTGCACCATTTTAATAGTTGAATTGTACACCATTTAATAACTGACTGTACACCATTTTATATCTAACAGTACATCATTATATAACTAATTGTATATTATTCACATTTCATCCAAAAAAAAAACTAATTGTATATTATCTAAAGGAACTATAAAGACAAAATGATGTAACTATCTTCTCATTTAATAACTGAATTGTGCATCATTTTATATCTAACAGTGCATCATTGTATAACTAATTGTACATCATCTAAAAGAACTATAAAGACAAAATGGTATAACCATCTTCCCATTGATAACTGAAGTGTACACCATTTTATATCTTGTAGGTCCCAAGAGGTGAGTAGTAAGGTTTAGAAGGGGGGAGAGTTTGAATAAACCTTACCAAATTTTCGATTTAGTCCTTTTAAATATATTCAGAGTTTTTACACAACTCAACTTAGTCCTTGAGGGAGCTAGGTTGGATTACATAGCAAAGTTACCCACTCAACAGACTCGACTGAACTGTTGATAGTATAACTCAGCTAATATCAGCTAACACTTAATAACAATTGATTTGGTTTTTTGTTCAGTGGAAGACTTTTCACCCTTGTTGTTTTAAACTTATTTTACAACACTTGTTTTACCAATCATTATTATCAGTTGAGTGCAGCAATTAACTTAACAATAGATATAAAATATATGCAAGAAATGAAAGTGCTGTAAGTAAATAAGACACAATCAATTTTTATAGTGGTTCGAGGATGGGGTAATTCATCTAATCCACTCTTCTCCAACTCCTGGAGGAATACACTAGGTAACAAGATCTTGGTTACAAAGCGGTCAACAGTTCGAGTCAACTTTGATCACACAGCCAGCTACTCCTAGGACTCAGCTTCTTCACAAAACAGTTGTTTTGCTACTTCAGCTCCTTCGAACTCTTGGAATTGACCACACAGCCTTCCAACGAGCCCAAAGCCTTTGGTTCGAACTTGAACCTTACTACTTCTCCTTCAACCTTGGAGAGTAGACCCCTTTGTTCTTTAAATGGTATTTTTTCTTTAACTGGTGATGTAATTTTTCCTTCACTGAATGTGTTGGATTGAATTCCTTCGAGGTTTGAGAATATCTTTGAAAGCTTGAGAGTATTTGCAGGTTTTGCTTGCTTGAATGCTTGATAGTCTTATGAAATTCGTTCGATCACCTTTTCTCACTTGGTTTCTCAGCTTTTTATTGCGTAGATTTGAAATTATGTCCGTTGAAGAGATAGACACACATTTCAAATCTCATTCGTAGGTTGTTAGCTTGTCTTGTCCTTGAACATTAATGACGATCGTACCATGAATTCAATGCTCTGCAGCCTTTCCTTAGTCTCTGCAGGTTTTTAGGTATATCCCATTGGTTCCTTACTTTTTGCACTCTTTCAACAAAACAACTTTATTGCCGGTAGCATGACATAGGCCTATTTCCGGCAAAGCCTTGACTTGTGTTGACAACGGATCTCTTTCAGCTTTCTTCAAGTCTTGTCTGTTGCATACCCCTTTGACATTCTATTCCAATCATTATGGGATGACTTAGCTGTCAGTCAGCTGACTGAGATAACTTTTCTGTCACTTAACTGATCCTTTATTTTGCTTCACACAACTGACACACAGTTGGGTCTTCTCTTCAATCTTCAGTCGACTCTATTAATCTTCAACTTAGCTTACTCCAACTCAGCTAATTCAACCATATCTATTACAAGTTGAATTACATAGAAATGGGGTGCCAACTTCCTAATCTAAGTTTTACATGGTATCATCAAAATCTAATCATAAATTTTCCTAACATATCTAACAGTGCGTCATTGTATAACTAATTATACATCATCTAAAAGAACTATAAAGACAAAATGGTGTAACCATCTTCTCATAAATCACGCCCCTACAATCAAGGGATTTATTAATATCACGTTTCCATAATTGAAACTGTGCACCATTTTAATAGCTAAAATGTGCACCATTTAATACTGTACTATGCACCATATTATATCTAACAGTACGTCATTGTATAACTAATTGTACATCATCTAAAAGAACTATAAAGACAAAATGGTGTAACCATCTTCCCATAATTACGCCCCACAATCATGGATGTGATAAAGATCATGTTTCCATAACTGAACTGTGCACTATCTAATACAGAATTGTGCACCATTTTATATCTAACAGTGCATCATCAACTTATAACTAATTGTGCATCATTGTATAACAAATTTTACATCATTATGAGTAAACCGCAAGTGAATGAAAAGCGGGAACAATCATAAAATCAAATCTCATAAAAATCATTGGGATGAACAGTTACCAAAAATAACTGCTTTATTTTACAAATAAAATAATAGTTATGCCCTTAATTGGGCGAAAACTAAATAAATAAATAATCGAAAAAATCTGAGTCTTTGGATTTGTTAATTAATGGATTAGATTAATCCACACTGCCACACATAATTCCCCTGCCACATTTGAATATATATATATATATAGGTATTGGATCAAATGTGGCAGGGGTCTTTACGTAAGACAGTGTAGATTAATCTCAGTAATTTATTTATCAAATCCTAAAGCTGTGATTTTTTCGATTTTTTGAGGTTTTTTTTATTTTTTCCCGGTAAGGGCAATTAAGTCTTTTTAAGAAGAAAGTTTTTTGTTTTTTGGTAACTGATACTGGAAACGTGATTTTCGGGATTTAATCAGTGATCTATTTCCCGCTTTCAGTTTTTCTTCACTTTTCAAAAGATAACTTCAGTTTTTCTTCACATTTCAAAATATATCATATGTTTTCTCTCAGAGGTGTGCTACTGGGCAGAAGATTTCTTCATCATTTTTGTTGCGAACGATTTTTGTTCGAAAGTGTGGTGACAAGGTATTGTCCATTGTGTTCGTGCACTGTGTGTATGAACTGTATGCAAGCATTAAATTAGTATTTTCTAAGATGTCCATTTTTCAAACCATACATCAGATGCATATATGCACCAATATTTAAATAATATGCAACATATATAAACAATATATGCATCAAAATTATAAATGTAATTTGTCACTCTTTCTAATGTGCACAAGTTGCAAATTAAACTAAATATGTATCGTTCTTATTCATTTATGCATCAAATATTCACTAACTATGCATCAAAATTACAAATGTAATCTTTCACTATTCCTAATGTCCACAAGTTGCGAATTAAACTAAACATGCATCGTTATTATTCAGTTATGCATCAAATATTCACTAACTATGCATCAAAATTACAAATGTAATCTTTTACTATTTCTAATGTGCACAAGTTGCAAATTAAACTAAATATGCATCGCTATTATTCAATTATGCATCAAATATTCACTAACTATGCATCAAAATTACAAATGTAATCTTTCACTATTCCTAATGTGTGCAAGTTGCAAATTAAAATAAATATGCATCGTTATTATTCAGTTGTGCATCAAATATACACTAACTATGTATCAAAATTATAAATGTAATCTTTCACTATTCCTAATGGGCACAACTCAAGTTACAAATTAAAATAAATATGCATCGTTATTATTCAGTTATGCATCAAATATACACTAACTATGCATCAAAATTATAAATGTAATCTATCACTATTCCCAATAGGCACAAGTTCCAAATTAAACTAAATATGCATCGTTATTATCAGGTTATGCATCAAATATACATTAACTATGCATTATTTCATTTTATATCCATGAACGTATATTGATGAAAAAAAGACTGATTGTAAATAGGTGTATTCACGATTTGAGGAAAATTCAAGCATACTGTAATCTAACTATTATGCATCGGATCTTGTTTTCCTTTTTCTTTTTGCAGGCATGAGTGAGATAGGATGATGATTTTGTGTGATTTTCAGTTATGGAATGTATTTGATTATATCCCACGATTATTGGCAAGTATAGGAGGTGTTTTCATGGAAGGTTGTTACATCATTTTAATGATTTACTATATTACCCTATTTATGTTTAAAATAATTAGTGAATGTTCTAATTTTAATTGCAATCTGAACCATTGATTAGTAGGTGTGGATGATTGTGATCAATCCATACGGTCTCACGGTAAGGGGCTGTCTCATAAGATCCTATATACATATATATAAATACTAAATACTTATATAAATAAACACAAATATATAATTATATAAATATACATCTATATTAACATATATGTATTTTTATATTCACACAATTATTTATAGGTTTATATAAATACATTATATATTCACAAATGTATAATATATAAATATAGAAAAATACACATGTTTAAATTTATGAATATATTTATATATCCACAAATATGTAAATTTATTAAAATAAAAATATTTATATTTATAAATATATATGTCTTAGTATATTAGAACAATTATTTATAAATGTGTTTACATTCACAGATATATAAAGATAAAATACATGTATGTATTTTCTTATCTGCAAAATATTTATAAAAATATATAATATATGAAATACACATATTTTTATATATGTATATATTTATAAACTTGTGCAAATAATATAAAACTTGTGCAATAATATTCTTGACATAAGAAAACCAAAAGCATAATCATAAATCTAAAACCACCATTCCCTTTGATTTCAAATTCTGATTAAATTATGTAGAAACACTAAAAATGTATTCTATTATTTTTAACGTAACGTACAGGTTGACAGTCACTTTTTTTCTTTAAATGGTTGCAAACACTCCCTAAATGGTGCTAGGTAAATAAGAATGAAAGCCCTCTCTCCTTTTGTGCTTAAAGGAGTGCATAAGCACTAGACAAAGGTGGCTTGAATAACGCACATTCATCAGAGATAAAAAGAATGCTATAAATATTTGCTCAAGAAACCGATTTTCATACTTGTTGACTATGCAATTTTTTCCTCACATGCCACACAAAAGGAGAACATGGAAACCAGTGCCATAGAGACTTCGATTTCATACTGTAAACATATGTTTGAGTGCCAAAGTCTCCTCATTCTTGAATATTTCCATCAAATTGTTATAATTATGATTTTTTTGATGGTCCGCTAGACGACTGCCCTCTACCAACTGCCCATAGGGAAACTTTTTCCCTTGGTTGATTCTAGGATAGTCATGTGCTAGCAGGTGAAGATGAGCCTGGGATTCAGTAGCCTAGAAATTGGGTAATACACACCATCTGCATGGCTCAAGTCCTCACATTGCTTATCATAGTGTCTGCTTTCATGCCACTAATAACTCTTCATACCTACCAAAATTTGATTTATTGCAACTAAAACCCAATAGAAATATATAAGTGTCCAGGTTTCTGCCACCACAGTTACTTCTCTATCAATTAAGCCTTCATAAATAATGACAGCAGAAGCAATAGAGAGGAAATTTTACAATCACACAAATCGGACAATTACCATGATCACTAAGTAATGAATGGAAATCTGTGTACACTCAAGATATCATGCATTGAAACTACTCATCAGGGAGTTGGGATGGTACTCTGATAATATTTGAATTTTCAATTAGTGTAATTAAGAGTTCAATCCAGAAACGGATACAAAGCCTTTATATTAAGAGGATATTGTGGAAAATACCCACATTGGATAGGTCAACCTCTTTTTTGGCCACCAAGATAAAATACCATCTTTTCTACCCATTTTTATGGTTCTTTTACCCAAATACCCTTGACACTTGAATACAAAAGCAAGAAGTAGGTGAGGTCATATTTCTATCTTACATAAAATACATTTTTCTTTATTTTCAAATTTTTAACACAATTTGTAGTTTTATTAAAATAAATTCAGATTTTTATAAAATCGTTTAGTATATAAAAAAACTTTTTAAAAATAATTTTGAGTTTTATTATTTTACAATTTTAAGATTTTTAAATAAATGGCAAATGTTTAAAAAAAAGGTGTATAGTTTTTATAAAATTTTCATATTTAATATTTTATAAATATTTCTATTTTTAAAAAAAAATTGATTATTTATTTTTAAACTAATTATCGTGCTTATTACTATAACACGTTATATATTATAACGTGTTATAGTATAACACGTTATAAAAATTATTTTTATCGTGCTATCATATAACGCGTTATAATTATATATCGTGTTATGGTATATATATATATAACACGTTAAGTCTGTTTGAAAAATGGTTTTATCATGATTTTGATGATTTTGTTTTTACACCAAAACAATGTTTTTAAAGGTTGTCCAAATACTCCTAAATGATTTAAAATGGTTTTAATATTTTCCGGAGTATTTCCTCAAGTTTATTTTCGATTAATATTGGACAACACTTTCAAAGATTTTATGTCAATGGGTTTTCACATTGAAACTATATTTCTAATATTGTCCTAAATACTCCCGATTAGTTTAAAATGTTTTTACGAATTTTTCTGGAGTATTTCTTGAGGTTTATTTTCGATAAAAATTGGACAATATTTGTCTCTTGTCGACCAGAGTTATCCTATAGGGCAACCCGCACTGAAGATGATTTTTGAAACAGAAAATGAGACGGAAGAAAAATCAAGCGGTCGACCCGGTGCATCAGGCGTCGACCGATCCGGTCGGCCGATCGTCGCCTGGGTCGACCCGATCACACTGCAAGTGTGCAAAATCTCCTGTTCTATTTTTAGAGAGGTCGGCCAGGCTAGGGTGATGTCGGCCGGTCGGGCACCCCTCGACCGGCCGCCCGTGTAATTTTTCAAGATACAATTTCAAACGTCCTTTTGCGCAACCTGGTCGCCGCCCTTTAGTTTGACAAAAAAATATAACCGTTGTGCGGCAGACCATTATTCCTTAAAATGTGGGATTGTTCTATAATCTGATTTTTGTATCCTTATGAGACAACCATATTTATTTTAATCTCTTTGTCTTATTTGAAGACAAAAGAAAACATGGAGGAGCCCATGAAGGAGCCTATGTTGGAGGAGCCTTTGGCGGAGCCTATGTTGGAATTCAAATTTGAAGGCTCTCCTATAAATAGATGAAAGCTTGAGGGATCAAACATAAGACTTGATACAAACAACAAGAGATATCACAAGCACATAATCTTTGTTATTCATTTCAACATTCTTGTTGTAATAGCCTAAGTACTATCACTTTCACATCTTGAGGTCTAGGCTTTCATTCTTGATTACACTTGCACTTTTGAGTTGTAATATTTTTCAAAGTGTAATCTTGATTGTAATTCATCAACCAAACACAAGATATCCTTGTGAGTATTCTTGTGGTAAGAATACACTTGGGTGATCTAGGTGATAGGTGTTTCAAGAGTGTGGTGCTCTTGAGGTGTTGAAGAATTTGGTATTCTTCAAGATTGAAGATTGTGGTGATCTTCAAAGGTGCCGTTGAAGGAAGATTGTGGTAATCTCCAAAAGGAGATTGTGGTAATCTCCAAAGGTGGTGTTGGAGAGTTCGGTGCTCTTCAAGTCGGAAGATTGTGGTGATCTTCAAGGTGTTGTTGTAAGTTGGTGTTGTATTAATTTTTGGTAAATTAATAAAATATTTTTTTCTTTTTGAAATCCATCCCGGATATACTGGGTGGTAGAGGATTAGGCCCTAGGTGGGTTGAACCTCTTTAAATCGACGTGTGTTATTTACATTCCGCACCTTTGTTATTATCTTTGAGCATTCGGTTCGAAAAAGAGGGCGAAATCGAAAAGATGGAGATAATCTATTCACCCCCCCTCTAGATTATCGTAGCCGCTTGGACTTACAAGTGGTATCAGAGCCAAACTCTTTGGCAAGCTCGTTTCACATCGCGAGTGAAGAGAAACGATCGTTGGCTACGAACGAAGCTCATCTATCCGGCACCTCCACCACCAAGCCACCACTATTTGATTCCAAGAATTTTAATTTTTGGAAAGAAAGAATGGAATGCTATCTACAAGGTTGCGGGTTCGACATTTGGAACACCGTCATTAATGGAGAATCCATTCCGACGAAAGATACACCACACACCTCAAAAGGCTTCAAAAAGCTCAATGATGAAGAGAAGAAAATCATCTCCTTAAACGGTAAAGCTCTCAATATTTTGTATTGTTCATTTACTAATTTAGAATATGAACATATTGTAGGAATAAAGTCGGCACATGAAGTATGGCAAAAATTAGAAGCCATCTATGGAGTATTTGCAAATGAAAGGAGTCAAACAAAAGCATCTACTTCTCAAGGTCATACAAGCTCAAATCTAAGGAACAAGCATTCTACAACTTCCAACTATGAAGAAGTAGAATATTGTTTTATGGGCATCAATGAAGAAAATGAGGTATGTCTTAAAACCTCTACTTCCTATGATATTGTCATTCAAAATGATTATAGTGATTTGCAAAATGATTATGATGAACTTCAAAATGAATTCCAAAGCTTACTTGTTAAATACAAAAATTTGAAAAAGGAATTCAATATTTTGAAAAATAATAAGGATAGTTTATTTACTTCCTATGAATCACTATCATGTGCTCACACCACCACACTTGACAAGGTTAGAAACCTTGAAAAAGAAAATAGTACTCTCGTTGAGGATATTAATTGCATGAAAAAGGATTTATCTAAATCCGACTTGAGTACCAATGATATTATTGATTGTTGTGATAATTCGAAACTAGAACTTGATCACAAGACTAAGGGTGTCAATCACATGAAAAAGAATCAAGTCTCTAAGCATGTTGGTCATTATGCTCCTAGAATTATTACATATTTTTATTGCGGTAAAAAGGGTCATACGGCTAACTTTTGTCGAGCTAAAAATAGCTCTAATTATTGTTGGAGACCTAAAAGTCTCAAGACTAATCCCAAAGGACCCAAACACATGAGGGTACCACAAAATAATGTCATATTAGGTACCCGGCGAAATAATGATCGAAAAAAATTCATACCGCCAAGAAGACATAAAATGACCGTTTCATTTGATCAAAGAAGGAGAAACTATTTTCGACAAAGTCAATTTCCAAGAAGAGGATATAATCAAAAATGGGAAGAACACAATCCTTGGAAATGGCAAAGACATCATCAACAAGATGATTTTCAAAGAAGAAGAGACCATCAACAATGGGAAAGCAACAAACCTTGGAGATGGAGTAATTGGAGAGACTACCATCAACATGAAGATTTTCAAAAGGGAAGATATCATCAACAATGGTAAAGACATAACCCATGGAAACGGCGTAATTGGTAAACCGTATCTCCCCATTTAAAATATGCATTTTATTTTGTTATGCATGTTTTTATTTGTGTCTATATTGCAAATGAGTTTTCAAGTATTTATTTTTTATTAAGGTCTTCAATATATATTTGTGCTTTTAAAATATTTTTGAAAAAAGAAGACCTTATATGATGTTTTTAAAACTCTTGTGCATTTTTTGTAGACTAGAGTGTGTTATCATCTCCTATGGATTTTTATGGCATGAGCTTACTTGTGATATCTCTTAGCCTACACGTTTATCATTATGATTTGTGCTAGATTTGGTTTAAGAATTGTGTAGGATTTACATATTTTCACAAATGGCCATTTATGTCATTATTGGTCAAGAAAGGCATAAACTATTGAGATACGTTTACTTGTGTTATTCTTATTCTTATAGACTCAATATATGTATTGCCATGTGCCTGTTTTTCATAGTATTTCATACAAGTGCCATTAAGAGGATTTTTAAATTTTTTTGAAAGGCACTATTCGATATTTGATTGCACATATTTGCTTTGTCAACTCTTGTTCAAATACTTCTTTTAAATGAGGTCTCAACTATATGCTATCGGATTTTCTAATTTCAAAAGAGACCTTTTATAGCTTTCTTAAGCTTATTTGAACTTGCATGATTTATTAGACTCTTGATGATATTCTAAATGCATAGTATGTGTTTCTTGCTTCATGGTCTATATATATAGTGTCTATTTCTACTATGCTCTTATGCAAGATATTTTGTGATTGATGATTGAGGCATGTTTTTACACGTGGGCTATTTTTTGCCTAAATAAGCGATGCCGTTAATGAGTTTGTTAAGTTGTGTAGATGAGAAATGAAGTATTCCAAATATTGGTTACCTCAAAATATTTGGATGTATATGTTCTATTGTGAACACCTTAGATGCCCTATGATGATAGTAATGAAGTAAACAAAAAGGGTATTCCGGAACAAACTCGATGACCAAGACAACATTGGTCGAACTAAGGCGAGGTTAGTAGCTCGAAGGTATTTTCTAGAAGAAGGTAATTGATTTTGATGTAACATTTGCACTCATAGCACATTTAGTAGCTATTTGCATTTTACTTGCCCATTCTTGTTTTAAGAAAATTTCAAGCTTTACCAATTGGATGTTTAATCCTATTTTCTAAATGGCTTTATTCTAGTAAGAGTCTACGTAAAACAACCATCGGGGTTTAAATTTTTCTAGGCCAAATGATCTTTATAAAAGGCCTTGTATGGTTTCAAACAAGTATCCCATGTATGGTATGATAGACTTAGCTATTTTTGCTAAATGATTTTACAAAAGGTAAAGTTGATACTACTCTCCTTGTTTTTTGAAAAAAGGGCAAGATTGTTTGCTTGTGCATATTTATGAGAATACTTTTGGTGCTACTAATGAATATTTTGTGCAAGAGATTCTCCTAAGTTGATGTAGGTGAACTTGAGATGAACATGGTATCACATGATGGGGGAGATCAAATTTCATCTTTGGACTTCAAGTTAATCAACGCCAAGTAGATGGTTATATTTCAAAAGAACTCTTGAAGGAGTTAGGCATTGAAGAAGGAAGAATCATCTCAAACTCTATGGCTACCAATGAAGAAATCGACAAAGGTTGAGAAAGGCATGTCGGTTGACAAACAAATTCGAGGTATGTTTTCTTATATTAATTCCTATAGAACCGACATTCCATATGCCTTATGTCTATATGCTCGACTTCAAAAACTATCCCAACGAATCTCATTAAAGTGCCATTAAAAGAAATTTTCAAATATTTGAAAGGCACTTCTTCTTATGACTTGTTGTATCCAAAGCTTTAAAACGTTCTTATTTTTTCAGGATAACAAGTTTGATATCTATTACAAGGTTATTCGTATTCAAAATTTGGTTCGTCATAATCGAACTAAATATATTGAGATTCGATATATTTTTTAAGGGATTGTGATTTTTTAACAAAAACTTGAGATGTGTTTAATTCCGTCTCAAGGATAACTCGCGGACTCTTTAAATCGCCCACCGCCGAGTATTTTACATCATTTCGAGCTTGATTATAACATAATGTATATTTAATGAGGTCTACGTTTGCATTTTGCACGTTTTTAAAACTTAGGGCGAAAAATCGGATTTTTGGATAAAACTTGGATTTTTCAAACGTAACCATAACTGGGCTGCGGGCGGCCGACCGGTCGCCCACTAGCTCGACCGTCGCCCATGCCCTGACCGTCGCCCGGATGATTTTTGGCTAAAAATAGTTCTCCGTTTCCAGACTTCGCTATTTTGGCTTATTTTGTCCATTTTTCGTCCCCTTCGCAAATTGCACACAAATTTCACTCCAAATTTATTTTATTGCATACATTTTATATTTTGGGGATTATCTAGCTCGATTATCATCATCATTGCTCGACTTTACCGATTGAATGGTAAGAATTTCACTATCTTTAGCTCAATTGGGTTGAACCCTTCAGTTTGTGGCTTATATGTATTTTTCTTGATGTAATTCATATATGTTTGTGATGAGCTTATTGATTGTTGATGAATGATATTTGTTATATTGTATTTGGTGATGAAAAACTTGGCTTGATTTCATTTACAAGGGCTATATATAACTTTTTCTATTTTTGACGCCCGCCAAGTGTTCGATAAAACGTTTCAATGAAAAATTCATCACCTACATAACTCTCTCGATTTCAAAAGTCTCATATATTTATAGAGATCATGTTTTTGCAAATCAAATGATTTTTCATAAGCTTCTACAAGTCGTATGATTCGACTCTTCTATTTGGTTTAAAAGCTTCAATGTTCAAATGGCTCGATACATCGGTTTACTTGCGCACTTTGATAAGAATATATGATGTATTTATCGTGCTAACATTCTTTTTGATGATTCCAAAGGGGGAGAAACAGGTTATAAGCTCATTAGCTCATAAAAGCTAAGATAAGCTTAACGAAAAAGAAGCTATAAGTTATGGCTTCATAAAGCCATAAGTTGTGGATCATATTCAGTCCACTTGGTGCATTATGGTTATGTATGAATCATGGTCCATTGGTTGTAGTATGGACTTATATATGTTTTTAATGATGTCTCTTTGACAGGGGGAGCTTTTAAGCTCAATATTGAAAAGCTAAATATTTTAGCTTATGTTTAAGTTGCTTCTATATAACTCTTGTTGTGCATGTTGATAGGGGGAGCATTTGCTATATGTGTTTGAATATCTCTACTCCCATCCTTGTATTTTTATTGCATGGAATGTTGTCACTCACAACGGATAGTTCTCTTTAACCGGTAAAATTGTTTTGTTTTCAAATCGATCTCGTTAAAATTGTTTTGGTTTGTAATCATCAAAAAGGGGGAGATTGTTTGAAAAATGGTTTTATCATGATTTTGATGATTTTGTTTTTACACCAAAACAATGTTTTTAAAGGTTGTCCAAATACTCCTAAATGATTTAAAATGATTTTAATATTTTCCGGAGTATTTCCTCAAGTTTATTTTCGATTAATATTGGACAACACTTTCAAAGATTTTATGTCAATGGGTTTTCACATTGAAACTCTATTTCTAATATTGTCCTAAATACTCCCGATTAGTTTAAAATGTTTTTACGAATTTTTCGGAGTATTTCTTGAGGTTTATTTTCGATAAAAATTGGACAATATTTACTCTCTTCTTGTCGACCGGTCGTCTCTATAGGGCAACCCGTACACGAAGATGATTTTTGAAACAGAAAATGAGACGGAAGAAAAATCAAGCGGTCGATTGGTCGCCTTGGGCGTCGGCCGACCGGTCGACCGGTTGCCAGGGTCGACCGTACACTGCAAGTGTGCAAAATCTCCCTGTTCTATTTTTGGAGAGGTCGACCGCCAGGCTAGGGTGATGTCGACCGTCGAGCACCCCCTCGGCCGGTCGCCCGTGTAATTTTTCAAGATACAATTTCAAACGTCCTTTTGTGCGCAACCGTCGCCCCTTTAGTTTGACAAAAAAAATATAACCGTTGTGCAGTGGGACCATTCTTCCTTAAAATGTGGGATTGTTCTATAATCTGATTTTTATATCCTTATGAGACAACCATATTTATTTTAATCTCTTTGTCTTATTTGAAGACAAAAGAAAACATGGAGGAGCCCATGAAGGAGCCTATGTTGGAGGAGCCTTTGGAGGAGCCTTTGGAGGAGCCTATGTTGGAATTCAAATTTGAAGGCTCTCCTATAAATAGATGAAAGCTTGAGGGATCAAACATAAGACTTGATACAAACAACAAGAGATATCACAAGCACATAATCTTTGTTATTCATTTCAACATTCTTGTTGTAATAGCCTAAGTACTATCACTTTCACATCTTGAGGTCTAGGCTTTCATTCTTGATTACACTTGCACTTTTGAGTTGTAATATTTTTCAAAGTGTAATCTTGATTGTAATTCATCAACCAAACACAAGATATCCTTGTGAGTATTCTTGTGGTAAGAATACACTTGGGTGATCTAGGTGATAGGTGTTTCAAGAGTGTGGTGCTCTTGAGGTGTTGAAGAATTTGGTATTCTTCAAGATTGAAGATTGTGGTGATCTTCAAAGGTGCCGTTGAAGGAAGATTGTGGTAATCTTCAAAAGGAGATTGTGGTAATCTCCAAAGGTGGTGTTGGAGAGTTCGGTGCTCTTCAAGTCGGAAGATTGTGGTGATCTTCAAGGTGTTGTTGTAAGTTGGTGTTGTATTAATTTTTGGTAAATTAATAAAATCTTTTTTCTTTTTGAAATCCATCCCGGATATATTGGGGTGGTAGAGGATTAGGCCCTAGGTGGGTTGAACCTCTTTAAATCGACGTGTGTTGTTTACATTCCACACCTTTGTTATTATCTTTGAGCATTCGGTTCGAAAAAGAGGGCGAAATCGAAAAGATGGAGATAATCTATTCACCCCCCCTCTAGATTATCGTAGCCGCTTGGACTTACAAAGTCGTTCCACATTATATATAACGTGATAAGACATATCATGTTATACATATCGTGATAAGGGTTAACACGTTATAAAACCCTTATCAACGTTACATAACCCTTATCACGTTATATAACCCTTATCATGTTATATATATATATATATATATATCGTGATAAGGGTTAACACGTTATTAAACTTTTATCATGTTATATAACCCTTATCACATTATATATATCGTGATAAGGGTTATATATCTTGATAAGAGTTAACACGTTATAAAACCTTTATCACGTTATATAACCCTTATCATGTTATAAGGGTTATATATCTTGATAAGGGTTATCACGCTATATAACCATTATCACGTTATATATATATATATATATGTATTTTGATAAGGGTTAACATGTTATATAACCCTTATCATGTTATAAAATCCTTATCACGTTATGTAATCCTTATCACGTTATATAACCCTTATCACGTTATAAGAGTTATATATCTTGATAAGGGTTAACACGTTATAAAACCTTTATCACGTTATATATCCCTTATCACGTTATATAACTCTTATCACGTTATATATATATATATATCTTGATAAGGGTTAACATGTTATATAACCCTTATCACGTTATATAACCCTTATCACATTATATATTGGGAATTATGAAAGTTAAATCTGAAAAGGTATATGTGAATGTTTTAAAATCTGAGTATTTTTTAAGTTAAGGGCATATTGGTCATTGTGGGTAAACAAGTAGTGTGTTTGAAAAAGTAGGTAGAAAAGAGGTTCTCTTATCCAAAATGGGTAGTTAAAATTTATATTAACTAAATTTTTGCCTCACGAAATCGAAGAATCCGATGTGATGAGCAACCATCAGGAGATGTAAATCATATACAAGAAAATCCAGTAAGATCAAAATAAGATATGGAAATCCATAACTGTTCGTGATACGGGCTAAATTTGCCATAGTAAATAGGATCAATATAATTTGGGAGGGGTGTGACCCAAAATACATAATTAACCTAAGCCCATGTGTTAGCTAGGGTTTTAGCTTGACTTGGTAGACACGCAACCCTAATTGACAACCTATAAATAGTTCACAAAAAGAGTGCCTCAGGTGAGAATTCCAGTAAACACATTTGATATATTGTTCGTTTTTGCATATATTCTTTCTCTAGAATGATCCTGACTTGAGCATCGGAGATGGTACACCGGAAAAACCCTCTGGCCCCCTTCTCACTATTGTTTTGCAGGCATCAAGGCGGAACGAATATTGAAGATCGGGTTTTCTCGATGGGGTAAATTTCTCGCCCCAACAATTGTCGCCGTCGTGGGAATATTGAGTTATGGCGTTGTTGGGAAATTTATTGTTTAGATTTTGATGAATGCCATGTAAAACTTAGATTAGAATGTTGGCACTCCATTTTTCTTGTAATTCTTACTGTAATAGATAGGGCTGAATGAGCCGAGTCAAGTCGGTATGCCTGGGAATACAAGAAGTCAATCAAGAAGTGAAGTGAAGACTCCACCGAGGAACAACCGAGTATGGCCAAGATAGAAAATCAATGACTCGGACAGAACGAATAAATGAGGGACAGGCAAAGTGTAAAGGTAAGTCAACCCAAGAAGCCAAGTCACAAGTTGAAGTGACAGATGAGTCTTTCAATCACCGAGCGGACTCAAGTCACACAGGAAAAGCGATTACGAGGAGTTAATCGAAAAGAATCCGTTGCACAAAAGTCAAGAAGTTTACTTAAATAAGTAATACTTCCATGCTTTGCCATGTCTTAAAGTGCTCGATCCCGAAGCGTGCAAAAGGAATAAACCAATGGAAAGCACTGCACCTTGTGTCAGAACCGAAAAGTGGATATTCATTTAATACGAGGAAAGGTCTACATCTCAAGATCAAGACCAAGAAAAGACAAGCCAACGAACACAAGTGACTTTTGAAAATCAGCCTATCTCTTCAACGAGCAGATTTTTGAAAGTTCACTATAAAAGGCCGAGGAATTTCATTGAGAAAAGGTTAACTTGGTTACCTTGCACACCTGAGAAATCGAGCTTTATTCAAACTGTAACTTGCAAAATATTCTCAAGTTATTCAAGCAAAATTCTCAAGCCTAAATCTCGAAGGAAATCGATCCAACACTAAGCTGTGAGGGAAAGACAACTTCAAACTGTTGAAGAGAAAACTTTTGAAGAATCAAAAGGGGTCTACTTTCCAAGGATGATTGTAGGAAGGTTCAAGGTCAAACCAATATCAAGTTATTGGAGGGCTTCGTGATCAAATCCAAGAAGTTTGATAAAGTGAGCTGAAGTAGCAAGGCAGCTGCTCTGTGAAGAAGCTGAGTCGGATGAGAAGCCAGCTGTGTGACCAAGGCATATCCAGACTGAGTCCAAGGAGCAAGTCACCGTGATCAAGACTTGTCTCTGGAGACGATAACCACTCAGAACCGATCATTACTTAGTGGATTCCTCCAGGAGTTGGAGAAGAGAGGAGTAGAAGAATTACCCCATCTTCGAACCTCTATAAAATTTACTTGTGTCATTAACATTTCAGCATATTAACATTCATGCACACATATTTTACATCTGCTGATAATTTACAATCCAACTAATAAAATAACAAAGTGCTAAAATCAAGTGTTAAAACAAAGTTAAATCAAATTCAAGGGTGTTAAGTCTACCGCTGAAAAACTTATCACAACCAAGTTAAGGTTTAGACTAAACAACTGAGTTATTCTATCAACAACTCTATCGAGTCTGTTGAGTGGCTAACTCTGCTGATTAACTAACTTAGCTGTGTATTAACTCTGTAATAATTTTAAAAGGATTAAAATCAAAAAGTTGGTAAGGTTTATTAAACCCCCCCTTGGGACCTACAAGTGGTATCAGAGCGGTTGGTTCATTGAGCTTTCCACACTGGTTACTGAACTAGATCTCCAATCTTTCAAAGAAACTTTTAACACTTTCTCTTTCAAAAGACATTTTTATTCAAAGAAAGTTATTATCATGGAAGCAAATTTGACACGCATTCCCATGTTCACTATTGAGGAATTTGATGATGAAAATTCGTATGCGAGCTCATCTATCTCGCTTTACATGATGAAATGTGGATAGAGATAGAGGATGGGCCACCGCAAATATTGAAAGTGAAGACAACAGACGGAGAGCAGCAATTGCAATTTGAAGGAGAAAGAAGTTCTTTGCTCGGACCACCATAGTTGAGAAACCAAGGACTGAGTGGACAAACGAGGACATAAAAAGATACAACTTGGACAATGTAGCCAAGGACATATTTACAAAACCTTGGACAAAACAATGTTCAACAAAGTTAAATCTTGCCAAACTGCAAAACAAATCTGGGATAAATTAACTTTAATTTGTGAAGGATCTGAGCAAATTAAAGAAAACAAATTGTCTGTTGATGTACAAAAATTTGAAAATTTTAAAATGCCTGCAGGTGAAACCTTGGATCAGCTGGATGCTAGATTCACTGAAATAACAAACGAGCTATCAGCACTTGGGAAAGAATATACACAAAAAGAAATGTGTATGAAAATTTTGAGAAGCCTCGCAGCTGAATGGGAAATGAAGGTCATGGCTTTGAGACATTTAATAAACCTCACATCAACATCCAATCATGAGCTATTCTCAGACCTCAAAGCCTATGAGTTTGAGCTGAGAAGAAAAGATCAAGAGGAGACAACTGTACCCAAAATAGCTGCACTTATAGTCAAGGATGGGAAGAGAGCTGAGGTCAAGGAAGTCATTGACCAAGAGGAAATTGCCCTGATGGTTAAAACATTCAACAAGTTCTTCAACAACACCTATAAAAGAAACACGGGTGAATCTTCCAGGAGACATTCAACTCCCTCCAAGTCAAGAGAAGACAGGCCACCCAACAGAACTGAGCATCAAAAGGTTGAATATCAGAGAGCTGACAACCCGAGAATGGAAAGAGCTGATCAAAGAGCCGAGAACTGTGTTGGACTGGAGACAACCAGGACACTTTGCTTGTTATTTGTCCATATCCATGAGTCAATAAATACAGGAATGAAGAAGAAAGAAAAGTCTTGAGAGAAAGAAGACGAGAAAAAGAAGAAGGCCATGTTGGCCGAGATCACCGAGACAACTAAGTCTAAAGAAGCGGAGACTCAAAAAGTAGTGAAGCTGACTACTCAAGTGATTCTGAAGAAGAAGCAATGATTTGTTTAATGGCTAAATAACAAGATCAACCAGACCAAGGGGATGAGGTACACTCTAACTCATCTCACTCGATTCCAATGATAGTGATTGTGACACACAAACTTCATCACCCACTGATCTTTATGATTCATTAGACAAAATGATGAAAGACTTTGAGCACATTAAATCCTCACACACACTATTAAATGAGGAAAACAACCAGCTCAAAAGCCAAAACTCACAAATGACTAAGGAGGAGTACTCTGAGTCACATAGGCGATGAGAACAAAGAGTCAAGGCCGAGAATGCTAAACTAATAAAGCGAGATAATCGCTATAGAAAAGAGGAAAATGATCTCAAAAATGTAATTGCATCATTTACAAAGGCATCTAAATCATTGGATGACCTTATTATGAGCCAAAAAGAGTGTGGAGATAAGACAGGCATAGGATTCAATTCCTATGTGCATAGTCAAACTCACAGTGTGATTTTGGAAAAAGGATCTTCAAGTAATGAAGCATCTCAAAAATCCAAAACACAAAATACTGCACCCACATTCATTCCAAAGCACAATCACAAACAAACTGGCCTTGGATATAAAGGAAAAGGAAAACAGACAGTTGAGTATGATGAGAGGACAAATGAGAAGAAATCTGCGAGTTCTCAAAGAAACTCCAAATAGGAAGTACTCTGTGAAGAATAAATAGAGCTACCAAAACCCCAGAAGTTTTATCAAAGAAACACAAATAATGGGAATGGTAGAAATTACCCGAGCCAAGCTGATTGGAATAATGTGAAATAGCAACAAAGACCTATGGAATACAAGCCTAAATGGCAAAGACCTAGAACTCAGCAAAGGTCATTCCAAAGGCAAAAGAGCTATCATCACCACACATATGCACCCAGGCAATCGCACTCAAAAAATATCACAACTACCCAAAGAAAGCAATTGCTAAAACACACACACAGGCATACTGAGACAAAAGAGACAAATGTATGAACCTAAAGCCCCAAGCAATTTGCCAAAGTGAGTTATGATTATGTCACGGATAGATGGCAACCTCTTAGAGTCAAGTCATTTGGCTATAGGTTGGTTGGATCATCTTATAGCATTAACCCCTCAGGACCCAGACAAGCATGGGTACCTAAAAGCTAATTTCCTTGATTGCAGGTTCAAGGAACAACTGAGTGCCAAGGAACCTGGTACATGGATAGTGGTTGTTCCAGACACATGCTATACTCAAAATAGATGCATGATAAATAGACAGCTGACAAAGACTCCCTATGAAATCTTGACAGGGAGAAAGCCAAATGTTGGGTACTTTAGAATATTTGGATGTAAATGCTTCATCCACAACAATGGCAAGGACAACCTAAAGGCTTTTGATGCTAAAGCTGATGAAGGTATCTTTTTGGGATACTCACCTGAAAGCAAAGCCTATAGAATATTGAACAAGAGGACTATGGTCACATAAGAGTCTATTCATGTGGTTTTTGATGAACTTAATGTGAATGGAGAAGATATTGAAGAGTTAGTTGATAAGCTAAATCAGCCAACTATGCAGAAGAGTCCTTATGTTGAAGCTGAAGAAAGAGTTATCAACCAAGATGAAGATGAGATAGTTTGAATCTCAAAGACAATGGAAAATCTGCGGTGAATGATGATGAAAAAGTTGCTCAAGACAACACAATTTGCAAGACGGCCGAACCCGGTGATTTACTTCAACTTTGATGTGAGATGGGCCGAGAGACCATCCACGAACTAGTCATTGGAGATGTGAGAGATGGTGTGAGAACCAGATCCAGAGCTTAGCGAGAAGCAATGTTCACTTGTTTTATTTCCCAAATAGAGCCAAAATATTTGTCCCAAGCATTGGATGACACACATTGGATTCAAGCCATGCAAGAATAGCTAAATCAGTTTGAAAGAAATAAGGTATGGGAATTAGTGCAGAGACCAACCCATCAAAATGTTATTGGCACAAAATGGGTTTTCAGAAACAAGATGAATGAGGAAGGTTCTGTTGTAAGGAACAAATCAAGATTGGTAGCCAAAGGGTATTGCCAAGAAGAGGGAATAGATTTTGATGAAACATTTGCTCCTGTTGCAAGACTAAAAGCAATAAGGATGTTTCATGCCTATGCTTTTGCACACAAGAACTTCATTGTATATCAAATGGATGTGAAAAGTGCATTTTTAAATGGGCTGTTGGAAGAAGAAGTCTATGTTGAGCAACCTCCAGGCTTTGAGCAGAAGACCATTGTAGATAAGGTGTACAAGCTCAAGAAAGCTTTATATGGATTGAAACAAGCACCTAGAGCATGGTATGACACATTGTCTCAATTTCTAACTGATAATAGATTCACCAAAGGCAAAGTGGACAGAACACTCTTCAGAATTCAAGATGGAGAGAGTATACTGCTTGTTCAAATATATGTGGATGACATCATTTTTGGATCCACAAATAAAGAGCTGTGTGATAAGTTCTCAAACCTCATACAAGGCAAATTTGAAATGAGCATGATGGGAGAGCTGACCTTCTTCCTAGGATTTCAAGTTAAGCAGCTGAAGGATGGAATGTCAAACAAAGTACACCAGAGATTTAATGAAGAAATTTGGTATGTAAGAGAAGTCTTCTGTGAAAATACCAATGAATACATCAGTGAAGATGGACATGGATGCATATGGGAAAGCTATAGATCAAACAAGATACAAAGCACTTATTGGATCACTGCTCTATTTAACAGCAAGCAGGCCAGACATCACCTTTGCAGTAGGTGTATGTGCAAGATTTCAATCTGCACCAAAGGAGGGCCATATGACTGCAACTAAGAGAATCCTAAGATATCTGAAGGGATGCCAAGAAGTTGGTGTTAGGAAATTTATTGTTTAGATTTTGATGAATGCCATGTAAAACTTAGAATAGGAAGTTGGCACCCCATTTTTGTTGTAAACTGCATTGTAATAAATAGGGCTGGTCAAGCTGAGTTAAGTCAGCTATGCCCAAACATGCAAGAAGACAACTGGAGACTAAAATGAAGACTCATTGCGAGAGACACTGACCAAGTATGGCAAAGAAGGGTGAAGCGGGAACTCTCTTTGAAGAAGCGGTGAGATACTGGTGAGTTGAGTGTTAGTCAAGTCAACTCAAGAAAAGCCAAGTCTCAAGTTGAAGTGATGAAGAGTCATCCAATGATTGGAAGGCGACTCTAAGTCACCCGTGGAAAGCAAGGAAATGCGATCAAGTCGAGATAATCAAAAAGATCCGTTGCACAAAAATCAAGAGAATTACCTAAACAAGTAATATCTCCATACTACCTTTCTCGAAGTGCTCGATCCCGAGAAGCGTGCAAAAGGAATAAACCAATGGGAAGCACTACACCGTGTCGAACTCGAAAAGGTGGAAAACAATTCATACGAGGAAACAAAGAATTCCAAGGATCGCAACAAGACACGCCAACGATTTTGCAAGTGACTTTCAAAAATAAGCCTATCTCTTCAACGGGCAAATTTTTGAAAGATCAATATAAAAGGCCGAGGAGTTTAATTGAGAAGAAGTTGGACCAAGAGATTAAGAGACAAGAACCAAAAACGTTCAAGCAATTATTAGAAAATCTGAAATATTCTCAATCCTCAAGCCTACACTACGAAGAACATCAATCCAACACTCACTTTGTGAAGGAAAGATAACTTCAATCGATTGAAGAGGAAAATCTTTGAAAAATCAAGGGGTCTACATTCCACGAAGGATTGTAGGAAGGTTGAGGTTGAACCAAGTCTTGAGCTTTTGGAGGGCTTCGTGATCAAATCCAAAGAGCTTGAGCAAGTGGGCTGTAGTAGCAAAGCAGCTTGCCCAATGAAGAAGGAGTCGTCGAGAAGCCACCGAGTGATCAAGGCATCTCGGATCGAGTCCCAAAGGATCAAGTCACCGTGTGATCAAGACTTGTATCCGGACTGTTACCACTTTGTATATTGATCAATACCTAGTGGATTCCTCCGGGAGTTGGAGAAGAGAGGAGTAGAAGAATTACCCCATCTTCGAACCTCTATAAAAATCTTATTGTGTTATTTACATTTCAAAGACTTTAATTCCCGCATCTTAACTTTGCTTATATCTGGCGATAAATTTGCTATCCAATTGATAATTTCTAAGTACTAAACCAAGCACTAAATCCTTGCTTAATCAAACTTAAGGGTGTTAAGTCTTCCAATAAAAACAAACCCACAACAGTTAATTTAAACTTAACAAATTTGAGTTATTCCATCAACACTCGATTGAGTCTGTTGAGAGACTAACTCTCTTGATTAACTAAATTGGTCATCCACCAGGACACACTGTGTAGTATCAACTCAAATATTTAAAAGGACTAAATCGAAAATTTGGTAAGGTTTATTCAACCCCCTTCTAAACCTTACACTTACACCCCTTGGGACCTACAAGTGGTATCGAGTGGTTGGTTCATTGAGCCTTCCGCACCATTCTTGAACTAGATCTCCAAACTTTTCAAAGTCTGCTTTAGTACTTAAACTTTCAAAACTCTTTTTATCATTAAAAGTTATTATCATGGAAGCAAATTTGACACGCATCCCAATGTTCACTATTGAAGAATTTGATGATTGGAAAATTCGTATGCGCTCATCTATCAAAGCCTACATGATGAGATGTGGATAGTGATAGAGGATGGGCCACTTAAAATCTTAAAGGTGAACACAATCGTAAGAAGAGTCTGCGGTTGAAGGAGAAGAGGATGTTGCCCCAGACCATCATGGTTGAAAAACCAAGAACTGAATGGACAAATGATGATGAAAAAAGATACAACCTTGACAATGTAGCCAAGGACATCCTTTACAAAACATTGGACAAAGCCATGTTCAATAAAGTCAAATCATGCAAAACGGCTAAAGAAATGGGACAAGCTAACATTGATTTGTGAAGGCTCGAGCAAATCAAAGAAAACAAATTATCGGTGGTCAATCTGAGAAATTTGAGAACTTCAAAATGATCTCGGGAGAAAACCTGGATCAACCGGATGCTCGGTTCACGAAAATCACCAACGAGCTATCTTCACTTGGAAAGGAATATACATAGAAGGAAATGTGTATGAAGATCTTGAAAAGTCTCCCAACTGAATGGGAAATGGAGGTCATGGCACTAAGACATTCCATGGACCTATCAAAGACATCCAACCATGAACTATTCTCAGACCTCAAAGCCTACGAATTTGAGTGAAAAGAAAAGACCAGGAAGAGGCAAACTTTGTACCCAAAACAACTCGCTCTAATTGTTAAGGATGGAAAGAGAGTTGAGGTCAAAGAAGTCATTGACCCAGAAGAAATAGCCCTGATGGTTAAAAGATTCAACAAGTTCTTCAATAAGAACTACAAGAAAAGCAAGGGTGAATCTTCCAGAAGACACTCGACTCCTCCAAATCAAGGAAGATAGGCCAACCAAGAAGACAGATCATCAAAAAGCTGAATATCAAAGGGTCGACAATCCAAGAATGGAAAGAGTGATCAAAAGGTTGAATATTTATCTTTGAACTGAACCGAGACAACCGTGTCACTATGCCATTGATCCCCATATCCTGTAGTCAACAAATACGAGGATGAAGAAGAAAGAAAGGTCTTCAAAGAAAGAAGACAAGAAAAGAAAAAGGCAATGATGGGCTGCAGCAGAGGTTTCTTTGAGACAGACAAGTCGAAGAGAGACAGTGATTGAGAGCGAAGTGGTGACTACTCAAGTGACTCGAAGAAGAAGCTCGATCGTTTAATGGCCAAGAAACAAGATCAACCTGACCAGGAAGATGAGGTACACTCTAACTCATCAAACTCAGAATCTAGTGATAGTGACTGTGACACACACACACTTCATCACTCACTGATCTTTATGATTCATTAGACAAAATGATGAAAGATTTTGAACATATTAAATCCTCACACACACTAAAAATGAGGAAAACAGCCTACTCAAAAGCCAAACTCAAAGCCGACTAAGGAGGAGTACTCTAAGTCAAATAGGCGATGAGAATGATAGTTTAAAAGGCTGAAAATGCTAAGTTAATAAGCGAAATTGCTGCCATAGAGAAGAGGAGAATGACCTCAAGAATGTTATTGCCTCATTCACTAAGGCATCTAAATCATTGGATGATCTTATTATGAGTCAAAGAGAATGTGGAGACAAGACAAGGCTTAGGATTTAATTCCTCGTGTGCTATGTCGAACTCCAAAAGTGATTTTGGAAAAAGGATCTTCAAGCAATGAAGAGTCTAAAAATCAAAAACTCTAAATGTTACACACACATTCACTCCAAAGCACAATTACAAGCAAAGCGGCCTTGGTTATAAAGGAAAAGGAAAACGATCGATTGAGTGCTACTTGAAAGGGCAGTGAAAGAGATTGATCGAGTTCCTCAAAAACTCCAAGCAGAAAATACTCAGAAAGAAGAAACAGAGCTACAAAAACCCCAGAAAATCTATAAAAGAAATACATATGATGGGAATGGTAGAAAATATCCAAGCCAAGCTAATTGGAATGAAGTGAACTATCGGATAGACTTATGGAATATAAGCCCAAATGGCAAAGGCCAGAACTCAAAAAAGGCCATTCCAAAAGTATTAGAGCTTTCATCAAGACACATATGCACCTAGGCACTACACTCGAGAGACACCACAATTACCCAAAGAAGCGATTGCTAAAACATATACACAGGCATACAGACAAAAGAGACAATTTGTATGAACCTAAAATCCCCAAGCAATTTGCCAAGATTAATTATGATTATGGCACTGATAGATGGCAACCCCTTAGAGTCAAATCATTTGGCTATAAGTTGGTTGGATCATCTTACAACTCTAACCCCTCAGGACCCAGACAAATATGGGTACCTAAAACTTAATTTCCTTGATTGCGAGTTCAAGCAGTGAGTGCCAAGGAACCTGGTACATGGACCGGTGGGTCATTCCCGGACATATGACAGAAACAAGAAAAATCTGTCAAAATTCAAGGAAGTTAAAGGAGCAAAAGTCATATTTGGAGGAAATGCAGCTCCAGGTGAAATTAGAGGCATTGGATCCATCAAGAGAAACGAATTAGAAATCACAGATGTTGCATATGTCGAAGGACTCAACTTTAACTTACTAAGCATCAGCCAACTCTGTGACAAGGGTTATAATGTTGGATTCAACACGGGTATATGCCAAATCAAGGATACTGGAACAAATGAAGTTGTGTTGCAAGGATGCAGACAAAAGAACATGTATGTAGTAGATTGGTCAACAGCTACACACAGCACTTGTCTATTAGCAAAGAGCACAAACAATCAAGTTGGTTGTGGCACAAAAGCCGAGTCACCTAAATTTCAAAACGATTAACAAGCTTGCACAAAAGTAATCTTGTGGAAGGACTTCAGGACTCGATATACAAGAAGGAGAGTATATGTGATGCATGTCGAAAGGAAAACAAATCAAATCTTCATTCCAGAAAAGACATGTCCATCTTCAACAAGAGTATTGCATCTGCTACATATGGATCTATTTGGCCCGTGGAACCAGCCGAAGATAAGTGGAAAGAAATACACCTTGGTGGTAGTAGATGACTACTCAAGATATACATGGACAATATTCATGTGTAAGAAGAAAAGAAACTCTCACAGAAACTACCACACGGTGATGAAGAGGATTCAAAATGAGAAGAGTCAAACCATTATCAAAATTAGATCGAGACAGGAATTGAGTTTGTCAATGGAATAATAACTCAAGATTGTATTGAAAATGGTATTGGTCATGAACTATCGCGAAAGGACTCCACAAAGAGAATGGAGTTGCGAGAAAGAAGGAACAGAACTCTCAAAGAAGCAGCGGCAAGGACTATGTTAGGCCGAGGCGGGGTTACCAAAAAGATTTTGGGTCAAGCAATCAACACAACTTGCTACACTCAAAACAGATGTATGATAAAATGAGGCGGTGACAAAGACTCCCTATGAGATTTGGGTGGAAGAAAACCAAATGTTGCATATTTTAGAATATTTGGTTGTAAATGCTTCATCCACAACAATGGCAAGGACAATCTAAAGGCTTTCGATGCTAAAGTGATAAAGGTATCTTCTTGGGATACTCAAATGAAAGCAAAGCCTCTGAGTACTCAACAAAAGGACTATGGTTGCGAGAGGAATCCATTCATGTGGTATTCGATGAGCCAAATGTAAATGGAGAAGACATTGAAGAGTCACCGATGATAAATGAATCATCCAACCATCTGAAGAGTCCCTATCTTTGAAGTGAAGCTAGAATTATAAATTGAGAAGAAGATGAGATAGTGAATCTCAAAAACACTAGAAAATTTGCGGCTAAGTGATTACGAGAGAGGCTGAACACAAAGAACACACAGTGCAAGACGATGAATCAACTAACTTACTCCAACCTTTGATGTAAGATGGGTGAGAGACCATCCACGAACTTGTCATTGGAGATATAAGAGAAGGTGTCAAAACAAGATCGAACTCAACAAGAAGCTATGTTCACATGCTTTATCTCGCAAAATAGAGCCCAAAGATGTGTTACAAGCATTGGACGACATACATTGGATTCAAGCTATGCAAGAAGAGTGAATCGTTTGAAAGAAATAAAGTATGGGAATTAGTTCAAAGACCCACACATCAAAATGTCATTGGCACCAAATGGGTGTTCGAGAAATAAGATGAACGAGGAAAGTCTGTGGTAAGAAACAAAGCAAGACTAGTAGCCAAAGGATATTGCCAAGAAGAAGGAATAGATTTTGATGAAACATTTGCTCTGTAGCAAGATTGGAAGCTATAAGGATGTTCCTTGCCTATCAACTCACAAGAATTTCATTGTATATCAAATGGATGTAAAAGTGCATTCCTAAATGGTTTATTGGGAGAAGAAGTGTATGTTGAACAACCTCCGAGGATTTGAACAGAAGACTCTTGGAGATAAGGTATACAAACTCAAGAAAGCCTTGTATGGATTGAAACAGGCACCCAGAGCATGGTATGACACCTTGTCACAATTCCTAACGAAAATGGATTCACAAAAGGAAAAGTAGATAGAACACTTTTCTAATTCAAGATAAAAAGAGTATCTTTGCTTGTTCAAATATATGTGGATGACATCATTTTTGGATCCACAAACAAAGAGCTGTGAAAAATTTTCAAACCTCATGCAAAGTAAATTTGAAATGAGCATGATGGGAGAGCGCCATTCTTTCTTGGACTCCAAGTGAAACAAGCAAGGATGGAACGTTTATAAGTCAAACAAAATACACCAGAGACTTAATGAAGAAATTTGGTATGGAGGAGAAGTCTTCTGTGAAAATACCAATGAATACATCGATCAAAATGGACATGGATGCGCATGGCAAAGCAGAGATCAAACAAGATCTGAGCACTTATTGGATCATTGCTCTATCTTACAACAAGCGGGCGGACATCACCTTTCTTTGTAGGTGTATGTGCAAGATTTCAATCTGCTCCAAAAGAAAGCCATATGACGACTAAGAGAATCTTGAGATACTTGAAAGGAAGCGAAGAAGTTGGATTATGGTATCCAAAGGAAGGTGGATTCAAGCTAATTGGCTATTCAGACTCACTATCTTTGGATGCGAGTTGACGGAAAAAGACCTCGGTACATGTCAAATGCTTTAGAAACAGGTGATTTCTGGTTTAGCAAGAAGCAAAATTCAATAGCCACCTCTGGTGACGAGAATACATAGGCTGCGGCAAATACAGTGCCCAAATCCTATGGATGAGGCAAAGAAATGAGAGACTATGAAGTTGAAGAAAAAGAGATTCCAATCATGTGTGATAACACAAGTGCAATTGCAATCACTCAAAATCCTGTGTTGCACTCAAGAACAAAGCATATCGATGTCGGATATCACTTCATAAGAGATCATGTTGAAAAGAAGGACATCATCGTGGAATATATCTCAATCGATAAACAATTGCACGACATCTTCACAAAACCATTATGTGAGTCAAGATTTGAAGAACTCAAGCATGAGTTGGGGTTAATTGAGTGAGTTAACATTGAGAAGATTCAAAGAAAAGAAATGGGATACAAAAAGGAAAAGAGTTTGAACTCACAAATCATTAAGTAAATCACCATTGTATTGGAAAGACAACTATACCAAGTCACCGGTAGCCGTGAGTCACTATGAGAGCTGTGAGAAAGAAGAGTTAAATCAACTAAGGGATAAGCTGAGTCACTTATGAGCAAAGTGACAAAAACGCAGTTGTTTTTACTAAGCGGGAATGTTTTTAAGAATGACGACAACAAAATGATGATGTGTACAGAAATAAAGCTGCACACCAAGCTTATGATTGGATATAAATGCTGCCGCATTAAATACGAGACATTAAATGCTCAATCGGCGTGCCAAATCTAAGCCGTTGATTTCGATCCCATTTCAAAAACCACCCGCACGTCCTTTCATAAACCATACTTAAACCATTTTCGTCTGTTTCTCTCACACACTACCAAAACTATTCATTTCTCTCTCTCAGAAGCAAAGGCAAAAATTCTCTCAAAAACCCTATCTATCTTCAAATCAATCCCTAAGTTTTCTTCGATAAAATCTTGAAAAATGGCACCAACATATGACTTCATCAAGTTAGGAAAGCAAATCCACACTGGGTCTACCGTGGATTTCGAGGGCATGGTCAAACAGGGGTCAAATGACGCCCTCACAAAGCAAATAGCTGCAAAACTCCAAACGACCGGGCTGAAATCGTTTCTGACGATGGAATATTCGATGACCTATGTGGAGGAGGTCGCCCAATTCTATGTGAACGCTGAGATTCACGATGAAGGAATAAAGTCATCCGTTCACGGAAAAGAGTTCACCATCTCTGCCAAGGATTTGGCTGAACACTGCTCATTACCAACGGAAGGGGCATCGGAAATTAACGGCGATGTAAACTTAATCTGCTTGGAAGGAAATAGCCAAGATCCGACTATCTTGATAAAATAGTTTACCAAAGAAACAAGAAAGGTCTTGAAGGAGGATTATCATAAGTCGTTGGACATAGTTGCCAAATGTATTGACATCAAATTTGGCGGCTTTGACCAACTCGTCAAAAGCTAAGTTGATCATAATGGCTGCGATCATTGAAGAAAGGAAAATCAAGCTGGCTGAGTTTGTCTGACAAGGTATGCGAGAATGTAGGGAACAAATCCTTCAAGGAAGATGGCACATTTAGAGGATCCCTAGGATATGGCCTGGTGATTGGCGGATGATGGAGGTGAAAGGAGTCCCTCTTAGACATGGAAAGGCGTTCCATGTTAACAAGAGATGTTCGATCAAATCTCTCCGCACAAGAAAGAGAGCTTACGCCAAGAGAGGCGACACAAGTGAGGGGGAATCGGTGACCACGAAGATACAATTGTTTCCTCTCCACCCAAGAAGAAAGCTGCCCTGCAGTTGCTAAGAAGATCTTGCTCATGCGGCAAAAAAGAAAAACAAACCTGCTCCTGCCTCTGCGGCCAAGTCACTGCCCCCGCGGCCGTGTCTCTGCCCAAAGCGGCGTGATCGAGAAGGACTCACAAATACCTTCTCCGATCGTCAAAGGAGGAGAACGATAAGCCAAGACGGCCGGCTCCTCGGAAGAAAACGCCAAAGCCCTGCCGCCCAAGACTCAAAAGAAACCGTCTACGAACCGGAAATCCCTCCGGTACAAACAAGGAGACGAAGAAGAATCATCAAGCACTCCGAGCTTGAGAAACCGGCCGAGTCGACCACTCGAGCAGATCTGGAGATGCTGGAGAAGTAGAGTCTCGGATGTAATTGATGAAACAACCAAGTCTCGGCAAGGCGATCGCAGAGGCAAAAAGAAATAAATGTAGTCCGCGGTGAAGACACGAGAACAAGAAGAAGGCTGGTAGAGCGATAGTGATGTGATGATCCTATCCCCACCCTACCCGGACATCCAAAATCGTCTGCGAGAGTGGAGGAAATGGAAATTAAGTCGATCCGGAGAACAGTTCCAACGGCCCGAGTTTATAAAAAAGAAGAAGAGGAACTGGCTGTGAGCTTCCTTGGGATCGACCACTACTCCCAAAGACTGGATGAAGACAATCGCACGATATCCTGCAGATCTTCAAGGATAAGGAAAAGGAGAAACAGCGAGAGGAAGGCGAGGCACGTGAGAAGGCCGGATATGCCCTATCTCCCGCACCACATAACACACACATCCTCTCCTTGATGTCTTATCGATAGTGATGAGGATCTCGGACCTCGCCTTTGCCCGCGAGAAGAGTTGCAAATCAGCAAGCATTGCACGAATCCGGAGAATCCTTCACGAGCAAAGATTGATGGAGGGACCAGGAGAGTCCTCGAACACACGGTGCGAAATTGATCCAATGGGAGTGGTTGAAAGAAATCGCCATCGTTGTTGCTGCCACCACTTCCCAGCTCACTCGGAAAGAAGGCAATAAGGAACCGACGATGAAAACCCGGGATAGTGGGACCCCATCGAGCCAACCCCTATTGAAGGTGTCTTACCACCGCCCCAACGGTGAACACTCAATAGAAACAATGAGTCCGGAGATGAGTGACCCCATTCAGTCACTCGGTGGTGCGCCACCGAGGGGGAAACTCTCTCCACAAGCAAGGTCGGAGAATGCTTTGCGAGATGACTCCACAACGAATCCGGGAGGCGAAGTGGAGAAAGTACAACCACCAAACGAACAGCAGTTGCCATCAATGAAGCTCGGCAGCGTTGAGATCGTCTCACGAGGTGTCAACTCGCTCCAAGGCTAATGACGCCGCGATGCAATCGAGGCACGAGAAGGAATGTACCGGGAGTTAACACTGGGCGATGAAAGTGCAATCCATGGGGTTGAGACTCGAATGGATGCCACCACGAGAAGACCCTAAGACAGTTGACACGTCGAAAGGAGGTCCAAACCTCGGCTGCGATCGAGACTGCTGGAGGTAATGAAGGCCCACGAGGTTGAGACTTCCCTGGATAAAGAAGTCAAGTAGAGAACATCCCTCCTGCTATCATCGACCCATCCCGAAAAAGGAGATAAGCGCCCTTCATGATTCCCGGATAATCCTGATGTAACCTTTCTGGGATCGAAGCGACGAAGAAGAGTCATCCCGATATGAGATCCAAAAGATTCGCGGATGTTCCAAGCGAGCAAGTCTGATCCCAAGACTACTCGTCAAACCTTTACTTTTGATGATGAGCCACCAATGGAGATCTCATCATCGTCCGATGACGCTCGATAATGCCGAGACCGACTACTCAATTGGAGAAACCAAATGAGACCAACGAAGCTGTTGAGACAAATGAGGCTCAAAAGCTGGGTCCACTTCACAACAGACCCAAACAAACCAGTCCACTGCAGTTCCCCAAGCTGCAGCAGATTCGACTCAAAAAGAACTTCACGCGCACCGATCATCATTGAACAAATCCCGATTGGCGCCGATGAATCCTTTATAGAATCATTTCCTTTTTCCCTGGAGGTACCCGACCTCCATGAAGAGTCGAGAAAACGAACGCGCCGCTACCATAGACCACAGCGCTGTTATCTCATCGTACTATTGTTCCGGTGATTATGACTTTGATCTTTGCATAGCCCTCGATCTGTGAAGAATCACCAAGTCCGCGAAGTGTTCAAGGCTTTATTTGCCGAGATTGAGCGAATGGAGAGGCACCAGGCCTCTATGGACATGCGATCGGACAACGAGAGATGCAAATCTCACTGCGACTTGAGAGGCATCACGGTGAGGATTAGGGAATGGTGGCAACAAAGAAGAAACAATGTGTGGAACAAGTTAGATACTTCAGACATTGTTCAACAAGCTTCTTTGGTATGGAGAGCCGAGAATGCTTGATGCAAAAACGAAGTTGAGAGAACACATTGAGCACATGCATGAAGCTCACACTGCTGCCGAGATAAGGCTGCTGCGTGAACAAAATAAGAGTGATCTTCAAATCATCTGAAGCAAAAAATGGACAACAAATTCACCTTCTTCTCATGGCTGAAATGAAGCTAATTTCAAGAGAGTCCAACGCTACTCGCTCAGACTTCTTTCGTCGCATACTCTGCAGCGGACTCGAGACGAACTCAACTATCGCCAGAGGCTCGACTTCACGCTTGCGATCTATTCCCAACCGTTCATCTCTCCTTTGATGATGCCAAAAAGGGGAAGAGGAATACCTAAAAGCGGTGAAGGGATCCGAAGTTGAGAAGGAAGGAGCAAGGTTGTGAAGGAAAGACAAATGAGGAAGTATTAAAAGAAAAGAAAGGGAAATCTGTTGAGGGGGAAGGATCGACAGACGTAACCATGATGATTGCACAAACCCCCCAACAAGGTCTCGTCACAGCTAACATTATCAGCAAACTCCTGTGACTCGCCACTCCAACACTCTGCTATATATATGGTGATAAGAGAAAAACAATTGAAGCGAGGGATGAAGGAAGTGGAAGGAAGAATGGATGCCCGAGTTATGAACATTTTGAAAGAACATGGAGGCATTCCATTGAGAGACACTTGTGCCATCTCGGATGTCGGAGAGCCACGCGTCGATTGATGAATTTAAAACGCTCGCATCCGAAGGATACTTTGCAAAAATGTCTATGGCTCGAAGCTTGGGACTTGTATCTTGAAAAGGGTCTCACGTTGTGTGAAGAAGGCGACAGCGACGGACTACACCGATCCTCTCTGCTGGTCACTCCTCCAGTCACTCAATCAGGGGAAGAAGAAGACCCCAGTCAATACACGCCCGAGGTAGAGGAAGAAGTAGTGGTGGAGGAACATGTTTGAGACTGAGGCCTCTGCCCCAAAAACATTGAGTACATAGATTCGAGGCAAGAAAGGAGGGATCTCTTGGGCGGGCTTGACCAAATAGCAAATTTGCAAGTGGCTAAAAGTAATCTTGAGTATGCGAGAAGAATAGAAGAAGAAAACAAAGAGACAAACTCAGCTATGGGAGGAAAGACAAGAAAAAGATTAAGAAGAGATGAAGGCGCCGGGAAGGCATATGAAAAGAAAGAAGAAGGCGGTGACGATGAGAAAAAGAGAAGAAGAAAAGAAGATCTTTGAACAAGATGAAAAGAAGGAGACAAAATGAAGGAGATGAAGTGTTCTTTGTTCACCCCTTCATGTATTTTATGATGTAAATACATACTATGTAAGTCTTCGTAATAAAGCTATAAATTCTTTATTTTTCTCAGAAAGACAAATGTTTGCTCGATACACCACAAAACTGATTGTGTAAAAGAACAAGAATGTTATGATCAATAAAAGGATTGATTCTACGCATACATTCTATCCGAGTACACTATCTGTATGTATCTTTGCTATTTGCATTCTTGAATGATTTAAGTTTTGGCATCATCAAAAAGGGGGAAATTGTTAGGAAATTTATTGTTTAGATTTTGATGAATGCCATGTAAAACTTAGAATAGGAAGTTGGCACCCCATTTTTGTTGTAAACTCGCATTGTAATAAATAGGGCTGGTCAAGCCGAGTTAAATCGACTATGCCCAAACATGCAAGAAGACAACCTGGAGACTAAAATGAAGACTCATTGCGAGAGACGCCAAGTATGGCAAAGAAGGGTGAGACGGAACTCTATCAAGAAGCGGTGAGATACTGGTGAGTTGAGTGTCGTCAAGTCAACTCAAGAAAAGCCAAGTCTCAAGTTGAAGTGACGGAAGAGTCATCCATGATTGGAAGGCGACTCTAAGTCACCTGGGAAAGCAAAATGAAATGCAAAAGTCGAGATAATCAAAAAGATCCGTTGCCGTAAAAATCAAGAGAATTACCTAAACAAGTAATATCTCCATACTACCTTTCTCGAAGTGCTCGATCCCGAGCGTGCAAAAGGAATAAACCAATGGGAAGCACTACACCGTGTCATAACTCGAAAAGGTGGAAAACAATTCATACGAGGAAACATCAATTCCAAGGATCGCAACAAGACAAGCCAACGATCGCAAGTGACTTTCAAAAATAAGCTATCTCTTCAACGGGCAAATTTTTGAAAGATCAATATAAAAGGCCGAGGAGTTTAATTGAGAAGAAGTTGGACCAAGAGATTAAGAGACAAGAACCAAAAACGTTCAAGCAATTATTAGAAAATCAAATATTCTCAATCCTCAAGCCTACACTACGAAGAACATCAATCCAACACTCACTGTGAAGGAAAGATAACTTCAATCGGTTGAAGAGGAAAATCTTGAAAAATCAAGGGGTCTACATTCCACGAAGGATTGTAGGAAGGTTCGAGGTTGAACCAAGTCTTGAGCTTTTGGAGGGCTTCGTGATCAAATCCAAAGAGCTTGAGCAAGTGGGTCATGTAGTAGCAAGACAATGCCCTGTGTGAAGAAGGCCGTCGTCGAGAAGCCAGAAGCGAGTGATCAAGGCATCTCGGACCGAGTCCCAAAGGATCAAGTCACCGTGTGTGATCAAGACTTGTATCCGGACTGCTACCACTTTGTATATTGATCAATACCTAGTGGATTCCTCCAGGAGTTGGAGAAGAGAGGAGTAGAAGAATTACCCCATCTTGAACCTCTATAAAAATCTTATTGTGTTATTTACATTTCAAAGACTTTAATTCCTCGCATCTTAACTGCTTATATCTCATGATAAATTTGCTATCCAATTGATAATTTCTAATTACTAAACCAAGCACTAAATCCTTGCTTAATCAAACTTAAGGGTGTTAAGTCTTCCGGCGAAAACAAACCACAGTTGAGTTAATTTAGACTTAATAGCTGAGTTATTCCATCAACGGCTCGATTGAGTCGTTGAGAGACTAACTCTCTTGATTAACTAAATTGGTTGTCCACCAAGGACACAGTATGTAGTATCAACTCTGAATATTTAAAAGGACTAAATCGAAAATTTGGTAAGGTTTATTCAACCCCCCCTTCTAAACCTTACACTTACACCCCTTGGGACCTACAGTTGGCTTATGGTATCCAAAGGAAGGTGGATTCAAGCTTATTGGTTACTCAGACTCTGACTATGCTGGATGTAGAGTTGACAGGAAGAGTACCTCAGGTACATGTCAAATTCTTGGAAACAGATTAGTTTCATGGTTTAGCAAGAAGCAAAATTCAATAGCCACATCCACAGCTGAAATAGAGTACATAGCTACGGGCAGCTGTTGTGCCCAAGTCTTATGGATGAGACAACAACTGAGAGATTATGAAATTGAAGAAAAAGAGATTCTAATTATGTGTGATAACACAAGTGCTATTGCAATCACTCAAAATCCTGTGTTGCATTCAAGAACAAAGCACATTGATGTCAGATATCATTTTATAAGAGATCATGTTGAAAAGAAAGATATCATTTTGGAATACATCTCAACTGATAAGCAGTTAGCTGACATTTTCACCAAACCCTTATATGAATCAAGATTTGAAGAGCTTAAGCATGAGCTCGGGTTAATTGAGCTGAGTTAATACTCAGAAGACTCAAAGATAGAAAGTGAGAAATGAACAGGATTTTCTCATCAGCCAAGTGAAACAGCCATATCGGAAAGTTAGTTGTATCGAGTTAGCTGACAGCTGAGTCGCTTAATGAAAGGAGATAAGCTGAGTTAAGTCACTTTTGACATAAGCTGAGTCATTAAATAGCTAAGTGACAATAACACAGTCGTTTTTAATGAGCGGTAATGTTTTTAAGGATGATGTCAGCGTAATAATGACGGGTACAGTCAAAAGCTGCACAATAAGCATATGATTGGATATAAATGTCGCCACATTAAATGCGGGCAATTAAATGCTGATCAGCATACTAAATCAGAGTTGTTGATCTCAATCAAGATTCAAAAACCGAAAACACGTCCTTTCATAACCCTTATATACTTATTCTTTCTATTTTCTCTCTCACACTTAAAAATGTTCATCTTCAAACATTCGAAAGCAAGTCATTTTCTCTCAAAAACCCTACGAGTTCACAAGCAAGTTAATCAAGATTTAATCGGTGGAAACTTCTAAAAATGGCACCAAAGCTCGATTTCGTTAAGTTATCAAAGCAAATCCACTCGGGATCGACTGTGGATTTTGAAGGAATGATAAAGCAGGGTTCCGATGAAACCCTAGTGAAGAAGATAGCTGATATGCTGGAAAAGGCCGGTCTAAGACCTTTTCATACTTTGGAGTACTCGCACACCTATCTTGAAGAGGTGGCGCAGTTCTATGTAAATGCTGAGGTGAAGGACGAAGATATGAAGTCCTCCGTCCACCGCAAAGACATCATGATCACTGCTAAGGACCTTGCGGAGTACTGTTTGCTGCAGTCTGAGGGCATGACGGAAATAAACGAAGCTGATGTGGACTTGGTTGCTACATGGAAAGAAGTAGTCAAACCAGAGTGTGCTGCGAAGGTAGTCTACACAGCTGAGAAGAAGTTGCTAAAGGACGACTATCACAAGCTGATGGATGTCGTCTCAAAATGTGTGGACATGAAGTTCGGAAGTTTCAACCAGCTATCAAAGACTAAGATGATCGTCATGGTTGCGATCATTCAAGGAAAGAAAGTCAACTGGACTGAGTTCGTGTACAACAGACTCTTCCAGAATGTTGGAAACAAGTCATACAAGGAGGATGGATCCTTTAGAGAATCACTTGGCTATGGCCTAGTTATTGGGCATTTGATGGACGCAAAGGGCATTCCCCTTCAACATGGAAACAAGAAGATGTTCAGGGCTAACCTTTTAGGAGCCCAGAAGAGGGCCCATGCGAAGAGGACTGATACTAGTGAGAGGGAATCAGCTGACCCCGAGGACACAGTTGTCTCCTCCCCTCCAAAGAAGAAAGCTACCCCTGCAACAAAGAAAACAGATGCTCCTGCCCCTGCAGCCGAGTCACCTGCCCAAGCAGCCGTGTCTCCTGCCCACACAGTCGAGGCGGATAAGGAAGCCCAAATACCTTCCATTCCAGAAAAGGAAGGTCAGGAAGAAGAAAATGAGGATCATGATCTCATCATGTACTCACATGTATATCAAGACATTCAGCACCGTCTGCGTGAATGGAGGGCATGGACGCTAAGCAACTCGAGGGTACAGTTCGAACACCCTGAATTTATAGAAGAGGAAGGGGAATTAATGCAATTCCTAGGAATTACCACTGCACGACAGTCTCTCGATGAAGAGAATTGCATGGAGATCCTCTGTATCATAAAAGCGGACGAGAAAGACAAAGCTGAAGAGCAAGCCCGTGCAATGGAGAAGGCAAACATATGTCCTTTCACTGGCACTCTAGAACACACTCACCCTCATTTTGATGTGTTCTCCGAATGTGATGAAGACATGGATCCCGCTGCTGGACAAGAAAAGTCAGAAATGCAGCAAGCTCTAAGGGAATCCAGGCTGATGAACGAGTAGCAGTTGATGGAAGGACCAGGAGAGTCCTCAAAATCTCTCCTGGAGAGAGACCCGTTGGGAGTGGTGCAGCAGATTGCCACAATTATCGCTGTGACCACGTCCCCAGTACACTCAAAAGATGGGTCCAAGGGACTTGGCAATGAGACTGGGAATTTGGGCACCCAAGTTGAGACAACACCTATTGAAGGTGTGTTACTACCTGCCCCCATGACTGAGCACTCAATGGAAGCAGCCGGGAGTTTGGAGAAGAGTGACCCCACCGTCAGCCACTCAACTGGTGTGCCAGCTGAGGGGGAAACTCACTCCACTGCAGCAAGGTCGGAGGATGTTGCAGATGACTCCACATTGCAGAAAGGAGAAAAAGTGGAAAAGGAAAGAGAACCACAACAGATCGATGACGGCCGGACGATTGAGTCTCGCACTTTAGTGAAGTGCCAAGCGCTGCGGTGAGGACGCTGCGATGTAGTCGAGTTATAGGTTGGAAAATCCCCGGGAGTTAACACTCTGGGCACTGAAAGTGCAATCTAAGGGGCTGAGACTCCTTCGGATACCACTGTCCAAGACCCTAAGATAGCTGCGTCTGTCGAAGGGAATGTAGAAGGCCTTTCTGCAGTTGAGACTGCTAAAGGTATTGAAGGCCCGGGGGAGGTTGAGACTTCCCTGGGTAAAGAGAAAGAAATGCAGAACATCCCTCTGGTCACATTGAAGAATCTGAGAAGGAGATTAGTGCACTTCATGATTCCCAAGACAACCCTGATATATCATTTCTGGGATCTGAAGATGAAGCTGAGTCCACCCCTGCTGCACAACAACAGGGCCCAACTGAGGATGTTCATCCGCAGACGAGTCAATCAAGTTTCAAAGTTGGTCGTCAAACATTCAAATTTGATGATGAACCAAGCCCCCAGGTTTCATCATCATCCGATGACGCTCAAGATACAAACCGTGGACCAGTCTACTCAAATGGAAAAACCTCAGGCCGAGGAAGCTATTAAGACAAAATGAGGCTCGGTCACCGGCAAAAACAATCAATCTGTCCCAGTACAACAACTTCAATGCGCGAGCCACGAGTTGCGGAATGACCACCTCGCACACAATATCTCACGTGCGAGATGATGCATTTCCTTTTCTCTCGAGCTGCCGATCTTTAGAAGAAGAGATCGAGAGAACAAAGACAGACTACACTTTGTCCAAGAATATCCCATAATTCCCACTCGACTCAATTGTGCGGATGATTTCAACTTGATCACGAGTGGCGGTGGTGACTCAAGTTAGACAAATTGAGATGCGTGAAATCTTCAAGAAGATCGTGAAGAGATTGAGAAGATTGAATGGCACCAAGCCTCTCTCGACATGCGCCTGGACAACAGAGATGCCACTCTCACAGCAGACTTGAGAGGAGTGGTGGTTAGGATAGCAGAGTGCCATGCATCATGAGCAAGTTCGCTACTTCAAGGCACTATATATAATGAGAATCTTTGATGCAGTGCGACAATGCGACATGAAGCGAGGATGCGGACCTATATGGAGAGATTGCATGCCTCCCATACAACTGAAATGGAGTTGTTGCGTGAATTCCATCGCAAAGAAATTTTGTGTGTTGAAGAGAACATGAATTCGAAGTTCAGCCTTCTTATGGCTGAAATGAAACTGGTGGCAGCTGAATCGAAGGCCACTCGCTCAGAATTTCGAACCGCACATGTCGTAGCAGACTCTAAGCAGAACTCAGCTCTCAGCCGACTGGATTTTATGCTCGCAGGAATGTTCCCTGGGGTTCCTCTCTCCTTTGATGATGCCAAAAAGGGGGGAGAGGAATACCTCAGGAAATTGAAGGAAGAAACAGGTGAGAAGCAAAAGAATGTAACAGCTGTTGAGAAGGAGAAGGGAAAAGCTGTTGAGGGGGAAAGGTCAAAAGATGCGACCTTAATGCTTACCGAAACCCCTCAGCAAGGTCGTGTCACAGCATCGATAATTAGCAAACTTCCCATTACTCTGCCTCTCCAACACTCTCCTATGCCCATGTCCGAGAAAAGAAAAATTGTAGAAGCATGGATGGAGGAGTTCGACAAGAGAATGGATGCCCATGTTGAAGAAATGTTGAAACAGTTTGGTGGCATTCCAGCAGGAAAGGATCAAAATGCCATTCTAGATGACGGAAATGAGCTAAGATCGGTTGAAGAATTTCAAACTCTCGAATCCAAAGGCTATTTCAAGAACATGTTGTTAGCCCAAGCCTGGGATTTGTACTGGGAGAAGGGTCTGAAGCTGTGTGAATAAGCTGATAAGCAGCAGACTACCAACAGCTATTCAGCTGGTAAGAAGAAGACTCCAGTACAATATACGCCCAGAGGAGGAGAAAGAAGTGGTGGAGGAAGAGGTTTTCATCCTAGACCTCTACCCAAAAACATTGAATATGTAGATCTAGGCAAGAAGGGAAGGATCTACTGGGATGGGTATGATGCAGTAGTCAATCGGGAAGTGGCTAGAAAGAATGCTGAGTATGTGAAGAGAATTGAAGAAGAGAATAAAAGGCAAGATCAGTTGTGGCAAGAAAGGCAAGAAAGGAAAAGAAAAGACGATGCTGCGAAGAGAGCTTATGAAAAGAAGAAAGCAGCTGAAGATGAAAAGAAAAGAAAGAGAGCTGATGATCACAGAGCTGAAGAGGAAAGAAGGAGGCAGTGAAGGCGATGAAGTGTTGTTGTGAACCCTTCACGTATTTTACTTTTGTGAATACATTTTTGTAAGTCATATGTACACTCTATAAAGTGTTTTTAAATCATCTCACTTTGTATCTGTATCCTAGCATAGATGTGTGAAATTTGCTAGATATGAGTATGCTCTGATACACCTTGTAAACATCTGTGCAAAGAACAAGAATGATATGATCAATAAAATGATCTATTCAACGCATACATTCTTTGTTACTGCATTGTCTGTATGTATCTATGTTGTTTACATTTTGTTAAATGTTTTTAAGTTTTGGCATCATCAAAAAGGGGGAAATTGTTGGGAAATTTATTGTTTAGATTTTGATGAATGCCATGTAAAACTTAGATTAGAATGTTGGCACCCTATTTTTCTTGTAATTCTTACTGTAATAGATAGGGTTGAATGAGCTGAGTCAAGTCAGTTATGCCTGGGAATACAAGAAGTCAATTGAAGAAGTGAAATGAAGACTACGCTAAGGAACAACTGAGTATGGCCAAGATAGAAAATCAAGGACTCGACTGAAGACGTAACAACTGAGGGACAACTGTGTAAAGAGTCAGTTAGAAGCCAAGTCACAAGTTGAAGTGACAGATGAGTCTTTCAATCATTGGAGCAGACTCAAGTCACCTGGGGAAAAGGCAACTGCAAAGAGGAGTTAACTGAAAAAAATCCATTGCACAAAAGTCAAGAAGTTTACTTAAATAAGTAATACTTCCATGTCTTAAAGTGCTCAGTCCCAAAAACGTGGAAAAGGAATAAACCAATGAGAAGCACTGCACCTCGTGTCAGAACCTAAAAAGCTGAACATTCATTTAATACGAGGAAAAGTCTACATCTCAAGACTGAAGACCAAGAAAAGACAATCCAACGAACACAAGTGACTTTTGAAAATCACCCTATCTCTTCAACGGGCAAATTTTTGAAAGTTCACTACAAAAGGCTGAGGAATTTCATTGAGAAAAGGTTACCTTGGTTACCTTGCACACTTGAGAAATCAAGCTTTATTCAAACTGTAACCTGCAAAATATTCTCAAGTCATTCAACCAAAATCCTCAAGCCTAAATCTCGAAGGAAATCGATCCAACACCAAGCTGTGAGGGAAAGACAACTTCAAACTGTTGAAGAGGAAACTTTTGAAGAATCAAAAGAGGTATACTTTCCAAGGAGGATTATAGGAAGGTTCAAGGTCGAACCAATATCAAGTTATTGGAGGGCTTTGTGATCAAATCCAAGAAGCTTGAGAAAGTGAGCTGAAGTAGCAAGGAAGATGCCCTGTGAAGAAGCTGAGTCGGACGAGAAGCCAGATGTGTGACCAAGGCATCTCCAGACTGAGTCCAAGGAGCAAGTCAGCTGCGTGATCAAGACTTGTCTCTAGACTGATAACCACTCTGTAAACTGATCATTACTTAGTGGATTCATCCAGGAGTTGGAGAAGAGAGTAGTAGAAAAATTACCCCATCTTCGAACCTCTATAAAATTTACTTGTGTCATTTACATTTCAGTATATTTACATTCCTGCACACATATTTTACATCTGCTGATAATTTGCTACCCAACTGATAAAATAACAAAGTACTAAAATCAAGTGTTAAAACAAAGTTAAATCAAATTCAAGGGTGTTAAGTCTTCCGCTGAAAAACTTATCACAACCATGTTAAGGTTTAGACTAAGCAACCGAGTTATTCTACAACAGCTCTATCGAGTTTGTTGAGTGGCTAACTCTGCTGATTAACTAACTTAGCTGTCCCTCAAGGACTTAGCTGTGTATTAACTCTGTAATAATTTTAAAAGGACTAAAACCAAGAAGTTGGTAAGGTTTATTCAACCCCCCCTTCTAAACCTTACTTACACCCCTTGGGACCTATAGGCGTGAGTAAAAGGAATCGATCTGTAAGCAATTGAAATTTTGTTTTCATTTCTGATACCTTCATGGTGATTTAGATCAGTAAGTTGCCTTCCAGTCGCGGACTTTCGGGTAACCGGGTTCAAGTTCTTAGGTGACCTGAAATAGATGAACACACGTCAGGCTAGCCGAGGGGTGGTCCTGGCTAAGACCCTCTGATGCCTAAGTCAGATCCAGTTCGTGAGGTACGGGGGTACGAAGACAGTAAATGTAAAAATAAGTAGTAAAAGTGACATAATGAATAGTTCCCATCAAGTTACTGTAGCATGGTATTTATAGATATTCCTGGCTAATGTGGTTATGCCAAGTGTCATCATCTGAAGGGTGGATTTGTACTATGTTGTCAGGGGGATCAATGGTCCACCTTTCCAGGTCAGGCCCATTCCCCCAGTCCGGGTCGGATACGGGGCTCTAAACCCATTTTCGAGACCTCATTATGTAGCTTCATGATCTAGCTGCCTTATCATTATTCCCCCAGTTCACGGGGTTGTTGAGGACTTGGGGTCACTTAAGGAGGGCTCAAGGCCAATGACCAGCACGTGAACCCTGGTTTGTAACTATCGGGCGCCTCAAGGTCTTCTTCATGTTTAGGCTCGAACTCCTCGAGCTCAACCTCGAGCACTGGGCCTCTTGATTTCTGATACCAGATTTTTATAATTACCAGGCCCCTCAAGGCCTTCTTCGGGTTGCGGGTCAAGGTCGTGTCATAGCACGAGTTCCTCGAACTCGATCCCGCGTGCCAGACTCGTTCATTATAAAAACATATTTATATTTTTATTATATATATATATATTTTGAAAGGTTGCGTCTCCTAGGGTTTTGTGCCTTGACATTTATGTCTTGTCTATTAATGTCAGGCGGCCGTCCCTTATATATAGGGTTACCTTTGGTAAAAATATTTTCACTTTCACCCTCTCTTGTAAAAAATTGGATCATTGAAGACCTCTGGACCTCCATAGCCGATGTTCACCAGACCAAGGGACCTCGATCTCCAGTCCTTAGAATTTGTTTTTCTTCGCGTAATCTTCAGTTACTCATATAGTTCTTAATTTTTCTCTATATTTTGCCTTTATCTCTGCTCATTCTTTTTTAGGTCTTAGATGAACTCTAGAACCACCTCTGAACGAACCCATAGTAAACAAATAAACATGACCCGCTCGAGCTCTTATACTTCAGACTCAGGGTCTAGTTCGAGTTCGTCCAGTGAGGACGTGACCGGCCCATTCCGCCCAGGTCACGACCTATAGCGGTTGGACCCTTTGAACTCCCAGCCTTCGACCTTAGTACGTAGTCTTAGTGGCTCCTCGGGGTCTAGCTCCGATCAGGCCCCTTCTGATCCCCCGATGCGAGATTCGTGGGAGATAATACGATCCACGGTTCGCCGTGAAGAAGCCTCGCAAATAAAACATAGATTTTTTATTCCGCCCGAGTATAAGGTTATTATCCCGAGACCTCAAGACCTTATGTATAAACCTCCCCCAAACTGTTTTACCTTTCACCTTGCGTCCTTAGAGGTTGGGCTACACTTCCCTCTAAGCCCAATTATAGAGGATATTTTGGTTCGTTTAGGAGTGTGTCTTGCCCAGTTTGCTCCTAATATCGTTAGGCACATTATTGGTTTTATTATTCTTGCCAAGTACTTCAAAGTCGAACCTTCCGTGGCTCATTTTTAGGCTTTGTACTCCATTACCACCTCGGCCAAGACCAATGATCGTGTTTTTTTTCTATTTGACCCCGAGAGCAAACTGCAAATTCCTTACATATTACCGTCCTCTTATGGTGACTGGCGAAAATGATTTATTTTCATTGAGGCCCCTCCTAATCGTCCTTGGAAAATTCCCGGAAGGTGGTGGTTTTCTAAGCCCCGGGTCCATACCCCTTCTCTAGGTGAAAGTACATGGGATGAGGATTTCATCTCCAAGAAGCTCACTACCCACTACTATGACATACATGAGCTTATTAAGGAGGAGATCCTAACCTTAGCGGGTCTTAGCCCTGCTGTAACTCCTAGGACCCAGTCACTTGGTAATTTAAATTTTGAAATTACTTTTTCATGTACAGTATTTGCTCGTCCAACCATGTTTGTTTTATCCTTCAGGTATGGCTATGCGTTTCTCTCAAGTTGCTGAAGTCATAAGGGAACGGAAAGAGCGACTCATCGCTGCTACGTGGTCATCTGGGTTGAACATCCCCCCTTTGCCTTCTGTTGGGAAATTTATTTTTAGATTTTGATGAATGTCATGTAAAACTTAGACTAGAAAGTTGGCACCCCATTTTCTTTGTAATTTGCATTGTAATAGATAGAAATGTGTTCGAAATGAGTTAAGTCGACTATGCCTAAACATGCAAGAAGTCAACTGAAGACTAGAATGAAGACTCCACTATGATACAACTGAGTATGGCAAGGAAGAGAAGACAGAACTCGATTTGGAGAAGTATCACCGAGATCTGTTTTGTGAAAAGTGTCGACAAGTCAACCTAAGATAGCCAAGTCTCAAGTTGAAATGACGGATGAGTCATCCATGATTGGAAGTCGACTCAAAGTCATCCGGGAAGTTAAGGAACAACGATCAAGCCAAGACAATCGAAAAGGATCCGTTGCACAAAAGTCAAGAAAGTTACTTAAACAACAGTAATACTTCCATCTTGCCTTTCTTAAAGTGCTCGATCAGAAGCGTGCAAAAGGAATAAACCAATGGGAAGCACGCACATGTGTCGAACTCAAAAAAAATCAAGGTTCATTCAATACGAGGAAATGTCAATTTCAAGGACTCGCAACAAGACAAGCCAACGACCACAAGTGTCTTTTGAAAATTAGCCTATCTCTTCAACGGGCGATTTTCAAAAGAACACTATAAAAGGCCGAGAATCAATTTGAGAAGGAGTTACACAGTTACCTTGACTATCGCATTACTACAAACATTCAAGCTATCAATTGAGTCAGAACCTACAAAATATTCTCAAATCATTCAAGTTAATCCTCGGACCAAAACTTGAAGGAAATCAATCCAACACTTACCCGTGAAGGAAAGACGACTTCAATCGATTGAAGAGAAAATATTTGAAGAATCAAAGGGGTCTACATTCCACAGAGGATTGTAGAAAGGTTCAAGGTCGAACCAGTCTTAAGTTCTTGGAGGGCTTCGTGATCAAGTTCAAGAAACTTCAGCAAGTGAGCTGTAGTAGCGCAAAGCGCACTTTACCTGTGAAGAAGTTGAGTCGGACGAGAAGCCAGCTGTGTGACCAAGGCATCTCCAAACCGAGTCCCAAAGGATCAAGTCACCGTGTGATCAAGACTTGCATCTGGACTGATAACCACTTTGTACTCTGATCAATACTTAGTGGATTCCTCCAGGAGTTGGAGAAGAGAGGATTAGAAGAATTACCCATTCTTCGAACCTCTATAAAACTATTTGTGTCATTTAAATTTCAGCACTTCAATTCTGCATATTATTGTATATCTGCTGATAAATTTGCTATCCAATTGACTTTCAACAAAGTGCTAAAACCAATTGTTAAAACAAATCTAAACCAAATTCTAGGGTGTTAAGTCTTCCGCTGAAAACAAATCACAGTCGAGTTAAGCTTTAGACTAAGCAGCTAAGTTATTCTATCAACAGCTCAGTCGAGTCTATTGAGTGGCTAACTCTGCTGATTAACTAACTTAGCTGTCCATCAAGGACTTAGCTGTGAAGAATTAACTCTGAACTATTTTAAAAGGACTAAATCGAAAAGTTGGTAAGGTTTATTTAACCCCCCCTTCTAAACCTTACACTCACAAAATTGGGACCTACAAGTGGTATCAGAGCGGTTGGTTCATTGAACCTTCCGCACTGGTTACTGAACTAGATCTCCAATCTTTCAAAGCTTGCTTTAGCACTTGTTCTTTCAAAACTCCTTTATTTCGCAAAGTTACTATCATAGAAGCAAATTTGACACGCATCCCTATGTTCACAATTGAGGAATTTGATGATTGGAAAATTCGTATGCGCTCATCTATCAAAGATTACACGATGAAATGTGGATAGTAATAGAAGATGGGCCACTACAAATTTTAAAAGTGAACACAAACAAGGAGAGTCAGCTGCTGCGGTGAAGGAGAAGAAGATGTTGCTCCCGGACAGCTATGGTTGAAAAACCCAGAGTTGAATGGACAAATGATGATAGAAAAAGATACAACCTAGACAATGTGGCCAAGGACATCCTTTACAAGACTTTGGACAAAGCTATGTTCAACAAAGTCAAATCATGCAAGACGGCCAAAGAAATCTGGGATAAGCTAACTTTGATTTGTGAAGGCTCTAAGCAGATCAAAGAAAATAAGCTATCTGTTGCTATACAAAAAATTGAAAATTTTAAAATGCTTGCAGGAGAAACCCTGGATCAACTGGATGCTCAATTCACAGAAATTACAAATGAGTTATCTGCACTTGGAAAAGAATATACACAGAAGGAAATGTGTATGAAGATTCTAAGAAGTCTTCCAGCTGAGTGGGAAATGAAGGTCATGGCCCTGAGGCACTCCATGGACCTATCAAAAACATCCAACCATGAGCTATTCTCAGATCTCAAAGCCTACGAATTTGAGCTGAGAAGAAAAGACCAAGAAGAGACAACTGTGCCCAAAACAGCTGCTCTAATAGTTAAGGATGGGGAAAGAGCTGAAGGCAAAGAAGTCATCGATCAGGAGAAGATTGCCTTAATGGTTAAAATATTTAACAAGTTCTTCAACAAGAATTACAAGAAAGGCAAAGGTGAATCCTCCAGAAGACACTCAGCTCCGTCCAAGTCAAGGGAAGATAGGACACCTAAGAGAGCAGAGCATCAAAAGGTCGAGTACCAAAGAGCTGACAATCCGAGAATGGAAAGAGCTGACCAAAGAGTTGAGAATCTTTGCTGGAACTGCAGACAACCAGGTCACTATGCCATTGATTGCCCATATCCTGTAGTCAACAAATACAGGAATGAAGAGGAAAGAAGAGTCTTGAGGAAAGAAGACAAGAAAAAAAGAAAAAAAAGGCAATGTTGGCAAACTGCGGCTAAATCGTCTGAGGCAAGCCAAAAGACACAAAGGACTCGGAGAGTAGTGAAGCCGACTACTCAAGTGACTCAAAGAAGAAGCCTTGATATGTTTAATGGCCAAAGAACAAGACCAACCTGACCAAGAAGATGAGGTACACTCTAACTCATCTCACTCAGATACTAGTGATAGTGATTGTGACACACACACTTCATCACCCACTAATCTTTATGATTCATTAGGCAAAATAATGAAAGACTTTGAGCACATTAAATCCTCTCACACACTGCTAAATGAGGAAAACAACCTGCTCAAAAGCCAAAACTCACAAAAGCTAAGTAGTTTAGTACTACTCTAGTCACATAGCTGATGAGAATAAAGAAATAAAGGCTCAAAATGCTAAGTTAATAGCAGAGATAGCTGCTATAGAAAAGAGGGAAAATGACCTCAAAAATGTGATTGCCTCATTCACTAAGGCATCTAAATCTTTGGATGATCTTATTATGAGTCAAAGAGAATGTGGAGATAAGACAGGCTTAGGATTTAATTCCTCTATGCTAAATCAAGCTCCCAAAGTGATTTTGGAAAAAGGATCTTCAAGCAATGAAGCATCTCAAAAATCCAAAACTCCAAATGGTGCACACACATTCATTCCAAAGCACAATCACAACCAAACTGGCCTTGGTTATAAAGGAAAAGGTAAACAGCCAGTTGAGTATGCTGAAAGAACAACTGAGAAGAAATCCAGTCGAGTTCCTCAGCAAACTCCAAACAGAAAGTACTTTGTAAAGAAGAAACAGAACTACCAAAAATCCAAGAAGTTCTATAAAAGGAACACATATGATGGGAATGGTATAAACTACCCAAGCCAAGCTGATTGGTACAATGTGAAAAATCAGCAAAAATCTATAGAATACATGCCTAGATGGCAAAGGCCTAGAACTCAGCAAAGGCCATTCCAAAGGGAAAAGAGCTATCTTCAACACACATATGCACCCAAGCACTACACACAGAGGTATCACAACTACCCAAGAAAGGCAATTGCTAAAACACACATACAAGCATACAGACAAAAGAGACAGTTGTATTAACCCAAAACCCCCAAGCAATTTGCAAAAGTAAATTATGATTATGGCACAGATAGATGGCAACCCCTTAGAGTCAAATCATTTGGATATAGGTTGGTTGGATCATCTTACAGCACTAACCCCTCAGGACCCAGGCAAGAATGAGTACCTAAAAACTGATTTCCTTGATTGCAGGTTCAAGGAACAACTGAGTGCCAATGAACCTGGTACATGGATAGTGGCTGTTCCAGACACATGACAGGAAACAAGAGAAATCTATCAAAATTCAAGGAGGCTAGAGGTGAAAAGGTCATATTTGGAGGGAATGAAGCTCCAGGAGAAATAAGAGGCATTGGATCCATCAAGAAAAATGGATTAGAAATCACATATGTTGCATATGTTGAAGTACTCAACTTTAATCTGCTAAGCATCAGTCAACTCTGTGACAAGGGCTATAATGTTGGATTCAACATGGGTGTATGCCAAATCAAAGACACCGAATCCAATGAAGTAGTGTTACAAGGATGCAGACAAAAGAACATGTATGTGGTAGATTGGTCAACTGCTACACCAAGCACTTGTTTACTAGCAAAGAGCACAGCCGAATCAAGTTGGCTGTGGCACAAGAAGCTGAGTCACCTGAACTTCAAAACAATCAACAAACTCACAAGGAGCAATCTCGTAGAAGGACTCCCAGACTCAGTGTACAAGAAGGAGAGTGTATGTGATGCATGTCGATGGGAAAGCAAATCAAATCATCATTCAAAGAAAAGACACACCCATCTTCAACAAGAATATTGCACCTGCTACATATGGATCTATTTGGTCCAGTTGAACCAACTAGCATAAGTGGAAAGAAATACACCTTGGTGGTAGTAGATGATTATTCAAGATATACATGTACAATTTTCATGTGTAAGAAGAAAGAAACATTGCAGAAGCTACCATAGCTGATGAAGAGAATTCAAAATGAGAATAGTCAAACCGTCATTAAAATAAAATCAGACAGAGGAACTGAGTTTGTCAATGGAATAATAACTCAGTATTGTGTTGAAAATGGTATTGCTCATGAACTATCTCTGCAAGAACTCCACAAAGAATGGAGTTGCGAGAAAGAAGAAATGAACTCTCAAAGAAGCGACAAAGGACCTTGTTAGTCAAGGGTACGCTAAAAGATTTTGGGTCAAGCAATAAACACAAAGATGTTATACTCAAAATAGATGCATGATAAATAGACAGCTGACAAAAACTCCCTATGAGATTTGGACAGGTAGAAAGCCAAATATTGCATATTTTAGAATATTTGGATGCAAATGCTTCATCCATAATAATGGCAGAGACAATTTAAAGGCTTTTGATGCTAAAGCTGATGAAGGTATCTTCTTGGGATACTCAGCTGAAAGCAAAGCCTATAGAGTGCTCAACAAGAGGACAATGGTTACAGAAGAATCCATCCATGTAGTGTTTGATGAACCCAATGTAAATGGAGAAGATCTTGAAGAGTTAGCTGATAAGCTGTATCAGCCAACTGTGCAGAAGAGTCCCTATGTTGAAGCTGAAGCTGGAGCAATTAACCAAGACGAAGAAGAGGTAGCTGAATCTCAAAGACAACTGGACAATCTGCAGCTAAGTGACAATGAGAGAGTTGCTCAAGACAACACAGCTGCAAGAAGACTGAACCCAGCTGACTTACTCCAACCTGATGTAAGATGGCCAAGAGACCATCCACCAGACCTAATCATTGGAGATGTAAGAGAAGGTGTAAGAACCAGATCCAGAGCTCAACAAAAAGCCATGTTCACTTGTTTTATCTCTCAAATAGAACCAAAAGATGTGTCACAAGCATTGGATGACACACATTGGATTCAAGCCATGCAAGAAGAGCTGAATAAGTTTGAAAGGAACAAAGTATGGGAAATAGTTCAAAGACCAACCCATCATAATGTTATTGGCACAAAATGGGTCTTCAGAAACAAAATGAATGAAGAAGGTTCTGTGGTAAGAAACAAGGCAAGATTGGTAGCCAAAGGGTATTGCCAAGAAGAAGGAATAGATTTTGATGAAACTTTTGCTCCTGTTGCAAGATTAGAAGCAATAAGGATGTTTCTTGCCTATGTTGCACACAAGAACTTCATTGTATATCAAATGGATGTAAAAAAATGCATTCTTGAATGGATTATTGGAAGAAGAAGTATATGTTGAACAACCTCCAGGATTTGAGCAGAAGACTCTCGGAGATAAAGTGTACAAGCTCAAGAAAGCTCTATATGGATTGAAACAGGCACCAAGAGCATAGTATGACACATTATCACAATTCCTGACTGAGAATGGATTCACAAAGGGCAAAGTAGATAGAACACTCTTCAGAATTCAAGATGGGAAGAGTATACTGCTTGTTCAAATATATGTGGATGACATCATCTTTGGATCCACAAACAAAGAGCTGTGTGATAAATTCTCAAATCTCATGCAAAGCAAATTTGAAATGAGCATGATGGGAGAGCTGACATTCTTCCTAGGACTCCAAGTAAAACAACTGAAGGATGGAACCTTCATAAGTCAGACAAAGTACACCAGAGAATTAATGAAGAAATTTGGTATGGAAGAGAAGTCTTTTGTGAAAATACCAATGAATACATCAGTCAAAATGGATATGGATGCACATGGCAATCCTGTGGATCAAACAAGATACAAAGCACTCATTGTGTCACTGCTCTATCTCACAGTAAGTAGGCCAGATATCAGCTTTGCTGTAGGTGTATGGGCAAGATTTCAATATGCGCCTAAAGAAAGCCACATGACTGCAGCCAAGAGAATATTGAGATACTTAAAGGGAAGCCAAAAAGTTGGCTTATGGTATCCAAAGGAAGGTGGATTCAAGCTAATTGGTTATTCAGATTCTGACAATGCTGGATGTAGAGTTGACAGGAAAAGTACTTCAGGTACATGTCAAATGCTTGGAAATAGGTTAATTTCCTGGTTCAAAGAAGAAGCAAAACTCAATAGCCACATCCGCACCAAGGCGAGAATACATAGGCTAAGGGCAAAAATTTTGCCCAAGTCTTATGGATGAGACAACGGTGAGAGAGACTATGAAGTTGAAGAAAAGGAAATTCCAATCATGTGTGATAACACAAGTGCAATTGCAATCACTCAAAATCCTGTTTACACTCAAGAACAAAGCACATTGATGTCGATACCATTTCATAAGAGACCATGTTGAAAAGAAGGACATCACTTTGGAATACATCTCAACCGATAAGCGATTAGGCGATATATTCACAAAACCATTATGTGAATCAAGATTTGAAGAACTCAAGCATGAATTAGGGTTAATTGAGCTGAGTTGACACTCGAAGACTCAAGGAAAAGAGATGGAACATGAAAAGATGGAAAAAGAGCGGAGCTCTTGAAACAAATGGTAAGTGAATCACCAGATCGGAAAAGTCACCGCAACGAGTTGGTGACAACCGAGTCACGATGTGAATGGAGAGAAGAAAAGTTGAATCAACTAAGAAGCAAGCTGAGTCGCCTATGAGCGATGTGACAAAAACGCAGTCGTTTCTGCTAAGCGGGAATGTTTTTAAGAATGACGTCAGCATAATTATGACGTGTCCAAAAAAAACCGCATACTAAGCTTATGATTGGATATAAATACTGCCGCATTAAATGCGAGAAATTAAATGTTAATCGGCGTGCAAAATCTGAGCCGTTGATCTTGATCAAATTTCAAAAACCGTCCGCACATCCTTTCATAACCCAGACATATACCATTTCGTCCGTTTTTCTCTCACTTTACACAAACTGTTCATCTCTCTCCAAAGCAAAGAAAGAAAGTTTTCTCTCGAAACCCTACAGAGTCTCAAACCACTTTTTCAAAGTTTCATTCGGTAAAGCTTCGAGAAATGGCATCTACTCACGATTTTGTTAAGTTGGGAAAATAAATCCACACTGGCTCTACTGTGGATTTTGAAGGAATGATCAAACAAGGGCTCGACGAAACACTTGTGAAGAAAATTGCTGAGAAAATGGAGAAGTCTGGGCTGAAGTCCTCTCTCACAATGGAGTACCAAATGACCTACGTGGAGGAGGTCGCGCAGTTCTATGTGAACGCTGAAGTTCACAACGAGGGCATCAAGTCCTCTCGCTCACGGAAAGAATTCACAATCACTGCCAAAGATTTGGCAGAGCACTGTTTGCTACCGGCAGAATGAGTGCCGGAGATCTATGAGGCTGACGTAAACCTGGCTGCTGCATAGAAGGAAGTGGCCAAACTTGACTATCTTGCGAAAGTTGTCTACACCAGCTGACAAGAAGCTGCTGAAAGAAGATTACCACAAGCTGTTGGATATTATTGCCAAGTGCGTAGACATCAAATTTGGAAGCTTTAACCAGTTGTCCAAAACTAAGCTAATCGTGATGGCTGCGATCATGGAGAGAGAAGAAGGTAAATCAATGAGTTTGTATACAAAGCAGACTGCGAATATTGGGAATAAGTCATTCAAAGAGATGGATCTTTCGGAGGATCCTTGGGGTATAGCCTGGTGATTGGCCGGTTGATGGAGGTGAAAGGCGCTTCTCTCTGGACATGGAAAAGCGTTACATGTTAACAAAAAGATGTTCCGATCAAATCTCTCTGGAGCACAGAAGAAAGCTTATGCCAAGAGAGCGGACACAAGTGAGGGGGAATCAGCTGACCCTGAAGAAACAGATGTCTCATCCCCTCTCAAGAAGAAGGTTGCCCCTGCAGCTGCAAAGAATACTGCTGCCCCTGCAGGGAAGAAAAAGAAAACCGCACCTGCCCCTGCAGCTGAGTCACATGCCCTTGCAGCCGCAACGGAGAAGGAACCTCAAATACCTTCTCTGGTTATCAAGAAAAAGACGACTAACAAGCCTAGAAAGGCAGCTCCTCAGAAAAAGAAAGAAGCACCGGCCCCCGCCGCCTAGGACTCGGAGGAAACTGCATCCGAACCGGAAATTCCTCTGGTAAGGACCAAAAGGAGAAGACTCTTCAAGCGATCAGAGCTTGAGAAAATAGCTGAGTCTACCACTCACCGAGCAGATCACAAACAACTCGAGAAAGAGAGTCTCCAGAGATTATTGATGCAATCGCCAAGTCTGCTGAAGCCGATCAGCGAGGCAAAGTCGAAGACCCAGTGTGGGACAGGGCGGTGAGAAAAAGAAGCGACTAAGACAAATTGAATCCCCTGGCGATGAGGACTATATCTCCACTGTCCCGATCGATGCTGAAGGAGTTGAGCAGCAGAGTATGTTGCCTTCTATTCCTGAAAAGGAAGGGCAACAGAGAGATGATGATGATGTGATGATCCTATCCCCACCATATCCAGACATCCAAAATCGTCTGCGAGAATGGAGGAAGTGGAAGCTGAGTCGATCAAGAGAATAGTTCCAAAGACCGGAGTTTATTGAAGAAGAATAAGAACTGTTAAATTTCCTCGGTTTGACCACAGTGGTCTAAGCACTGGATGAAGAAAATTGCACATATATCTTGCGGATCTTCAAAGACAAGGAAAATGAGAGATCGGCAGTGGAAGGAAGTTCAAGCTCGTGAGAAAGCTAGTATATGTCCTCTAACTCGAAACCACCGATCATACTCATCCACACCTTGATATCTTTGTCGAGAGCGATGAAGATCTGGACCTGCTGCTGCCATCAAGAATTGGAGATGCAAGCCATGCGGGAATCCAGGATCCTACATGAGCAACAGCTAATGGAAGGCCCTGGGGAATCTTCCAAATCACAGCTCGAGATTGACCCTATGGGAGTGGTGCGGGATTGCAAACCGTTGTTCTTTGCTACCACTTCCCCGCTCACTCGATGAAGGCATTAAGGAACTGGCGATGAAACCGGGAACTTGGGGACCCAAGTCGAGCCAACCCCTCATCAAAGGTGTTTTACCACCCGCCCCAACGGCCGACAACTCACGAGAAATAGCCAGAGTCCGCGAAGAGTGACCCCATTCCAAGTCACTCACCGTGCGCCGGTTGAGGGGAAACTCTCTCCACCGCGGCTAGGTCGGAGAATGTTGCAGTGACTCCACAATGAATCTCGGAGGCGAAGTGGACACGGAAAAACAAATGATACACAAAGAAGTCATCCTTGACGAGGCTCATAAGTTGAGATCTGTCTCACCAAGTGCCAACCGCTCTCGAAGGCCAATGAAGGCTGTTGAAACAAAGAGAGGCACAGATGGATCTCGCCGTGAGTTAACACTGGCAATGAAAGTGCAATCCATGGAGTTGAGACTCCGGTGGATGCCACCCCGAAAGACCCTAAGACAATGTTGAGTCCGCGAAGGGATTGTCCAAGGCCTCGCTTGCGATTGAGATTGCGGGAGGTAGTGAAAGCCAACGGAGGTTGAAACTTCCCGAGGTAAAGAGACGAACCGTAACATCCCTTCTACTATCATTGATGCATCCGAGAAGGAGATAAGTGCTCTTCACGATTCCCAAAACAATCCCGATGTAACATTTCTCGGATCTAAAGGTGAAGACAAAGCCGAGTCATCCCCACCGCAAATCCAAAAGACTCACCGAGGATGTTCTCCCAAGCACGAGTAAGTCCGACCTTAAGGCTACTCGCCAAACTTTTAATTTCGATGATGAGCCACCTCTCCAAATCTCATCATCCTCCGATGACACCACCGATACGGCCGAGACCGGACAACTCAATAGGAAACACCAAATGAGACCGACGAAGTCGCTGAGACAATGAGGCTCGGCCACTGGGTCCATACCACAACAGACCCAAATTGAAACATAGTTAATCACAAGAGCTTCCAAAGTCTGCAGAGAGATCGACACAACCAGGCACATCACGGCCTCGAAATTACCGTTGAATGCATTCCCTATGTCCGTGATGATGCTTTTCGAAACAACGTTCCCTTCTTACTAGAGTCTGCCGCACTTGATGACGAATCGAACGAGATCAACAACGTTTCCATAGACCAGATCCAGATTCTTCCCACGATACCATCATTCCAAAGATTTCGACTTGGACAAATTGGCGCCGGTGAGACAGAGGTGACAAATTGAGGTTAGAGAAGTCTTCAAGGCGATCTTTGCAGAAATAGAGAAGATGGAAAGGCACCAGGCCTCCCTGGATATGAGGTTGGATAACAAAGATACCAATCTTACCGCCGATCTGCGTGGGATAGTAGTCAGGATCCGGGAATGGTGGCAACAGCAGCAAACAATGCGTGTGGAACAAGTTCGATACTTCAAAGCATTGTACAATAAGATCTTGTCTGATCCGAGCGCCGATAACGCTGATATGAAGAAAAGAATGCAAGAAAACATTGATAGAATGCATGAATCTCATACCACAGAGATGGAACTGATGCGTGAATTTCATCGAAAATAACTTCTACGAGTGGAAGAAAACATGAATACCAAATTCAGCCTTCTGATGGCTGAAATGAAGTTGGTGACAATCGAATCGAAAGCCACCCGCTCAGAATTTTGAGCAGAATACTCCGCAGCAGAGTCCAAGCAGAACTCAGCTATCAGCCGTCTAGATTTCATGCTTGTTGGCATGTTTCCAGGGGTTCCTCTCTCCTTTGATGATGCCAAAAAGGGGGAACAGGAATACCTAAAGACGTTGAAAGGATCTGCAGCCGAGAAGAAGGACGCAGTTGTAAAGGCAAAGACAGCTAAAGAACAGAAAAGAGAAAAGAAGGGAAAAAATGTTGAGGGGGAAGGTTTGAAAGACATGACCTTAATGGTTGCTAGAACCCCTCAACAAGGACCTGTCACAGCTGACATAATCTGCAAACTTCCAGTGACTCTGCCGCTCCAACACTCTGTTGTGCCCATGTCCGAGAAGAGGAAAATAGTAGAAGCAGAGATGGCGGAGATTGAAAAAAAAGAATGCACGTACAATGGACATACTTTGAAACAATATGGAGGCATTCCTAAATGGAAAGAGACATCGATGCCATTTCGTACGCGTCGGAACCGAGCCGAGATCCGTTGATAAATTCAAGACGCTCGCATCCGAGGGATACTTCGAGAACATGACCATGGCCCAAGCCTGAGACTTGTATTGGGAAAAAGGCCTCAAGCTATGCGAAGAAGGCGACAGCGACGACTCGGCGATCACTCTGATCACTCTGCTGTCACTCGGCTAGGAAGAAGAAGGCCCCAAAGACAATACACGCCCGGAGGAAAGAGGAAGAAGTAGTGGAGGAAGAGGGTTCAGACCTAGACCTCTACCAAAAAATATAGAATACATAGATCCAGGGAAGAAAGGAGGGATCTATTGGGCTAGATTTGATGAAGTAGCTAACTTGCAAGTGGCCAAGAACAATGCTGAGTATGTAAAGAGAATCGAGGAAGAGAATAAAAGACAAACTCAGTTGTGGGAAGAAAGACAAGAAAGAAAAAGAAGAGATGAAGCTGCCAGAAAAGCATATGAGAAAAAGAAAGCAGCTGAAGAAGAGAAGAAGAGAAAAAGGTTAGAAGAAGACAGAGCTGATGAGGAGGCAGCGAAGAAGATAAAGTGTTGATATCTACCCCTTCATGTAATTTACTATTATAAATACATAGGTATGTAAGTCTTCTGTACATTGAATAAGAAATCTGTAATTTCTCTTTTTTTAGACATAGATGTTCGCTCTGATACACTTTGTAAATAGCTGTGTAAAGGACAAGAATGTTATGATCAATAAAAAGATCGATTCTACGCATACATTCTCTGTTACTACACTACCTGTTTGTATCTTTGTTATTTAATTTCTGCATGTATATTTTAAGTTTTGGCATCATCAAAAGGAGGGAAATTGTTGGGAAATTTATTTTTAGATTTTGATGAATGCCATGTAAAACTTAGACTAGAAAGTTGGCACCCCATTTTCTTTGTAATTGGCATTGTAATAGATAGGGCTGTTCGAGCTGAGTTAAGTCAACTATGCCTAAACATGCAAGAAGTTAACTGAAGACTAGAATGAAGACTCCGCTATAATACAACTGAGTATGGCAAGGAAGAGAAGACAGGAACTCGACTGGAGAAGTATCAGCTGAGATGCAGCTGTGAAAAGTGTCAGTCAAATCAACCCAAGATAGCCAAGTCTCAAGTTGAAGTGACGGATGAGTCATCCAATGATTGGAAGGCGACTCAAAGTCATCAGGGAAGTTAAGGAACAGCGTCAAGCCAAGACAATCGAAAGGATCCGTTGCACAAAAGTCAAGAAAGTTACTTAAACAAGTAATACTTCCATACTTGCCTTTCTTAAAGTGCTCGATCAGAAGCGTGCAAAAGGAATAAACCAATGGGAAGACTTTTTTGTGTGTCGAACTCCGAAAAGCTGAAGGTTCATTCAATACGAGGAAATATCAATTTCAAGGATCGCAACAAGACAAGCCAACGACCACAAGTCTTTTGAAAATGCTTAGCCTATCTCTTCAACTGGCATTTTCAAAAGAACACTATAAAAGGCGAGGAATCAATTTGAGAAGGAGTTACACAGTTACCTTGACTATCAGTACTACAAACATTCAAGCTATCAATTGAGTTGTAACCTACAAAATATTCTCAAATCATTCAAGTTAATCCTCAGACCAAAACTTCGAAGGAAATCAATCCAACACTTACCTATGAAGGAAAGACGACTTCAATCAGTTGAAGAGGAAATATTTGAAGAATCAAAGGGGTCAATATTCCACAAAGGATTGTAGAAAGGTTCAAGGTCGAACCGATCTTAAGTTCTTGGAGGGCTTCGTGATCAAGTCCAAGAAACTTGAGCAAGTGAGTCAGTAGTGTGCGCATTTGCCATGTGAAGAAGATGAGTCGGACGAGAAGCCACCGTGTGACCAAGGCATCTCCAAACTGAGTCCCAAAGGATCAAGTCACCAGTGTGATCAAGACTTGCATCTGGACTGATAACCCACTTTGTACTCGATCAATACTTAGTGGATTCCTCCAAGAGTTGGAGAAGAGAGGATTAGAAGAATTACCCCATCTTCGAACCTCTATAAAATTAATTATGTCATTTAAATTTCAGCACTTCAATTCTGCATATTATTTTATATCTGCTGATAAATTTGCTATCCAATTGACTTTCAACAAAGTGCTAAAACCAAGTGTTAAAACAAACCTAAACCAAATTCTAGGGTGTTAAGTCTTCCATTAAAAACAAATCACAAATGAAAGCTTTAGACTAAGCAATGAGTTATTCTATCAATAGCTCGATCGAGTCTGTTGAGTGGCTAACTCTGCTAATTAACTAACTTAGCTGTCCATCAAGGACTTAGCTGTGAAGAATTAACTCTGAACTATTTTAAAAGGACTAAATCGAAAAGTTGGTAAGGTTTATTCAATCCCCCTTCTAAACCTTACACTCACACCCCTTGGGACCTACACCTTCTGTGCACTCAAGTGACTCGAGCTCCATAGCCCCGGTGGCGGCCCCAGCTGCCCAGGTTGAGAGGTCCGAGCCACCATCTAATGGACGGCCTGTTGCTCATCCTGGCGAGATAACCGCTACTAATCCCTCCCCGCTTCTTGCTATTGAGGGGGGAGCCCCTTCCGATCCCAAGGACAAGGGGAAAAACAAGCATAAGAAGAGCAAGAGCTGGAGTCACAGTGGCAGTAAAAGCAAGAGCAAGGGCTCTGGTGGCAGTAAACAGAAGAAGAAGAAAGCCCGTGTTGAGAAAGAGCAACCTACCAAGGAGGAGATCTCATTGGCTTTGAGCCAAATTGTCGATCGCCAGAAGCAGCTAATTGCAGCTCGTGAGCAATTTTGGGCCGAGACTTCTCGAGTTCCAAAGAAGTTCTCTGGGACCTGCATCATCCCTCGTTGGAATATATCGCCCGAGAGCTCAATCATGAAGACCCGGGCAGGCGAGGATTCCCTGGAACTCTATCAAGTCGTCATTTTGCCTATGGATCAAGTCACCCTAGGATCCATGCCAGACACTAAGTTAGAGGAGATCGCCGCTCATGATCTCATGTGGGTAATTCGATACCTCTTTACTCATTTTTTTATGTGCTTACAATGCGCTTTACTCGTGCCATTTATCTCTTGTTGCAGGCTGCCAACGTGGCTCACAACTTGACGCTCCGCAGTCATCATTGGCGGGTTCGTTGCCTGGAGGCCGAAGCCCAGGTGAAGTGTCTTGAGCAGGAGAAAGAAGCTATCTCAGCCAAGACCATGGTCGGGTATGAGTCCCATATTGAGCTAATGAGAACTAAGTTGCTTGAGCTCGATACCCGCGCGAAGAATTCCGAGGAATCGCTACGCGCTGCTAATAATGAGGTCGTCCGTTTGACCCATGAGGGCTAAGAAAGCTTCAGCGCATGGCAAGAAGCTGGGAAGTGAGAGGCTCTCAATTCACCAGAGTTCATGGGACGCCTTCAGGAAGCTCGCCTAAAGGGGGCAAAAGACTTCAAGGATTCTCCTATCTTTACCAGGCTCGTTGTTGAGAAGGCGGCTGAGTTCGAAGTTATGGGCTTCTACAAGTGCCAATCCCATCTCCAAAAGTTTGGGGGTTTTAAGCCTGACTTTGATCCAAGCAAGTTGGACCTAGAGCTGGATGGGAGTGGGGAGAGGGCCTCTCTTGATGAGAGGAGGAGAACTTTGAAGGCCAAGAGTTTGGGTTCTTGCTCCAGGATCTGAATCCCATTCCTGAGGTAACCTTAGGTGCTGATGCGCATGCGACTGTGGTTGAAGAGGTGGATGATATACTTGATGTCTCAACCCTATTAGGTCATCCTTCGTAGGATTTCATTTTCTAGGACTTTATTACTATCTTTTGAGCTCATTTTGTAAGGGGTATAAGCCTCAACTTTTGCTAACATTATGCTTTACCCTAATACCTTGTACATTGGAAACTCTTATTACCTTTTGCTTATTTATGAACTCTTGCACTTTAGAGTTATGTTTATTTTCACAGCTTCTTTTACTTTTCTCTTTATTTCCTTAATGTGTTAACGAGCAACTGGGGTCTGTAATGACCTTTAGAGCCACTCGGGGTCCTCCCCGTGTTCTGGGTCTTTAATGACCTTTAGAGCCACTTGGGATCCTCCCCGTGTTCTGGGTCTCATGGGCTCTCGAGGTCCCATCCCCTAGGAGTGTTGGGGACCTCTGGGATCGAGTTGCTCCGAGGTCTTTGGGATCCTAAGTTCATTAGAGATTCAGACACCGCCATCAAGGTCTTGAGAACCTTCATGGTTGGGTTCGTTGGGGTCTTTAAGACCTCATTTTCACGATCTCTCGTGAGTTGGGGGATCCGCTGGGGTCTTTAAGACCTCATTTTTACCATCAAGTTATCGAGATCTTGAGATCTCACCTGTGGGTTGGGGGATCAATTGGGATCCCTCTTTTTCTATTTCTACACAAGTTACTGAGATCTTGAGATCTCACTTGCGAGTTGGGGGATCAATTGGAATCCCTCTTTTTCTATTTCTACACAAGTTACTGAGATCTTGAGATGTCACTTGCGAGTTGGGGGATCAATTGGGATCCCTCTTTTTCTATTTTTGCACAAGTTATTGAGATCTTGAGATCTCACTTGCGGGTTGGGGGTCACTTGGGATCCCTCTTTTTTTTTACACAAACACAACATTGATTATTATGTACACCATTTCGATTTCCAATCAGGGGGAGCCATTATTCTGGTCTTCGCAATGTTTAACAAAATATGGGTCAAGGGGTATCAACTTGTGCGTACGCGCCCCTTACCCTCTTTAACAAAAGATGCCCATAATGAGCTATATGGGTTTAGGTCTTATACTTTGTGACCTCTATAACTTTTAACAAAACATGGGGTTATAAAGTTCCCCTAATTTTAGCAAAATAGTAAGACAAAAATTGACAAAGGGTGAGTTATCCCTTCTAAGCATAGAACCTTCGGAGATTTTGGGCGTTTGCAGGTCTTCCAAGCGGTAAGCTCCCTTGCCAGAGACGCGAACTACTTTGCACGGGCCTTCCCAATTGGGATCTAACTTTCCCACGTGCTTGGATACTTCGAACTTTTTCAGGACGAGATCTCCAACCTAGAAATTGTTAGATAAATGTTTTTATCATGATTTTGATGATTTTGTTCGATTTTGTTCAAACAAGTTTTTAAACCAAAACAATGTCCCTAAATGTTGTCTAAATACTTCCGATCGTCTTAAAATGTTTTTACTATTTTTCGAGTATTTTTGGAGTTTATTTTCGATAAAAATTGGACAACACATTTGTTTCAGCTCGACCGGTCGCCCTATAGGCAACCCGCACTGAGTTGAGTTTTGAAACAGAAAATGGGACGTAAGAAAAAAAAATGGGAGGGCGACCACTCGACCGGGCGACAAGACTGAGAGCAAATTTCTTGGTTCGACTTCTCTTTCGTAATTTCTTCAACTCCAACCGGTCACACTAAGGGGCGGCCTTGTCGCACCCTCCGACCGGTCCCCAGTGTAAAAATTCGCAGAATTTATTTTCAATCTTATCTCTCTTGCGACCGGTCGAACCCCATGTTTATCAAAGAACTATCCAGCGCGCTTTGCATGCTGACTTTTCCCTATTTTGTGGGATTGATTTCTAACAGCTATATTGATCATTTTAAATGGTTTCTTTTGCAAAGAAATCACTCCCCAAGGAGGAGCCAATGTCCGGAAATGAAAGCCAAGTCCTCTCCTATAAATAGAGGCTTTATTCAAGCAACAAGATACAACACTCTATACAAGCAAACAAAGAATCAAGCATACAATTTCATATATCTTGTTGTATTAGCCTAAGCACTTTCACTTGCACAAATTTGAGGTCTAGGCTTTCAATTCTTGATTACATTTGTACTCATATTGTTTCAATCATTATTGAGTTGTAATCTTGATTTTGGTCATCATTCAACACAAGACATCCTTGTGAATATTCTTGTGGTAAGAATACACTTGGGTGATCTAGGTGATAGGTGTTTGAGGGTTGTGGTAATCCTCAAGGTGTTGTAAGAGGGTTGTGGTAATCCTCAAGGTGGTGAAAGAGGGTTGTGGTAATCCTCAAGGTGTTGTATTAATTTTTGGTAAATTAATAAAATCCTTTTTTCTTTTTGAAATCCATCCCGGACATAGTGGGGTGGTAGTAGATTAGGCCCTAGGTGGGTTGAACTACTATAAATCGACGTGTGCTATTTACTTTCCGCACTTTGCATTTCATCTTTGCTTGAGTCTTTCGAAAAAGAGGGCAAAATCTAAAAAACCGGGATAATCTATTCACCCCCCCTCTAGATTATTGTAGCCACTTGGACTTACAAGTGGTATCAAAGCCAAACTATTTGGCTAGCTCGTTCCGAGTAAAGAGGAAAGATCCATGGCTACAAATGATGCTCATCTCACCACCGCCGCCTCCACCAACAAGCCACCGCTATTCGACACCAACAACTACGCATTTTGGAAAGACCGTATGGAGTGCTTCCTACAAGGGTGCGGGTTCGACATTTGGAATGTGGTTATTGAAGGAGTTGATCAACCAACAAAGAAATCGGAGGATGGCACCTTGGCTCCTAAACCTTTCAAAGAGTTTGATGAAAACGACAAAAAGGCTTGCTCTCTAAATGGTAAGGCCTTAAATATTTTGCATTGTTCTCTTACTGCCACCGAGTACAATCGCATAAGAGGCATAAGGTCGGCACATGAGGTTTGGGAAAAATTGGAGACAATCTATGAAGGGACTAAGAAAGTCAAGCAAGCAAGAAAGACCATACTTGTTAAAGACTTTGAAAAATTTAACATGTATGATGGCGAAAGCATCTCCAAGATGGTGGAAAGGCTTGACAATATTGTCAATCCTCTTGTGGCCCTCGGTAAAGTCATTTCCGAAGAAGATAAAGTGACCAAGGTATTGAATGCTCTTCCCGGCTCATGGTCCGAAAAAGTAACGGCAATCACGGAGGCACAAAATCTTGAGACACTCAAGTTTGACGAGCTTATTGGAAATCTACTCATATATGAAGTCTATCTCAAGGAGAGGAAAAATTCCAAACCATCCATAAATCAATCGGGTATGCAAATTATTCCTAAAGGTCTTGCTTCTTCTTCTAATAATGCATACTATGATAATGATGATGATGATGAGGAGACGGCCGCACTTGTTTGAAAGTTTGCAAAATTTGTGAACAAAAATAAAGCAAGAAAACCAAGAGATAATGCTTGCTTCAAATGCGGAAAACCCGGGCACTTCATTGCCGATTGCCCAAAGCTCGATGAAGAGGAGCAAAAGAAAAGGACGCCTTTCACGAAAAAGAAGGCTCTAAATGCGGAGGTCAAAACGTGGGATGAACTACTCGAAACAACCGATGAGGAAGGAGAAACCGAACATGGTCTCATGGCCATAGACGATGAAAATAATGAGGTACGCTCTAATTTCTCTACTTCCTCCATAGTTGATGACTTGCAATGTGATTTTGACGAATTGCAAATTGAGTTTCAAAATTTAATTGTTAAATATAAGAATTTGAAAAATGAGCATAAGGAGTTTAAGGTTGAAAAAGAAAAATTATTTACATCTTATGAATCTTTAGACAAAGCTCATACTCTTACTCTTACTAGAGTTCACTCTCTTGAAACCGAAAAGGAATTGCTCACAAAAGATATTGAATGTTTGAAAAATGATATGCATCGTTTCAACATAAGCACGGATAAAGTCACAAAAATTTTAAATGCACAAAGAGGTGAGCATTCCAAATTGGGACTTGGTTATAAGCCATTTCAAAGTGTTTTTAAGAAAAACAACCAAGGTCCAACTTTTGTACGTGCTAGTAATTCTAATACTCCTACATGTTTTTATTGTGGCAAAGTTGGACATTATGCTAATAATTGCAAATTGAGAAATAGCTCTAGACATGTTTGGAGACCCAAAGGTCTCAAGACTAACCCCCATGGACCCCAAAATTATAGGGTACCTTGTTAGGAAATTTATTGTTTAGATTTTGATGAATGCCATGCAAAACTTAGAATAGGAAGTTGGCACCCCAATTTTGTTGTAAACTCGCATTGTAATAAATAGGGCTGGTCAAGTTGAGTTAAGTCGGCTATGCCCAAACATGCAAGAAGACAACTGGAAACTAGAAGGAAGACTCATTGCAAGACAAATGAGTATGGCAAAGAAGAGTAGACGGGAACTCTATCAAGGAGGAGATGAGATGCGGTGAGTGGAGTATCGATCAAGTCAACTCAAGAAAAGCCAAGTCTCAAGTTGAAGTGACAAGAGTCATCCATGATTGGAAGCTGACTCTAAGTCACCTGGGGAAAGCAAGGAAATGCAACAAGTCGAGATAATCAAAAAGATCTCATTGCCACGAAAATCAAGAGAATTACCTAAACAAGTAATATCTCCATACTACCTTTCTCGAAGTGCTCGGTCCTGCGTGCAAAAGGAATAAACCAATGGGAAGCACTACACCGTGTCGAACTCGAAAAGGTGAAGAACAATTCATACGAGGAAATGGCAATTCCAAGGATCGCAACAAGACAAGCCAACGATCGCAAATGACTTTCAAAAATAAGCCTATCTCTTCAACGGGCGATTTTTGAAAGATCACTATAAAAGGCGAGAAATGACTCGAGAGCGAGAAGACCGAACCAAAAATGTTCAAGCAATTATTAGAACTATAATATTCTCAAGTTATTAAACGCTCAATCCTCAAGCCTACACTACGAAGAACATCAATCCAACACTCACCGTGAAGGAAAGATAACTTCAATCGCTTGAAGAGGAAATTACTTGAAAATCAAGGGGTCTACATTCCTCGAAGGATTGTAGGAAGGTTCAAGGTCGAACCAAGTCTTGAGCTTTTGGAGGGCTTCGTGATCAAATCCAAAGAGCTTGAGCAAGTGGGTCAGTAGTAGCAAGCGCAAAATGCCTGTGAAGAAGGCGAGTCATACGAGGAGCCACCGAGTGATCAAGGCGTCTCCATCGAGTCCCAAAGGATCAAGTCACCGTGTGATCAAGACTTGTATCCGGATCATTACCACTTTGTATACTCGATCAATACCTAGTGGATTCCTCCAGGAGTTGGAGAAGAGAGGAGTAGAAGAATTACCCCATCTTCGAACCTCTATAAAAATCTTATTGTGTCATTTACATTTCAAAGACTTTAATTCTTGCATCATATTTGTTTATTTCTCTTGACATATTTGCTATCCATTAGATAATCTCTAAGTACTAAATCAAGCTCTAAATCTCTACTTAACCAAACTTAAGGGTGTTAAGTCTTCCTCCAGCTGAAAACAAACCACGTTGAGTTAATTTAGACTTAATACCGAGTTATTCCATCAATGACTCATTGAGTCCGTTGAGAGACTAACTCTCTGATTAACTAAATTGGTCATCCACCAAGACACAATCGTAGTAGATCAACTCAATTTTTAAAAGGACTAAATCAAAAATTTGGTAAAGTTTATTCAACCCCCTTCTAAACCTTACACTTACACCCCCTGGGACCTACAAGTGGTATCGTAGCGGTTGGTTCATTGAGCCTTCCGCACTGGTTATTCTTGAACTAGATCTCCAAACTTTTCAAAGTCTTCTTTAGTACTTAAACTTTCAAAACTCTTTTTATCATTAAAATTTATTATCATGGAAGCAAATTTGACACGCATCCCTATGTTCACAATTGAAGAATTTGATGATTGGAAAATTCGTATCTTGGCTCATCTATCAAAGATTACATGATGAGATGTGGATAGTGATAGAGGATGGGCCACCGCAAATCTTAAAGGTGACACAATCGTAAGAAGAGTTGCAAAATTGAAGGTGAAGAGGATGTTGTCCCTAGACCAGCTATGGTTGAAAAACCAAGAACCGAATGGACAAATGATGATAGAAAAAGATACAACCTGGACAATGTAGCCAAGACATCCTTTACAAAACATTGACAAAGCCATGTTCAATAAAGTCAAATCATGCAAAACGGCTAAAGAAATCTAGACAAGCTAACATTGATTTGTGAAGGCTCGTGAGCAAATCAAAGAAAACAAATTATCAAAACTATACTGAAATTTGAGAACTTCAAAATGATCTCGGAGAAAACCTGGATCAACCGGATGCTCGGTTCACGTAAAATCACCAACGAGCTATCTCGCACTTGGAAAGGAATATACACGAGAAGAAATGTGTATGAAGATCCTAAAAAGTCTTCCAAGTGAATGGGAAATGAAAGTCATGGCACTAAGACATTCCATGGACCTATCGAAGACATCCAACCATGAACTATTCTCGGACCTCAAAGCCTACGAGTTTGAGCCGAGAAGAAAAGACCAGGAAGAGACAAATTGTACCCAAAACAAATGCTCTAATTGTTAAAGATGGGAAGAGAGCCGAGGTCAAAGAAGTCATCGATCCGTAAGAAATAGCCCCGATGGTTAAAGGTTCAACAAGTTCTTCAATAAGAACTACAAGAGAGGCAAGGGCGAATCTTCCGTAAGACACTCACTCACCTCCAAGTCAAGGGAAGATACGCCAACCAAGAGAACAGATCATTAAAAAGTCAATATCAAAGGACTCGACAATCCAAGAATGGAAAGAGTCGATCAAAAGGTTGAATATCTATCTTTGAACAGACAACCAGGTCACTACGCCATTGATTGCCCATATCCTCGTAGTCAACAAATACAAGAATGAAGAAGAAAGAAAAGTCTTCGAGAAAGAAGACAAGAAAAGAAAAAGGCAATGTTGGTCAGCAGAGATCACGAAACAAACAAGTCAAGAGAGACAATTGATTCAGAGAGCAAGTGAAGCCGACTACTCAAGTGACTCAAGAAGAAGCCTTGATCCTGCTTGATGGCCAAGGAACAAGATCAACCCGACCAAGAAGATGAGGTACACTCTAACTCATCAAACTCGATTCTAGTGATAGTGATCAGTGACACACACCTCATCACCCACTGATCTTTATGATTCATTAGGCAAAATGATGAAAGATTTTGAACACATTAAATCCTCACACACACTATTAAATGAGGAAAACAAATTTACTCAAGAGCCAAAACTCAAAGCCGACTAAGGAGCCGAGTACTCTAAGTCAAATAGCCGATGAGAATGAAAGTTTAAAGGCTGAAAATGCTAAGTTAATAGCGAGAAATAGTTGCCATAGAAAAGAGGAGAATGACCTCAAAAATGTTATTGCCTCATTCACTAAGGCATCTAAATCATTAGATGATCTTATTGTGAGTCAAAGAGAATGTGGAGACAAGACAAAGCTTAGGATTTAATTCCTCTCGTGCTATGTCATACCTCAAAAGTAATTTTGGAAAAAGGATCTTCAAGCAATGAAGAGTCTAAAAATCCAAAACTCTAAATGGTACACACACATTCACTTCAAAGCACAATTACAAGCAAACTGGCCTTGGTTATAAAGGAAAAGGAAAACAAATGCTTGAATGCTAAAAAGGACAACTGAGAAAAGATTCAATGAGTTCTCAAAGAAACTCCAAACAAAAAAACTCAGAAAGAAGAAACAGAGCTACCAAAACCCTAAAAATCTATAAAAGAAATACATATGATGGGAATGGTAGAAAATATCCAAACCAAGCCGATTGGAATGATGTGAACTATCAAAGATAGACTTATGGAATATAAGCCCAAATGGCAAAGGCCTAGAACTCAAAGAAAGCCCATTCCAAAAGTATAAGAACTTTCATCAAAGACACATATGCACCTAGGCACTACACTCGAGACACCACAATTACCCAAAGAAGAGCGATTGCTAAAACATATACACAGCATACGACAAAAGAGACAGGATGTATGAACCTAAAATCCCCAAGCAATTTGCCAAGATTAATTATGATTATGGCAATCGATAGATGGCCACCCCTTAGAGTCAAATCATTTGGCTATAAGTTGGTTGGATCATCTTACAATTCTAACCCCTCAGACCTGGAAAGTATGGGTACCTAAAACTTAATTTCCTTGATTGCAGGTTCAAGGAACAGCTGAGTGCCAAGGAACCTGGTATATGGATAGTGGTTGTTCCAGACATATGACAGGAAACAAGAAAAATCTGTCAAAATTCAAGGAAGTAAAAGGAGCAAAAGTCATATTTGGAGGAAATGAAGCTCCAGGTGAAATAAGAGGCATTGGATCCATCAAGAGGAACGGATTAGAAATCACAGATGTTGCATATGTCGAAGGACTCAACTTCAACTTACTAAGCATCAGCCAACTCTGTGACAAGGGTTATAATGTTGGATTTAACATGGGTATATGCCAAATCAAGGATATTGAATCGAATGAAGTTGTGTTGCAAGGATGCGACAAAAGAACATGTATGTAGTAGATTGGTCAACCGCTACACACAAAGACTGCCTATTAGCAAAGAGCACAAATTAATCAAGTTGGTTGTGGCACAAAAAGCCGAGTCACCCGAATTTCAAAACGATTAACAAGCTTGCCGAAGTAGTCTTGTGGAAGGACTTCCGCAGACTCAAGATAAAAGAAGGAGAGTATATGTGACGCATGTCGAAGGAAAACAAATCAAATCTTCATTCAAAGAAAAGACATGTCCATCTTCAACAAGAATATTGCATCCTGCTACATATGGATCTATTTGGCCCAAAGGAACCAAACAAAGATAAGTGGAAAGAAATACACCTTGGTGGTAGCAAGAATAATAACTCAGACAGAAAGGAACCGAGTTTGTCAATGGAATAATAATCAGATCGAGGAGGAACGAGTTTGTCAATGGAATAATAACTCGATTGTATTGAAAATGGTATTGGTCATGAACTATATGCGGAAGAACTCCACAAAGTAATGGAGTTGCGAGAAAGAAGAAAAATTAACTCTCAAAGAAGCGGCAAGGACCATGTTAGTTGAAGCAGGGTTACCAAAAATATTTTGGGTCAAGCAATCAACACAACTTGCTACACTCAAAACAGATGTATGTATGATAAACAGACAAACCGACAAAGACTCCTATGAGATTTGGACGAAGGAAACCAAATGTTGCATATTTTAGAATATTTGGATGTAAATGCTTCATCCACAACAATAGCAAAGACAATCTAAAGGCCTTCGATGCTAAAGTCGATGAAGGTATTTTCTTGGGATACTCAAATTAAAGCAAAGCCTCAGAGTACTCAACAAAAGGACTATGGTTGCAGAGGAATCCATTCATGTGGTATTCGATGAGCCAAATGTAAATGGAGAAGATATTGAAGAATCACCGACAAAATTTGAATCATCGAAACATACTGAAAAAATCCCTCTGTCAAGCTGGAATTGTAAACTCGTAAGAAGATGAGATAGCCGAATCTCAAAAACACTGGAAAATTTGCAGCTAAGTGACTACGAGAGAGCCGATCAAAGCAACACAAATGCTAGACGATCAACCCACCTAACTTACTTCAACCGATGTAAGATGGCCGAAAGACCATCCACCGAACTTGTCATTGGAGATATAAGAGAAGGTGTCAAAACAAGATCCGAACTCAACAAGAAGCTATGTTCACATGCTTCATCTCGCAAATAGAGCCCAAAGATGTGTTACAAGCATTGATGACACACATTGATTCAAGCTATGCAAGAAGAGTCAATCAGTTTGAAAGAAATAAAGTATGGGAATTAGTTCAAAGACCCACACATCAAAATGTTATTGGTACTAAATGGGTGTTCGAAACAAGATGAACGAGGAAGGTTCTCGTGGTAAGAGACAAAGCAAGACTAGTAGCTAAAGGATATTGCCAAGAAGAAGGAATAGATTTTGATGAAACATTTGCTCCTCGTAGCAAGATTGGAAGCTATAAGGATGTTTCTTGCCTATGCAGACTCACAAGAATTTCATTGTATATCGATGGATGTAAAAAGTGCATTCCTAAATGGTTTATTGGAAGAAGAAGTGTATGTTGAACAACCTCCAGATTTGAGCAGTAAGACTCTTGGAGATAAGGTATACAAACTCAAGAAAGCCTTGTATGGATTGAAACAGCACCCGCAGCCTGGTATGATACCTTGTCACAATTCCTAACCGAGAATGGATTCATAAAAGGAAAAGTAGATAGAACACTTTTCGAATTCAAGACAAAAAGAGTATATCGCTTGTTCAAATATATGTCGATGACATCATTTTTGGATCCACAAACAAAGAGTCAGTGTGAAAAATTTTCAAACCTCATGCAAAGTAAATTTGAAATGAGCATGATGGGAGAGCTAACATTCTTCCTTGACTCCAAGTGAAACAAATCAAGGATGGAACGTTCATAAGTCAAACAAAATACACCGTAGATTTAATGAAGAAATTTGGTATGGAGGAGAAGTCTTCTAAAAATACCAATGAATACATCAAAAATGGACATGGATGCATGGCAAGCCTCAGATCAAACAAGATACTGAGCACTTATTGGATCATTGCTCTATCTCACAAAGAAGGCGTACATCACCTTTGTTGTAGGTGTATGTGCAAGATTTCAATCGCTCCAAAAGAGAGCCATATGACAAGAAAGAGAGAATATTGAGATACTTGAAAGGAAGCCAAGAAGTTGGCTTATGGTATCCAAAGGAAGGTGGATTCAAGCTAATTGGCTATTCGACTCACTATCTTGGATGCAGACCGACAGAAAAGCACCTCGTGCACATGTCAAATGCTAGGAAACAGCTGATTTCTGGTTTAGCAAGAAGCAAAATTCAATAGCCACCTCTACAAAGGCAATACATATAGTCATGGGCAAAAAGTGCCCAATTCCTATGGATGAGACAAAGAAAGAGAGACTATGAAGTTGAGGAAAAAGAAATTCCAATCATGTGTGATAACACAAGTGCAATTGCAATTACTCAAAATCCTCGTGTTGCACTCAAGAACAAAGCATATCGATGTCGTCGATATCACTTCATAAGAGATCATGTTGAAAAGAAGGACATCATCTTGGAATATATCTCAACCGATAAACAATTGGGCGACATCTTCACAAAACCATTATGTGAGTCAAGATTTGAAGAACTCAAGCATGAGTTAGGGTTAATTGAGCTGAGTGACACTCGGAAGAATCAAAGAAAAGAAATGGAACACAAAAAGGGAAAAAGAGTCAACTCACAAATTAGCTAAGTAAATCAAATCAGATCGGAAAAGACAATGATACCAAGTCACCGACAAAATTGAGTCACAAAGAGGATCATGAGAAAGAAGAGCTAAACCACTTAGGGCAAAAGTCAATCATTTATGAGCAAAGTGACAAAAACGCAATGCGTTTTACTAAGCGGGAATGTTTTTAAGAATGACGCCAAAGATAATTATGACGTGGTGACAAAAAGCCGCACACCAAGCTTATGATTGGATATAAATGCTTTGCCGCATTAAATACGAGACATTAAATGCTCAATCGGGCGTACAAATCTAAGCCGCTGATTTTGATCCCATTTCAAAACCACCCGCACGCCCTTTCATAAACCATACTTAAACCATTTTCGCCTGCTTTCTCACACACTACCAAAACTATTCATTTCTCTCTCTCAAAGCAAAGGCAAAAATTTTCTCAAACCCTATCTATCTTCAAATCAATCTCTAAGTTTTCTTCGGTAAAATCCTAAAGGATGGCACCAACCTATGATTTTGTCAAGTTAGGAAAGCAAATCCACACCGGTTTCTCGTGGATTTCGACGGCATGGTGAAACAGGGTCCGACGACACCTTAGTAAAGAAAATTGCCGAGAAATTGGAAACGCCTGGGCTGAAATCGCTTTCGACCGGAATATCCGATGACCTATGTGGAGGAGGTCGCAGCTTCTACGTGAACGCCGAGATTCACGATGAAGGGATAAAGTCATCTGCTCACGGAAAGAAGCTCACCATCTCTCGCCAAGGATTTGGTCAACACCGCTCACTACCGACGGAATGAGCATCGAAAATCAACAAAGCCGATGTAAACCTGGCCGCCGCTTGGAAGGAAATAGCCAAGCCCGACTATGCCGATAAAATAGTTTACACAAAGAAACAAGAGGTCTTTTGAAGGAGGATTATCACAAGTCATTGGACATAGTTGCCAAATGTATTGATATCAAATTTGGCAACTTTGACCAATCACAAAGCAAAGTTGATCGTAATGGTCGCGATCATTGAAGAAAGAAAAATAAATCAACAGTTTGTCTACAAAGCAGACTATGCCAAAATGTAGGGAACAAATCATTCAAGGAAGATGGTACATTTGGAGGATCCCTAGATATGGCCTGGTGATTGGCCGGTGATGGAGGTGAAAGGAGTCCTCTTAGACATGGAAAGGCGTTCCATGTAAACAAGAGGATGTTCGATCAAACCTCTCTCGCGCACGTAAGAGAGCCTACGCCAAGAGAGCGACACGAGTGAGGGGGAATCACCACCCTCAAGATACAACCGCTTCCTCTCCACCAAAGAAGAAAGCTACCCCCGCAAATGCTAAGAAAGAAGATCACCGCTCCGCAAAGAAAGAAAGTCAAACCTCGCTTCCCGCCGCGCAGCAGAGTCACCGCCCGCAGCCGTGTGTCCCGCCTCAAAGAGCTAGCGGCCGAGAAGGACTCTCAAATACCTTCTCCGATCGTCAAAAAGAGGAGATCTCGATAAGCCAAGACGGCCAGCTCCTCGTAAGAAGACACCAAGACGCCCCCGCCGCCAAGACTCGGAAGAAACTCTCTCTCAACCGGAAGTCCTCCGTACGAACTAAGAGACGACGAAGAATCATCAAGCGATCCGAGCTTGAGAAACCGGGCCGAGTCACCACCACCGAACAAATACTTAAATCGCTGAAAGAGAGTCCCCGATGTAATTGATGAAACAAATAAGTCTCACAAGGCGATCAAGACAGAGGCAAATCAAGACACAAAAGGAATGTAGTCCGCGCACTCCACGAGACACAAGAAGAAGCTCGATAGAGCCGATAGTAATGTGATGATCCTATCCCCACCTTACCTAGACATCCAAAATCGTCTGCGTGAGTGGAGGAAGTGGAAATTGAGTCGATCCAGGAACAGCCCAACGGCCCGAGTTTATCGAAGAAGAAGAATCGTTGAACTTCCTCGACCGACCTCTGTGATCTCAAAGATCGATGAAGAAAATCGCACGATATCTTGCATCTTCAAGGATAAGGAGAAGGAGAGACGGCGTAGCAGAAAGCCGAGGCAAGAGAGAAGGCCAAAGATCTCCCCTCTCACTAGAACCACGTAACATACACATTCCCACTTCGATATCCTACCAGAAAGTGATGAGGATCTCGGACCCCGTTTCGCCACGAAGAGTTGCAAATGCAAAGAAGCAATGCATGAATCCGCAATTCTTCATGAGAAGAGCATGATGGAGGGACCAGGAGAGTCCTCCGAACACAAACTGAAATTGATCCAATGGGAGTGGTTCAAATAAATCGCCACCGTTGTTGCCGCCACCACTTCCCGACTCACTCGGAAGGAATTAAGGAACTCGCGATGAAACCGGGTTAGTGGGGACCCCGGTTGAGCCAACCCCTAACGAAGGTGTCTTACCACCGCCCCAACGGCTCACTCGCAGAAAACAAATGAGTCCGGAGACGAGTGACCCCATTCCAAGTCACTCACCGGTGAGCCACCGAGGGGAAACTCCTCCACCGCAGAAGGTCGGAGAATGCCGCAGATGACTCCACAACGAATCTAGGAGGCGAAGTGGATAAAGTACAAACGCAAAACGAACAAAGAAGTTGCCATCAACGGCTCGGACATTTGAAACTCGTCTCAAAAAGGTGCCAATCGCTCGACGGCTAATGACGCCGATGCAACGAGGCACGAGAAGGAATGTACCCGGGAGTTAACACTGGCGATGAAAGTGCAATCCATGGGGTTGAGACTCCAATGGATGCCACCACGAAGACCCTAAGACAAACCGACACCGCCGAAAGGAGGTCCAGTGCCTCACGCAATGAGACCGCAGGAGGTAATGAAGGCCCACGGGAGGTTGAGACTTCCCGGGGTAAAGAAGATGAAGTAGAAAACATCCTCCCCGCTATCATTGATCCATCTCGAAAAGGAGATAAGCGCGCTTCATGATTCCCGGATAATCCCGATGTAACCTTTCTCGGGATCGGAAGGCGCGACGAAGAAAGCCGTGTCATCCCCCGTGAAAGATCCAAAAGACTCAAATGAGGATGTTCCCAACACGAGCAAGTCGATCTCAAGACTACTCGTCAAACTTTCAATTTTGATGATGAGCCACCAATGGAAATCTCATCATCATCCGATGACGCTCGATAAGGCCGAGGACCACCACTCAATTGGAGAAACCAAACAGAGACCAACGGGCTGTTGCTGAGACAATGAGGCTCAAAAAGTCGGGTTCACTTCACAACAGCACCCCACCAAACAGTCCATCACAAGCAGCTCCCCAAGCCGCAGCAGATTCGACTCCAAAAGGAACTTCACGCGCACCTCTCATTATTGAACAAATCCCGCTTGGTCGTGATGATTCCTTTGTAGAATCATTTCCTTTCTCCTTGAGGTACCCGACCTCCATGAAGAGTCGAGAACGAGCTCGCACGCTTCTACGCACCAGCTCCTATCATTTCGTCAGTACCATCGTTCCTGACTATGACTTTGACGCTGCGTGGCCATCGATGCAACGGAAGAAACAATCAAGTTCGGGAAGTGTTCAAGGCATTATTTGCTGAAATTGAATGGATGGAGAGGCACCAGGCCTCTATGGACATGCGATCGACAATGAGATGCCAACCTTATCACGACTTGAGAGGCATAACAACGAGATAAGGGAATGGTGGCAACAAAGAAGAAACAATGCGTGTGGAACAAGTTAGATACTTCAGACATTGTTCAACAAGTCGCTTTGGTATGGAGAGCCGAGAATGCCGATGCAAAAACGAAATTGAGAGAACACATTGAGCACATGCATGAAGCTCACACCGCCGAGATAAAGTCTGCTGCGTGAGCAAAATAAGAGTGATCTCCAAAAATGCCTGGAAGAAAATATGGACAGAAAATTCAGCCTTCTCATGGCTGAAATGAAGCTAATTTCAAAGAGAGTCCAACGCTACTCGCTTAAATTTCGTGCCGCATACTCCGCAGCAGCGGACTCGAGACAGAACTCTTCTATCGCCAGGCTCCACTTCCTCGCTTGCAAGATATGTTTCAGGCGCTTCTCTCCTTTGATGATGCCAAAAAGGGGGAAGAGGAATACCTTAAAGCACAAAAGAGATCCGAAGTTGAAAAGGATGCAATCTCATGCGAAGGGAAAGACAAAATGAGAAGTGTTGAAACAAAAGAAAGGAAAGTCCGTTGAGGGGGAAGGATCGAAAGAAGTGACCTTGATGATTGCACAAACCCCCAACAAGGTCTTGTCACAACTGATATTATCAAAAGAACTCCCCGCGACTCGCCACTCCAACACTCGCTATATCTATGGCCGAAAAGAGAAAAACAATTGAAGCAGGGATGGAGGAAGTGGAAGGAAGAATGGATGCCCGAGTTATGAACATCTTGAAACAACATGGAGGCATTCCAAAGAGACAGAGACACTTATGCCATCTCGTATGTCGGACAGAGCCACGATCGCTTGATGAATTTAAAACGCCGCATCCAAGGATACTTTGCAAATATGTCTATGGCTCAAGCTTGGGACTTGTAGATCGGGAAAAGGGTCTCACGTTATGTGAAGAAGCCGACAGCAAAGAAACTACCTGCATCACTCTGTCACTCCGGGTCACTCACCGAAAGAAGAAGACCCCAAGACATTACACGCCCAGAGAGGAGGAAGAAGCGTGGTGGGGAAGAGGTTTCGACTCTAGCCTCCGCCCAAAAACATTGAGTACGTAGATCCGGCAAGAAAGGAGGGATCTACTCGGGTGGTCTTGACCAAGTAGCAAATTTGCAAGTGGCTAAAAGTAATCCGAGTATGCGAAAAGAATAGAAGAAGAAAACAAGAGACAAACTCAGCTATGGGAGGAAAGACAAGAGAGATTAAGAAGAGATGAAGCTGCCAGGAAGGCATATGAAAAGAAGAAGAAGGCGGCTGACGATGAGAAAAAGAGAAGAAGAGCAGAAGATGCTGAACAAGATGAAAGAAGGAGACAACAAAGGAGATGAAGTGTTGCTGTCCACCCCTTCATGTATTTTATTATGTAAATACATACTATGTAAGTCTTCTGCAATAAAGCTATAAATTCTTTATTTTTTTCTGTGTAGACAAATGTTTGCTCTGATACACCTTGTAAACAGTTGTGTAAAAGAACAAGAATGTTATGATCAATAAAAGGATTGATTCTACGCATACATTCTATGTGAATACACTATCTGTATGTATCTTTGCTATTTACATTTTTGAATGGTTTAAGTTTTGCATCATCAAAAAGGGGGAAATTATTAGGAAATTTATTGTTTAGATTTTGATGAATGCCATGCAAAACTTAGAATAGGAAGTTGGCACCCCAATTTTTGTTGTAAACTCGCATTGTAATAAATAAATAGGGCCGGTCAAGCCGAGTTAAGTCGCTATGCCCAAACATGCAAGAAGACAACCGAAACTAGAAGGAAGACTCACACTGCAAAGACAAAAGAGTATGGCAAAGAAGAGTAGATGGGAACTCTATCAAGGAGCAAACAGATGCAAATGAGTGGAGTATCGAAGTCAACTCAAGAAAAGCCAAGTCTCAAGTTGAAGTGACAAGAGTCATCCATGATTGGAAGTCGACTCTAAGTCACCTGGGAAAGCAAGGAAATGCAATCAAGTCGAGATAATCGAAAAAGATCCGTTGCACGTAAATCAAGAGAATTACCTAAACAAGTAATATCTCCATACTACCTTTCTCGAAGTGCTCACCCCGTAAGCGTGCAAAAGGAATAAACCAATGGGAAGCACTACACGTGTCGAACTCGAAAAGGTGAAGAACAATTCATACGAGGAAATGGCAATTCCAAGGATCGCAACAAGACAAGCCAACGATCGCAAAGTGACTTTCAAAAATAAGCCTACCTCTTCAACGGGCGATTTTTGAAAGATCACTATAAAAGGCCGAGGAATGACTCGAGAGCGCGAAGACCGTAACCAAAAACGTCAATCAATTATTAGAACTATAATATTCTCAAGTTATTAAACGCTCAATCCTCAAGCCTACACTACGAAGAACATCAATCCAACACTCACCGTGAAGGAAAGATAACTTCAATCAGCTTGAAGAGAAAATTATCAAAAATCAAGGGGTCTACATTCCTCGAAGGATTGTAGGAAGGTTCAAGGTCGAACCAAGTCTTGAGCTTTTGGAGGGCTTCGTGATCAAATCCAAAGAGCTTGAGCAAGTGGGTCAGTAGCAAGGCAAAGCGCCTGTGAAGAAGCCGAGTCGTCACGAGAAGCCACCGAGTGATCAAGGCGTCTCCGCATCGAGTCCCAAAGGATCAAGTCACCGTGTGATCAAGACTTGTATCCGGACTGTTACCACTTTGTATATCTCGATCAATACCTAGTGGATTCCTCCAGATTTGGAGAAGAGAGGAGTAGAAGAATTACCCCATCTTCGAACCTCTATAAAAATCTTATTGTGTCATTTACATTTCAAAGACTTTAATTCTTGCATCATATTTGTTTAATTCTCACGACATATTTGCTATCCATTAGATAATCTTTAAGTACTAAATCAAGCTCTAAATCTCTACTTAACCAAACTTAAGGGTGTTAAGTCTTCCAATAAAACAAACCACCGTTGAGTTAATTTAGACTTAACAAAATGAGTTATTCCATCAACAAATGTACTCGGTTGAGTCTCGTTGAGAGACTAACTCTACTGATTAACTAAATTGGTTGTCCACCAAGACACAAATTGCAGTATCAACTCTGAATTTTTAAAAGGACTAAATCAAAATTTGGTAAGGTTTATTCAACCCCCTTCTAAACCTTACACTTACACCCTTTGGGACCTACAAGTGGACTATTACCACTTTGTATAATTGACATATTTGCTATCCATTAGATAATCTCTAAGTACTAAATCAAGCTCTAAATCTCTACTTAACCAAACTTAAGGGTGTTAAGTCTTCCGCTGAAAACAAACCACGCTTGAGTTAATTTAGACTTAATAAAATTGAGTTATTCCATCAACAAATCGGTTAGTCCGTTGAGAGACTAACTCTCTACCGATTAACTAAATTGGTCATCACCAAGGACACAACTGTGTAGTATCAACTCAATATTTAAAAGGACTAAATCAAAAATTTGGTAAGGTTTATTCAACCCCCCTTCTAAACCTTACACTTACACCCCAGGGGACCTACATACCTAAAAGAAATTCGTTTGTAGGTAATAGGGGCTATAACAACAATGGAAGATTCAAAATGGCTCGTGGACAGCGGATGTTCACGCCATATGACCGGGAGGAGAGAACTTTTTACCAACATCAAGCTCCAAGAAGAGGGTATGGTCATGTTCGGCAATGGCAAAGGAAAAATTCTTGGAAATGGAGAAATTAGTAACTCTTCTTTCTCTCTTAGTAATGTTCTTTTAGTTGAAGGGCTTAAGTTTAATTTGATAAGTGTTAGCCAACTTTGTGACTCAAATTATGATGTTTCCTTTAACAAAGAAAAATGCCTTATACTTAAAAATGGTGAAATTATTTGTGAAGCAAATAGAAAAGGCAATCTTTACAAAATTTGTACAGGTGATTTGGTTAGTCAAAATGTTTCTTGTTTAGTCGCCAATAATGATTTAACTAGTTTATGGCATAGGCGACTTGGACATGTTGGATACAAAATTTGAAAAATATTTACAAAAATCAACATGTGAAAGGACTACCCAAATTGAATTTTGAAAATCTTGGCTTATGTGACACTTGTCAAAAGAACAAATTAGTTAAAAGTAGTTTTAAGCCCAAAAATGAAATTTCCACAACTAAACCCCTACAATTGCTTCACCTTGATTTGTATGGGGATATTGGTACGGCTAGTCTAAGTGGAAAATATTACACTTTCGTTATTGTCGATGATTTTTCCAGATATACTTGGGCTCTTTTTCTTACCAATAAAAGCGATGCCGTTAATGAGTTTGTTAAGTTGTGTAGACTTATTGAGAATGAAAAGGAAGACACTATCAAGTCTATTCGAAGCGATCGAGGTGGAGAATTTGATGGTGAATTTAGAGTATTTTGTGAAACCAAAGGATATGCTCATAATTTTTTGGCTCCAAGGACACCTCAACAAAATGGAGTAGCCGAAAGGAAAAATCGGACATTACAAGAGATGAGTCGGTCCATGCTCAATGAATTTTCACTTCCAAAATACTTTTGGGCCGAAGCCGTAAGTACCGCTTGCTATGTCATTAATCGAGTTTATATTCGTCCTAAAATAAATAAAACTCCATATGAGCTTTGGAAAGGTAGAACTCCAAATATTAGTTATTTCAAGATATTTGGGTGTAAATGCTTTATTTTGAATACCAAGGACCAATTGGACAAACTTGATCCTAAGGCCGATGAAGGGATATTTATGGGATATTCAACAAAAAGCAAAGCATATCGAGTCTACAATAAGACTAGTGGAGTTGTCGAAGAATCCATTCATGTCAAATTCAATGAAGCTTCGGGTGTTGAAAGAATACCCAATGATGAAAGTGATGAAGAGGATATTATTGAACCAATTGTTCAAGTTGATGTTCAACCGCCTACATCAAATGATCAACCGTCCACTTCAAATGGTCCTCAAGAAGATAGAGGTGATATCTCGGATCTTCCCGTTGCATTGAAATTTAAGGGAGAACACCCAAAAGATCTTATTATTGGTGATCCCCTTGACAAAGTGATGACCCGGAGAAAATTTGCCGAGAAAGCTCTTATTTCTCAAAATGAGCCTAAAAATGCTAAGGAGGCTATTGAGGATGAGGATTGGTTCCTAGATATGCAAGAGGAGTTGAATCAATTTGAAAGAGATGATGTATGGGAATTGGTACCTTGTCCTCCTTCTCAAACCATAATTGGTATAAAATGGGTATTCCAGAACAAACTTGATGATCAAGACAACATTGTTCGAAATAAGGCAAGGTTTGTAGCTCAAGGGTATTGTCAAGAAGAAGGTATTGACTATGATGAAACTTTTGCACCCGTAGCACGTTTAGAAGCTATTCGTATTTTACTTGCCTATTCTTGTTTTAAAAATTTCAAACTTTACCAAATGGATGTTAAATCCGCTTTCTTAAATGGTATTATTCAAGAAGAAGTCTATGTAAAACAACCTCCGGGGTTTGAAAATTTTTCTAGGCCTAATGATGTTTATAAACTTAAAAAGGCCTTGTATGGTTTAAAACAAACACCCCGTGCATGGTATGATAGACTTAGCTCTTTTCTTTTGCAAAATGGTTTTATAAGAGGTAAAGTTGATACAACTCTCTTTGTTTTTGAAAATGGGCAAGATTGTTTACTTGTGCAAATTTATGTTGATGATATTATCTTTGGTGCTACTAATGATTCTTTGTGCAAGAAATTTTCTAAGTTAATGCAAGGTGAATTTGAGATGAGTATGATGGGGGAGCTCAATTTCTTTCTTAGACTCCAAATTAAGCAATGTCAAGAAGGCATATACATCTCACAATCAAAATATACAAAAGAACTTTTTAAAAAGTTCGGTATTGAAGAGGGAAGAACCGTTTCCACCCCCATGGCAACAAATGTCAAAATTGACAAAGATGAAAAAGGCAAGTCCGTGGATAAAACAAAGTATCGAGGTATGATTGGTAGTTTACTTTATTTAACCGCTAGTAGACCGGAAATTCTTCATGTCGTATGCCTATGTGCTCGTTTTCAAAGCAATCCCAAAGAATCTCATATGAGTGTCGTTAAATGGATTTTTCGATATTTGAAAGGCACTATTCAATATGGTTTATTCTATCCAAAGAATGAAATTTTTTCTCTTAAAGGTTATAGTGATTCGGATTATGCGGGAAATATTGATGATCGGAAAAGTACTTCCGGATCATGTCAATTTTTAGGCGATTGCCTAGTTTCTTGGTTTTCAAAGAAACAAAACTGTGTTTCTCTTTCAACGGCCGAAGCCGAATATATTTCCGCCGCTTTTTGTTGTACTCAACTTCTTTGGATGAAACAAACCTTAGCGGATTACAAATGCTCTTTTGAAAATGTACTTATCTTTTGTGATAATATATCCGCTATAAATATTGCTCAAAACCCGGTTCTTCATAACCGTACTAAACATATTGAGATTCGACATCATTTTCTAAGGGATTGTGTTTCAAAACGAAAAATTGAGATATCTTTTGTACCATCTCAAGATCAATTAGCGGACATTTTTACTAAACTCGCTATCTTCCGAGACTTTTGCGTCGATACGAGCTCGGTTAGGCATAATGCATATTGAATGAGGCTTACGTTTGCCTTTTGCATATTTTTGAAACTTAGGGGCGAAAAATCGGATTTTTGGTTGAAAATTCGGATTTCTTCAAAAATGTCAAAACAGTGGGCTAAACAGGTTGAGGGCAACCGGTCGCCCTCAACGTCGATCGGTCGCCCTCAACCACAACCGGTCGCCCTAAGCCAATTTTTGGATTAAAACGGTTCTGTCTTCAGCATTCGCCATTTTACCTTATTTTTGCCATTTTCCGTCCCCTTTGCCAAATTCACACAAATTTCACTCAAAACTTGTTTTCTTGCATTCTAATCACCACTTGGACTTACAAGTGGGACCTTATATAGCATGTTTATCATCATCATAGCTCATCTTTTCCGATCAAATGGTAAGAATTTTCCTTACTTTGCTCAATTGGGTTAAACCATTGAGTTTATGGCTTTCTTGTATATTTCATGATATATTTTGCATATGATCTTGTTGAGCTTTGCTATTATGTTGTTTTGTATGATGTTTGATGTAATTTGGTGATGAAAATTTTTGGCTTGAATCATTTACAAGAGCTATATACAACTTCTTTTAATTTTCACGCCCACAAAGTGTTCGATAAAATGTCGCAATGAAAATTTCAACTTCTACATGATTCTCTTGCTTTCAAAAGTCTTCTATACTTATTAAGATCATGTTTTGGCAAACGAAACGAGCGTATGAACTCTTCATGATACATTTCTCCCATTTTCTTTGGTTTTTTAAGCCTAAATGGCTCCACGGTTGATAAACCGGCTCTTTTGCGCACTTTGATACACATATATGATATTTTTATCATCCTAACATTCTTTTTGATGATTCCAAAGGGGGAGAAACGGGAAATTAGCTCGTTAGCCAAAAAGAAGCTATTAAAAGCTTATAAGCTATGGCTTCCTAAAGCCAAGTATACCTAGTCCATGGCTTGTATTATGGACTCAAGTGCACATGATTATAAGTATTGTGACTGGGGGAGCTTCTTAGCTCATGATATCTATATGCACCTTATATAAGCTTGTTATAGCTTGTGCTTCTAACTTATAATAATCCTTTGTTGATATGCTCATAGATAGGGGGAGCTTTGTATGGAATGTCTTTAACGGATAGTTTACTTGTAAAACCGGAATTCAAATCATCCTCGAGAAAATTGTTTTGGTTTGTAATCATCAAAAAGGGGGAGTTTGTTAGATAAATGTTTTTATCATGATTTTGATGATTTTGTTCGATTTTGTTCAAATAAGTTTTTAAACCAAAACAATGTCCCTAAATGTTGTCTAAATACTTCCGATCGTCTTAAAATATTTTTACTATTTTTCGGAGTATTTTTTGGAGTTTATTTTCGATAAAAAATTGGACAACACATTTGTTTCAGGCTCGACCGGTTGCCCTATAGGGCAACCCGTACCTGAGTTGAGTTTTGAAACAGAAAACGGGACGTAAGAAAAAAAAAAAATGGAGGGCGACCACTGCACTGGAGCACCCTCTTGTTCGAGACTTCTCTATTTCGTAATTTCTTCAACTCCAACCACACTAAGGGCGGCCACGTCGCACTTCTTCGACCGGTCCCCTTGTGTAAAAATCGCAAATTCATTTTCAATCTTATCTCTGCGACGGTCGAACTCCCTGTTTATCAAAGAAACTATCCGCGCGCGCTTTAGCATGACTTTTTCTTATTTTGTGGGATTGATTTCTAACAGCTATATTGATCATTTTAAATGGTTTCTTTTGCAGCAAATCACTCCCCAAGGAGGAGCTATGTCCTGAAATGAATGTCAAGTCCTCTCCTATAAATAGAGGCTTCATTCAAGCAACAAGATACAACACTCTATACAAGCAAAGAGCAATCAAGCATACAATTTCATATATCTTGTTGTATTAGCCTAAGCACTTTCACTTGCACAAATTTGAGGTCTAGGCTTTCAATTCTTGATTACACTTATACTCATATTGTTTCAATCATTATTGAGTTGTAATCTTGATTTTGGTCATCATTCAACACAAGACATCCTTGTGAATATTCTTGTGGTAAAAATACACTTGGGTGATCTAGGTGATAGGTGTTTGAGGGTTGTGGTAATCCTCAAGGTGTTGTAAGAGGGTTGTGGTAATCCTCAAGGTGGTGAAAGAGGGTTGTGGTAATCCTCAAGGTGTTGTATTAATTTTTGGTAAATTAATAAAATCCTTTTTTCTTTTTGAAATCCATCCCGGATATACTAGGGTGGTAGTAGATTAGGCCCTAGGTGGGTTGAACTACTATAAATCAACGTGTGCTATTTACTTTCCGCACTTTGCATTTCATCTTTGCTTGAGTCTTTCGAAAAAGAGGGCAAAATCTGAAAAACTGGGATAATCTATTCACCCCCTCTAGATTATTGTAGCCACTTGGACTTACAGAAATTTATCTTCTTCACTCTCTTGTTGTACTCGTTCATCATTATTGCTTTAGCCAGTAGGACCTTTCCATAAGCGCGTTCTCTCCTTTCCTCTATGAGGTCCAGGTCGGCTGCCCGGTTCTCTTGATTCCACTCTCCATCAAAATTTTTGATTCTGTGAGTGGGCTTGCCGATTTCTGTCGGTATTATGGCTTCGGAACCATAGAGCAAGCAGAACGGCGTCTCACCCATAGTCGTCTTTGGGGTCGCTTCTATAAGCCCATTGCACTCCCGAGAGCTCATCAACCCAATAGGCTTCATTTGCTCAAGGGCGTCTTTAGGTGTTGTAGGATTATACAGTTCGCGACCTCCGTTTGCCCATTGGTTGCGGGTTCCCCACTGAGGTGAAGTTCTGCTGAATCTTCATTTTTTTACACCATGCCACCACCTTCTTTCCCTGAAACTGAGTTCCATTATCTGAGATCAAGATCCAAGGTACTCCAAACCGACACACTATATTTTCCCCAAAAGGTTCATGACTTCGGTTTCCGTGAATTTTGCCAAAGCCTCTGCTTCTATCCACTTAGAGAAGTACTCAACAGCAACAATGATAAACTTCTTTTGTGCCCTAACTAGTGGGAACGGACCCAATATGTCGATTCCCTACTGGTCAAATGGGCACATTATGGGTATCGAGGTCATTGGTGCCACAAGCTGGTGTGGCAGGTTCGAGTGTACCTGGCACTTCTCACATTTTTTGACAAACTAGGCGGTATCTTGAACTAGTGTTGGCCAAAAATACCCCTGGCCCATGACCTTTAAAGCTAGTGATCTGCCACCCGAATGGTTTCCGCAACCCGAATGGTTTCTGCAACACCCTTCATGGATCTCTTGCATCACGTACGTGGCCCTTTCTGGAGTTAAACATTTGAGCATGATCCCGGTTACCGACTTCTTATAGAGGTTCTCGTCAATCATGCAGAAACGGGATGCCCTTACCTGGAGGCGTTTTGCCTCTAGCGGGTCCTCTGGCAAGTGACCCTGTAGGAGGTAGTTTTTTATGTCCTCCATCCAGGTCTCGAAACATGAGATCTTGAGCACAAGACCCGTTGTAGGGCATAAGCCAATCGGATCTTTCTCAGACCCGGTCTTAGGTCCTTCGGCTGTTAGGACGACCACTTTTCTGGAACTGACCCCTGTGATACTACTCGCAAATTTTGCCAACGCATCGGCTCGCCCGTTTTCCACCCTTGGGACCTGGTGAAGTTGAAATTGCTCGAAGCTCTCGATTAGTTGCTTCACTCGTTCCAAGTATGCTACCATGGTCTTTTCTTTAGCCTCATACTCTCCTTGGACCTGCATTGCCACCAACTGGGAATCTGTGTAAGCTATTAACTTCTTCGCTTGGCATTTATGCGCCAATTTTATGCATGTTATCAAGGCCTCATACTTCGCCTCATTGTCAGTCACCCCGAACTCCAATTTTAATGCAATTTCGAGTTCTAGGTTGTTAGGACCTTGCAATAGAATTCTGGCTCCTCCCCCATCTGCTACTGCTGAGCCATCCACATGAAGCATCCAGGTCTCTGAGATGGGTTCAATCGGGCTCGACATTTCTATCAGGAAGTCATCTAGGACTTGAGCCTTTATGGCTGTTCTAACTTGGTACCTAATATTGAATTCTCCTAACTCCACTGCCCATTTGACCAAGCGACCCGCAAGATCTGGTTTACCCAAGATCTGCTTTAGTGGCTGGTTGTTTAAGACGATAACTACGTATGATTGGAAATAAGGTCGGAGCTTCCGAGCCGAGGTAACCAAAGCTAGGGCTAGCTTCTCGACCTCAGAATATCGCTCTTCCGCCCCTTGCAGGACCTTGCTCGCATAGTAAACCGATTGGTGAACTCCCTTATTCTCTCTTACTAGCACTGAGCTCACTGCCTGAGGTGACACTGCAAGGTACAAGTAAAGGGGTTTTCCCTTGATCGGCTTCGCGAGCAAAGGAGGTGAGGCGAGGTATGCCTTGAGCTCTTGAAAAGATATCTCACATTGATCCGTCCACTCAAAAAATTTCACATTTTTAAGAGTAGCAAAGAAGGGTAGGCTGCGATCTCCGGACCTAGAAATGAAGTGATTCAAGGATGCTACCATTCCCGTCAACTTCTGGACCTCCTTGACGCTTTTTGGTGATGTCATCTACATCACCGCCTTAATTTTTTTAGGATTTGCTTCTATTCCGCGTTCATTAACAAGGTAACCCAAGAACTTGCCACCTCTGACCCCAAAGGTGCATTTTGCCGGATTGAGTTTCATTTTATACCTCCTCGGTACCGCGAAGGACTCCGCCAGATGGCTTAGGTGATCATCCTCTTGCTCACTTTTTACCAACATGTCGTCCACATATACCTCCATGGTTACACCGAGAGATCTTTAAACGTCATATTGACAAGTCTCTGGTAGGTGGCTCCCGCATTTTTTAGCCCGAATGGCATGACCTTGTAATAGTAGACCCCGGTATCTGTTACAAATGAGGTCTTCTCCCTATCCTCCTCGGTCATTGATATCTGATGATAACCTTGGTACGCATCCATCATGCTAAGTAACGTGCACCCAGCGGTTGAGTCGACCAGCAGATCAATGCGAGGGAGAGGATACGGGTCCTTAGGATACGCTTTGTTCAAATCCATAAAGTCGGTGCACATCCTCTATCTTTTGTCCATTTTTGTACGATCACGACATTAGAGAGCCAATCCGTAAACTGTACCTCGACTATGTATCCCTCCTGGAATAGCTTGCTGACCTCAGCTTTTATTATTTTGTTCCTCTCATTTCCAAAATTTCTCTTCTTTTGCTTAACCAGTTTTACAGCAGGATCGATATTAAGGGGGTGAACAATGACCTCCGGGTCTATACCCTCCAGGTCCGCTGGTTCCCAAGCAAACACATTGCAGTTCTTTTTTAGAAATTTGATCATCATAAGCTCTTGGGTCGGGGTCATCTGTGATCCGACTCTCGTTGTTTTCGCTGGGTCGCTCGGGTCCAGCTGGACAACGAGATACTCTTCCACCGGCTCCATTCGATAATCATCCAATTTGGACTTTTTACCCGAGCTCGACTCTCCTAGGCACACCTGCCTTATGGGCTCCGGGTTGTCCTTCTTTACTTCGCTCTTTTTCAAAGACATATTGTAGCATTCCCTAGCCATCTGCTGGTTAACCCGGACTTCCCCCACTCCAAACTTCGTGGGGAACTTCATTTTCAGATGATAAGTAGATACCACGGCTTGGAATAGGTTCAGCCCAAGTCTTCCCAATATTATATTGTAGGCAAAAGGCGCCTCCACCACCAAATACTTAATCATGAAGGTTCTTCTACACGGCTCCTCACCTAGAGAGGTGGGTAAGTCAATTGTACCTAGGGGTATGACCTCCTGACCTCCGAACCCCGTAAGGGGGGTCCCCACTGGTTTAATCGATGTTATCCCAAGATCCATCTTCCTTAGCACGCCCAGGGATATAACGTCCACTGAGCTGCCACTATCCACCAATACCTTTTGCACAACAAAATTCGCCACATCCATCGTAATAACCATGGGGTCATTATGCTCTAGGTCCAAACCTTGAAGGTCTGCTGATCAGAAGTGATCGAGGGACCCTGGATCGTGTTAACCTGATGACCTCTAGCGTCCTCTAGTTTGTAAGCTCTTGCGTACCTCTTCCAGGCTCTCTGCGAGTCCCCGTTAGTTGGTCCCCTGGCTATCACGTGTATAACCCCCTTGTAGGGTAGGTTATCTTGCCTGTGGGGGGGTGCCTGATCCGCGGGTCTTTTCCCTTTGTCCGGACCCTGCCTGTTCTGCTCTGGCGACCTACTGCGGGACCTCCTCGTCGGGTCTTATTTGTGAGCTAGTTCACCTTGTGCCTTAAAGTGCTGGAGGTACCCTTGTTGAATGAGCCTCTCAATATCGTCTTTCAATTGGAAATAATCCTCCGTGTTATGCCCGTGGTCTTTGTGGAAATAGCAATATTTATTTGAGTTCCGCCTATTTGGAGTGGATCTCATTTTCTTTGGCCACTTCACCAACCTTGAGTTCTCAATGGCCATCAAGGCACGTAGTCTAGGTCCGTTCAAGGGGGTGTAGTTTTGGAATTTTGGTCTGTCCGACTTTGGCGGGTCTCTGTCACGATCTTTTTTAGATCTGTGCCGGCTCGGCTCCTTGGACTCCTTCTTGTCCTTGGTCCTCGCATTCTGGGACCACTCGCGATCTTTCGGGGAGTTTATCTCCTCTTCATGTAGGTGCCTTTGCGCCATCTCCATCAAGCTCTCCACGTCGCCCGGTGGGTCTCGAGCTAATGTAGATGTGAAAGGTCCCTTTTTTCAGAGCATGAATCATGATACTGATCATCATATCGATTCTCAGTTCATCGACCTCCAAGACCTCATTGTTGAACCGATTAATAAAGTCACGAAGGGGCTCTTCCTCCCCCTGCCGAATAGTAAAGAGGGACGTCGCCAATCTTTTAACCTTCTTATTGCTGGCAAAATGAAAAAGAAATTTCCTTACCAACTGCTCATAAGACACCACGGTACCCGGCAGCAGGCTCGTGAACCACTCATGTGCTAGACCCGATAGTGTAGTAATGAAGATTCGAGTGTTAATAGCATCTGATTGTCCTTATAGCTACATCGCGTGTTCGAATGATGTTAGGTGTTTTTGGGGATCCTTGCTTCCATCATATCTTGGTAGGTTTGGGAGCTTGAAATTCGGGGTCACCACTTCTGTCAGAATCTCTTCACAGAAAGGAGACCCTCTCTTTTGCAGAGCTGATGTAATTGCCCCCCTCCTCTTCATCGCCTCCAATTTCTTAGTGGCGAGCTTGATTTGCTCACTAAGCTCATGCAAGTTATCGCCTAATGGTACTCGCGTCATGGGCACCCCCACCCCTTCGACCCCTAATCCCACTTTCTCAGGGGATTTGGGTCTTGGGGGTGGGGTCCTGCTCTCGGCTTCGTCCTCTTGCTCAAGACCTCCTAGGATACCTCTCTTACCCAGTCGCTTATGACCATCATTATCCTTAGCCAAGCCCGTCATGGGGTCGGGGTCAGGTAACCCATTCTCCCTATCCCTCTCCTTCGCGAGTTGTTGACTTCTCTCCATGCCCAGCTTCTCAAATCATCTGGTTGGGGTCTTTCTTCCCCGTATCCAGAGGATCAGGGATAGATTGGGACGAAGAGAACTCTGGTTGCAGCACCTCCTTATCCTTCCTGGGGTCTCTAGCACCCTCGTTTGAACATGCTTCAATGGGGTCTCCATCCTTCCGTACCTCATTTCGGGTTAAAGGGAAAAATAAGTTTCCCACAGACGGCGCCAACTGATTTAGATCAGTAAGTTACCTTCGAGTCGTGGACTTTCAGGTAACCGGATTTGAGTTCTTAGGTGACCTAAAATAGATGAACACACGTTAGGCTAGCCGGGGGGGTGGGCCCGGCTAAGACCCTCCGATGCCTAAGCCAGATCGAGTTCGTGAGGTACGGGGGTACGAAAACAGTAAATGTAAAAATAAGTAGTAAAAGTGACAGAATGAATAGTTCCCATCAAGTACTGTAGCATGGTATTTATAGGTATTCCTGGCTAATGTGGTTATGCCAAGTCTCATCATCTGAAGGGTGGATTTGTACTATATTGTCAAGGGGATCAATGGTCCACCTTTTCGGGTCAGGCCCATTCCCCCAGTCCGGGTCAAATACGGGGCTCTAAACCCATTGTCGAGACCTCACTGTGTAGCTTCATGATCTAGCTGCCTTATCACATGGATTCTATGCATGTAACCGTTGATTGAGGATGAACGAGCAGAGGTCCGAATTACTTGATCTTGCAATGCTCGGATTCTTAGGGATTTCTTCTCTCTATTTTCCTTTATATATGATAGTGCTTAGAGTAGTTTATATTGATTGAGGGGCAATTTTCTTATCTCTCTTAACAAATTTCTTTCTCGTAAGAGTGGTAAAAGATTTGACGAGGGATATACAAAGAAATATTGAGTGGTTAGAAAAGAGAGTTTGGAAGTTTTGTTGAGCAATTTGACAGCAAAGAGGCTAGAATCTCTAGGCCACATATAACGAAATAAACATATTGAGCCCCATATAAGTGAAAACACACTGTACAACTTGAGTAAAAAATAAGGTAGGTTCTTGAAACATTTGATGTGTGTTCTGTATGTGAAACTGCAGATATGGTGGTAACCCATGAAAAAAAAGAGTGGTGTTGCCCATATAATTATCGAGTAAGAAATATATTTTTCCCCTGAAATTCCTTTGGCCTAAACTAGTTTTTTTGTGTTTTCACATTATGTAATTGTATTTATCAGTCTATTTGCTCCAATTATATGTTAGCGATGAATGAACGTTTCATGGTAAAATTTCTCTTTGGTTCCGTAGCTATTTTTATAATTGAGGTCCATAATCGATCTATTAAGGATTTCTCAGTGCAATTCTCTTGCTAGCAAAAAAGATGAGGATAAATAAACTTGTTTATTTGGCGAATTGAGTTTAGAAGTTTGGTTGCCTTTTTTTTTTAATAACATAAATTTTGCTTATTCTGAAGAATTGTAAGCGTGATAGATGAAAATTCTACGAGAGTTTCATCCAGTGGACATTCTCCTTCAAATGGCGTGTAAAGGGCTTCTCTTCACGCATGAATTAGTTATATTGAGTACTCAGTAAAGGCCACAGTCACGGAGAAGTGGTTGAGTGCTCCTTCTCTCTTTTAAATTATATTCTCTCAGTTGGTATGATGGAGCTAAAATATAAAATAAAGAAAAAGCATGATTAAAACATTGTGCTACTGTGTTTGACACTTGCATTTGGTGTACAGTGTACTACATCAAATCATATTCCATGAAAGAATTTGTTAATTAAGTTAGGTGAAATATGGTCCCTGGCTTTCACTATCTTCAATAAAAAAGCACACTACATTTTAAACTTTGCTCAAATGAAAAAGAACTGGACAGGGACAAGGCTTTTAGTAAAAGGGAGGGGAAAGTTTATGTCCGCATGGTCGATTAGCAATCTTCCATGGCATCTAGCTATATGGTGGAGTTCATGACTGTGCATTGTAGGATTTCTTTGTATGATATCATTATTAATGCTTGTTTATGATAACAAATACTAGAAGCTATATGGTGTACCTCGGTCCCAAGACTATCTTTATCTCAGTTTTTAGAGAAGCGCACGGAAAGGACGTTTGAAACTATATGAATGTGATACTATAAGTAATGGCCTATTCTCTGACCATCATTGTTGCTCTTATCGGGAAGCAATATTGGTCTCTAAATGGGTTAACTGTGATAGTAATATCTATACTAATTCGATTGACCTCGAGCTTCCACATCGATAATTGACAAATTAAAGAAGATGTTCAATGATACTTGGTGGAAAAAGTAGGAACATAATTCCTTCCAGATTGACGAAGAGAAAAAGTGGAGTCCAGACCAGGGTTAATTTTTCAATCAATGCCAGGAAATTTGCTACTAATAAGAACCCGTGCAACTCTGACGAGGTAGTTTGGTTCTGGGTCTCTGGCCAAACCTAACTCATTTTTGTTGTTGTCATTATTGTTGTTGTCATTATTGCTTGGAAACATTATTGCTTGGAATCTTTGTTGCTATCTTTAACATATTTTTATGTGTGCTATTGATCAAGATGATAATGGAATAATTTCACTATTGCTGCATGCTTCTATTTAGAATCTATTATCATTGGATTTTTGAGTTCACTGATTGTGAGTAGAGATTATATGCGCACATTGATTATGCACTGGTTTTTCTGATGAGAAACAACCTTGTATTGATTATGTATTAATTTGCATAATAATTCATCCATTATGCTACATTATTTATGAGCATATCAAAGATAAAGTGTATTTCTTGATGAGGTCATTGACCAAGTTGGATTTCTTGAAACATTCAGCAAGCAAATGTCCCTTATTAACTCAATTGTGATTTAAATTTCTTGAGTTCATTACGAGAAGATATTATTATGAGCTTATGTTGATTGATTAGATTTTTTTACAAATTTATGAACACGGCAACATTATAATCATATGAATTTTTTGAAGACCTTGTTGATTATGAGCAGATGTCATTAACACCATATGGATTCCTTGAATTTTATAGAAGACAAGTTTGTTGGATTTCTTTATACATTTATAATCATGATAGAGATTATCTATAAGTTCATCGAACATATCTTGGATTTCTTTACACGGTTATGGTCATATATCACATTGTGTGCCTGTGAATTTCTTGAAGAACTCGTCTAGTTTGAACGGCTTCGAAGCTGGGCTAAACGAGCTATTTCCTTGTTTGAACAGCTTCCAAGCTGGGCTAGACGAACTTATTTAATGGTGATGGAACTATCCTGAACTCGTCTGGTTTGAACGGCTTTGAAACTGGGTCATGCGAGTTATTTCCTAGTTTGAACATCTTCCAAGTCGGGCATTTAACTTATTTATGGGCGATGGAACTATCCCAAACTCGTCTGGTTTGAACGGCTTCGAAGCTATGCCAGGCGAGCTATTTCCTCGTTTGAACAGCTTCCAAACTGGGCCTGATGAACTTATTTACGGGCGATGGATGTAACACCCTTACCCTTATAACACGTATTTTTATATCATAAAACAATAGTTCATAAGCAGCACGGCTGCATTGCACATGATATAAACATGTTAATCATGATTTGTAACCCTTTTTTGCAAGCGGAGCATTCACTTAAGAAGATTTAACAATACTTATTCGCACATGTGCATTTATCCATATTAAAGGGCATTAACGACCGTGCCCTTTTATACACAGATCCAAAATAGACTCCCTATATGAAATGCAAATGATGGGCTGAGGGAGAAGGATGGGAACCCAGCCGGCCGACCTTTGATCCATGCTTTAAACTTTCGTCACACCCTACAGATCAACTTTTATCTACAACAACTAAAAATTGGCAACATTGCATTTGGTGAGTTGCAAGCTAAGCAAGTATAATCCAGTAACAAGTTATTTTACATCACATAGGCACATCATTAGTAATTATTTCACACACTTTGTTCAGAATATTCATAAACACATAAAAATGCACGTGCTTGATCATATTCTTTTACTGTTATGGACCAACTAATACCAAGAATATATCGTGATCACAAAGATGGCCATGACACTCTGTAATTCTTAATTCACGTAGAGTTCAGTGAACTCGGGGTGGCCGTACGGTACTATGTGATCCAGAAATTCTGGATGATTATAATTATGTAACACATGATTCAAGGTCATTAGCGGCCATAACAGAATCCATTAATCTCTAATGAATGCACTTTCTGTAATCACATATCTCATTTCATATCAATAACATCTGTGGAGATCACGTATCTCATTTCTATATCAATAACATCAGTGGAGATCACATATCTCAATTCCATTCCAAAAGGCATAACCACATTTGTAATCACAAATCAGAACCTAATAATTTCAAGACTATATATAATTTATATTGAATTAAGAACATGTATCAATTTAGTCTCATGTAACTCCATTCTATTCTGTTTGATCACTATTATTTCCATATTAATTCTCTTGTCAGTAGGTTTAATATCAATTCAGTTGGTTTAAATTCTTTATCAAGTCGCTCCTATTATCACTAAACTTATAAATTACTTCAAATATTTATATGTTCAAAATGCATGAAAATTCCAGTTTGGCAGCTTTTAGTATATTTATCATAATTTTCAGTATATAAATGATATTGGGGTGATTCAAGTTCTCCCAGAAAGATAATTCAATTTTCTATAACTTTCGTGTTTTAACTGTTTCCAAATTACGAGAGCAAATCATTCAAAATGGCCTAAAGATGCAGCAGACTGCTGATGGACGGGAAAAACAGGGGTATAACCCTTTTTTTCCTTGTTCTACAATCCCTAATCAGATTTCTTAATACCTCCAAATCTGAAAACATAATATTCAATTATAGTTAAACCATACATGAGCATAAAATAAAGATTTGTGCATAAGTTTCTATATACATAATTATTCAAATAATTTATGTTCCTTTGATTATTATTTAAGTTAACAGTACTAAGAATAAGTGTTAAGAGTAAACTTCTTGAATTAATTAGGAATCTGAAGCTCTTGTCTTAGCATCAATAATCCACAAAATGAGATTTTAATAGTATTAAGACTAAATAAACAAGGTCTTTTAAATTATATCGCATAAAGTAGAAATTAAGTAATATTGAACAAAGAATTTCTCAACTAAAAATGTTGGTGAGAATAGTCACCTGAAAGCTTGAATTGTAAGAGTTTTCTTCGTGAATATTTTGGTGTGTGTGTGGTATCTATTTCTTAGCCAAATGAGATAGCAGCCAACATACACTTATCCGATGAAATCATCAAAGGCGGTGAAAGACAGGTTAATATTATACACATAGTGTCTTTGATTTGTCCTTACAGCATATGAATATACATATATATTATAACTATTTGTTTAATTGATCGTCCACGTGGGGTTCAAGGAAAGTAAAAGAAAGATGCATATCCCTTATTCATTCTCATCTATAACATACTAGATGGCCCAATTGTAATTAAAGTAACCTCTAGAAAAACTTTTACAAAATACCAATTCTACTTTCAAAGTGAGCAATGCCTGCTCTCCAATGCGCACGCCACATATATATTTATATATACTATAATTTATATATGATCAACACATTTCTTTATGTCAATCTCTATCACACACATAGGACACATATATATAGGTACAATATGATATATACATATGTTGTGTGTGTTGTATTAATATTAAATATATTGGTATATAACATAATTATTTTAAAAATATAAATTTTAGGAATTTACATGCGATCTAATATGAATATGAGATATAAAAATGTGGGTCGTTTTGCTTATGAATAATTAACCCTGGTTATTAAAAATGCAAAGGTTTTGGGTTATGACAATGGAACTATCCCGAACTTGTCTGGTTTGAACGGCTTCGAAGCTAGGCCAGATGAGCTATTTCCTGGTTTGAACAGCTTCCAAGCTGGGCCAGACGAACTTATTTACGGGCGATGGAACTGTCCCAAACTCGTCTGGTTTGAACGGCTTTGAAGTTGGGCCAAACGAGCTATTTCCTAGTTTGAACAGCTTCCAAGCTGGGCCAGACGAACTTATTTACGGGTGATGGAACTGTCCCAAACTTGTCTGGTTTGAACGGCTTCGAAGCTGGGCCAGACGAGTTATTTCCTGGTTTGGACAACTTCCAAGCTGGACTGGATGTACTTTGATGGGCGGATGCCCCTGACGAGAAGTACTCGGCTCGAGCCGACCTTCAAACATTGATGGGAAGATGCCTTTGATTCATTATATATGTAGCTGCCCTTGATGAGAAGTGCTCAGCTCGGGCTAATCTTCAAACATGATGGGTGGATGCCCTTGACAAATTTGATAACGGATGATTGCTTATTAAACCAACCCTTCAATGTTAGGTACTTCAATCGAGATAGGTCATAATTCGGCAAAGATAAAAATGACTCTACTCTTATAGTTCATGACATTATAAACTACAAGAGTGGGGGTACTAATTGATACAGGCTAGATTTGCCATATTAAATAGGATCAATATAATTTGGGAGGGGTGCGGCCCAAAATAAATAATTAACCTAAGCACATGTGTTAGCTAAGGTTTTACCTTGACTTGGTAGACACGCAATCCTAATTGACAACCTATAAATAGTTCACAAAAAGAGTGCCTCATGTGATAATTCTAGTGCACACATTTGATATATTGTTCTTTTTTGCATATATTCTCTCTCTAGAGCGATCCTGACTTGAGCGTCGGAGAGGGTACGCCGGAAAAACCCTCCAGCCCCTTTCTCATTGTTGTTTTGCAGGCATCAAGGCGGAACGAACATTGAAGATCGGGTTTTCTCAGTAGGGTAAATTTCTCGCCCCAACAGTTCAGTACTTACAATCTTGGACGAGAAGACCCTTTTCGTGCACCACTCCTCTTGTCATGATCAATCATTTCCTCAAAGTTAAAATTACAATTCCCAATATGTAGATAGTGTGCTCAAGTGTATGTTCGTAATTGACGTACCCCAATTTTGTAGTATCCTATTCTTCAAAGATTTCCACTTGGAAATCGGAGTTTGATAAATCTGTGAGTCGGAGGCAAAAACTAAGTCAGAAAATACAAAATTAACTATAAACTCTAATATTTCTATTGTATTTGTTTACATTATTCAAGAGCTGGTCTTCTTCAGCAGCAGTGACATAATCTGGAATGTAAAAGACGGTCGGCACAAACCCGACAATGAACTTGTTTGATGATATAACCATCTTTTCTCTTGTGAACATTTCTTCCATTCGATCTCTCTTGAGCAGATAATTCAGGTAGGTTTCGCCTTTGTCTTAAGGTAGATTCCGATGAAAAATGGCTTAAGGGTTTTCCAATGGGAAATTTGCAAAAATGCCACTTTTTTACAATTTTTTTGGGAAAATATCACCCAACCTAAATCCTTTTAATTATACCCCTCTCACCCCTGTGAAATGTCCAAGTTACCCCTTAGTAAAGAAAAAGACACCAATCAATCTCTTTCTCTCTCATTCTCACCTTTTGAGGAAGGAAAAAAACAAAAGTGCAACAGTTACTCTCCACCCTCTCTCTCTTTCCCGTCTCTGCTCCCAAAACAATTTTCGACAATTCTGTCTTTTTCAGGCGATTCCGACTGTATTGTGACCGGTGTCGTCCTTTTCAGACCATTCCCTCTACGTCACGCTGAGTTTGGTGGTCACACTCCACTTACTAACGGCTTATAGTCCTCTTCCAACTGGACTTCCGACATCTACCACTTGTCTCATTTTTTCTCATTCACGCGTCCATTGTGAAGTACATTTCCTGGTAAGTTCGATTTTTGCTATCTTGTTCTTCAAATGTAGGGTTTTTTGTTGTAATTTTTTATGTTTTTTTTTCTCTTTTCAGACCATGTGTTTTAGTATGCTTGAAGTTTTCATCTTTTGGTAACCTTTTTTGATTTTCATGGTTTTTGGGTTGCTGGGTTTGGGTGAAAGATCTCTGCATTTTTTCCAAACATAATCTTAAGCAGTTTAGGTCGGTTTCAAGGGTTATGGGTCGGTTTGAAAGCATGATAGTGTTATTTTGAAATTTATTTCTAATGTTTATCAGTTGGTTGGGTTTGATTTTGGATGTTGTTTTCGTTTTTCGACCTCTATTAGTTATGTTCCTTTAATTTTCTGCCTTACATGCACTTTATGTATGTCGACCATGTCTACGACCACCCTACGACCATTGTGTCGACCACTACTTGTTTTCCGACTATGGCTTCGACCTAATGGGTTGTTTTTATGTTAAACATGGATAAAATGGCTCTCCTTCCAAAGGAGAAAGATCAGTTTAAAGGGAAGCTCTCATGTAGGTCTTGTTTCAATTCGATGGATCTGATTAGAGCGCGGTTAAAGGGGATAATATTCAATAAATTCAAGAATTCATGCTTTTGATATTTCCTTGAAACCGATACCATACAGTTCCAAGGGCAGCTTGTGTTACAATTGCCCTTCTGACAAGACAATGGTCTTTCCACGGACAAGATTGTCTTTCACATAAACATTAAGCAGTCTGTCTTTGGGCCAGAAGAATTTGATTTGATAACTGGTCTTGAATTTGGCCCTAAACCACCAATTCAATCAAAGCCCGAGATAGTGAAAAACAATTTTGGTAAAAATAGCAGTGTGTATTTGTTGGACTTAGTAAGTGCTTTCAATGAACATGCAGTTAAGGAGAAAGGCAAAGGATACATGACACTGAAATTGGCCCTTTTATATATGTTGTACGGAGTTCTGTTGGTCTCTGGGCTCGCCAAAAAGCTGGATGAGAAATACATATATTTGGTGGAGAATTTGAAGGCATGTCTGTGGGGTCACATTGCCTATGAATTCCTAGTGTCTGATATAAGATCATGCATGTTCGACAGGGTAGAAAAGTTTTGGAAGAGAAAGTAAAAGAAGAAGGCGGAAAAGAAGAAGGATCACAATATGGAGAAGTTCGATGTCTCCGATTTCACACATGTTTTACAAGTTTGGGCATACGAAGTGATGCCCGATGTTGGTAAACTGTGTGTGAAACGTGTGTCGGGTTCTTCCGATGCAACTCCCCGGATTCTACGTTGGAAAGCTGAGGATACCCACACCGCTGACTCGTTGAAAAAAAATATTTTTTTAAACTTGAAGCCTGGTGATCATGTTGCCGAACGTGTAAGTTTTTTCAGTTTATTTATTATTTATTAAATATTTTACTTGTTACTTGATTTCAATATTGTACTTATTTAAATATTTATTATTGAATTGAATACAGGTGAATGTGGCCAATAGATTGAAGCCTTCACGTACTGAAAAGACCTCTGGCTACTTCAAAAGTGTAGCAAAGTGGCAACAGGAAATGGTGGCAGCTGTTTCAGCGGATGTTGATGTGTCGGATGAAAATATGGATGTTGAGCGTCGACACCACGAAGGATGAGAACACGGGAATTGAGAACCAAAAATAAGCACGTTGTGGATGCGGGAAAGCCATTTGTACATGTAAGTGATTCAAACATCTGACCAAATATGTTTTTTTACAAATTAATTTGAATCTGAAAATATATTTTCATGTGTGTTTCAGGGACTTTTTAATCTGAATGAAATTGAAAAAATAAGCAAAAAAATTTGACAAGATTGAGGAGGAAATGATGACTCTTAAATCAATGTTGTCAGCAGTGATGGAGAAGGTTGGTTGTAAGGATGTTGACAGTGATGATGAAGAGAAGGCAGAGGAAAGTGTTGGGAGAAAGGACAATGTTGGAGGAGTGAAGGAAAGTGTTGGAGGAGAGGAGAGTTTTGGAGAAGATGATAGTGATTATGAGGGAGAGGAGGCTCTTGAGGGAGATGAAAGTGATAATGAGGGAGAGGAAGAAAGTGATGAGGCGGAGGAGACTTTTGATGGAGAGGAAAGTGACAAGGAAAGTGATGGGGAAAGTGATGGGGAAAAGGAAATTGCTGACGGGGAGAGAAGAGTAACAAGGGTGAAGAGTGTGATAAGGGAGAAGAGGGTGACAAGGGAGAGGATTCTAATCGAGGCCAAGCTAAGGGGTATGGGAAAGACACCTCCCAGTAGCAGCCGACCAGATTATCACACAAGTGATGGTCGAGTTAGGCTCTAACCACCAAAACAACCAAGAAGTCGATCGTGGTTTGGTCGAAATGATCCACGACCGTGATGTCAACCATTCCAACGAACCCTTGATGGTCTCTCGGATTAGTAGGCAAAAAAGAAGGCCACCAAAGTACGGACCTTGTCCCCGTCCCTATGGTGGTCGAAGAAGATGTCTCCTTTTTGCATATCCATCAGGAATTATAAGTTGAAGAATTTCCATTGCCTTTATCAGTCCACTCGCCCGACCCAGATGAACAGTACAACCCTCATAAGTACCCATATGCGGACATTACGAAAATTTTGTTTGGTGATGAAGATTTTGTGGATCCCCTCTGTGCAGAATAGGCCCAAACATGAAAAAAGAAAGGGTCCCAAAGAGAAGTCACCGTATACCAACCACAACCACCACATTTCTCCGAAAAAAAAAAAGAGAAAGACTCATAAAAGGGTTGTCGAGGAACAACCTAAGGAAACTGTCAGTGGTCGGTATGACCCTTCTACAAATTATCCAGTTGAGAAGCTACAATCTTTCAATCAGTAGTGGGCCACGTCTCAGGATATAGTAACTCCTATTGCACTGTTATTTGATGTTGATTGGGTGGTGGCCCATTCTTGGTTTACCTCACTAATCACATCGAGAACATGGCTCAACAATGCGGTATGTTTTTTTTTTGTACTTGTACATTTGACTACCATAAATATTTAGATATAACATTGTGTTTTTTTTATTCAATGCAGAATCTAGATGCTTTGACTTATCTAATGTTTTTTAAGAGGAACATTGCGCCACATGCTTTCTTGTCTCGCTGGACTTGCACTGATGCATTATTTTGGGTAAGCAAATGTTTTTTTTTTTGTAATCATCTTAATTATTTCTCTTATGTGTAGTCATCTCAATATGTTCTTTGCATGCCAACAACAAAGAAGCATTTCTCTTGGAAAACGGTCAATTGCTACTCAGAAGAAGAATGAAGAAATGGACATCCAACACGAAGGGGGGACAATTTTTCAATATATTTGTGGTCGGTACCCGAAGAAGCTAGGGTCAAATTGGGCAGAATGTGACAAAATATACGGAGTGACCCATGTTTTTGGCAATCATTGGGTACTGTATGAGCTGGACTTGACCGTGTGCACAATGATGATGTATGACTCCCTGTCCAATACTATGACAGTTGCAAAGAAAAAAAAAGGAGTTTGTTCCATTGGCTCGGACACTTCCCATAATATGCAATATGGGAAATGTTTGGGACAACCGAAAAGTACCCAAGGATGTCCATGTTGATTAGAAGATTGCAAGGATGGATCACCCACCGCAACAAACAAACGGTAGTGACTGTGGAGTTATGGCCATAAAATTCATGGAAGCATTGGCAGCTGGTAGAGGTGTGGCTGAAATCAATCCTGGGATGACCATACAGTTTAGGCAAAGATTTTGTTCAGAACTTTTCAACAGTGAAGATATTGTTATCTAGTAGGATGTTGTATGTATGTTGACATTATTATCTATTTTATTAGCATGTTGTATTAGTAGCACTTTGATGGTAGTATATTGTAAGTATTTAATTGCAGTATGTTGTGTTGACAATGGTATCTAATGGGTATGTAATTATTTCCAACAAATTCTATTTGTGGGTCTAAAACATCTATAAATTGATGTCATTTTGATACTTTGAATAAGTACAAACACTTAAATTCAATCTAAGACATCAATATTGGAAATAATTTATGTTTCACAACACACAATTGCATAAGAAATAGAGAAGCTGAATAAAATACATCAATATTGGTACAAACAGTGTTAAAGTTACAAGAACAAATACAAACGACCACCCATACGACTACAATGACGACTGCAACAACGACGAACAAACGACCAATACATATAAATGATTGCTCACCACGGGTTAAACAACCTACATTTTCAGTGACCCCAATTCGACCCTGCTGCCGACCCATCATCATCCCCCTCCACTGAACTAATCATTTATAGGAGCTGGGTTTTTACGTGTCCTGCAGTTATGGCCAGCCTTTTTGCAATGTTTGCATTTTTCGGCTACCAGTTCCTCCCATTGCGATACAATCCTCGTTTTTCGTGTCCTACCGCTTGGTCTGCGCATACTAGGAGCCAAAATTATTGTGTTGGATACTTCCTCTATTATTTTTTCAATAATCCTCATGTCCGACAGGATATATCGGCTCTGCATATGCTTGTACCAAATATTCAAATGCGTAATACGGGGATGCCATTCCAAATTTTGGCATATTAATTTTTGAAGCCACTGCCAAAGCATTAGCACATGCCATTTGATCAAGCTGGAATCTCCAGCATGTGCAAGTCTTTCCGTTCAAGTCAACAGCTATATTTTTTTGATCATCCAGTACTTCAAACGTATAATGATATAGTGTTCGGACATTGAACCCTCCGAGCCAACTCGTCATGCTTTAGCACTCATTTCTCAGCCCATTTTGTGAGTGGACCATTCATCTTACAAGCAACATCACGATGTTTGGTAAACCAATCTGACAGTTTCGTGACTATTGTATCTAAAAGTGACACAGGGGGTACTCTCTCACATCTCTAAGAACCGAGTTCATACTCTCAGCGATGTTAGTAGTCATGATACTATATCGCCGTCCAGGAAAGTACACACGAGCCCACTATTCAACCTTGGCATGACAAGTAAGATAGTTGTAGGCTTCCTTATCTACACTTAAGATTTGATTCATACAAGACTTATGTACTACCTCATCATAAATCTTAGCTGCACATAATAACAATGTAGAAACGTCGGCTTTTTTAAACTTTGCTACAACATTCTGTCTCAAGTGATACATGCAAACTCCATGAAGTGCATTTGGGAACACATCTTCAACTCCCTTCTGGATGGCCGCATGCCTATCGGATATGATAACAAGGTTGGCAATATGACCAATGTTCGCTTATAGTTTTTCAAAGAACTAGTTCCATGATTCATTATTTTCAGAATCAAAAATTGCAAAGGATAATGGATAAATCTGTTTGTTCCCATCCATTCCGGTAGCTATGAGCAACACACCTCGATACTTCCCTTTTGATGAGAATCCATCTACGAAGGATTCGGGCAACACTAAATGCAAGTTATCTCAAGTTCTTAAAGACTATGTAATTGAGTTCTTGTATTTGTTTATCATAGATTAGATGTTTATTTTCGTTGTTTTGAGTCATTTGAGTGGCCAAGTTGATATTATAGGCCAAGTATATTGATTTTAGAGTCATGTTAGTTAATCATGGGTTGAAAGGAAGCATTGACGATCGAAGGACAAGAGGTTGCGTTCAAAAACGTCCAAGCGCGTCAACAGTTTTCAACACTGGCAGGGTTTAGTATTTTGGCCATAACTTTCTCTACAAAATTGATATTGAGTTGATTCAAGATGCTATGGAAAGCTAAGAGAAAGGGATACAATTTTCATGCAGATGCCATGGGCTAATTGCGTGAAGAACACGGCCTGGCCGTGTTCAGAAGCACGGCCGTGCTTTTTGCCGTATTTTTTGAGTGTGTTCAGATTTTCGTTTCTTTTTTCAATTTTTAAGTTGTTTCCTAGTTGGTTTAGGGTCTGTTTTGGTTTTGGTTTGTTTTGAGTCGCCTATATAAGGCAAACACTTGTTTATTTTTCATAACAACTTTGATATTGAATATTGAATTGAGATTTTCTCTTCAACCTTTTGGGTTTCTCCAAGAGCTTCAAGATTGTTCATCTTGTTGCGATTACCGACTTATCAAACGAACTTACACATTCGTTTGTGGCATCTACGCATACCGAGGTTCTTGCTTTTCTAAGAAATGGGTCGAGGTTTCCCCATCTTTAACCGAACTAGTGAAGATCTTGGGTTAACAACATATTGTTGTTGGGTCGTATGCACAGTTGTTGTTGCGGTTCACATCAGTTGGTATCAGAGCCATCTGCAAGGTTAAGTCTATCCTTGTTCTTCAATTCTTGTTATTTTCCAGATTTTTCATAAACCCTAGTTCTTTAAGGGTTACAAAAAAAATGAAAAAGAGAAAAAAATCAAAATTCAGAAAAAAAATAACTAAGAAGTTGATTTTGTAATTTCTTGGGAGCGTGAGACTTTTTCGGGATTGTTGTTGGTATTGTTGCACTTGTTTATACATCATGTCTGTGGAAACGCAACATCCACTAGATCTGAGCAACAAAGGTTATATGGAAGAATTGGCAAGAATTTTGACAAAGGTGATGATTGATGTTTGTGGAAAACCGTGTGATAGAAGGAGGACTCATGTTGGTTGGAAGGGTACAAAAGTTGAGCAACAACTTAAGAGGAGGGGTGTCACAATGAAAACCTCCAATATTAGTACCAACGCTTGGGATTTTGTTGTCAATGATCCGCGTTTTGCGACGATTTTTAAAACCACAGAGAACCCTTCAGTAGAGGTAATCAAGCCAGAGTTGGAGGAAGTTCCAGAAGTTGTCGATTCGAGATTAGAAATTATCAAGCCAGAGATAGATAGTGTAAATCCGGAGTTGGAGGATGTTCCTGAAGTATTCTATCTGGTGAAAGGGATCTGTTATCATTGGATTTTGATGATATGTTGGGTATCGATACAACAATTGAATCTGATGAGACATTAGAAATTGAAGTTGGTGGGGCAGATGAGATAGAAACTTCGGTTGGTGCGCAAAATAAAAATTATGAAGCCGAAGACAATGAGAGATTGAGTGAGAAAAAAATTGAGAGTCCGGCCAAGGGTGGAAGTGAGATTCGAGTGATGGCCGAGAAAAAGGTTATTAATAATTTAGAATGGGCCGAAAACATGGGGGTAATGGCCATTGAGGTAAAATTCGAGGGAAAATCTATATTCATGGCAAAAGAGAAGAGAGATATTATGACTAGTTTTTCATGTTCTAACACTTTTATCTTTGTTTTGCATAGTATTATTATTTCTTGGTTACAGGATTATGGAAAAACAGATGAATGTGCATGCCGTTTAACATTTGATCCGGGAGGATTGACATGATCGTTCAACCATTGGGGTCCAACGTTTGGATTCGAGGACGAATCCCTTTCAAGAGGAGGGGAATGATGAGAATCCATCTACGAAGGATACGGGCAACACTAAATGAAAGTTATCTCGAGTTCTTGAAGACTGTGTAATTGAGTTCTTGAGTTCTTGTATTTGTTTATCATAGATTAGGTGTTTATTTTCGTTGTTTTGAGTCATTTTAGTGGCCAAGTTGATGTTATAGGCCAAGTATATTGAGTTTAGAGTCATGTTAGTTAATCATGGGTTGAAAGGAAGCATTTACGATCGAAGGACAAGAGGTTGCGTTCAAAAACGTCCAAGCGCGTCAACAGTTTTCATCACTGGCAGGGTTTAGTATTTTGGCCATAACGTTCTCTACAAAATTGATATTGAGATGATTCAAGATGTTATGGAAAGCTAAGAGAAAGGACTACAAATTTCATGAAGACGCCATGGGCTAATTGCGTGAAGAACACGGCCGTGCGTTTTGCCATATTTTTTGAGTCTGTTTAGATTTTCGTTTCCATTTTCGATTTTTAAGTTGTTTCCTAGTTGGTTTAGGGTTCGTTTTGAGTCTCCTATATAAGGCAAACACTTGTTTATTTTTCATAACAACTTTGATATTGAATATTGAATTGAGATTTTCTCTTCAACCTTTTGGGTTTTTCCAAGAGCTTCAAGATTGTTCATCTTGTTGCGATTACCGACTTATCAAGCGGACTTACACATTTGTTTGTGGCATCTACGCATACCGAGGTTCTTGCTTTTCTAAGCAACGGATCGAAGTTTCCCCATCTTTAACCGAACTAGTGAAGATCTTGGGTTAACAACATATTGTTGTTGGGTCGTATGCACAGTTGTTGCTGCGGTTCACATCACCTTTCAAATATGTTCCGTAAACAGCTAAAACATGACGAATAGTTGTCCAAAACCCACGTAACGATTTGCCAAGGCACATGTAATAGTATTTGAAGTGCCCATCTCCATCTGTTTCAATATGTGTAATAGTGTTGGGGTTCACTTCCTTCAGTATATGAAAATAGGCAGGCAACTTCTTAAATGAGTCATCGGGTGTCCCTCTAACTAGTTTCAATGCCTCTTCCCTAGCCCTCCATGCTTTGTCATACCCTATTTCAACCCCGAGTGATTGCTTCAATTCACTAATCACCGTCGCCGGTGGATATACATGAGTGGGACTCTTGAACCTGTATTTAGTGAGATCACCCAACACCTTTGATCTAGTATTACGGTGTTGGTGGTTCATTAAGTCCCCCGAGCACGTGTGGAGGTTATTGTACTTCTTCACAGCCCATATATTGCCAACACTCAATTTGCTTACACATAGTCTCCATTGGCATTTATCATCAGTGCAGATGGCAATGAAACGAACTTGATCGGATTTCTTTGTCTTGAACTCTCTAATTTTCATCATAGAAATTATTTTAAATTGCCGAATTATTTCATCCTTGCTTTGAAACTCTTGGTCCACGTGCAGATCATTATCAATTGAAATGGAGTTAGATGTTGTATCTGGATTCTGGAGTTTCCGCCTCGCTACCAATGCAATTATGGCCCGTTCCGACAGAATTTTTCAATAGCTTGCGGGTACAATTCTGAAACTGACTTGGTCCACCTTCATACCCAAGATCAACGGCAGTTTCTTTTATGGTAGAGATAAATCATTTTCTTGTGTAGGAACAACATTCACAGGCCGGGATGGAGATGCAACAGGGGCCTTTTCCCCAATAGGTCCGCTCCACCTATAGAAAGTGCCATCCAAGTCATCATAGAAAAATGGGTCTGTCTCTTCCAATTCAGCCTCTAATTAATAGTCGTAGAAATGTTCAGCATTGTCATTATCATCTGGATAAGGATCGTTATTCAAATTAATGCTTGTTTCTTGTTGACACACAACACGGGGAGGGTCGACTGCTGCTTCATGTGCTATACGATGTTCAAGTATTACATGTATAATTGTGGTTGAGTTTATGGAATTACAGTGCCTATGGGATCAACAACTTCTGCAAAACGGTTATTGTTTTCTGGCTCATTTTGTTCCTTTTTTGATTGGGTAGATACTTGGTTGTTCCTCAACTTTGTTACCAAGCATAGTGGAGCAGATAAAAACTTGTCCGTGTTAACACGAATCAACAACTGCACATCATCTTCATCTATTACGGGACACGCTGGTAATGAATCTTTATGTTGGTATGTCAGCCAACTGGTCATCTCAATTTCAAAATCATCCTGGCTCACCATGGTGACTAGATATGTCTTTTCTAATAATTGAGAGAAGGTGACATCGGAAGGAACAACCACGTGCTTTGTTTTCTTTCTACTGAAAAACCAACCACAACTACTTGAATCCAACTCCCATGCACCATCCCAAAGAATTAATATTGAGCATGAACTAGCTCCTGAAAAATACAATAACAAATTTAAATCAGAAACTTACACAGTTAATGACGACACCAACTACACACCGACCACACAAACGACCATACCAATGACTGCAACCTAACAAGTACTATCATTACCGACCACATCATGACCACCAAATCGACTTCTTAGCAGACATCAGACCCACACACTGCAACACAGAGCAAAAAAGTGGCATTTTTGCAAAGGAAAAATAGGAAATTTAGTTTGATATATTGTCCTATTTTGATAATTGGTCCATCAAGTTGTCAAAATTTAGTCTTAATCCAATGTGTTTCAATTTGTATATACTTGGTCCGATTTTGACTGGACAAATATAATTTTGACCCAATTGCTCACGTGGCGCCTGAACATGTAGGAATTGCTGATATGGACAAATAATTTGGGGATTTTTTGCCATTTAGCTACTGAATTAGCCATGTAGATAATGATGTGTAAATCAATTTGGAAAAATGGCATCTAGACCAAATTAATTAGAAGGGAATTTTAATTAAATAAAGAAGAAAATATAAATTAATTAAAAAAATCACATAAATTTTATTATGTAATATAAATAAAAGTACTAATTATGAAAAAATCATCAAAACTGAGAATTAATAAATAAATAAAACTATAAAAGTTACAAATTTTAAAAAATTTATAAATAAATGTAGCAAACTTTAAAATCTTCATATTCCAATGTGGACCATGTATGAAATTTGCATATCTTCAAAATTGAAAAAACCAGCATGTGGCAAGCTTCAAATCTTCATATCTCTTTCTTCTTCTTTGACAAAAAAATGAAATCACATATTCCTCATCCACGAAACGCTACAATCTTTTGTCCCAGAAATGCTCCAAATGTCTGGCCGCCTATTCTCCTTCTCCACATAAATGGCTAGGGCTGCAAATGAACTAAGTCGCCGTGAGCTATTCGGAGCTCGATCCGATAAAAACTCGTTTGAGTTCGTTTAATGAGGCTCATTAAAATAAATGAACCAAACTCAAACTTAGAGATATTCGGTTTGTTAGCTCATGAACAGTCTCGTTAGTAAGCTCGTGAATAGGCTCGATAGTAAACTCGTATAAATTAAACTAATAATTTGACATTAATTTTAATTTTTCATTTTTTTACTTGTGATAATATAAAAATATTTTAATAAACTTATTTGTTTGAATAAAATTATAAGTTTTAGTAAATATACTATGCGTTTTAGATATATATAATTTTATTTTTGTAATAAATTGAAGAATAATTTAATTTATAATTAATATTTACTAAGCTCGTTTAGACTCGATTAAGCTCGAAAAAATTCGTGAGACATCAATATGTTCGATAAATTCAGCCTCGAGTTCAACTCGATAATAAACGAGCCAAACTCAAACACTCAAAAGCTCGGCTCGGTTTAATTCGATTGCAACCCTACAAATGGCCCTCATCTGTTCCAAATTTTTGAATTTCTCAGCAAATCCATCTCCCTTTTTCTGCTCAAATACAGTAAAATGATGAGCATTTAAGCTCCTAAACCCAGATCCATGCCGCTACACAAAACTTGGACGAGTCACGAGTGCCAATAGTGGGAAATTCTTTGTATTTCTTGGTGACTTGGTATTTTTTATTGATTTGATTTATGGTAGTTTTTGGTGATTCTAGCTGATTTTGGTGATTTTTTATGGTCTAATAATATTATCCATCCATATTCATAAATAGAAGAGTTTTACAGAAGAAAAAAGGGAGATGTGGAGGAGGAGGTGGTGGGTGACGGCGCAGGCCGATTGAAAGAGGAGAAGACAACCAATATTTTTGCCCTAGCCAAATTGTTTTTCCATTTATTTTGGCTGTTCTTTTTCCTTTTTTTTTGCCTAAAATAATTTAAAGGAGTTTAAGATATAATGTAGATTTTAAGATTTATTTTCTCATATTTTTAGTTAAAAATTGGTAGATTGTTTTTCAATTTTTTTAGAATGATTGTTTTTTAATTTTAATCTACAGTAATAAAATCTAATATATTTTTTATTTATTACTCTTTGTTTTTGAATAAGTTTATATTTTCTTCTTTTATTTAATTAAAATTTCCTTCTAATTTTTTTTGTGAGTACAATGGATGAACTTGGGGAGGGGACACACGCACTCGCATGGGATCGAATCCGGGTCATTCGCCCTTACAACACACGTCTCAACCACTGGAGCACAAGATTGATCCACACATCATCATCTGGCATCATCATCATCATCACACATGGCATTTTTTTCTAATTCATCTACACATCATCATCTACATGACTAATTCAATAGCCAAACGCTAAAATTCCCCAAAATTATTTGTCCATGTTAACAATTCCCACATGCTCAGATTCCATGTCAGCAATTGCAGTCAAAATTAAATTTCTCGGGTCAAAATCGGACCAAATGTACACAAATTGAAAATATATTGGACTAAGACTAAGAGGGTGTTTGGCTAAGCTTATTTAAAACATCTTATAAGCTCCTACATCTGATAAGCTGTTTTAGGAGCTTATAAGATGTTGGATCATATTTTAAAAATAAGTTGTCAGAGTGTTTGGATAAAATAAGATAGTTGAGCTTTTAAGCTGTTTTATATCTTATAAGTTGTTAAAGTATTTGGTAATATAAGATCTTTTTACTGTCATAATGACCAAAAAGGACATGACACTATTAAAACTATTTAAATAATTGTATTTGACATCTTTTTGTATTTTAATTATTTTAAAATATTATCACACATATTGTAAATTTTAGTTTAGCTTCAAACAAAAGTTTAGTGGATATTTTTATCACAAAAGCAAAAAAAAAAGTTAAAATAAACTTGATGAGTATTTTAATTGTCGAAACTGTTACAATATGTTTAACGAAAAAAATTTCTTTATTTACTCATCATAGTTTATTATATAATATAAATATTTAAAAGTATGATCCTTTCTCATGTAAATATTAGAAATTATCACGACTCTTCAAATTTCTGCATAATTCTACCTTTTTTTGCATGGGAATGATTCTATCTATTATGTTTATGTTTGAATAAATTATTTATGAGATTCCAACAACTACTACATTATAAAAAAAATATAAATTAGCTCCCTACATAAACTAAAGTCCCAATAATAAATAAATCACAACTAAATTGTCAAACAAATGAGTCATAAAAAAAAACGAAGATCAAATTGTTTAAATCACACCAATGAAACTATCATCCACTTCCAGCAATGTCCATAGCAATTGAATCACGCACCGCCATCCAATAAGCATTCCATTGATTATTTTCTTCTTCTACAGCAAAGCTTCTAGTTGATGTTTCAACAACGCGATCGGTGTATGGCTCATAACTTTCATCCTCAGCTATTTGGAATGCCTTATCTGGAACATTTTTCTTCCTAATATAATTGTGAATTGCCATAGTTGTCAACACAATTTCTCGTTGTGTGTCAATATGAAAATACGACATATCAGCCAAAATATTCCATCTTGCTTTCCAGACTCTAAAAGTTCGTTCGATACAATTCCTACACGAGGAGTGATAATAATTGAACTTTTCCTTCAAATTTCTCGGTGCAAGTAATTGTCGTGTTCTAGCTCGACGAAAATCCTCAAGATGATATCTGATATTTTGACCTTTATATGGACCCATATATCCAGGCATATGTGAGTATCCAGCGTCAACTAAGTAATACTTTTTCCCTTTTGGAATAGGAAAATTGAGATCCGGACTACGAATAGCTTCTCCAAATATCCTACAATCATGAGCACTCCTTCCCATCCAAATTTCAAACAAATGTAAAACACATATTGAAATCTACAACAAAGAAGAATGTTTTGTGGGATATCCTTTTCGTCCCATATATGGTATTGCTTTTCCTTGGGTAATCGAGCCTTAACATGTGTGCCATCAATTGCTCCAATGCAATCCTATCAACCATAAAGTTAAAAAAGAAATATATGATAATTCATGACTATTTTATAAATTTAAGAATATGCATGTAAACTTACTATTTGTAAGTGAAAAATCACATACCTTAAAAAATGGTATGTACCTTTGATATTGAGGCGTATGCTATCCTTTGTCCTCATTATACTCAGGATGTGATCTAATTATATCATTAGCAAGCTTACTAATAGCCTTTAAAACTCTATGAGAGTGTCTTGAGATAGTCTCACCTGAATGATTAAATATCTCTTGCATCAGCCTATTATCAACACTAGGAGCACAAGTCATAAGAAAATTCATCACTTCCTCAAAGATAGACATTCCTCTTGTTGGATGAAGATCGTATTTGTGGGTCAATTCATGACATAAATCCATAAACACGGGTTTTGCTAGGCGAAAAGCTTGATAACATCTTTTTCCATGTCCATTTAATATTTCCTCTATGAATATGTGACCCGTTCGCATAGATGTTCGGCATGGAATCTTATGAATATAGTTATCATAATATGTCAAAATACTACGTGTTGTTATTTGGCATAAGATGAACCAATCCACTTTTTGATGATCCCAACTATCATCCTTGTTAGTTTCCTCACCAAGAAAAAAATTTGGATGAATTAAAGCACAATTTGTTATATCTGAAGACGACCATATAGAATCATAATCTCTGATATCCCAAGGCTCCATTGAGCTATAAAAACATTCATGAAAAATAATTAATATATTATTATTAACACAACAAGTATATAAAAAGCACAATAAAACAAGGAAAAAATGGCGAAAGAAAGACAAACGAGCATATATGGAAATATTAAACATGTAAAGAACTCCAAATGATAGATTGCATTTATATAAATATTTCCATGTCAAAATCCCAAGCCAAAAGACACGAGTCAATGCAGAATTCACTAGTCTAACTCCAACCAAAAAACAAAAACAAAAGAAAAACAAAGACATCTAAATCATCATAAAATTATTTATTATTTTTGAACTGATTATAGTTAAATTCTAGCCAAGATAAGCGAGATTCATGAGAAGGTTGACAAACAAACACTTCTCGCATATCTTTCTTGCTTAATAGATTACAAGCATAATTCCAAATATCACTCATTGGTGCTATTCCAGGCATATTGTTTAATACCTCCATTGCAGCTGCAATACTTACATATGTGCAATGTGTAGATTTGCTAGAACCCTTCTTTTTCATAAACTGTAAAAGGGATCGAATATCTTCCTTTAGTGAAGCTGCCCCAGAAACTTTTTTCTTCCCTTTATTGTTTTCCCCCGTTATTTCTTTTTTTAGCTGGTGCAAAAGATGGGAACATATTTTCATTGATTAAATTATTTCCTTCCTTCATTTCAGAACTTACATTGCGATCGATTATTTCTATGTAATTATTGTCATCACTATCACCTATTTCCACGTGTTCTTCAAAATCATTTGACTCCCCATTATCGTCAAACATCTCTTCTCCACCACTAACCTCATTCCCAGATTTCTGGCTTGGTGCTCGTGCTCTTTCTTCCGTTGCAGCAATATCCGAAAATAGATTATCATATCGGAACCAAAATAATGATAAATCTTTATTCCTGAATTTGCTATAATCTCCATTTTCTTGCATTAATCAAGTATACCAGGTCGATCGAATATAAAGTTAGTAACATATATTATTGCTTGAATAAGAAATGTTTTAGAAAAAATTACCGCGAGTTTTCCCTCCCACCACTCATCTGATGCATCGATTGAGTGGTTCATGGGATTCCAACCGATTCCAGTCTCATTATACATTAATTTCTTGAACAGTAGCCATTCTTTCTTCAAAGAATCCCAACGATTTCGAAGTTGTTTGTAAACAAAACTTCTCCCAGTCAATTCATTGAATCTCCGAACTATATTTTTCCATCCATTGACATTAAAATGACTATTTGGCCTATTACCTTTTCCAATTTCTTCTTCACAAACCTCGACAAACTTAAGGTTTAAAAATGCATCCCACCTTGCAGAGTATCGTCCTTCAGTCGATTGATTTGTTTTAGTTGCACTTTTATTTTTACTTTTACCAAAAGTCACATTCGGCATAACTCCTTTACTTCTATTGTCTTGATTATCCATCTACAAGCTTTTATTGTCAATCATAAATAAAAGAGGTAATTCAATATATTCCAGAATAAAAAATATTACACACTCAAAAAAAAAAAGAATAAAAAATATTACAAGAATTACAAAATTTACCAGAAAGAAGAAAACCACCACAACAGTCTAAAAAATGTTACAAGAATACAAAATTTATAAAAAATAATGGGAAACTGCAGAGAATGATTCAGAAACTTTGATCATGACTAGTCATATTATTAATAGTTAAAAACAAGATCAAGAAAAAAGAAAATCTAAAGAAAAACTAATTAACTATTGCAACCCTGTCTCCCATAAATTTTATTTTCTTGTTTGGCTATCTAACACTTTTATTTATCCACCATCAATACATCCAAATATCAAGAAGTAAGAAGAACAGTACCAACACAAATAAAAAAGGATAGAATAATGCGGCAGCGGCGATTTTTCAACTTTTTAGCCGAATTTTTTTTTCTTTTAATCTCTACAAAGTACAAACAATCCAGTTTTTCACCATATTAACAAAAAACACAAACCCACTCTTAACTTTCATGAATCATGATGTCTGATTAACAAAACTATATACTCCCAACAACAAACAAAAAAGGATAGGCAAGACAACAAAACCCAGAACCTATACATATTCACACAAAATCGTGTATATATTATCACACCAAAAATTAATAAATTGAAATATATTGTTCAAAATAAACAAGAACTTACCAGGGGTGTTAGAGTTTATCAGTGGCCTCGAAGAAGAAAGCCTCGCAGAAATAGAAGATATTCTGTAATTTTTTTGTACGAGAGAAGTTTGATTTTTGAAGTTTGATTTTGGTTGAGAATTGTAAGGGTTTTTGAAGATTGAGAGAATCCAAAATCTTTTCTTGAGAGATTACGTGAAAAAAGATTTGACAGATTGATTGTGTGTGGGTAATTTTGGGATACTATAAAATTATTAAGGATATTTTTGTCTTTTGATTGTTTAAAAATAAAAAGCTTATAAGTTCTTTTAAAAAAAGTTGGAGTATAGTTACTTTTTTTTAGGAGCTTATAAACTATCTAACAACTTTTTTTTTAGAGCTTATAAGCTTTTTTGAAAAAATTTTACTAAACACATTTTAAGAGCTTATAAGCTCAGCCAAACTACCTCTAAATTTTAACAACATAACGGACCAATTCTCAAACTAGACCAACTTAACTGACTAAATCTCCTATTTTCCCTTTTTGCAAATTTCCCTTTTCCAAACAGGCTTTTAAATATTTGGAGATGGAGACGGTAAGGACTATTGTGTCATTTTACTTTTTACGGTTGGTGGCTATAAAGTGTTGCGGATAAGATTCTCTCGTCTTCTGTGTTTTGTTTTATTAAATATTAATGGAGTATTAATGTACTCCGTTAAATTATCAAATCACAACGAAGAGTATTTCTATCTGTAACTGTTATCTGTAGTTGGCATGTCGAACGCCATAGTGAACGGGATGGCCGGAGCCGGCGGAGGTATTGTTGCCCAGATAATTACTTACCCTCTCCAAACGGTACCTTTTCTACTCTCATTTTTAGTTTAATTACAGGAGTATTGTTCGTTAATTTGATTACCACTACTGATAAACACTTTTTTCCGAGGAGTTCCTGCTCCATTGTTCACTTTTGAAGCTTTCGATCTCCCCTGTTCTGCTCCAAGCTTTAGCTACTATGCCTATTTGAATCTCGTTACCCATGATACAACTGCAGGTGAATACACGCCAGCAAACAGAGAGAGTTGCTAAGAAGGAGAAAGACTCAATTCCATCTCCTTCAACTCGACCTGCTGGGAGTACGCTTCTTCACATTTTTCAGGTTACTTTGATTGATCTCAGACATCGTTACTTTTATTTCAGTCAATTTCCCCCGTGGATCGTTCAACTGATTGCAGTAGACAGGTGTTCAAAAGTGAAGGATTGGGAGGACTTTACAGCGGCCTCAAGCCTTCTCTGCTCGGCACTGCTGCTTCTCAGGTGACATTTGCTGCCTCTTCAAATCATTCCTCAATTTTCTTGAGTGCTTTTTGTTGTGCAAGGTCTCATCTATTTTGTAATTATCTATGTTGAACCAATAGTCTGACTCTGAAATTTGTACCATGGGAACATACTCTTTTAGGTGTTTGCTATAAGCTTGATACTATTGATTTACAATATGTAGTCAGGCTAATTCGTTCTTAATTAACACTCTCCTTTGTGAAGCTGCCAGGGTATCTATTATTCTTTTTATCAGGCTTTCAAAAACAAGGCTGAGGCTATTGCGGTTGCAAATAAAAGGAAAGGAAAAGGGGATGGTTCTCCAGGAATGCTTTCTTGGCTTATAGTGGCTGCTCTTGCTGGGTATTCTTTCTCTCTTTTGTATTATTTGGTGACTCTATGTTCTAGATTTTTATTATCTTGCTCACTCCTGGCATGCTCGCTATTAGGAATGATTATTCTTTGACTTGTTGCAGGTCAGTAAATGTACTGCTGACCAACCCTATATGGGTTCTTGTGACTCGTATGCAGGTAGCATTCTTCAACTTATCTACAGTCAACATTGTTCACGCGGGAGAAAATGTTGCAAGAAATTAATTTCCATTTTCTGTAGGTCAATATTTCCTTGGTCATTTATCAAAAAGTTGGAAATGCCTTCGATTCGTTTAATACATACTAGTCGAAAGCACTGATTATGTTCTTCACTAAGAATCATGCCATTTATTTCCTGTTTACAAATGAATGCTTCTACTTTCTGCATTTTTTTTGTCCAAAATAATGCTTTATTTCCTAACATTACAATTTAATTTCTGAAGTATGTTTTCACTCTGAGTTACAACACGACACCCACTTCCCCATCAACTTCTGCTGAGGTTAAAATTAAGTATCCAGACCATTCAATATTTCCAACTCTCATCTAAAACTCCAAACAATTTTGTGTATTTGAGAGAATTGTTTGGTCATGGGCACTCGTGGATTCTGCGATAATGCTCAACTTAATATTTATGGTGAATTTAGCATTTCCCGTTGGGAAAAAATTAGATCACTGCTCTAGTCTACTATAATGTTCGGTAATATTGCTAATCCACAGTCATGGTTCACTCTTGAGAAGTCTAATATTCTGGAGTCATTCATGTAATGGAATATAATTATTGTGCACATAATCAGTATCTTAGTAAACTGTGCCATTAAGAAAGTAATCTCATTCTCTTTCAATTCTCGTCTTGAGAAAGAGATTGTACATGCATTTCAGTTATTCGTTGCTCTATGCAGTTTATGGAACCTTTTCGGTGAGAATCTGAATATGAAATGTTACTTAGATTACCTTGAACCATTGAGTAATCTTTAGTTTAGTGCTACTCCAAAAACTACACTATCTATATATATGAATTTGAGAAATGTAGCAGCTGTTGAGCTGTGCTAACATTTTGGCCGCAAGGTCTTTTAGGCTTTAAATTTTGATTTTTATTAGATAGAGGATTGGATGGTCATTGGAAACCAAGATTCTGGGAGAATATTTATGGGATTGCGTTTGTTTGATAGCTTCATAAAATATGTGACATAATAAAACTAGCCAATAATGAAAAAACCTAGCACAAAGGGTTTAAAATAGTAGAGACGGAAGCCTGATGTTGAACACTGTTATATAAGTCATGATCTACACCACCAGTGCTCTACAACTAGAAATGACTTATAGCTTTAATCAAGTTTTGATATCCACTGAGGTTGAAGTTACTGGATAACCATTTGATGAGCATGAAGTTGTTGGTCAATGGTGTTCAATGCTAACTAAGTACACTCCATTTAATGAGGAGACTTCAAAGAGATTTCTTGGAGTTCTGTAAGTGGGGAAAGAAAGATAATGTATATTCAATCATAGACTAATTTTCCTATATATAGAGGAAGATATACAAGAGATAAGCTGTTACCCATTTCCCCTTTATTTTATTGAACCTTTACATTGAAATAACATAAACACATGCTAATTTATAGCGCAATTGAGAGCTGATGTATTAATCAACCTGACCATAAACTGACACTTTCTGATTCAATCACGCAATGGAAGTTTTCTTTTCTTTTCTTTTCTTTTCTTTCGCCCAGCCAATTTGGAGATAAACCTCTGCAGAGATTGCTTATAAATGTATTAATGCCATCTGTTGGATAATCTTAAGTGATATGATGAGTTCTGAGTATATGTTGTCTGATTCACTTTTCACTTTCAGACTCACACTCAAGCGGAAAGGAAAATTGTGGAGGCAAAAAAGGAAGCTCTGCTAAAAGAAGCTTCGGGAAATGGTTTATTACATTCTTCTTTGTCAGACCAATTGGTTGCACTTGATTCGATAAAGCCTCGTCCCTATGGAACGTTTCAAGCGGTGAATAGTACTGGCCTTATTCTTCCTTATTCAGCTTTATAGAAACATATTTGTGTTTTAGTGCATATTGCATCATTTTCTTATTGAGTTATTTGTAGGTTGAACACCTTTCCTTTTCACTTTAGGGAAACTAAAAATGAATTTGCAATGTTTTGTTAGTCAGTGAAGGGATTCACTCTATTTGATATGCTAAACATATTATTGCATCATGCTTAAAGTGTGAATCTGTTGATAAGAAAGCGTGTGAAATTAGTGATTTCTTTTATGTTCAGAATTTGCAATGTTTTGTTAGTCCGTGAAGGGATTTTACTACTCTGGAACTAGAATGCATTTACTCATCCTGTTGCTTCGAAAAATGTTCAAATGATATTATCTTTCCTACCACTTAATTTATTGACTACTTTCTGTCTCTTTTAATAAAACCTCTATTTGGATATCTCTAGTAGGCATGCGAGGTTTATAATGAATCTGGAATTGCTGGATTCTGGAAAGGCATCATTCCAACACTAATAATGGTAACATATATTTTCATCTTTTAAGAAATTCAACTTTAATTGTTCTGTAAATTACTGCAAATACTGATCATTTTATATGCCAGGTGTGCAATCCATCAATTCAGTTCATGATTTATGAGAGTTTGTTAAAGCGTCTGAGGACTAAGCGATCTGCTATCAAGCAAGGTCCAACCAATATAAAGGCTATGGAGGTATATCTGGACATGGCATGCCATTAGATTTTTCCAGTTTCTCTTAGCTCTAATACGATATGCCTCTCTTCATTTATCTGAAAAAACTCCTCTTGGGCAGTATAAGGTGTATGAAAACGAAGATCGTTTCTGGTTCACCACTCACATATTTTAATCAAAGTTTGTAGTTTGGTGATTGAAAAAGTTCTTCTGATATCTGTATTGCATTTCGAAAACACTGTTCAAAGATGGAAAATTCAACTGTACTTTTTTTTTTTTTGAGAATAATTCAACTGTACTTATGAATAGAATATTTTCAAATAGAATTCTTTTTAGCCATGTTGTGTAGCTATTGCCTAAAATTTAGTATATAAAGCCATCTCATCACAATGTCAAATGGATTGCCCGTACAGGGCAGCTTTTATGGAAGTAAAGTTTGGGAATGGTGATGCCAGACTGTCAGAGGGTAGAAAGATTATAACGCGTACAATTCCTAATGCGTCCCAAATGTTATAAAAAAATCAGTTTTGACACTGTTAAAAATCCTTTAACTGATTTTTGTGATCCTGTTATACACATTTCCACTTTATTTTCGTCTCGTTCTGGAATTTCTGTTCATTTTCAGTTCACTAGGTTCATGTTTCTGTGCCTTGGTGAAACAAGTGACATTCTCTCTCCTTCTAAGAGCGTCCACTACTAAACTGTTTATTATCTTCTTGTGAACAGATTTTTTTAGTTGGGGCTGTGGCAAAACTCGGAGCAACTATTTCGACATACCCTCTGTTGGTTGTTAAGGTAAAATCATTCATTTATCTTTATGACTGAATCTATTGTTGAATCATAGCAGTTTGCTGAACCAATTTTGGTCTGACATGGAGCATTTGTGTCTTACAAAAATGAGCTTGGAAGCAAATGACTAATGAGAATAGGGCACCCACAATGGTGGGTGCATTTCCTACAAATATTTGTGGGGTCATTGATCCACATCATCAATCCAATATCCTACTCTTCTAAGGGCACTCACAATAGGGAACATTTGGAGGGGATATTTCTTCAAATATCCCCACAAAATATTCCAACCCCATTGTAGCTAAAATATTTCGCTGAGTTGTATAATATCCGGTGCTTAATTTGTATCCGGATATTTGAGTAGAAACAAAAATGAAAAACAAATGCGGTTGATGGGCGTGAATTCACATCCGAAGGAAACCTCATTCGTGCAAGTCACGCAGGCGTGGGTGGCCATTCTCCTGGCCCACCCCTGTTGCACGCTTGGACTTTCAACTTTTTGCTTTGTGTTTTCTTATTTTTAATAAATAAGCTTTTAAATTGTAGTTGCGTTTCATTTCATGAGTTTTTGTTGCATTTTACCTTTATGTTATTTTCTGTGCAATGGTTTAAATGAGTTTTTTTATTTTTTATTTTCTTTTGAAATTTGCCTCTTCGACTCTTCGTTATTTCTTTGTAGCACATATGTAATTCATATATTTATATTTCGAAATTAAACTAATATTAAATGAAAAATATTAACAAAAAATTATATATGAGATTAATTAAATTAAGAATACAACTTCTAAAATAGTAAATGATTATATTTAAATACAAATATAAACAAAAATTAATAAAATAACAGTGGACCCATAAATATATGGTTTTTGAGATATTTGATTGTGAGATTTAAGACATTAGAGGAGTGGGATATTTGATTGATGACGTGGATTAACGGGTCCACAAATATCTGGAAGAAATATTCCAACCATTATGGATGTTCGAAATATCCTATATCCCACAATCAAATATCTTGCCAACCACATATTTATGGGTCCCACTATCACTTCATTAATATTTATGTATACATTTTGACATTATTTATTATTAATATCTTTAGTTTATATTAAATTTATTTATATATTTTGACAATTATTTAGTACAAATAAATTTAAAAAACTCATTTAAATCGTTGCAAAAAGATACATATGGGTAAAATGCAACAAAAAAAAAACTCATTAAATGCTACACCAATTAGAATTTACAATGGCTTCCTCAAAAAAATTTAGAGTTTACAATGGCAGTAAAAAAAAACAAAGCAAACAAAGTAAAAGTGTGAAGCTCCACTACTCCAGCATGCAACAAGGGGTGGGCCAAAGGTGAATGTCAACCCACGCGTGCGTGACTTTCACACACGAGATTTCCTTCCCGCGTGAATTCGCGCCATTCAACTGCATTTGTTTAATTTTTTTTTGTTTCAACTCAAATGTCCGGATACAAACTAAGCTCCGGACATTTTACAACTCAAAGAAAATATTTTAGCCCCAATAGTTGTGGAACATTTCATGGGGATATTGGAAGAAATATCCCTCCAAATGTAACCCATTGTGGGTGCCCTTAGGTTGAGTAGTTTTGAGAGAGTTTTGAATACGAAAGTACGTGATAAAAATAGAATTATGTTTGTTTGTGTCTTTTGGTGGGTATGTCAAAATCTTATGTAGATAATAATTTCAAAAGTTGATAATGGTGGGTTCACTTTCAATATTATAATATATTATATTTGTAAGATTTGTATGCGTTGATTCCCATTAGATTTATATTGTTTGAAAATAGTAATATATTAAGTAGATTTAGGTGGTAGCGGTGGGTCCACTAGATTAATTTGAATGGAAGATGGGAATAGTGGTTGATAAGTGATACATTTATTGTATAGGGTTGAGAATTCGAGTTGGAGTTATACGTTCGAAATTTTTTTTTATTTGAAAAATGGAAGAGAAAATTGTGATTTCCAATGATTTTGTTTTTCAAACAAACATGATTCCATTTTTATGAATAGTGTAAATGAAAAGGGATTGGTAACATAACCATACATCATCTATGTCTCTTAGTAAAAGATACATGAGCTATGAGCACATCCTGCATAATGGATTCACATGGTCTGGAAATCTTGGAAAGACGGCTCCTAGAGATCACCAAGAATCATGTGACATTAGCGTGAAAGTCAATGAATGCAAATAGTGCACTGTTGTATGGTTCTAATCAACTATGATTTAGGCCAAAATGATATCAAGAGAATGTGGAATTATTGACTGAACATTATTCAATTGTTTTTCATATAGAGCTATTGGTCATTTGATGCTTCATTCCATGACATTCAATAGATGTGTAATATCACTAGATAACTGAAATGCTTTAAAGGATATAACTGGAACTGGAGGACGACAGAAGCTGTGTTTCATGTATAAATAAATCAAAGTATTATCAGCTGATAATCTAGTAGAAAACTTTTTCAGACTTTAGATGTATCTTTTGCTGGAGTTTACTTAATTATTTCAGACAAATGTAATGTTTTTATGTCTTATGATGTTATGATTCACAACATAATATACAATTTCCTGTTTAAAATTTGTCTGTTTTTAAATGTAAAAGTTTGGTTATTATGCAGTCAAGACTTCAAGCGAAGCAGGAAATTGGTGGAAATATCTCATTAAGATATTCAGGTATTTGAGTATATTTGTCAGTAATATTTTTGATAATGTCTGTTTGCCATTAGATCATTCTTGGTATTATCATATTTGTTTAAGTTTATTGGTGATATGACAAATATGTTCATACCGTTTACTCCATTAGATCAATTTTTGCATTACCATTTTATTAAGTTTATTCTTGGTGTTATGAATTCCAAAAATCTAAATCATTGTTCTTCTGTAGAAGTCTGCTGGAAGAGGGACATAAGATGTTGTTAAGAAATATCAAGTGTCTCCTGTTTGTGTTTAAATTGTTTATTAGGTTTTGTGGTAGCACAGGTACGATTGATGCCATTATTAAGATGATCCGTTATGAAGGACTTAGCAGCTTCTACAAAGGGATGAGCACGAAAATAGTACAGAGTGTTTTCGCTGCATCTGTACTTTTCATGGTGAAGGAGGAGCTTGTCAAGACCTACACTGTACTTTCAAATAAAAGCCGAAAAGTTATTTGAAGATTGTTAAATGAAAAATCATACCGCCCCTGAAGATCTTTGCTTGGTTTACAAACAAGGTTGTTTGTCAACTCTTATTATGCCCATTCTTTTGTCAAACAAATTTATTATGAGCATTACTTTTGACTTCTTGAGAATCTTGTCTATTCTAGGATGTCAACTTGGACTGACCCCATGGCCTATGCACAGAGAAGTTGTTTCCTAGGCTGTGCATCAACTTGCCGAGGCCATATTTTATAGTTTAGGGCATCCCAGGGATTGTTTTGATGTCAGCACTATATAACTTGGACTGCTGCTCAGATGTCTCAAACATCAAATTTGCAATGGATGTGTACCCAGACAAAAAAGGAGCATTGTAATAGATAACTCGTGTTGAGGAAAATCATCCATTCACTTTCTCATGTTTCATGTTCAATTTTATAATATTTTTGAGTGTAGCTTTCGTAATTGCATTCTAGCAGCAGAAGCTTTGATTTGATATATATTTCCATAGAATTAAGTTTAAATAATTGGGTTGTAAGACATTCCTATCCGTATTCCTATATATTAGAGGTGATAATTCCTAACACAATACGATAACATAAGATGAATCCGGCATGAAATTACTGAAAGAAACGCGAACACAATTAGCACGAATTTGATACAATGTTACCATTTGCCTGAAAAATTTAGTGCCATCTTATATTTTACTAAATTTTGGATGTATTTTGAACATAACCCGAAATTGACCCGAAGTTGAGCGTGAACTCGACATGATGGCATGAGTTGCTATCCCTAATTATATGCATCTAGGATGCGTTGATGACCTAAATTTCTATGATAAAACTTTAATTAAGAACTGAACAATTACTAGATAACTTCACCGTTTCGAGTAGGTGAAAAGCTCCCAAAAACAGAGAAATATGCAAATAACAATAGAACAGAATAATCCTCTAATTCCCCTTTGCTCTGATATATAACGGATACATAATATTCCCCACCCATCCCTGACAATTTAACTAACTTCCTCATATTCTCTCTCTTATCAATATTCCTCTGCAGCTGACTTCAATTCATGCAATCCTTATGCCACGGTGGTTTCCTTGCACGTGCTGGGCCTGCTATTTCACTTGGATGGTTAATGGGCTGGACCTAAGCAATGCTCTTTCTTGGTTGGTAATTCGGGTTGTATCACCCCCTTCCTCTTCAAGAACTACCTTGTCCTCAATGTGGAAATTTGGAGGCATGCTGTCAAAATCTGAGAGATCCTCCCAAGTTGCATTTTCTAGAGCAACACCAGACCATTGAACCAACACTTTTGTCATGCAGAGCACCTTGGCGAAGAAACGATCCTTATCGCTTGAGAAGGCAAGTGGTTGCACTATTGGATGATTTTCAAAAGCTTCAGGTGGTAGTGATAGTGCATCAGAAGAAACTGGACCTTCCCATTTTTTAAGTAAAGACACATGGAACACCGGGTGAATCCGACCCTCTGGTGGTAGTTCGAGCTTATACTCAACCGCCCCAATACGTTCAACAACCTTAAATGGGCCAAAATAATGCCGTGCGAGTTTAAAATGGTCTTTTGGCGACGGAGGCTGTCGATATGGTTGCAATTTAACCATACGATCGCCGACTTCCAGGTACTTCCCTCCTTTTTGCCATCGACCCTTCGTTTCATTCGATTCCTTGCCCTTTCCAAGTTACTCTTCAATGTTTGAAGTAATTCATCTCGCCAGATTAACGGATCATCCACCGCCCGCACCCTGGATAAATTAGGGTGATATGCGGGTATAATAGGTGGGGTCGTCAAAAAAGTGCACGAAATGGGGTCATGCCCAACCCACTATGAAAACTTGTGTTATAACTATATTCAGCCAAAGGTAAACAATGAACCCACTCTCTCGGTTTATCTTGGGTAAATGATCGCAGATATTGCTCGAGTCCCCGGTTTACCACTTCCATTTGCCCGTCAGTTTGAGGATGGTATGTTGTACTGTAACGGACCTTCGTCCCGCTGAGCTCAAATAAATGTTTCTAAAATGCGGTAAGAAATATCGAATCCCTGTCGGAGATGATCGTATTCGGGAACCCATGTAACTTCACCACCATTTGAACAAATAGCTCTGCAACCTTCACAACCGTCTAATTTGCAGAAATAGCCCCAAAGTGTGATGTTTTTGTTAACCGGTCCACAACCACCAATATCGAACTCATGCCATGATCAGGCGGTAATCCATTGATGAAATCCATAGTAATGTCACTCCAAACACTTAAGGGAATCTGTAAAGGTTGTAAGGTCCCTACTGGAGGTTGGGTGGAGTATTTTTTTTGCTGACAAATGAGACACAATCGGACAAACATCTCCACGTCTTGTTTCATTTTAGGCCATAAAATAGTCCCGCCAATTTAACCAAGCGCACGCTTGATCCCTACATGCCCGAATAGGAGTTGCATGAAACTCATTCATCAACTCTTCTCATAATGCCCGATCAGTACCGATCATGATTCGGTTATGATAATAAATAAGCCCTCCTTTCTCCGTATAACCCAATGGAAGATCCCCGCTGTTCTTCAATTGGTGGAGGCGAATCAACGCCGGATCCCATAAATTGGCCTCCTTCAATTTCGATGCAAATCACAACGTGGATAACTCAATGATGTAACAAACATGTTCCCATGCCCTTCTTCAAATACCCTCGACAATGCATCCGCTGCAAGATTCGTTTTACTCGGCTTGTACTCAATTTTGAAGGTATACCCCATCAACTTTTGTATATATGCTTGTTCCTGTGCACAACCTGGTGAAACAACTCCTTGATACTTCGATGGTCCGTGCGGACTATAAACTCGCGCCCTAATAAATATTGCCGCCACTTTCTTACGGCTTCTGAGATAGCGTATAATTCCTTGATGTACGTTGAGGCCATTTGTAGACGTATTCCCAGTTTTTTACTGAAATACGACACCGGATGTCCCTTTTGCATCAGAACCTCTTCCACTCCCCACTTAGAAGCATCCGCTTCAATGACGAATGTTTCATTGAAGTCTGGCAACTGAAGCACGGGAATCTCAACCATGGCCTACTTCAATTTTTCAAATGCTTGTTTAGCTTCCTCACTCCAACCAAACCCATCCTTACATAACAAATTCGTCAATAGAGCTGCTATCGTGGGATACCCCTTTACAAATCGCCGATAATACCCCACAATTGCTTGATAATCTTGGGTGTCGGCCATTCAACCATAGCTTCAATTTTCTTGGAATCAGCCTTCACTATTCCCCCAGCCACTACATGCCCCGAATATTTGATTGATTCTTGGCCAAATGAGCATTTACTCATCTTCACAAAATATTGATGCTCACGTAGACGGTCCAACACCTGACCCAACTGACCCACATGTTCATCCATCGCTCTACTATATATCAATATGTCATCGAAAAAAACAATGACAAACTTCCGTAAATACTCCTTAAAAATCTGATTCATGGTCGCTTGAAAAGTAGAAGGAGCATTGGTTAGCCCAAAAGGCATGACTAGAAATTCGAATTGCCCATCCACGGCCCGAAAAGATGTCTTCGCAATATCCTTTGGACTCATCCGTATTTGGTGATACCCCGCCCTTAAATCTAACTTCGTAAACACCATGGTTGCCCTTAATTCATCTAATAACTCATCAATTGTTGGTATAGGAAACTTATCTTTGATAGTAATTGCATTCAAAGCTCGATAATCCACATAAAATCGATATGTCCCATCTTTCTTGCGAACTAATAACACAGGGGGCGAGTAGGGGCTGTGACTTGGTCGTATGATGCCTTGCTCCAACATCTCCCTAACCAATTTTTTTTCATCTCATTCTTTAAGAAATACGGTGCCGATAAGGTCGAACATTAATCGGCTTGCTTCCTGGGCTCCAAATGTATATGATGATCGATCGTAAGGTGTGGTGGCAGTCCCGTTGGAACCTCGAACACTTCACGAAATTGAATTAGTACTTCTCTAATTTTAGGAGGTATGTCAGGTGGCAGGCTCACTTCTCCGACAACCGTTTTCTCCTCTTCTCCTTCCCAACGAAAACAATGGACCTCGAATATGTGAACTATCTCATCCCTTTTTCTGCATGCTTGCAAGTGCTGGAGAGAAATAGGTTCAGGCAATTTACCCCTTCTCCCCGGAGCACCACATGTCGTCCTTCCCATTCAAATTCCATCAGCATCGCTCGGTAATCATGGGATACCCTCCCCAAATGTTGCAACCATTGTACTCCCAGAACTACATCGGGTCCTTCAATCAGTAGCACATATAAGTCCATACTAAACGGGTTTTGCTGAAGCTCAATTTGTACCGTGGAACATTTAAACTGGCATTTCAAATAATCCCTAGTGCCTACATAAACCTTAAACCCTTCTATTGGTTGCACCGACAAACCCAATTGTTCAGCAATTTTCGGTTTAATAAAATTGTGGGTGCTCCCACTGTCGATTGGTACCTGAAAGTGCTTCTTACCAATTTTTCCCCACAACCTTAATGACTGCGGACTGGTAGTCCCGCCGAAAGCGTTTAAACTTGATATATCGGCTTCAATGACCTCTGGCCTTTCCTCCGCTACAGGATTTCCGTCATCGTCCTCCTACTCGTCTGCCCCCAAGAGTACCAATAACTTGCTTTTACAACGATGATTAACATTCCACTTTTGATCACAAGTGTAACACAACCCCTTGTCTCTTTTCTCGCATAGCTCTGCCTGTGATAATCGTCGTATTGGTAAGGTGGAATTGGTACCTGGTGACATCGCAGTTGTCAAACTAGGGTTAGAATTACTTGGGTTCACTTCAACTCTGGCAGCAACTTTTGGACTTGGGCTCAAGTTGTTCGGCCTAGTAAATTGTGGCCCAATACCCGTGCTAACACCCCATTTAGGCCCGGTCCTAGGCCCAACCCTAAGATCCTCCATGCGTCCGTCATGTGCTCGAGCGAAACAAAAAGCTTCCATCAATGTAGAAGGCATGGGCGCAACTCTCGACGGAGTTCCGATTTCAAGCGAGCCACAAAAAAACTAACGAGCAATGATTCTGGTATGCCAATGACCTTGTTCATCAATTCTTCATATGCCGATTGAAATTCGGCTACTGTTGTGGTTTGGGTCAACTCGGATAAGCGTCCTTGATGATCCTCATACATGGAGCCGAAACGATGCCGAAGGTTGTGAAGAAATTCCGGCCAACTTGATAATAACCCATTCCTCTTCATCCATTGAAACCATCATGCTGCCTTGCCTTCCATGTTAAATGAAACAATACGTAAACGTAGCTCTGGTGAGACGCAGTGAAAATCAAAGAATTCCTCGATTCTAAAAATCCACCCCTCCGGGTCTGTTCCATCGAATTTTGGAACTTCCATCTTCATACCTCTCATCGTGATTGGGAGGTTGTTGTTGCCTGCACATTTTCCGGTCCGTGAATCATTTGAGTGGGTTGCCCACCGCAAGTACTCCTTTAGTATTCGGACTTGTGATCATAACTCCGATATCTTGACGTCAACTGAGCTCATGCATTTTTGCAGTGTTTGATGCATATCCATGGATTGATTCTCAAACTGTGACTGCATGAATTTTGTCTAATTTTCCAGCTAAGTTTGGAGTGATTTCACCGCTTGCCTCTGCTAAATCGAATCCGCCATGAACCTTTTCTCAATGAAAGCACCAATGATAGGCCCTCAAGGCAAGGTCCTAACTCCATCACAAAAGTTAGCTCATGAGTGGAGGTTTGACCCCAACTTTAAGTACCAATCCACAATTGCTTGTGGATCCAATGTGGGATCGTATCATTGTCGTCCCCTTGACAAGTCGGACGTCCGCGGACGGCTCTCACTTCGGACTCTTCGCGGCACCAGATAGCCCTTTTCCCTTGGACGGCTTCACTCTGGACCTTATCAAGCACCAGATAGCCCTTTCCCACAGCGCACCGACTCTCAATGAAAGCACCAATTGATAAAACTTTAATTGAGAACTGAACATTTACTAGATAACTTCACCGTTTCGAGTAGGTGAAAAGCTCCCAAAAACAGAGAAATATGCAAATAACAATAGAACAGAATAATCCTCTAATTCCCCTTTGCTCTGATATATAACGGAATATTTCCTACCCATCCCTGACAATTTAACTAACTTCCTCCTATTCTCTCTCTTAGCAATATTCCTCTGCAGATGACTTCAATTCATTATGTAATCCTTATGCCACGTTGGTGGTTTCCTTGCACGTGTTGGGCCTGCTACTTCACTTGGATGGTTAATGGGCTGGACCTGAGCAATGGGCTCTTCTTGGTTGGTAATTCGGGTTGTATCATTCTACCCTAATTATATGCATCAAGGATGCGTTTTTTACATTTTGATACACCAAAACCCATTGGAACTTTTAACATTTTGATACTCCAAAAACCCATTGGCTCCAGCAACACCAAAAACCTAAGTTGAATATCCTCCTCAATCATGTCAAAAAGAGAATGATCCCTTTTAAGTGGATTCCAGTCTTAGCTTCCGAATTATTAGTAGAAACTAATACAAGGTGAGGACACAAATACTTGCTGGTAGGGGTGGCTACGGTTTGGTTTGAACATGGGAACCTGAATCGGAACCATAGTCCCACGGTTCCGGTTTCGGTTCCGATTTGAAACCCGGTTTCTCCATGGTTTCGGTTCCTGTTTTAACCGGAACCGTTTGTTAATCTTTAGATAATTTTTTTATTTTTTAAAAATGGTTTATTTCAGTTACAAAAGAAAGAAAAATGAAGAAAAAGACTTGCACTTAATATTCAATTAAATTTTGTATTTAATATTATAAAAATATTAAACTGTCTATATATACTATTAGACTATAGACGAATCAAAGATCACGTAATTTGCTTACAACATTTGGTTTAAAACGTGTCTAATGTAATTAAGAATATAAAATATTACAATAAACATTTAACTTTTTTTCTAGCATATTTTAACCAAGAAACATAAAAATCATTGGTTTTAACCTGGAAATCGGCAGTTCTAATTGCCGGTTCCACATACGGTTCTAACCGACTGTTAAAACCGCCGGTTCCACGATTTTGAGACCAAGGAACCGGAACCATTGACTGTTAACGATTAACGCAACCGTTGACCACGCTTTTAGGTTCGGTTCGGTTCAACCGAAATTTGGCCACCCCTACTTGCTGGCAACCCGAGTAAGTAAGAACAAAAGGCACGCAGCAATATAATAGGGTTATCATACCACTTCAATTTTATTTCCGCAGGAATGAATCATGGTTGCTCTCTACAACTAGAAGATAACAAGAAGTGTTTGCATTGCCATATGTATAAATCTCAATAACATGAATCCATTTAGTAAAATACTTCAAACAATGTGAAGCACTATAAGTTGACCAGCAGAAGTGAACAAAGGAACATAAATAGACTGATATGAGATCAATCCAAAAGTAACATTAGTTAAGACGTGCCTCTTCCTATTTCTCAGCATATCAATTAAGAAGAAACAAGAAACAACCCATTGAGAGTCAATTTTGGATCCGAAAATATACAAAGTTGATACAGAAACAAAGACTAGAAAGAGATGATGAAATTATGTACCAAGAAATTGGGCTAGGCAATTTTTAAAAAATGAAAAAATAATATAAATGTAATTCCTGATTTCCTTTCATTTCACTTCCCGTATAGATAGTCAATGTATCAGAGACACCCAGGAGGGAATAGCCTCCAAACCTGGGTAGAAATTAAAGAATCAATTACATGATATGATAGATGACCAAACAAAAAAAAAAAGTTACGAAATTGGAGAAGAAACTGTTGGTGGATCTCGGAGAACTTGCTGCAGTAAGCGCGCCGCTAGACGTTGAGTAATTCCACCAACCACACGCCCACCAAGAATCCGTGCCTCAGGTTCTTGCAGTACCTGCTTTCGTGCTTCTAAGGTTAGTGGGTATATACGAAAATTGCTTGATAAAAGCAAAAGGACCTATATTATTTATTTTCATTCTGTGTGTAAAAATGTGAATCACTGATAATACATGAATCACATATTACCCATATCTATTTATAGTTAATAGCAGGAAAGATAGATAGCCATAGATTAATTCGAAGGTTATATTCAGATCTGATACTTTAGTAAGAAAAACAAAACGAACAAGTAAAATCATAACAAGTATCTAATTTTATAACATTATTTTCCCAAAGCAATTATGTATCATGAAAAAACAAATTAAACAGTAAATACATCTTGAACAGCGAACGACCCGTTCAGATATTCATGACCAAGAAGTACTGGATTCTCTTCCGGAATCCATCTCAAATTCATATTTGCAGAAACACTCTCAAGGCGTTTTCTTTCAAAACCAAATGGAGAATATATTTTCATTGCATGTTCCAAACTAAAATTCAAGGTCCAAGCAAATCCTAAAAGATTAGTCAGTGAACACCAACAGTTATTCTGTTTTTGAAAGGGAAATCCTGGGAATGTAAAAAAGTGGGATGCACTGACGAGTTACTCCTTGAATTATGCAACGAAAAGAGGGGTAACATATTTTCATGAAGTACGAATATAATAATAAACACCAAAGAGATCTGATTAATGTTTTCATCCCTAAATCTCAGAAAGTGCGACAATAATAACAAAAGGAGCACCACTCTGATTAATGTTTTTTCACCCTCTCCCTGCCTCATCAAGCATGCACACACACATGTTCTCTAGACAAATCGCACACACAAAAAGATTAGGTAGAGGTGAACACAAGATCTTAGTCCTGCATGGTCAATATATTAATTCTAAAAACTTCAACCAAGGTACTAATTCCTGCTTATTTGAATATCTAAAAGGGAATTTATTGGATAATCATGAGAGGAATTGTTCCTTATCCAAGTTTTTAGGACTAGAGTTTCTCAGAAAGCAAATGAATAAGTCCCTCAATGTTTTCTGCTGGTAGCATGTTGCATGCAGTAGAGAATGATCAATGAGAAGCAACAGCAAAGTGCATACTTTTCAACATATTATGCAAAGTCACGTGCAGCAATTATTTGATCAATGAGGGAGTTTTTTTGAGAATGTGAATTTTGCTTGTAGGACAGTCTTTGCAAAGGAGTAGCGGAGGGAAAAACCAAGTAAATCTTTCGTTGTTGGAACAGACAGCAACACTTTTTGAGGAAAAGTGAGTTATTCATATTTTTGAGCCTTGAGAGAGATGCTGCCATGCTGGTGTATTGTGCTAAACCTATCCAGTCATGCAGTAAAATATGATGATCCTCATTCAGGTAGAAAGCACTGATGACACCTTATGTGTTATGTCCAAGAACCAACAGTAGTAAAAGAATTTTAAATATGCCTTTAAAACTTACACAGATGTTTAGATTCTTACCTGCAGTATAGGCAGCAAAATACTAGGATCAAAGTTGTCCGAGGATCGTAGAAGTTCCCATATTCTAAGTACTTGTGCCCTAAGTGCCAACATGCTTTCCTGTTCAGCACTTTTCATTACCAATGGACCAGTTGAGTTGGTATTAAAGAAAAGTGACCGTATAGGACCAGGAATATAGTTGTATGATTCAACCACTGAGCCCAGGATAATGGCTTCAGTGACGCGAACAGCTTCTTTAATTACTAAAACCCTAAGGTCTTCACCATCTGGGCCCAACAATAGTTTCAGGACAGGTTGTAAAGCATCTTTTGCATTGAAATCTCTGTCCTTCTTTCCCTGGACAAGCAAGTTCTCAAGTCTATTCCACCTGTAGCAAGCAATTAATCCAAGCTTCTAAATTCAGGCAATGCCACAAGAGAATAACTCATCACGCAAATAGTAATGAAATAATTCAGTTCATCACACATGCCTGAATTTCCCATCCTTGAAAAGCAGCTCGATAAGAGCATCTCTGAGATATGGATTAGGATCAGTAAGAAGCCTCTTGGCAAAATATGGATATGAAGCAGCCAGCACCTTAAAATTGGGGTCAGCATACAGAGCTAAACCTTCTAGAACAGTGAGAGACCTCAAAATCAAGGCATAGTATGCAGGCACTGCCAGAATTAAGTAGCAATCATTAGCACAATGCAGATGGAAATTTTTCATAACCTACTAAAAAATTAGCTGATTTGCATACAACGCAATCAAGAATTGCCAAACCTCCTACAGATTGTTAAACATAATATAAGCAGAAAATAAGCAAGAATGATTATGGGAACTAAAAGAACAGAAATAGGGATCTTCCCTATTTTACATCAGAAAGCTGTTGAAACTATATCTATTTATCTTATTATCTTATGCGATTTACTTAGGACGCCACATGTTCCAAAGTAAGGATATAATGATAACTTTATACTTTAGGCAATCAGAACTAGGGTTACCCCCTGCTACAAGGCTCAAATAAGACGAAGAGGGAAAAAAAAAAAAAATCTGGTCTAGTAATAAAACCTATATCCCAATCATCACACTGGAATATGAACTTCTTGATGGAATGGAGTCCGCGCATCTATCTTAGACATCCATACGATTCTTAGCTACAATCAAAGTGAAGAAAATTGCCAAATTGGTCTTATAATCAGTTTCCTAGTAGCTTTTTGTGCTTCTTTTCAGCAACTAAGAAGTAGGATTCTTCTCATGATTCAACAATTATAAAGAGAACTATGATTCTTTCTTCTCTTCATAATTCAATAATTATATGTCTTTAACATTAACAAACAAAACAGCCTTAATTTTATATAGTTTTGTTCTCGGGTACTGTTCGCCGGCCACAAGAAGCTACTTTTGGCATCAAATTGCAACTACTGAATTTTCCACTGTTTTTCCTATATCATATCCTTCGTGGAATATTCCATCCACCAAATTCGCAGACATCATGACAAATATAGCTAAAAGTTCGTCTCCACCGTAGGAGAAATTTTTGATACAAACTAATCCTCTCAAATTCAGCATAATTGATATAAAGGAAAATAGATGCTCACCATTAAATGGATATTGGTATAGAACAGCACCCAAACCATCCACAATGGTTTTAAAGTTGAGCTCACTCACAGTTGAATTTAATGCATCATCAAAGAAGTCCCGCAGAGCTGGCACAATGGGAGTTACATCTACATCAGGAGACAAGAAGTCTAGAGCATAGTAATCACGAGCCATGGCTTCATAGTCTCGATTAACCATGTGTACAACATGACCAATTATGGCAGATCTTGCTTGTTCAGGAGTCTCACTCATCATTCCAAAATCAAGAAAAGCAAGTTTCCCATCAGGTGTAGCTAAGAGATTCCCTGGATGAGGATCTGCATGAAAATAGCCATACTCAAGCAGCTGTCTAAGACTACATTGTATGCCAGTGTTCACCAGATCCAGAACGTTGAGCCCTTGTCTCTCAACAGCATCTTGCTCATTTAACTTAACACCTTCAACCCATTCCATTGTCAGCACCTTTCCGCTTGTGAAATCCCAGAAAATATCTGGGACAAGGACATCTTCTTTGTCTGCATACAATTTTTTAAATCTCCTTGCATTTTGCCCTTCCTGCATAGGCCTGTCAAAATTATCATTCAACACTACTAGCTTTCTAGTTCACACAACTAGATTTTAATGGTATAATCTCGATCACTTGGTTTAATACAAAAGTGCAAAATTGGCTATGCTTCTATAGCAAACACAAAAAAATGTCAAGAACTAACCTGCACATAATTGAGCTCCTGATAAACTCTTGACGAATTCATCAATAAGAGCAACAACATCACTTGATACAAAGTCAACATACTTATTTATGAGAAAACCTAAGCCTCTTATTAGGTAAAAATCTAGCCCAATAGCTTCTTCAATACCAGGTCTTTGCACCTTCACAGCAACAACCTGCCCAGAGGACTTCAACTGCGCTTTGTAAACTTGACCAAGACTGGCAGCAGCAATTGGAGATGAAGATATTGAAGAGAAAATAGAATCAAGTGGACGTCCCAACTCTCTCTCCATACATGAAAATGCTTCTGCATCCGGAAATGTTGGCAAAGCATCCTATTCCAACAAAAAAATAAAGAACGTCACTATGATATTTAAGCTCAACTGAACAACGCAAGACAGCTGAAATAGGAGGGTCCCTCCACAGCATCATGTAACCATAGTGGTACATGAAATAGAAATTGTGTAGATTTGTAACTGCAAAGCAAATAATAGAGCACATAAGAAAGTTTCCCTGGATTGTTGACATTACATTGTACTTGCCTTTTAAAGTCCCGTTTTTCCTGTAATCCTTTTCAACAAAATAATTGTAATGGAGAACACCAAGAAGTAACAAACGGAGGAATAGTTTCATGCTCAAACAGCTAGCAACAACCATGAAAAATTGTGATCAAATCCCCAACCCGATTTGCAACACCATAATTAGATACTCCCTAAAAATAAAAACGTGCTAAAAATTGTATCACATAAACCTGAAGATTCGGGTATTCAAATTTATGTTTGAAACTTGGATGTAATCCCAGATTCTGTATGATAGTATACTTGTATAAATTTTGTAATTTGCATAGCTGTACCTGCAACTGAGCAAGCTCCTCTAGGTATTGGGGCGGGCATAAATCAGGCCTGGTGGACAAGCCCTGGCCAATTTTGACAAAAAGTAGGCCCTAATCTAGTGAAAGTCTTCCTCAATTGAACTGCTCGCTGTCTTTGGTTCCGATCGAGCTGGCTGTTGACTTTGTCGAGCCACAAACTTAGGGCAAATGAACCCAATCCTGAAAATATCTCCAGTGCCCTGCGCACCACCTTGAATGGGCGCGACCCGTACTTAGCAGCCAGAAGTTCTGCGCTGTAGACAGAAGCATTAGCGGCACGGGCCATGGCCGCGGCTTCTGCTTGCATATCATCAGCTCGGTCTCTAATAGACGGCACAGGGGAGGAGGAGGAGGCGGAGTCTCTAACTCGCAAGACAGCTACAGCGGCATTGTCATCGCCGCCGCCGCTTCTGAGGGCTGGCACCGGTCTAGGCTTCGCCTCCACCAGCGCCGCTCGGGGAGAAACGAGTTTCCCCTTCACTCTCCTCCGACCCGATGTAGCTGAACAACCCACACACCAAGGCACTGATAAAGCAGTGGTACTCATCGCCGACTGCTGAACAGTGAACACGAATTGTTTGGAAAATTAATTAATTTAGGAATCCAACTCCAATGCCTAGTTTTCTTTGTTTTGTTATGAGCCAGTATTTTTAGTATTAATTAAATGACGCTTTTTTAATATTAACAATTTTGGTTTCATTTACTTATTCTGGATGAAAACGCAGGGACCTTTCGCGGAGGGTAACGTGTTCCACCCTATGCACGCAAATAGTAAAGCAATCACGTGGCCATAAATTAGTCAAAACAAGAAACGTCGAAGCAAACATCTCCGATGGTCGATAAAGATCTTTTTTTTTTTTTTTTTTTTTTTTTTTTGGTAACGTTAGGACTTTAAACTATATTTATTCATATTTTTTTTTGAGGGGATATATTTATTCATATTAAAATGAACTATATGCATATTCCTTTTTTTTTTTTGAGAGAACTATATGTATATTCTAATTTAGAACTAGTGTACGTAAGAGGTTTTGAACATTAATGTAATTATGTAATAATCAATCATTATTTTTATAAAAAAACATAAAGTGAAATTATCGATCTTTTCAAAGTTTTAGCGGCATGATTGATATACGTGAAAGAGGTGGAATTGGAATGGACATTCTCAAACTCTTTCGCATTCACATAATTGATATATTTTAAGGTTGGGATTGAATATTCCCGCAACTATAAGATTAGCACTAGCGTAGCTAGGCCACGAACATGGGGTGGGCCGACGCACGAAAGTGGGGTGGGCTCAATAGAAATCTTACAAAAAATCATATAAATTATAACTTAATTTTTTTGTAATTTTTTTTTCTTAATGAAAATATTTTAAAAAATTAAAAAGGGGCGGTCGGACCCAAGTTGGCCCCCCTTGTCTCCGCCCTTGAGGATTAGCTATTTCCTCCTGCCCCTAAGGTTTTACGTACTCTGAATCATTTAGGAATAAGCTTATTAGAGGTGGGGTCAATGATTCAAATTTCAAACCCCATCCCTCACACTATGAGAGATGATACTTAGTGTCTCACCTATTAGAGATGAGATCAAGTGTTCAACATCAATCTTCCCCCTACAATCCATTTGCATTGGTTTGAATGTGCACTAAAAATGAAACATAAAATCGAATATTTGTCTATAATTACAATAGTTTTTTTATTTATTAGCTTTCATTTAAAAGTTTTGTTTCTAATTAATTTTTGATATCTTGAACTTGAATTCGTAAGGCCTTTGCAACAATATTAACACTCTTATTTCCAGTGCTCTGCATACATGTGGGTAAACTCTTAATCCATAAGTATGTCGTATGATTACAATCATTGTTGTTTCATGTGTCATTCGTATGAATCACAAATTGACTCACGTTCACAGAACTGTCAAAATAGGCTATGCTCACCCGCTCTGCCCTACCAAGGAAAGGGGGTGAGTTGAGGGTTTACTGACCCTAGGGATGTCAATTTTGATCAAACCCGCAATGTTTGGGTCTACACACTCCGTGGCCCACAATGGGTCGAGACTGCTATAACTTTAAGGTTGCAAATCCAAGTGCAGGCGGTCTCAAGTAATAAAATTTCTCTTGAGTTCAAAGTCGATCCAAAGGGAAGTTGATGGAAGTTTACAGGATAGATCTTTTATGAATGAGAAGAAGTTAATGTATTTTAAACTTGTAAGAAATATTTTTGTGTTACAAGAAATGTGAGTAATAAAAATGTGGGTTAGTCTATGCTACCCACTTGGGTAGCTAACCAAGTGAGTTCTATACCATTGGATTAACACACACACATGTGCATGTGAGTGTGGATGTGTTGATCCAATGGTATAGAACTCACTTGGATAGCATCGACTTACCCTAAAAATGTTGAGTATTAGGGATTCACTCTTAATCTTGGATAAAGGAATGATTATATTTAGTTACATTAAATTATCACTATTGGAATCCATACATAATGAAGGTTCCAATGGGAAGATATTATATATATATATATATATATATATAGGATATGGATCAAATAGGTCCTCCTACTTGGGGTGAGTCCATGGGGACACATCCTAACCATAGATCAACAATTTTGGGTGGTCCAGATTTTTAGGGATTTTTTATGTTTATTTTTTTTGTTTCAGCAATTAAAAAGGGTAGGGTGGTAATTTGGCACTTTAGAATCAATTACTAAGATTTCATTCCCTCTTTCACGCGATTTCACCCACTCTTCACATACACTCTCTCTCCAGCGTTTCAGTTTCAAAAAAAATTCTCTGTTGCTTATGTAGTATAGGGTTGTTGCTTATGTAGTATACGGTTGTTGCTTATGTAGTTAATGTATCTGTGATGCATGTGTAGTGTATATTCATTGCTTATGTAGTATAGGCTTATCGCTTATGTAGTATGGGTTTGTTGCTTATGACTTGCTTATGTAGTTAATGTATTCGTGGTGCATACGTAGTTTATATTCGTTGCTTATGTAATATAGACTTGTTGCTTATATAGTATGAGTTTGTTGCTTATGACTTGCTTATGTAGTTAATGTATCCGTGGTGCATACGTAATGTATATTCGTTGCTTATGTAGTATAGACTTGTTGCTTATGCAGTATGGGTTTGTTGCTATGACTTGCTTATGTAGTTAATGTATTCGTGGTGCATATGTAGTGTATATTTGTTGCTTATGTAGTATCGGATTGTTGCTTATGTAGTATCGGATTGTTGCTTATGTAGTATCGGATTGTTGCTTATGTAGTATCGGATTGTTGCTTATGACTTGCTTATGTAGTTAATGGTATATAAACCATGACACATCTACACAAGCAACAAATTACATCTTCATAAGCAAATTTTGAATCAAGTCAAGCTCTGCAACTATGGCAAATTATGCGCAACATTTTTCACACAATAGTGCGTTGAATGATGAATGATTACACAAGAGTGCATTGAAGAAGAAGAAAGATGAGATTTGTTCACGTTGAATTTGGCGTGAGATTTGCATAGATTGTGTGATCATAATGTGAACAGAATCCCATGAATATTGGGTAATTTTGTAGGATGACTAATTTACCCTTTTCTCTAATTACCAACATTTAATCTGAATTTTTAGTTCTAAAATCACAACCATTAAAAAATCTAGATATGTGGCTAAAATTGGTCCCTATGGACTTACCCTAAGAGGTGGTCTCATATAACCCTCTCCCTATATATATATATATAAATCATGCAATGAGATGAACATATTATTGTATTACCAACTATAATTTATCTTATAACACAAATACTTGTTTATGAAATAAGTATTTATGCATTCTCTTATCTACAACAAATCAAGGATCCACATTAGTAGTCGATCAACATAAAACCAAAAATTCAACTAAATGGAACCAAGTATTTGTTGTGCTAATAGATACATATAAATCAAGAAACACCACTAAATAAGAAGGGTTTAATCTAAAAAATAAAGTGATAATACAAAACAATAAAATGTAATGTAAATCTACAATCATTCATTTTCCTTTGTCAAGAGTTTCACGTCTTTTCCTCAACAAAATAAACTTAGAAAGACATGAAGAGAGTAGAGAAAACAAAAGGTTGAAGAAAAACGAATGAAACATTTTATGAATATTAGAAAAGTTATTGCAATATAAGAAAAACAATAATAAAACTTTCTTTTGATCCTCAACCTCACACACAAGCTCAATTTTTCTCCACAAAAACTTGATCTTTGGCTAATGCTTATGTCCTCTATTTATAGCCAACACAAAATCACTTTGGTAATATTTTATTCTTTATTTTTAATACAAGAGAGAAAATCTGAAAATTCACACCAAATCTGCCACTTCTTTGACTGACAATTTTTTTTCAAATTTTATGCTCATTCTGCAAGATTTTCTCCCACAAATCAATTCTCTCATGTGTTGACTTGATTTTCCAACTGATTTCATTCAATTCCAACCACAATGGACCAAGATATGGGTTGCAATAATGAGATGTGGACTTGTGTTATTAATCATTACAGTCTTGTTTGATTTTTTTGAATTTTACCAAGACCAAACATAACTTATGTGTTCAGCAACAATGTTGTAGCTCTATGTATTATGGATCCTCAGCTATTTCAACTAAAATGGACTTGGGATCTTCGAGTTATTCCCAAAATATGAAACTTATCCAATTCTGGAAAGTAAATTAACATATCTTCAAACTTCAAATTGTGATGCATTTTTTATCCAAGAAAATACCATTCCAAACTTGGATTTGGGTTTCAATATTTCTCTAAATTTGTAAATGAATGGATTGTGAATCCATATCTTCAAGAATCATCCCAAAATCATGTCGAAAATAAAAGTTATACTCGTTGATCCGGATATGCAACCAAAATGCATTCTAATACAATTTTATGTTGATTTTCTATTTTATTTCTAACATATACTAATACTAAAAGTATATATTAATAAAAGTACAAATAAATTAAATAATATTATAAAATAAAAATAATCGTACATTTTTAATGTTCATCAGGGACATGTATGATTATCATTCTCGCCCCGCAGGTACACGCCCCAACTGCCTAATATTTTATTCTTTTTTATATATTTAATATATATTTTAAATATATAATACATGTGATAATATAATCTTATGTACTTAATAATATATCTAATATATACATTGATAATTATAATTTTTTAAAATAACATGCATTAACAAAATAAAATATAAGGTAGAAAAACTTACAAATATGCTTGCAAATATAATACAAGTTTATAATATTTATTTTCCTTGTTTCTTGTTCTTCTTTAATTTGAATTATTAAGTATTTTATATAATAATAAAGTTTTATTCTACACGAGTCGACCATCACCATGGCCCATGACGGCTCTGTTTGTCCCACCCCGTGGGGTAGATGGGATGGGTCTGGGTCTTCAAGGACCCGTCTCGTCCCACCTATTGCCATCCCTAACTGGTCCGTCCATTTTTTTTCTTTTTTTAAAAAAATAGAAATATTAGAGTTTATATAATATATTTTGCACAATAGTCATACGTTGAGCTATTTTATAGTCCAAATATCCGTCTGATGTAATTCTTAATTTGTTGTAATGCCGAGACAATGAACTATAACTTTTATGTTCATCACTTTCTCAAATTCGGTCTCAATTAAAGTAGAAAGTTAAAAAAAATTAGCCATTTAGTAGATTTTCTAATTTAGTGATCTTCGGTATTTCGATCATAACTTTATCTACAAAATTAATATTAAAGTAATTCAAGTTTTATTGAGAAGCCAAAAAGTAGAGCTACAACTTATAAGAAACATCAAAGTCAAATTAGCAATGAATTTTAAATTATTTATAGACGGCCTCACCCACCCAACCCATGACGGGTTGGGTTGAGGTTTTTTTGCCTCACCACCCCGGCGAGGATGGCCCCACCCTGCCAAATGGTGAGTATCTCACCTTGCCGATCTATTTTGACAACTCTACTCATTCGGGAAGTCAAAGAATGAGATTCAAGTTCGAGTAGACCAGAGATTATGAATTCTGTTCCGGAAATCAAGATAGAATCCTTCGGGATTAGCGCTAACTATAAACCATCTCACATAGTGGGTTTGATCACATATGAAATTGTTATTATAAGATATCTACATGTTATAATTGGGGTATTCCCCACTAATTTATTATACTCGTGTCATGTTCATTATGTTTATTATAAATTGAGGATAGGATAACTGGACTTATAGAACGAGAACAAGTCTTCTCCATTTTGTTAAATATTTTGCCAAGACGCGTGTTTTATAATGAACTTAAGAACTCTTATTGCAAATCTTTTCTATGGTTGTTGTTTCATGATAGATCATGTCTATATGTTATGGAAATGCATAGACAGAGATGTTATGAATGCTTTTTGTTTGGGTTGTTGAAAAAGCAAAAATTTCACGAAGTTTCCAATGTTACATATGTTTTTCCACGTAAGCTTCCATTATCAAGTATTTTAATCACAAAAAATAGTAAGTGTTAGTGTTGTTTATGTTATATGGTTATAATCATTCTTGTTAGGTGTCGTTTGTATGAATCATGAATGGACTCTTATTTGAAAGTCAGAACGAGATTCACCTTAAGGTAGTACAAAAAATTAGGATTCCCATTCAGGTAATCCAAAGAGCAGTTCTCCTTCGGAAAATTCATATAAAATTCTTCTTTATTAATGTTAACAATGGACCATCCCACAGATTGGTATCAGGATAGGTCTATTGTTAGGGTTATATACTCAAAGAATTCCTTTTGTATTAACTTTTTTTATCGTTTTGAATGAGAGTCATTTGGTCAAATGTTTGCATATTATATTTTTTACATATTTGCATGTGTATAATAATCTATATTGTATAGATAATATGGTGTGTGGTGTCACACATAATATCATATAATCGGTGCCTTATAGAGTATAAGTAATTATTCACAACCTAGATGGATTTGGGCAAACTATTGGCCGGTATGGTTGCAATATAATCTAGTATTAGTCTATCTTGACTATGGGATTATACTGGTACATTTTATGTTGTATGAAATAGGACCACGTGAAGTTGTTCTTTTTACAATAATTATAGAAGTAAACAAATACATGTGTTATTATGGATATTTATTCTCCTAAGCTGTATATAGTAAATGAACATTTATGCACAACGTACATTACTTTGACTCATCAAAGAGTGATTCCCATGTTTGAATCAATAATATTGATGGATTGGGTAATGACATTATGTGTATGGTGGATTGTTGATTATACGATGAATATGTGTCTCGATTTGTCGGATTGGTGATGTCCCCTAGAGGAAGTCATAAGGATTGTCATGTAATCCCTGTAGGGAGATTTATCCCGACATATCAATAAAGTTGAGTGGTACTAGTTGAGGATATAAGATATTGATTAATGTAGTTGGTTAGTAACATAAATTAACCTATGGCCATTCGAAATCTTAAACATGGTGAGACTAACGAGCATATAATAAAAAAGCCCATTATAATTTGGGATTAAGATAGTAGTGCAACAATAACTTCTTAGTGGATTGAACTATTAATGATTAACCTAAGTTATGTGTCTAGGCCGAACATATGAGACTTAGACCGATCAGAAGACCTAACCCAAATTTCTTCTCAAGGTCCCTATGTAAGCTATATATCACCTATTAATCCCTCGTAGAATTACACATAACACTCAATCTAAAAAGTTATTTTCTAAAGAAAAAAATGTAAGGCAGAGAAAGATATTTTTGGCAGATGAGGAAAAAGATTAAAGGATCTTCATCCACACGTCGTTCAATTTGAGGTTAAGAATACAACAGAAGATTGTCAGGTCTGTTGGGTAGTTTGTGTTGCTGTGTCGACCATATATTACATGGAAGAACAAATCGTTAGACAAATCAGATTGTGAGACAGTTTGAGTTGTTGAGATTTAAAAATCGTTTGGGTTACAGATCATATTGTAGTGATCATGAATTTCTAGGATTCACGAGTTCGATCTACATCAACTTCTTCTCTTTGTTTAAATATAAAAGATGTGAATTCCATTTGTCTGATGCACTAGGGCAGATCATGGTTAGATACCTCTTAAATGTTAATCAATCTATAAACACAGTTAAATAGATATTATGATCCTGCACTACCTTCATGTAGACTCGCGAAAAACAAAATATGTTTTCCAAAACTAATATATGTTGAGTCGATTTTATTGGAAAAATTGTGTTGTCAAGGGAGAATCATAATCATGTTTTTAGTTGTGTGCCTATTCTGAGTGTAACACATTATTTAAATATATGTTTTTGTATTTATGGAGCATGGGTTGTGTTATGATTGGATTTAAAATATTTTGATGGTATCAATATGATAAGTTATGATATATGAATTATGATATAAAGTACTTAAGATTTAATGTGATTTAAATATGAACATCCAATATGATTTAGAAAAAACTGTCATGAGAACTTAGAGCAATCTAGGGACGAGTTAGAAATTTCACGAACTATCAAGAACATGGTTTTTTTGATGATTTTTTAACTTGGTCCTCGAGATATGACTTAAACTTTATAAGTCTGCTTATAGAATTTTTTTTCTTTATGTAGAGTTTAGGATGAGATGTTTTGATTACATGGAGGATTCATTTAATCATAAAACAAGTATCTAGATATAAGGATAAAAGATTTGTTTGATTAGTTAAATAATCTAGCGTCTTCTCTAAGATCGATTTGAGATATCAATATCACTTTATAAAGTTCAACAAGCTTAAATTGTGGTTAGATTATGTAGTATTTTCTTGGTCATGGTGTTACCACGTGAGGAATATAAGTTAACCTGGTTAAAGTCGAAATTGTTAATGAATGGTGTGTGTCTATTGTTGTAAATGAGCTTATAAGTTTTCTAGGTCTTTCTAGGTATTACATAAGGTTTATAAAAAAAAGTTCGATGATTTCAACACCAATAACTAGATTAACAAGAAAATACGAGAAGTTTAAATGGACAAAGAAGTGTGAGGAAAGTTTCGAAGAACTTAAATGAGAGAGGGTCAGTTTACCAACAGAACAAAAACAATTGGTGAAGTAGTTTGCTTAGTTGAGAATTGAGGTAGTAGCACCTTCTAGTGGATTATAATCGATTATTGTTGCAATGGTTGTACATCCTGAACTTAGAGATATAATCAATGAGGCATAGATAAGTTTTTGTGCAAGATGATGAACCACACTCTGAATGCAAACATTAAGGGTATATTGCATAATTTTTAGAAAGATACATAACTTGCCATCAAGTAAAGATATAATACCAAGGACCATCAAGGTTGTTGCAATCACTTGATGTTCCAAAATCGAAGTGGGAGCATATACCAATGGATTTTGTTGTAAATTTGCAACGACCATCTTAGGAAAATCATGTTGTATGGTTATTGTTGACGGGTTAACCAACTCTGCACACTTTATGTATATGGCATATAGTTTATATCAATTTGCGCAATTGTACATAAGAGAAATAATGAGACTATAGAACAACGATACTAGGTTCACTTTACATTTTTGGAGAAGCTTGCAACAAGACATGGGAACAAAGTTAAATGTCAATACAACATACCATCCATAGACGGATGGACAATCTGAAAAACATAATACAATTCTAGAGGATTTTATTTTGGATTTCAAAGTCATTGAGAAGCATATTTACCTAGTGGAGTTTTCTTGTAACAATAATTACCAAGCAACAACTGGGATGGTTCCATACAGATATTTAATAGACGATAATATAGGTACCGATATATTGGGTTGAAGAAGATTTTTTTTAGACTCGATATTGTAGAACAAACTATGATTGTCTTTGATAAAATTACAGAGAGAATCAAAGCTATTCAAGATAGCCAAAAGTCATATATTGATCGATAAAGGAAAGAAATGAAATTTGATGTAGGGAAAAGGTATTTCAAAAGGTGACTTCAATAAAGGGCGTTATGAGATTTGGCAAGATGAAAATTGAGACCAAAATACATTGGTCATTTGAGATCCTATACAGTTTTGACTGCCGCAAAAGTTCCACTTTTAGAAATTCAAGACATATAGTTAACAAATTCCAAATAATATGATTTTTGAATATGTTATATTTTGGTATGTTTATTATTGTTATTTAAAATTGAAAAATCATTGTTTTATATTTATTTAAATATAAAGTTTTCTCCACAGTTGCCCATATTTAAAGTGACAGCAATTTCAGTTTCACAAATTTAAATTCTATAGCTAAACATTTTGGACCTTCCTGAAGCTTTTATATAATATCAATTTTTGAGTTTATTATCTATTATAAAAATTCAATAACTCCAATTTACGGTTTATGAGAAGATAAAGTTCAATCCCATCTGCGCAATAATTTAGTATCTTTCAAACCAACCAAGTCGAACCCAAAAACTTAGGAAAGTCCCATAAGCTTCCAAGAACATTATGAATTTTTATATTTAGTGCTCCTGAGATTGAGATTATTATTTAAATTTTCTCTTCAGAGATATAGGATAATGATACATATGTGTTAGGTGATAAGGGCGATGAGTCCTAAAGCTCAATCGAAATTGTGCATCAAACATTCATTTCACATTTTCATTGAAGGTGTGGTTTATTTTCTAACTTACTAATTGTCCATATTAAAATATCATTGTATGCTACGTAAATGTGTTATGCAAATTCCATGAAAATCTACTGTTGCAAAGGACTCTAGAGGCCTAAGGTCAATATATCCCTCAAGTGGAATCCCTGTAGTGCGAGTTCTATTGGTGCTCTTTGAGCTAATGTTATTGGTGCTCTTATGAGCTATTACTATTGGTCTATTGCTATTAGTTAGTTGATATTGTATTTACATGTTTATTAAGATGTACACGTGTCTTCGATTCGGTCAACGTTAATCCCACTAAGTTGTGTTTCTCACCCTAAAGAATGTTTTAATTTTTTTAAGTTAAGGAGTCGATGATGGCTTTTGGCGGTGGATATTTAGATTACCTATGATGCTACTGAATAAATTTTATTTTTGGAAATATTTCAACGGGAGTCTAATTATGTTGGGAAAATTGCAATTTCGATTATTTTTTCTTATATTCATGAGAGTTTCAATAATTTTCTTTGTGAATTGGTAAATATTTTGGGGTTGTTGGAGTTTCAATAAGTTTCATTATCTTTATAAAGTATTTGTGTTGGAGCAAAAGTGATATTTGATAATTAATATATAATCTGGTTTTATATATTGGAAAAATATTAATTGCCCACTGGGCTATTAATGGAATAACCCAGCCCAAAGGAGTCTGGGACCGACCCACAAGCCAATTTCTCCTGCACGGCCCACGAGGCCCATCACCCAGGTATAAAAAGGTCTCTCGTCTTCATTTGTAAGTAATTTGACTCATAATTACTTTTACGCATTAATTCAGTATTCGTTTACTATCTTATATTATTTCTCGTTCACCGTGCTGACTTGAGCATCGGAGGAGCCTCTCTGAGCAACCCCCAAGGACCTCCCTAATATTTGCATGTGTGCATGCAAGTTCCAGTAAAAGATTTCTAGCTCAAGGAGAAGAAGACTTAGAAGGGACTTCCCGCTTCGGAAGAAGAAGACTTGGACATATTCAGAAACCCTAACTTTGAGTGATCTGCCATAAAAAACAGCACCATTTTGGCACCGACAGTGGGAAATGCCAAAACACATGAAGACGCAGACCCGATCTTGAGCGCATGGAGAAGGATCCCAAGCTATAGGCCCTAGGGCCAGAGACTAGCAAGAGGAACGGCCACCTGGAAGACAAGGGACCAACCCTCCTCCTCTTGGAGGAGTGCGTTATGCCCCCTGAAGAAGTTCATCTGACCCAGGAAGCTCTCCAAGTTTTGATGGATGAAGCTGCCCAGAGTTCCCTGAGGCATCAAACTGCGGCCGGAGCCATGGGGAGATTGCCCCGGGCGCCACCCGCCACTGAAGACCCTGACTTGGGAGGTCAGGAAGGAAGAGATGTAAGACGCGGTAAGAATCGTGAAGAGCCACCACTAGCTGAAAAATCCCAAGATGCTGGTTGTGGAGCCAGGAATTAGCAAGAAGAACTATCACAATGGAAGACGAAAGTCCAGCCCCCCTCCTCCGGGAGGGGCGCCACCTCCTCTACAACCAAGGAGGGCACCACCCCCTCCTCCTGGGGAGGCTCTGCCTGCTGAAGACATTTACTTGGCACGAAAAGCCCTCCAACCCCTAATCAAAGAAGGTTTTTGAGCTGCTTCAAGAAATCATGTTGCAGCGGAAGCCATGGAGAGACCTCCCTCAAGCTCCGCCAGATGTTGAAGACCTCAGTTTTGGGGAAGAAGATAAAAGAAATGAAGGACTTGGAGAAAATCAAGGAGACCAGCATGCTCCCACTGGGAGAGAAGCTGGGAATGGAGCCCAACATTCCCAAGTCCATACTCACAAGCCCATAGAAGAGTTATAGGTGGTGAACATTAGCCAAGACAACTCACGGGCCACTACCTTTGGGAGGAAGTTCACCGGCCCCTGCCATCCTAGTCGAGCTATTTCCATCGGGCATCGATACCTTCAATCTCCCAGAGTATGATGGGACTAGAGGTCCCCCAGGAGCACTTAGACAAATTCTATGCGAAGATGGATCTCTACGACATGATGGATGCTTCATATTGTAAAGCATTCCGGACAACTCTGACCAAGCGTGCACTGACTTAGTTCAATAAGCTCCCTATCGGATCAATCACTGGGATGGATATGCTCTCTGGTGCTTTCATACAACAACTCTCCATCAACGAGAAATATCCAGAGACTATTGCTCATCTTTTTCAATAAAACAGAAGGAATGAGAGTTACTACGAACTTTATGAAGTAATTCGTGGAAGTCACCGACTCCAAAGCCAGGATCACCAAGTAAGAAGACAGACCACCGAGAAGACACAAGGATAGTCCCATCCTTCTAGAGAGGCGCCATTTCCCGACTGAAGGGGGCACCCTTCCCCGCTCAAGGGGGCGCCCTTACCTGACTGAAGGGGGAGCTCTTCTCCGGTCAATGGGACACCCTCGCCTAACTGAAGGGGGTGCCCTTCCCTGCTTAAGGGGCCACCCTTCCCCGACTAAAGGTGAGCCCTTTACCGCTCAAGGGGACGCCCTTGCCCGATTGCAAGGAGGTGCCCTTCCCCACTCAGAGGGCTGCCTTCCCCAAGCTCTTCCTCCTGAAGGGCTTCGCCCACCGAATAAGTCCAATGGACTCGGGAAGCTTTCTAGCTCAATGAAGCTACTCGGAACGCTTTAAGACTTCAATCCACTCTTGGAGCTACACAAAGGCATGTCCGAACTCCGCCAGCTACTAAAGACCCTCATAAGGGCACCCTGTCATAGCAGGCTGCAGCAGCAGCTGCATGAATACCCCTCTTAAGGGCACCCTATCGGAGCAGGCTGCAACGAGAGCTGCATGAAGACCCCTCTTAAGGGCACCCTATCGGAGCAGGCTGCAGCGACAGATGCCTAAAGAATCACCCTCACTCAACTAGAACGAAAGAGAGGAATGATTGGCTGGAAAGCAACCAGATACTTAAGAAGCCATCATATCGATGGAGGACAAATAGATCTTGAAGAAGGTGTATGCAACACTTGGAACATAAAACTCAGGAAGACTAAGCCTAGACCAACCAAGGGCTCTCGCACTCGCGATTCGACTGAAGATTGAGCTCTTAACAAACACAAAAGTTGAGGAGCCGCTCACAAAGACCCGTACAAAGCAGCATCCCACCCGAATATGGGCGCCCGACCTTGGCTACCCCACGGGGGCTGCATAACAAGACTAAAGAAATCTTTAGGAGGAAGCTCATACGTAGCAGTCATTAACAAGATCCATTACAACTCTATGCAACCACAAAATTGCACATGAAAGAAAGAATATTCATATGATTGGAGTCATCTGCATAACTTCTAGAAGCCCTGAAGAGAAAGGCGAGCTCTCCAAAACAGACACAGTGATCAAGTCCACTGGCTCGATCAACCTACCACTCACATAGGGGATGGACACTGTTGGGAAAATTTATGTATAGATTTGGATGATATCATGTAAAAGTTAGATTAGGAAGTTGACACCCCATTTTCATGTAATTCAACTTGTAATAGATATGACTATATAGGATGAGTTGAAGTCAGCTAAGTTGAAGATTACAAGACTCGACTGAAGATTGAAGTGAAGACCCAGCTGTGTAGCAACTGAGTGAAGTGAAGAGAAGGCTCAGTCAAGTGACAAAAAACTATTTCAGTCAGTTGACTGATAGCTAAGTCATTCCATAATGATTAGAATCGAATGTCAAAGGGGTATGCATCAGACAAGACTTGAAGAAAGCCGAAAAAGATCTGTTGTCAAGACAGTTCAAGGTTTTGCTGGAAATAAGCATGTGTCAGGCGGCCAGCAATAAAGTTGTTTTACTAAAAGAGTGCAAAAGGCAAGGAACCAATAGGATGTACCTGAAAACATGTAGAGATTAAGAAAAGGCTACAAAGCATTTAATTCATGTTACGATCCACATTAATGCTGCAAGACAAGACAAGCCAACAACCTACGAGTGTGATTTGAAATTTATGTATGTCTATTCAACGGACATAATTTCAAATATGCACTATAAAAGGCTAAGGAAGCACGTGAGAGAAAGTAACGATTTTCATAGATTATCAATCATACAAGCAAGCAATAACCTACAAATCATCTCTCAAGCATTTCAAAGAAATCCTCAAGCCTAACTTCGAAGGAATTCAATCCAACACACTCAGTGAAGAAAATATTACTTCATCAGTTGAAGAGAAAAATTATTTTCAAGAACAAAAGGGTCTACCCTCCAAGTTTGAAGGAGAAGTAGTGAGGTTCTAGTTCGGACTGGTGCTTTGAACCTGTTGGAGGGCTAAGTGATCAAGCCCAAAGGTTTGAAGGAGGTGAAGTGTGAGGACAGGACATCTGTCTTGTGAAGAAGGCGAGTCCCGGGAAAGACCTGTTGTGTGATCAAAGTTGTCTCAGACTGTTAACTACTTTGTAACCAAGCTTAAGTTACTTACTGGATTCCTACATTACTTTGAGAAGAGAGGACTAGAGGAATTACCCCATCCTCGAACCACTATAAAATGCTTGTGTCTATTTACTTTTTAGCATACATTAATTCTCGCTTTATTTTATAATTGTCGTTAAGTTAAACTTGCTAAACTCTGCTGATAATAACCATTACTAAAACAAGTGTTGAAAAATGTGTTTAAATTCATAAGAGTGAAAAGTCTTCCGCTGAACAAACCAAATCAACTGTATTTCTAAATGTTAGCTGAAAACAGCTAAGTTATACTATCAACAGCTTAGTCGATTCTGTTGAGTGGGGTAACTTTGATGTGTAAGCCAACCTAGATGTCCCTCAAGGACTTAGCTGATTTGAGTTAACTCTGAAATTATTTTAAAAGGACTAAAAACGAAAAGTTGGTAAGATTTATTCAACCCCCTTCTAAACCTTACACATCACCCCTTGGGACCTACAAGTGGTATTAGTGCGGTTGGTTCATTAAGTCTTCCGTATTGGTTACTGAACTCTATCTCATTCTTTTTCAAAAAATCAAAACTTGAGTTTTTAAAGCTTTTATTTCAAAAGAAAAGTTATTATTATGGAAGCAAATATAACTCGTATTCTAATATTTACAGTGGAAGAGTTTGATGATTGAAAAATTTGTATGCAGGCTCATCTATCAGCCCTGCATTATGAAATGTGGCTAGTGATTGAGGATGGGCCACTACAAATATTAAAGGTCCACACTATTGGAAGAAGGGCAACTCCTACTGAAGGAGAAGATACTGCACCTGTAGAACCTAGACCTGCCATGGTGGAAAAACCACGCTGCGACTGGACAAATGATGATCGAAAAAGATACAACATTGCCAAGTATATACTTTATAAAACTCTTGATAAGGCTTTTTTTAATAAAGTTAAATCTTATAAAACAGCCAAAGAGATTTGGGAAAAACTCACTTTGATTTGTGAAGGGTCTGATCAAATCAAAGAAAAAAGTTAACCATTGCTGTACAAAAAATTGAAAAATTTAAAATGATTGCAGGTGAAAGTCTGGATCAGCTGGATGCCAGATTCATAGAAATCACTAATAGGTTGTAAGCTATAGGGAAGGAATATACACATAAGGAAATGTGTATGAAGATCTTAAGGTCTCTCCCAGCTGAGTGGGAAATGAAGGTCATGGCCCTGAGACATTCCATGGATCTCACCAGGACATCAAACCATGAATTATTCTCCGATCTTAAAGCATATGAGTTTGAGGTGAAAAGGAAAGAACAAGAGGAGACAGTTGTACATAAGACAGCTGCACTCATGGATGGTGAAGGAAAGAGAGTTGAATCCAAGGAGACCATAGACCAAGAAGAGATTGCCCTGATGGTAAAAAGGTTCAACAAGTTCTTCAATAAGAACTACAAAAGGAATAAGGGTGAATCATCTAGAAGACACTCAACACCCTCTAAATCAAGGGAGGACAGGCCACCCAAGAGAGTTGAACATCAAAGAACTGAGTATCAGAGAGCTGAAAGAGCTGACTTGCAGAGAGCTGAGAACCTATGTTGGAATTGCAGGCAACCAGGACACTTGATTGTTGACCTCATATCCACCATCAACAAATACGAGAAATAAAGAAGATAGAAAAGTCTTCAGGGAAAGAAGACGGGAAAAGAAGAAAGCCATGTTAGATGTGGAGACTGCTGAGACATCCAAAAGCAAGGAACCAACAGAGTTAGACAATAGTGAAGTTGACTACTCCAGTGATACAGAGGAAAAGGCTTTGATATGCCTCATGGCCAAAGAATAAAACTCCAAAGATCAAGAAGATGAGGTACACTCTAACTCATCTCACTCAGATTCAAGCGATAGTGATGGTGACACAAACACTTCATCACCCACAGATCTTTATGATTCTATTGGCAAAATGATGAAATATTTGAGCACGTAAAAACCTCTCACACACTCCTAAATGAGGAAAAGAGCCAGCTTAAATGCTAATACTCACAGCTGACTAAGGAGCTGAGTACTCTAAGTCATATAGCTGATGAGAACACAAAGCTGAAGGCTGAAATTGCCAAGATCCAAGCAGATTTAGCTGCTACAGAAAAGAGGGGAAAGGATCTTAAAAATGTGATTGCATCATCCACTAAGGCATCCAAATCATTGGATGAGCTTATAATGATTCAAAAAGAAAGTGATGACAAGACAGGCATTAGATTTAATTCCTTTGTGGATGCCCAAGTCCCAAGAGTGGTTATGGAAAAAGGATCCTCAAGCAATGAGGGAATCCAAAAATCCAAATCACCATATGTTGCACATACACACACTCAAAAACACAATCACAACCATACTGGCCTTAGATACAAGGGAAAAGGAAAGAAGCCAGTTGAGTACGCTGAAAGGACAGCTGAAACTAAATTCAGAAAGGTCCATCAGCAAACTCCAAACAGGAAATACTCTGTAAAATCCAAACAGATCTACCAAAAGCCCCAGAGATTTCAACAAAGAAAATCACATGATGGGAATGGTAGACACTACCCAAGCCAAACTGATTGGAATAACCAAATGAGATATCGGCCAAGACCTATGGGATACAAGCCAAAGTGTCAAAGACCTCAACCTCATCATAGGTCATTCCCAAGGCAAAAGAGATATAATCAGCACACATATGCACCCAAGCACAAAACCCTATATGCACAGAAATTCCACTATTACCCCAAGAAAGCAAATGCTCAAACACACACACAGGCATACAGACAAAAGAGACAGTTGTATGATCCTAAAGTCCCCAAGCAATTTTCTAATGTGCACTATAATTATGGAACTTATAGGTGGCAACCTCTTAGAGTTAGATCATCTGGCTATAGGTTGGTTGGATCACCTTATAGCACTAACCCCTCAGGACCCAGTCAAGTATGGGTACATAAAAACTAATTTCCTTGATTGCAGGTTCAGGGAACAATTGAGTGCCAAGGAACCTGGTACATGGATAGTGGTTGTTCAAGACATATGACAGAGAACAAGAGAAATTTGACAAAGTTCAAGGAAATCAAAGGTGCTAAAGTCATATTTGGAGGAAATGAATCTCCATGGGAAATAAAGGCACAATATCCATCAAGAAGAATTGACTAGAAATCACAGATGTAGCATATGTTGAAGGTCTCAACTTCAATCTACCGAGCATCAGCCAACTCTGTGACAAAGGCTATAATGTTGGATTCAACATGGGAGCTTGCCAAATCCAGGATGCTAAATCAAATGAAATAGTGCTACAAGGATCAAGGCAGAAGAACATGTACGTAGTGGATTGGTCAACTGCTACACCAAGCACATCTCTGCTAGCAAAGAGTATAGCCGAATCAAGTTGGCTGTGGCATAAGAAGCTGAGTCATTTGAATTTCAAGACAATCAACAAGCTTGCAAGGAGTCATCTTGTGGAAGGATTGTCTGACTCAATATACAAGAAGGAAAGCGTTTGTGATGCATGTCAAATGGGAAAGCAAATTAAGTCATCCTTCAAGGACAAGCCAAGTCCTTCTTCAACAAGGATATTACATTTATTGCACAAAGACTTATTTGGTCCTATCGAACCAGCTAGTATCAGTGAAAAGAAATATATCTTAGTGGTGGTGGATGACTATTCAAGATACACATGGACAATATTTATGTGTAAAAACAAAAGAAACCTTGCAGAAATTGCCCCAGCTGATGAGAAGAGTTCAAAATGAGAAGAGTCAAACCATTATAAATATAAGGTCAGTGGAACTGAGTTTGTCAATGGGATTATAACTCAGTATTGCGTTGAGAATGGTATTGCTCATGAGTTGTTAGCTGCAAGAACTCCACAGCAGAATGGAGTAGCTGAAAGAAGGAACAGAACTCTCAAAGAAGCTGCGAGGACCATGTTAGCTGAAGCTGGTTTGCCTAAGAGATTTTGAGCTTGAAGCTATCAATACGACTTGCTACACTCAGAATAGGTGTATGATTAATAGGAAATTGTCCAAAACTCCCTATGAAATTTGGACTGGGAGGACGCTAAATGTTTGATATTTTCGAATCTTTGGATGTAAGTGCTTCATCCACAATAATGGCAAAGACAACTTAAAAACTTTTGATGCTAAAGCTGATGAAGGATCTTTTTGGGATACTCAGCTGAGAGTAAAGCTTATAGAGTGTTGAACAAGAGGACTATGGTCACAGAAGAGTCTACCCATGTGTTTTTTTATGAACCAAATGTTAATGGAGAAGGCATAGATGAGTTAGCTGACAAGAGGAATTAACCAACTATACAGAATAGTCCTTATATTGAAGCAGATGTAAGAGCACTCAACCCTGATAAGGATGAGTTAGCTGAATCTCAGAGACAGCTGGAAGGTCTGCAGCTGAATGATGACGAGGAAGTTGTTCAAGATAACTTAGCTGCGAGACGACTGAATCCAGTAGACTTACCCCAACCAGATGTGAGATGGCTAAGAGACCATCCGCCAGAGCTAATTATTGGAGATGTAAGAGAATGAGTAAGAACTAGATCTAGAACTCAACATGAAGCTATGTTCACTTGTTTCATTTCCCAGATAGAGCCCAAAGATGTGTCACAAGCACTGGATGACACACATTGGATTCTAGCTATGCAGGAAGAGGTAAATTAGTTTGAAATAACAAAGTTTGGAAATTAGTTCAAAGGCTTACCCACCAAAATGTTATTGGTACTAAGTGGGTATTCAGAAACAAGATGAATAAAGAAGTATCTGTAGTGAGAAACAAAGCAAGATTGGTAGCCAAAGGGTATTGCCAAGAGGAAGGTATAGATTTTGATGAAACCTTTGCTCCTGTTGCTAGATTGGAAACAATAAGCATGTTTCTTGCTTATGTTGCACACAAGAACTTCACTGTCTATCAAATGGATGTGAAGAGTGCATTGTTGAATGGACTTTTGGAAGAAGAAGTCTATGTGAAGCATCTTCCATGTTTTGAGCAGAAAACTATTGGAGATAAAATCTACAAGCTCAAGAAAGCATTGTATGGATTGAAACAAGCACCAAGAGCCTGGTATGACACATTGTCTAAGTTTCTTATTGACAATGGATTCACCAAAGGCAAAGTTGATAGAACACTCTTCAGAATTCAAGATGGGAAGAGTATATTACTTGTTCAAATTTATGTGGATGCCATCATCTTCGGATCCACAAACAAAGAGTTGTGTGACAATTTTTCAAATCTCATGCAAGGGAAGTTTGAAATGAGCGTGATGGGAGAGCTGACCTTCTTCCTAGGTCTTCAAGTCAAGAAAATGAAGGATGGAACCTTCATAAGTCAAACCATGTATACCAGAGATTTGATGAAGAAATTTAGTGTGGAAGAGAAGTCATCAGTGAAGATTCCCATGAATACATCAGTTAAGATGGATATGGATGCAGATGGCAAAGTTGTTAATCAAACCAAATATAGAGCCCTCATTGGATCATTGCTCTATTTGATAGCAAGTAGGCCAGACATCGCATTTGTTGTATGTGTATGTGCTAGATTTCAATATACACCAAAAGAGAGTCAAATGACTGCAACCAAGAGAATCCTAAGGTATTTGAAGGGATTCCAAAAAGTTGTCTTATGGTATCCAAAGGATGGAAGATTCAAGCTAGTTAGCTACTCAGACTCAGATTTATGCTGGATGTAGAGTTGACAGGAAAAGTACATCAGGTACCTGTCAAATGCTCGGAAATAGATTAATTTCTTGTTTCAGTAAGAAACAAAATTCAATAGCTACATCCATAGCTGAAGCAGAGTACATAGCTGCTGGCAGCTATTGTGCCCAAGTGTTATGGATGAGGCAACAGTTGAAAGACTATGATATTGAAGAAAAAGAGATTCCAATTATGTGTGATAATACAAGTGTTATTGCAATAACCCAGAACCCAGTATTGCATTCAAGAACCAAACACATTGATGTCAAATATCATTTCATATGAGATCGTATTGAAAAGAAAGACATCACTTTGGAATACATATCAACTGATAAGCAGATAGCTGATATATTCACTAAGCCATTATGTGAATCAAAATTTGAAGAGCTTAAAAATGAGCTAGGATTGATTGAGCTGAATTAGGAGGCTCAAAAGACTCAATCAGCAGAGTCAAAGAAGAGAGAATTGAAAAATCAGCAAGTTTCATTTTTCAGTCAAGACAGTTAGTCAGCTGTATCGAGTTAGTTGGACATCTAAGTGATCATTATGTGAAGAGAGAAGTGGAGTAAAGTTACTCTTGCAAGATAACTGAGTTATTTATGAGCTAAGTGACAAAACGTGGTTGTTTTCTATTTTGTGTGTTTTCATTTTAATTTCATTTCTATATTTTTCACAGTATGTTTCGTGTTTTTGCTTGTGTGTTTGCGTGTTTTGTTGTTGAGTCTATTTTTGTGTGTGTTATGTTTGTTTTTGGTAGAAAAGTGTAGGTAGAACGAACAAGAAACAAAAAATGGGCTAAGAGAAGTGAACAAGGAAGAAACTAGGCGAACGAAACTTCAATGGCCGTTCATGTTAGAAAAAATAAAGAGAACGGCCATCCCTATGGAAGGACGCCATTTGCGTTTTTGAAAAAGAGAGTAAAGGAATGGATATTCCCTAGTCATTCCCAAAAAGGCTTCTGGCCGTTCGATGACCGTTCCCCTGGCCATTCGCGAAGTAGCATGCCGTTCGGTGACCGTTCGCGACAGAAAAACTGCACGTATAAGCTGGTTTCATTCGGTTTCTTTTAGTATACTTCTTTTAGGATTTGGAATCCTTCCAAGTTGTTAGGGCCTTTGGCTATATAAGGGGGAGTCTAGGCTTTAGATTTTCATATATTCAAGCTAGATACAAAATTTGGATTACTTTCTTTTCTCTTCTTCTTCTTCTTCTTCACGTTAAAGCTAGGGTTTCTTGGGAGATCTCCTTGCAACTTGAAAAAGTGTAATTCTTCTCCACCTTTATTTATCTATTTGATTTTATTCTGAGCTTCATGTTACTCTTACCAAGTGACATGTCAGATCCAGGGCATCCCAATTGGATTGACTGGGATGACAGTTTCTCATTCCGAATCTGTAAAATCATAATTTTTGATCAAATCACACATCGCAGTATACTAAGCCTTCTAATTCATTAAGAGGTTTATCTAAAAGATTTGCAATGATATTAATGGCTTCATGATGGTGTTTGTTATTATTATCTCTTGTTTAATTGAATTGATGAATTTATCCATGAGCTAATTTCTTTCTTCTAGGGTTAGGATGATTTGATTCAAATAAACAAGCATGAGTATTGATTAATTGATCTGTTTTCCTGAATGAATTGCTTTATTTGATAATTGATTGTTTGATCAACTTTTGATTATTTTTTGGGAATAATTGAGATCGAGAGAAGATATTATTCCTGGACTAAATTTATTCAGGGGTTAGATATGAATCAGAAATGTATTATCTAACCTGGGCTTAATGAAAATAGCAAATTATGTTGGGATAGCCCTAATCTGTGAATATGTGAGTTATCAGATTTATGCCTAGTTTTTACATGTTTTTTATATTTGTTAACCGCGTGATCAATTAGTTGATAATATGCTTGCAAGTTTGATGAGATTATTCCAAAATCCTAGACATTCATTCATATCCTTGAGAGACGACTTGTGGTTACTTGATACCCTACAATTGATCTCGTTCTCTTGTGAGGATTGTTAGACTTTTATAGGTGTTTAGCGGTCGAACATAATTTTGGCGCCGTTGCCGGGGAAGGATTTAGGCGTAATAATTATTGTGTCTATTTTCCGTGTTTTTAGTTTAAGACTCTTTTCATTTATTTTGATTTTTACTTTAGTCCATTGGTGTATTTGATTTGTTTTTCTGTGTTGTTTATGCAAGGATGTAGAAATCTCAATCGGGACCTTGTGCCTCTCGTGGACGATATCCATCGAGTTGCGAAACAAACAAGGAAAGAATGTGACGATTCTACAGATAGAAGCAAGGATTCTCATGATCACGTTCCGAAAGAAGAACAAACAGATGAATCAGAGATGGGTGATAATCAAAACAGAAACAACAAGGAGGTACGCCAGCCTTTGATGCGTGAGTTCGCACGCTCTGTCATTGGGACTGCAACCTCTTGCATCACTTTGGGACAAGCAGCACAGAACTATGAACTCAAAACCATATACTTTAATCAGTAGCCGTATTTCTATGGGATGCCCAGTGAAGACCCTTTTAACTTCATTCGGGAATCATATTCAGTTATTCAAACTTTTTCTCTATAAGGTTTTGGAAGAGGATCAACTTAGGATGCGTTGTTTTCCGTACACTCTGAAGGACCGGGCGAAAACTTGGCTTATGACTCTACCTCCTAACTCTCTTACTAATTGGGAAGCGGTGTACAATAAGTTCATGGACAGGTACTACTCTCATCAGAAAACTTTAGATCTGCGAGCTAAGATAGCTACTTTTAGTCAGATGGAAGGCGAGCCTTTTCATGAGGCTTGGGATCGCTTTAAGGATTTACAGATTAAATGCCCACATAATCACTACCCATTGGAATTGTTAAACCAATTTTTTCTATGATGGATTATTACGTAATTATCAATATATGGTTGACAATGCTACTGAGGGTGACATGGGTGTACATACGGCCCAGTAAATCTATGATATTCTAGAGATGATGAGCAATAACTCACAACAAAAGAGTGCCAGAGGCAAACGGGCTGTCGTGAATGAAGTAGCCCCAAGCTACGATGTGACAAAACAACTGGCTGAGTTGACTAAGCAAGTACAATTGTTAACTACAAGGGGGCATCCACCTGTCCCCCATTCTGCTGAGTCTTGCGAGATTTGCGGCGAATTTGGTCATGGGGCCAATGTTTGTAATGCTATCTCTCACACATATAATTCAGGTTGGCGGAACCATCCGAACTTTAGTTGGGGCAATTCACAAAATCTATCTCATATCTATCCGAGGCCACCGCAACCCCAAGGCCAACAAATCAACTAATCAAGGGCTCCATCTTTATATTTTCATACATTCAAGCTAGATACAAAATTTGGATTACTCTCTTTTCTCTTCTTCTCCTTCTTCACGTTCAAGCTAGGGTTTCTTGGGAGATCTCCTTGCAACTTGAAAAAGTGTAATTCTTCTCCACCTTTATTTATCTATTTGATTTTCTTTTGATATTAATTGTTTCATGATGGTGTTTTTGATTATTATCTCTTGTTTAATTGAATTGGTGAATTTATCCATGAGCTAATTTCTTTGTTCTAGGGTTATGATGATTTTATTCAAATAAACAAGCATGAGTATTGACTAATTGATATGTTTTCCTGAATGAATTGCTTTATTTGATAATTGATCGTCTGATCAACTTTTGATTGTTTTGTGGGAATAATTGAGATCGAGAGAAGATATTATTCCTGGACTAAATTTATTCAGGGGTTAGATATGAATCGGAAATGTATTATCTAACCAGGGCTTAATGAAAATAGCAAATTGTGTTGGGATATCCCTAATATGTGAATACGTGAGTTATCAGATCTAGGCCTAGTTTTTACATGTTTGTTATATTTGTTAACCGCATGATCAATTAGTTGATAATCTGCTTGCAAGTTTGATGAGATGATTCCGAAATCCTAGACATTCATCTATATCTTTTTCCTCGAATTTAATCGTGTTTAGTTTTAATTTGTCTTTTTAATTATTTTCCTTTAGTTTATTAAAATCATAAATCTGGTTAGAGTGTTTAGGTTTTATTTTCTATCAATTGTGTTGCATAATAATTATTTGTCGGCTAAGTCTTCCTTGAGAGACGACTTGTGGTTAACTTGCTACCCTTTAATTGATCTCGTTCTCTTGTGATGATTGTTAGACTTTTATAGGTGTTTAGCGGTCGAATATTTTCTGTGAGCGGGAATGTTTTAGGCATGACATCAACAGTAATTATGGTGTCAGCAGAAAGCATGTACCCGTTTAGCCTATGATTGGATATAAATGCTGCTGCATTTAATGCGGGGAAATTAATGCGGTTTCAAACTTTTAGTCTCAATCGTTGATTGTGATCAGCCTTTTTGAATTCTAAAAACCGTCCCCTCACATCCCATATATACTCTATTTTCATTTTCTCTCTCCTCACTTTACACTCATCTCTCTCAAAACAAAGGTAAAAGTTCTCTCTACAACCTTATGCAAAACCCTAGTTCATATGTTGTCCAAGTTTAAGTTTTCCAAGTTCCTATCTCTGAAATGGCTCCAAGTTACGACTTCGTAAAGATGGCCGAGAAGATCCACTCGTGTTTGACCATGGATTTTGTATGAATGATGAAGCAATGGGTTGACAAAGCCCTTGCTAATAAATTAGAGAAATCTGGTCTTAAGGGATTTCTCACTATGGAGTTTTCACACACCTATCTCGAAGAGGTGGCCATGTTCTACGTGAACGTTGAGGTTCATGATGGAGAAATCTGTTCTTCTATCCACAACACCAATATAAAAATTATTGTTGCGGATTTGGCTAAGTACTGCCACCTTCCTTCATCTAGACTGAATGAAGTTACTGAAAAATACATCAACCTGGCTGCGGTGTGGAAGAAGATCGCAAAGCCAAAGTCTGCTGCTAAGGCTATTTACACAGCCAAGAAGTCACTCATCAAGGACGATTACCACAAGCTTATGGATGTGGTATCCACGTGTGTGGATATGAAATTCGGCAGCTTCAATCAACTATCTAGGACGAAGTTGATTGTCATGGCTACTATTCTGGAGGAGAAGAACGTGAACTGGGTTGAGTTCATCTTCAGCCAAATTTGCCAAAACGTGATCAATAAGACCATTAATGATGCTTGTCTTTTTGGAAGTTCGCTGGGGTATGGCCTAGTGATTGGCCATATGATGGAGGTGAAGGGCATTCCCCTCAGGCATGGGAAACTTTTCCACATGAATAAGATGTTCAAGGTGAACCTCTCAGCTGCTCAGAGGCAAGCCCATGCAAGAAGAGCTGACACCAGCAAAGGTTAGTCAGCTGATCCTGATACCCATGCACCTTCTCCAGTCGTAAAGAAGAAATGCTCAGTTGTGCCTCGAAAGCCAACTGCAACCAAGAAAATAAAGATGGCGGAGCCAGCTGTCATTGAAGAGGAAGAAGAAGAGGAAGAGAATCCTCTTGTACGAACCAAAAGAAGCTATTAGTAAGAGGATCTGCCTTGGAAAAGCCAGCTGAGTCTGGCACTCATGTTGAAAATGGCATTGTTGAAATAGAAGAGCAGCAATCTAAGCAAGCTGAAGGTGGTGAGAAGACTACTGCTGAAGTCGAAGAGACTGCTGATAGGGATCAACAGAATGTAGAAGAAACATTTGTTCGTGAGACAACTGAAGAAAAAGAAGTGGACACGGCTGAACAGTCTGAGGAGTTAGTTGTTCGCTCCCCTCAAACTGGTGCCCGATCAAATGAGTGATCTTCCCTCGTGCCTAATGCTGAAGTCGAGGAGGATGATGATGTGGTTATGCTATCTCCAGCATACCCAGATGTACAAGAAAGGCTGACGGTGTGGACGAATTGGAAGTTGAGCTATGCCATAGCTCAATTCCAGCATCTATAATTCGTAGAGGAGGAAAAAGAACTCTTGACTTTCCTAGGGAACATTCTGGTCCGTTCTGCCCTGGACCCTAATTTTTTCATGTCCATCCTCTTTGAAAATAAGGATGAGGAGAAGCGCAAGGAAAAGGACAAGGCAACTTAGGAATCCAAACAACCTCGACCCTACCCTTTTAAAGGAGTGCCTGAAAGTGCCTTCATACTTGTTAGCAGCAGCGACAACGATGAGATGGACTCTGCTGATCTAGTAGAGAAAGTTGAGTTGCAGCAAACACTGAAAGAATCTAAAGAGCTATATGAGCAAAGATTGCAAAAGGTCCCAGGAGAGTCTTCTTCAATTTTGATCTCTCCTAGCGCAGACATTTTGGAGATGGTAAGGATGATTGATTCCACCACCTCCCCAGTGCACTCGGAGGATGAAAATTCCAAGAAAGTTAGGGAAGAAGCTAAGGATGGTAAAGAATAGGGCACCTTAGCCAAGCCACTCCCTGAAGAAAGTGTTGAGACACCAACCCAAACGGTTGATCACTCAAAAGGAAATATAGCCGTATCTCAGGTTTCGGGTGACCCCAATGCTTGAGACTCAGCTAGTGCGCCAGCTGAGCGGGAAACTCAAACCACCACAGCCGGTTCGGAGGAGGCTGTGGGAAATAAAACTAAAGAGAATTTTGGAGGCGAATGTGAGATAACTGATGTAGAGCTGAGTAGGGTTGATGAAGCTCAGATGGTTTCGACTGTCTCAGCTGAAATCCTAACTGCCATGAAGGCTGATGAAGCTGCTGCTACAGCCAAGGAAAAGGATGGAAGTGAGGCCACAGGAGTTGAGACTCTTGTTCCTGAAAGTGCAATCCAAGGAGTTGAGACTCCGAAGGATGCCATTAAAGACCCCAAAGCAGCTTCGTCTGCTGAAGGGATTTTTGTTGAAGACCCTGTGTAGTTGAGACTGCAAAAGGGATGGCCCAAGGCCCGTCATTGGTTGAGACTGCTAAAGATAAAGAAGGCCCAGAAGAGGTTGAGACTTCCCTGAGTAAGAAGGTCGAAGAATAGGTGCCAGCCTCTCAGGAAAAATTCATGGAAGAAGAGGAAATAAGTGCCCTTCATGATTCCCAAGAGAATGTCGATGTTGAATTCTTGGGAACCGACTACGAACATGAGTCCATTGCTATTGAAAAATCATCTGAGGACAAAGCTATTGAGGAGGCATTGGCAAAGAGAAGGCAAGCTAGTGATAAAGTTGCTCCTATAAACTTCACATTGGTTGATGGCCCATCTCCCATGGTGCCATCACCTTCCAATGACACTGACAAGTCAGCCGAGGACCAGTCCACTTAAAAGGAAGACTCTACTGATGCCAATGAAGCTGTTAAGATAGTTGAGGGTCAGTCAGCTCCGCAGGCTAACATAGATGCACCTGATGCCGACGACGCTGAGACAGCTGAGGCACAAAGAGCTGAAGAAATATTGAAGGAAAAGGGTAAGGCTCCAGTAGAGGATATGGAGATACCTATTTTGTAGAAGATTTGTTTCCTGATTACTTTCCTCTCGAAGCTCATGTACCCTTGGAAGCAGAGCCAGCTGCTGAAAGTGCAAAATATCATGTCCAAGTCCCAGTTGAAGAACTTGGAACTCCTGCTGATACTACAATGGTGTCGATTGGATTTGACTTTGATGATGTGTTGACAGAAGAGTAGTCTGTTGATGCAGCCGACTTTCACAAAGCCTTCAAGGCCATCTTTAATGAGATTGAAAATATGGAACAAAGATTCGCAGAACTCAACCAATGGCTCGACAACAGAGATGCAAATATCACAGGAGATATCTGAGGAACTGTTTTAAGGATAAAGGAATGGATTGGGCAGACTAAAGCACTCAGACGTGAGCAGGTCATATACTTCAAATCTTTTTTCACCAAAATGGTGATCTAGAGTCCGAGAATGCCAAATTTCAGCAGAGGCAGAGGGACCATATCTTCGGGATAGATCTATCGCACAAAAGTGACATGGAGTTGCATAAGGCACAACACAAGGCAGAATTTCAAAAAGCAGAGGCCAACATGCGTACGGAGATCATGATGCTCCAAATTAAGATGAAGCTGATGGCAACTGAGAAGAAGGCTATGTGATCTGAATTCCGATCAGCATACTCCAAGAGTCATGACAAGATGGACATTACCAACAGCAAAATTGATCTACTCCTCGGTGGAGTATTCCCTCAGCTGGCTCTACCCCTTGGTGATGATGCCAAAAAGGGGGAAGATGAAAGTAAGAAGCAAGGGAGTAATAAGGAAGGAAGTGGAAGTAATGGGAAAACAAGCAGCAAGGGGGAAGGCGGTGATGTGAAGAAGCCGCCCTTGAAGATTATGCTTGCCAAAACCCCTCAGCAAAATGAAGTCACATCTTCTATCCTCAGCCAGCTACCATAAATTATGTCTATTTAAAAGAGCTGATTTGGCATACAAGAAGTCTCGACAAGCCATTGAAGCTGAACTTTAGAAGGTAGCTGAGAAACATTGTTAGAGATTTTTCTAACCGCAAGTCTACGGTGTCAAGTTTTAATATAGAGAAGTAAGGTTGTCGAATCTACAGGGAATAATTATCGAATTATCGCTAAGTACTATAATATAGTAGTCTAACTTTATTTAGAAATTCAATAATTGATGGAGTTGATTATACTAAAAATACTAAAAATAAATTAAGACTATGAAAATATCAATGAATTTATCCAAATGATTAAATGTATTCTAGAGGTATGATGAATCTAGTTATCCCTTATGTTGTCAATATGGTTTATCAATCATCAATTACCAATTTATAAGTCAAGATTTCTACAATAATCATTCCATTTCTCAAGTGCCAAATGATTTTAGATTCAATTGGGAAATCAATATCTCTATAGAAGTCGCCAATTAAAATCTCAATAAAAGCTATGAATCTTGATAAATGACTTCAAAGGATTCACAAATCTCTCAATTCTATGAAATCCAAGGTTATGCTATTCCAAGGTCATGTATTCAATTACCTCTCTCAAGTGTCAAATCAAATACACCAAACAATCTAAATTATTGATCAAGTAATTTAGAAGCAATAGATCCAAATAGCACAAATAAATTGATAGATCTAGATTGATAAACCAAAATCTCAAAACATAAGTTCAAACATGGATTACATCATCCCTCTAGAATTATAGAGTTTAGCTCATGATTGAAGAAAATGAATCCATGAAAATACAACAATACATCATACAAAATATGAAGAAAGCACAAAATAAGAACAAGAGTTGAGGGATCTTCTCTATTTCTAGATGATAGAAGCCTCCAATCTTCTTCTCCAAATTCTTCTCAAAATGCTCAAATCCTTCTTCCTTGTCTTGTAGCTGTTTTTATTGTCTTCCCAAGGGTTCCAACCTCTCTAATTTCAAGCCCCAAAGCTTCTATTTATAGTCCCACAAAAGTCCAAGAAAGAGGGTAGGTGAACATAGAAATTTCCGCCCCGGGCGCTGCGGCGCCCAGCAATTTCCCACAAAAATGCCGCCCGGCGCTGCAGCGCCCCCACGTGAATTTTGGAGTGTTTTGCCCTGTCACGGGCGCTGCATCGCCCGCCCGCTTTTTTCGCCTACCAAATGTCCGAATTTGTTTTTGAGCCCTTCATCAACGTTGTAGCTCTATCTTTTAGCTTTCCATAGCCACTTGAATCACCTCAATATCAATTTTGTAGAGAGAGTTATGACCAAAATACGAAACCCTACCAGTGATGGAAATTTCAGACGCATTTGGACGTTTCTTCAAATCAATCTCTCGTTGTTTGATCGTTTACACCTCTTTTGATACACGATTCATTAATATGACTATAAACTCAATATAATTGGCTCTCAACATGGGTTGACCCCTCAAATGACTCGAAACAATGGAAATTAATGCCTAACCTATGAGATATAACAAAAACGACTCAAAATACTCAAAAACAACATAAAACTGTAGTATCGGAAGCCCAAATCTATGGTATAAAACCAAGTGAACAAACATCAAGGGAGAATTGAGGATCTAAAAGCAAAGTTTGATGGCCCCCCAGCTGGACTACTCAGAGATTCCCCAGCTGTGAGACCCCCTAGTGAGCTTACATTGCCTGATACGGGATCTGAGTCGAGATCCTTAGAGGAGTTTCAAACTCTAATTGCATAAGGATATTTCAAAAATATGACTCTACCCCAAGCGTGGGATCTGTATTGGAAGAAAGGACTGGACTTGTGTAAATCAGCTGAAAGGCAACAGAGTTAGAGTAGTCAGCAGACTACAAAGGCACCTGTATAGTACACTCCAAGAGAAGGAGTTGAGTCGCAGCGAGGAAGGGGAAGGTTTGGCAGTGGTGGAAGAGGCAAAGTTACTCCATCGCAGCTGAAACCTAAAGATGTTCGGTATATTGATCCACATAAGAAGGGATTAATATACTGGGTTTGGTTGGGCTGGGCTGAATGAGCTTTCAAATAGAGAAGTTGAAAGAAAAAATGAAGAGGGTAGAAGAAGGCAAGAAGAAGAAAATGAAAGGCTCAACCGTGAATGGGAAGAAAGGCAGAGAAAGGATGACCCTGCTACTAAAAGAGCTTATGAGAAAAAGAAGAGGGAGGAAGAAGACAGAAAAAGAAGAATATAGAAGGAGAGTTGAGGATGAAGAGAGAAGAAGGAAGCAGTCGAGGCGTTGAAGATGGCTGAACCCCTTCATTGTATTTTACTTAGCTGTAAATACATAAAATTGTAAGTATTCTGTAATATCCTAATGCTCTGATACATTTGTATATATACATGTGTATAGCTCGCTCTGGTACACTGCATAGGTTATACTTTGTAAAAAGTTTTGTAAAGTACGATTGCAAAGTACAAGAATGATATGTTCAATAAAATTGACATATTCTATACATTCATTCTATGTTACTGCACTATTTACTTTGTTGTATTTATTTAAGTTTTGGCATCTAAAAATGGGGAAATTGTTGGGAAAATTTACGTATAGATTTTGATGATACCATGTAAAACTTAGATTAGGAAGTTGACACCTCATTTTCTATGTAATTCAACTTGTAATAGATATGGTTATATAAGATGAGTTGAAGTCAGCCAAGTTGAAAATTACAAGACTTGACTGAAGATTGAAGTGAAGACCCAGTTGTGTGGCAGTTGGGTGAAGTGAAGAGAACACTCAGTCAAGTGACAGAAAGGTTGTTTCAGTCAGCTGACTGAAAGCTGAGTCATTCTATAATGATTAGAATTGAATGTCAATGGGGTGTGCAGCAGACAAGACTTGCAGAAAGCTGAAAGAGATACGTTGTCAAGACAAGTCAAGGTTTTGCTGGAAATAGGCATGTGTCAGACTGCCAGCAATAAAGTTGTTTTGCTGAAAGAGTGCAAAAAGCAAGGAACCAATAGGATGTACCTAAAAACCTGCAGAGATTAAGGAAAGGTTGCATAGCATTTAATTCATGGTATGATCCACATTAATACTGCAAGACAAGACAAGCCAACATCCTACGAGTGTGATTTCAAATTTATGTCTATCTCTTCAATAGACATAATTTCAAATGTGCATTATAAAAGGCTGAGGAAGCAAGTGAGAGAAAGTAACATTTTTTATAGATTATCAAGCATGCAAGCAAGCAAGCAATAACCTGCAAATCATCTCTCAAGCTTTTCAAAGAAATCCTCAAGCCTAACTTTGAAGGAATTCAATCCAACACTCTTCAAGAAAGCTTTGCTTGGTAGGCGTACACTCCCTTCGTTCTACGAACCCTTGTTAATTCTGAACTTCTTGTTTTCAAGAACAAAGGGGTCTACTCTCCAAGGTTGAAGGAGAAGTAGTGAGGTTCCAGTTCGAACCAGTGCTTTGAACCTGTTGAAGGGCTAAGTGATTAAGTCGAAAGGTTTGAAGAAGGCTGAAGTAACAGGACAGATTTCTTGTGAAGAAGCTGAGTCCTAGGAGCAGCAGGATGTGTAATCAAAGCTGTTTCGGACTATTAACTACTTTGTAACCAAACTTAATTACTTATTGGATTCCTCCAGGAGTTGGAGAAGAGTGGACTAGAGGAATTACCCCATCCTCGAATCACTATAAACTGCTTGTATCTAATTACTTTTCAGCATACTTTAATTCTCCCTGTATTTTATAATTGATGTTAAGTTAAACTTGTTAAACTCTGCTGATAATAATGATTGCTAAAACAAGTGTTGAAAAACGTGTTTAAATTCATAAGGGTGAAAAGTCTTCCACGACAAAACCAAATCAATCAGATTTCTAAGTGTTAGTTGAAAACAACTAAGTTATACTATCAACTCGATCGATTCTGTTGAGTGGGTAACTTTGATGTGTAAGCCAACCTAGATGTCCCTCAAGGGCTTAGCTGATTTGAGTTAACTCTGAAATTATTTTAAAATGACTAAAAATGAAAAGTTGGTAAGGTTTATTCAACTCCCCTTCTAAACCTTACATTATCACCCCTTGGGACCTACCAAAGGTGGTATCGGAGCGATTGTTGGTTCATTGAGCCTTAAAGATCAAGTTCTCGAACTCTATCTCATTCTTTTCAAAGAATCAAAACTTGAGTTTTTAAAGCTTTTATTTCAAAAGCAAAGTTATTATCATGGGAGCAAATCTAACTCGCATTCTAATATTTACAGTGGAAGAGTTTGATGATTGAAAAATTTGTATGCAGGCTCATCTATCAGCCCTACATAATGAAATATGGCTAGTGATTGAGGATGGGCCACTACAAATATTAAAGGTCAACACTATTGTAAGAAGACCATCTCTTGCTGAAGGAGAAGGTATTGCACCTGCAGAACCTAGACCTGCCATGGTGGAAAAACCACGCTGCCACTAGACAAATGATGATCGAAAAAGATACAACATTGCCAAGGATATACTTTATAAAACTCTTGATAAGGCTTTGTTTAATAAAGTTAAATCTTATAAAACAACCAAAAGAGATTTGGGAAAAACTCACTTTGATTTGTGAAGGGTCTGATCAAATCAAAGAAAACAAGTTAACTGTTGTTGTTCACAAATTTGAAAAATTTAAAATGATTGCAGGTGAAATTCTGGATCAACTGGATGCCAAATTCCACAGAGATCACTAATAAGTTGTTAGCTCTAGGGAAGGAATATACACAGAAGGAAATGTGTATGAAGATCCTAAGGTCTCTCCCAGCTGAGTGGGAAATGAAGGACATGGCCCTGAGACATTACATGGATCTCGCCAGGACATCAAACCATGAATTGTTCTCCGATCTTAAAGTTCGAACCGGTGCTTTGAACCTGTTAGAGGGCTAACTGATCAAGCCCAAAGGTTTGAAGGAGGCTAAAGTAACAGGACATCTGTCTTGTGAAGAAGCTGAGTCCCAGGAGCATCATGATGTGTGATCAAAGTTGTCTCAGACTGTTACTTTGTAACCAAGCTTAAGTTACTTAGTAGATTCCTACAGGAGTTGGAGAAGAGTGGACTAGAGGAATTACCCCATTCTCAAACCACTATAAACTGCTTGTGTCTATTTGCTTTTCAGCATACTTTAATTCTCGCTTTATTTTATAATTGTTGTTCAGTTAACTTGCTAAACTCTGCTGATAATAACCATTGCTAAAACAAGTGTTGAAAAACGTGTTTAGATTCATAATGGTGAAAAGTCTTCCGCTGACAAAACCAAATCAACTGTATTTCTAAGTGTTAACTGAAAACAGCTAAGTTATACTATCAACAGCTCAGTCGAGTCTGTTGAATGGGTAACTTTGCTATGTAAGTCAACCTAGCTGTCCCTCAAGGACTTATCTGATTTGAGTTAACTCTGAAATTATTTTAAAAGGACTAAAAACAAAAAGTTTGTAAGATTTATTCAAACCCCCCTCTAAACCTTACACATCACCCCTTGGGACCTACAGACGCCCCACACCGTATCACAACGATGAGTCTGAAGTGGTATCAAGACTGCTCGGGAATGTTATGTAACCAGACGTGAGAGCGCCACACCACCCTAGGAGTCGCAGATCTCGCTAGCTCTCGCAAATACCAGTTCTCCCTCGCTCTCCAGCAGTTCTCAGTGCTTGCAGGCAGTTAATTGCGAAAAATGATCATGGTCAATGACCATTTGGGTGTTCTCCTTAGCAAACCTCATACGGCTAAGATCTCGGATAGAAGGGGCCTCCTCACATGGGGTCCTCATAAATAACCTCATTCGACTAAGACCCCAGATGGGAAGACCTCACCTGGCTAAGACTCCAGATGGGAGGGACTTCCTCACGGGGGATCCTAGTAAATTACCTCAACCAACTAAGGTCCTAAATGACAAGACCTCATCTGGCTAAGACCCCGGATGGGAGGGGCATCCTCACGGGGAGTCCTAGTATATTTACCTCATCCGGCTAAGACCCCATATGGGAAGACCTCATCCGGCTAAGATCCCAGATGGGAGGGGCCTCCTTGTGGGGGGCCTAGTAAATTTCACCTCATCTGACTAAGACCCTAGATAGGAAGACCTTATTCGATTAAGATCCTATATGGGATGGGCCTCCTCATGGGGGTTCCTAGTAAATTTTTGTTATCCGACTAAGACCCCAGATGGGAGGGGCCTCCTCACGGGGGGTTCTCGTAGAAGTTTTCTCATCCGGCTAAGACCCCGAATGGGAGAGGACTTCTCACGGGGATCCTCATAAATAAACCTTCTCCGGCATTCTCAGAGGGGGAGGGCTCTATCACGGGGGAGTCCATGAAAATATTTCTTCCAACATACAGCACATGGAAGTACTACGAAAAGAAAGCAAATGCGCATAAAGGAAAACACAAATACAAGTGTAACATGAAAGCAACAGAGCATCATCCAGCCCCTCGGGGCAAATAAACATCTCAAGAGAATAAGCAAGAGAAAAATATCTAAGTATATGAAGCAAGGTCTCAACTCTCAAGTCCCACGAAAACTCACTCACAAGAAATATGTTACCTTCCCAAAAAGGCTAAGTCCCATGGAGATGCGTCACATGCAAGAAACTCTAATATTGGGTCCCGCACTCTGGGAACCTCTTCCCTTTCAGGGAACCGCTCCTACTAAGGATACATCACCCTATTCAAAAGATCAAATCCTACACCAATTATATACTCGCAGGACACCCAACTTCTCCAGTCTCCACAACTCAGAAACTATATCAAGACATAGCCCCGGAACCAATATACGGAATGCTGAATAAGCCCAAATCACTCCATCAACCTACAAAGATACTGGGAGGAAACTTTGTCGACACCTCTCTCGGGACATTACTCGACACCCAGGTGGAGGCCTGGGTCGATACTTAGGCCAAGGGGCCTCATCTGAGTTATTTCCCACAGACTCCTCCTGGATCCAACTCAAGCTCTACCTCCCCTCACCATCATAGTATAACTCCAGAGACATAAAGGGAATACTAAAGTCCACGGGAAAATGCAAAAATAGAATAACGAAACTAAAGACCAAACAATCAAGGATGCCCTGGCCTCCGAGCGGAAATGAAGAGGGATCCAAATCCGAAATATGGGAAAACTCCATGAAAGACGGAGAAACATGCAAGGAAGGACAGACCGGTGGGCTTGGGCTTCCCCCGGAGGTGCGCCCTCCCCTACGTTAAAGGGCGCATGGTGGCGCCCTTGCCCACTCAGGGGAGGTGCCTCCGGAGCAACCTCTCTCAATTCTCGGGCTCTTCTATTGACTCTCCTCACTTGATGTACTCCACTCCTTTCTCTGTGGTTACTCCCCTCAATTTTCAAAAAAAAATCACTAAGTGTTCTACCAAGCAAAGGAATCAAAAGACATGGTAAAAGCCAAGCTCCCTTAAGGGGGGATCCTCGTAAACTAAACCTTCTTTGTCACTCCTGGAGGGGAGGGAATCCCTTATACAGGGGTCCTCGTAAATCTCCAAGGAATCTCAAGACAAGCCAAACACAGTGTCAATTTAGCTCCCGCTCTACTCTATACTCCCGCAGCACCGGAGCTGGAGGGCTTATGTTGGGGGCAAAAATGATATTTAATAATTAATATATAATTTGGTTTATATATTAGAATAATATTAATTATCCAACGGGCTATTAATGGAATAACCCAGCCCAAAGGAGTCCAGAACCGGCCCACAAGCCAATTTCTCCTGCATGGCCCATGAGGCCCATCACATGGGTTAAAAAAGGTTCCTCCTCTTCATTTGTAAGTAATATGACTCATAATTACTCTTACGCATTAATTCAATATTCGTGTATTGTCTTATATTCTCTCTCGTTTATTGTGCTAACTTGAGCGTCGGAGGGGCCTCCTTAGGCAACCCTCTGGGACCCCCCTAACATTTTCGTGTGTGCAGGAAAGTTCCAAGCAGAATATTTCCAGCTCAAGGAGAAGAAGACTTCATTCTTGGGAAGAGGAAAATTTGTGCATATTCACAAACCCTAACTTGGAGTGATCTGCCTTAAAAAGCAGTATCAATTTGATTTATCTAGTATTGAGTAAAGTACTTTATTTTTTCAATTATTAATAAGAATTTATTTCTTTAATATATTAATTATTTAAAAATGTAACATTGATTATGTGTACAAAAATAATCATCAATTAGGGCGGAAAAATCTATATTAATTAGTTTACAATATAAAATTAAAAATAATGAAAAATATTTTAATTCTTAATTAATTTAGCTCAATATTTTAACATTTGATGAATAACATTATTAATATATTCAAAATAAAGTAATTTTAATAAACTAATTAATCACTAGATTCAGGAGTTTTATTCATTACATATCTAGGGAGCAAGTATTTGACATTTTTTTTCAAATAAATTAAAATAATAAAAAATGTCTTATATTATTTCTTAATTAGTTTATCCTGCTTTTTTTGACATTCAATAAATGACATTAACTGATATCATTCAACTATAGATATATTTAATTAGTTGACTAATCAATTAATTTGAGGTAAAAATATAATATTAATGGGTGGCAATTTTATTAATATATTAAAATTTACACACGTCAAGGTGACATTACTCATAGCCGAAGGTGTGAGGCCATGAGGTGTGAGCCCAATAAAAATGTAATGCAAGTTCTTCTATTCTAATCTATTCAGGCTCATTGTTGAAAGTGGCACGAGAAAATAGAAAACTTTAAACATATCATTTATTTAGATGATTTACTTTTAAAATATCATAGAAAGATATCCAAAATATACTTGAATAGTGTTTGTAGAATATCCTAATCAGATAGATATTTTAATGGATGATAATTATAGTCATTGATTAGGAAGGTGTCTTGTATAAATAGGGGTGATCTTATTCATTTTGTATCAGTCTAACTTATGCAAGATCCACACAAAGTAAAAATATAAAATGTTGTTGATTTTTGATTGTATTTATCATTGGGATAATTTGAATCAACATAACCTTTCAAAATAATGACATTTTCACTTTTAGAAAATTTTAAGCAATAATCAGTAGAATGTCTCAAGTATCTCAAAAGTCATTTCACAGTATTCCAATGCACAATATCAGGGTTAGACATATTCCTATTTAAGCAAGAAACAATATAAACAAATATCAAATTTGGTACTTACCACCAAATACATCACAGAACATATAGCATTAGCATATGGAATATTTTTCATGGAATTAATTTCAGTTTTACTCTTGGGGGACTGATTCTTACTTAGCAAGAAATGAGATGCAAGACGAATGTTCATTGATTTTCCATTCACCGTTGAAAAAGTTTGCAGGATTTTTTCAATGTAAGAGGACTTATATAAGTAAATGACAGAATTAATCTTATCTCTATCAATGTTCATGTCTACGATCTTTTTAGCATCACCAATATATTCCATATCAAACTTTGCACTCAAGCAATCTTTAACATGCTCAACAGTCTTAAGACAAGATCCATTTAATAACATGCCGTCTACATAAAGCAATAAGAACACAAGTTTCATAACATCAAGTTTAAGATACAGGCAGTTAGAGATGTTAAATGGGTTGGCCCTAGTGGTTTCGGGCTAGTCCTAATGGGCTTTGGGCCAAATGGGCCGCTATTAAATGGGCCAACAATATTGAAACATAACCCTAACCCTAACGGGCCTCAAGCTAAATGGGCCACTATCGGGATATAAGTCAAAAAAATTAAAAGTTATATATTTAAATCTAAAATTTGAAACTTGAACATATATAACATTTAAGTTAACATGTTAAGTTAAAGTATTCATTATAAAAAAAAAATCTTGCATAGTTTATTTACATTTCATTAACAAAATTATAGAATTTAAATCCATGATCTAAATTTTAAAAATAAAACTATAATAATAAAAGATTGCATTATGTAATATATACACATATAATAATTTTTTTTTAGAAAAATATTATATGAATAGTTTTAAAAAAATTATTTAAATCTATTAAAGTTGAGAAAATGTGAGTTTGAAAAATATATTTAGTAATAGGTAATATGTAATAAAATAGATTATAATATTAGAATTATATTTATTTTACAAAATAACACAATTGACAGCTAGCGGGCTAGCCCGGTTAACCTATGGGCTAGCCCTAATGGGCCTCGGGCTAAACGGCCCGGGCCAAAAAGGCCCGGATTTAAATGGGCCAAAATAATTCGGCCCTAATCCTCTTTTTTCTCGGGTTTAAACGGTCCGGGCCAATAGGTCGTAGCTCATTTAACATCTCTACAAGCAGTGATCAAACTGGCTCCTACTGAATTTTAAAGCAAACATGCACTCATCAAATTTTTTATTCCATTGTCCAGGGGACTCTTTTAAACCATATAGGGATTTCTCAAGCAAACACACATAGTTGGGTTTGGATTTGTCCTCGAAGCCCTCAGGTTGTTTCATAAAACTCTTTTTATCCAAATCACTATTAAAAAATGCAGTTTTCACATCCAACTGTTTAAGTTCCCAATTAAATTGAGCAACCAATGCAAACATAATTCTCACAGTAACAAATTTAACAACAGGAGCAAAGATTTCTGTGTAATCTATCCCTTCCTTCCGAGTAAAACACTTAGCAACTAATCTAGCCTTATATCTTACATTGTATTCTTTTGTTTAACCTTAAACAACCATTTACAGTCAACAGTGGAGCAATTAACAGGTTTTAGAACAAGATCCCAAGTATTGTTATCATGCAGTGAAGTCATTTCATCATGCATAGCAGTTAACCATTTAACAGAGTGTTCGATTTAATGACTTGAAAGATATGATTTTTGCTCGAACTATCAATACAATCAAACACAGAAAACACATAATATGTCATGTGAAAATCAGCAAACTTATTGGGAATTCTAACAAGCCTCCTAGTTCTATCTCTAGTTAACACATAATCATTCAAATTATGCTCATTATCATATACAGGTTCAGTGGTAGCATGAGGGAAATCATCATGCACATCAGCATGCAAATCATCATTCATAGATTCTGTATTAACATGCACATTATCAACATTTACAATATCATGTTTAACATAATTAACATCAAAAACATCAGTAGTAATAATAAGAGACAAGTTAGAAAGCTCCGCCTTATTAGGAGCATTGGGGTTTTGTAAATCAGTTTTGGATTTAGAAACTTCAAGGAAGGAAAATTCATTTTCATTAAAGACCACATCCCTGCTAATAATAACTTTGAAACCATTTTCAAATTTAGACCACAATCTATACCCTTTAACCCCATCAGAGTATCCCATAAAAACACATTTGATGGACTTTGGTTCCAATTTATCAAGTTTTTGATGAACAAATGCAGAACACCCAAAAACTTTCAGATTGGAAAAATCAGTTTCTTTTCCAGTCCAAACCTCTTCAGGGTATTTTCCTTCCAAGTGGACAGAAGGTGATCTATTTATCAAATAGGTAGTTGTTACTATAACTTCACCCCATAACCTAGAGAGACCTGGGGTAGCTAACATGCTCCTCACTCTCTTTAATAATGTCATTTTCATCATCTCAATAACACCATTTTGTTGGTGGGAGTATATCACAGTTTTGTGCTTTTTTTATACCATATTCTTCACACAGATTGTCAATTAATTAATTAAAATTTCTAGGTCACTATCAGTTCTCAAAACTTTAATACTTTTGCCTGTTTGGTTTTCAATAAGAGTCTTCCAAGTTTTGCACTTATAAAAAACATAAAGGACTCCAAACATCAGCATGCAAGTATTCAAGAATATCACAACTAGCAAATTGTTTAGGGTTCACAGGAGAAGTCAACTTTACTCTTTATTTTTTCCATACACACATGAATCACAGAAATGCAAACAATTCAATTTGCCTTTATCAAAATCGCCTTTTTCTGTAATAATCCAAGCCCTTTAGAACTAATGTGACAATATTTTATGCCATAAATCAGTCATATTATTAGACACAGAGTTCACAGCCTTATTCACAGAATCAGGCATAAAGGATTCACATTTAGCATGCAAAACATACAAGTTTCTAGTTTTAACAGCTTTTGCAACAACCGTGGAGCCCTTTAATATTTTCATGACCCTATTACCCACCTTCCCTCAAGCCCATCAGTTTCAAGGACAGACCATGAAATCAAGTTGTTACTCAAATCAGGAACATGTCTAGCATCTTTCAGATTCAACGCACAACCAGTATCAAATCTGAGGCATACATCACTAACACCCAAAACTTTGCATTTCTTCACATTTGCCATGGACACAGAACTATGCATCACTTTAGCATAATTAACAAACATGTGCTTGTAGGGTATCATGTGAAAAGTACATGATGAATCAACTAGCAATTCAAGTTCAGATTTAGCATGCATAGAAACATAATTCACATAATCATCACATGAGTCCACAATCATAAACCCATCACTTAAATTATCACTAGTAGAAGCAAGGTTAGCTTGTCCATTGTTTTGGTTTTGGTTTTGTTTTTTTTTTTTTTTTTTTTTTGGGGGGTTTGGTTAACCTTCCTAGGTTTAGGGCATTCTTTAATATAGTGACCATGTTTTCCATAATTGTAACATTTTCTGTTATTCTTAAGCCTAGACTTAGACCAGTTCTTGCGTTTGCCCCTTTTTCTTATCATTTTTCTGGTTATTAGCTTTGTTCTGGGATCTACCTCTAACATTCATCACTTCTCCATTCCCCTGTATATTTCCTTTTGAAGTTTTAAGATCTAATTATTTACTCTTCATACCATATTTAATAGCAGATTTCACATCACTGTAAGAATGAGGAATAACATTCAGCAGAACAATGGGAGAGAAATCATATATATTCTTATCATCAGTCAATTTAATATCTTGGATGAGTTTTGTAAAAACATCAAGATTCTCATCCATATCTTTTGTCAAGTCCAATTTGAATTAGAAAAAAATTCAAGTAGGAAATGTTTTGAAGGTAAAGTAGTATCAGTGTAAAATTCTTCAATTTTTTCCACAATTCTTCGGTACTTGACAATTAACCAACCTTTCTAAGACCGAGTAAGATAGGTTCGAGATAATTGAAGAGTAAGCTTCAGCTTTTAAGTTCCACATTATCCTTCAGTTGGGAAATTTATGTAATAGATTTTGATGATACCATGTAAAACATAGATTAGGAAGTTGGCACCCTAATTCTGCTGTAAATCAACTTGTAATAGATATTGTTCTATTAGTTGAGTCGAAGCAGCCAAGTTAAAGATTGCAGAAGTCGGCTTGGGACCAAGATGAAGAATCAGCTTAGTGGCAGCTGACTGAAGTGAAATAAAGTCTCAGTCAAGTTTCAGAAAAGTTGTCTCAGTCAGCAAACTGACAGCTGAGTCACTCTCAGATAAGTGGAGATGATTGTCAAAGGAGTTATGCAGCAAAAAGGACTCAAGAAAGCTGAAGATATCCGTTGTCAAGCAAAGTCAAATGTTTGATGAAAGTAGGAATGTGTCAGACTGCAGGCAATAAAGTTGTTTTGCTGAAAGAGTGCAAAAAGCAAGAAACCAATGAGATGCTCCTGGAAATCTGCACAGATTCAAGAAAGGCTGCAGAGTATTAATTTGAGGATCTGTCTACATTAATGTTGCAAGGCAAGACAAGCCAACGGCCTCAAAGTGTAGTTTCAAAAATACATCTATCTCTTCAACGAATATATTTATCAAACATGCACTATAAAATGTTGAGGAATTCATTTGAGAGAGGTAACGAATGCAAGCAAAGCAATGACACTAATCTGCAAACTCGAGCAAAATACTCTCAAGCATTTAATACTATCCTCAAGCCTAAAACTCGAAGGAAATCGATCCAACACACTCAGTGAAGGAAAGATAACTTCAAGTTGTTGAAGAGGAAAACTTGTTTAAAGATAAGGGGTCTACACATCCAAGGTTCAAGGAATTGTAGTAAGGTTCTAGTTCGAACCAGAAGCTTTGGAATTTTTGGAGGGCTATGTGATCAAATCCAAAAGTCTGAAGGAGCTGAAGTAGCAGGACAACTGTCTTCTGAAGAAGTTGGGTCCCAGAAGCAAAGTCAGCAGTGTGATCAAGGCCTAGCTTGGACTATCACCATTTTGTAACATAGTCAACATTACTTAGTGGATTACCTCCAGGGTTGGGGAAGAGTTGATTAGAGGAATTACCCCATCCTCGAACCACTATAAAAATTGATCTGTGTCTTTTACATTCAACCCTTTACTTTCTTGCATATCTTAATTGTTGGTTGTTATATTTTCTAAGTCAACTGACAATAACTTAACCTAAAAATAAGTGTTGAAAACTTATTTTAATCAAAGGGTGAAAATCTTCCGCAGTAAAACAAAGTCTACTGAATTTCTAAAAGAGTTAACTGAATCAGTTGAGTTATCTTATCAACAGCTCAGTCGAGACTGTTGAGTGGATAACTCTATTGTGAAGGTGAACTAAGCTATCCATCAAGGACTCAGCTGACTTGTGACTAAAATCTGATTTAAAAAGACTAAAATCGAAAATTTGGTAAAGTCTATTCACCCCCCTCCTTCTAGACTTTACATTATCAACCCTTGGGACCTACAAGTGGTATCAGACCAGTTGGTTCATTGAGCCTTCCACGCTGGTTACTGAACTAGATCTCTATCTTTTTCAAAAGATACAACACTTGTTGTTTTAAGAAAATTCTTTCGAATATCATAGAAGCAAATCTAACTCGTATTCCTATGTTTACTGTCGAGGAATTTGATGATTGAAAGATACGCATGTAGGCATATCTTTCATCTTTGCATGATGAGATGTGGTTCGGCATTGAGGATGGGCCACTACAGATAATGAAAGTGAACACAAACCAAGTAGGGCTCTTGCTCTTGAGGGCGATCTTTGCTGCCCACACCAAGGAGAGGCTTCAGTAGTGGCGCATGTGCCGCTCCCCGCCGCTACCCCAATCAGACTGCTGCACTGCAAAGACCACCATGGTCGAGAAGCAACGATGCGAGTGGACCAACGAGGATCAAAAGAGATACAATTTGGATAATATTGCCAAGGACATTCTGTATAAAACCCTCGATAAAACCATCTTCAACAAAGTGAAATCTTGTAGAACGCCTAAAGAAATGTGGGTAAAACTGACTTTAATTTATGAAGAATCTGATCAAATTAAAGAAAACAGATTAACTGTTGTTTTACAGAAATTCGAAAACTTTAATATGTTTGCAGGTGAAACTCTGGATCAATTGGATGCCATATTCACAGAGATTACAAATGAGATCTCAGCTTTTGGAAAGGAATATACTCAAAAAGAAATGTGCATGAAGATATTGATTTTGGTCCCAGCTGAGTGAGAAATGAAGGTGATGGCCTTGAGACATTCCATGGACTTAACAAGAACATCCAACCATGAGTTATTCTTAGATTGAAAGCTTATGAATTCGAGCTCCTAAGGAAAGAGAAAGAAGAGACAGTTGTATCCAAGACAGCTGCACTCATGGCAGGAGAATGTAAAAGAACTGACTCCAAGGATACCATTGACCAAGAGGAGATTGCCCTAATGGTGAAGAGACTCAACAAGTTCTTCAATACGAACTATAAAAGTAACAAGGGTGAAACCTCCAGGAGACACTCAGCACCTTCCAAAGTAAGGGAAGACAGACCGCCCAAAAGAGATGACCATCAGAAAGCTGAATATCAGAAAACTGATAATCAAAGAGCTGATAGAGCTGACTACCAGAAAGCTGAGAACCTGTGTTGGAATTGCAAACAACCAGGACATTTTGCTGTTGACTGTTCCTATCCACCAGTTAACAAGTACAAAAATGAGGAGGAAAGAAATGTCTTCAGAGATATGAGACAAGAAAAGAAGAAAGTCATGTTGGCTGCTGAAACTGACACAACCAAGTGCAAGGAAGCAGCTGAGCCAGACAACAGTGAGGCAGATTACTCCTCAGACACCGAAGAAGAGCCTTTGATATGCTTCATGGCCAAAGAACATGATGCCAAAGAATAGGAAGATGAGGTACACTCTATCTCATCTCATTCTAATTATGATGATAGTGATAGTGACACAAACACTTCATCACACATAGATCTTTATGATTCATTAGGCAAAATGATGAAAGATTTTGACCACGTAAAAACCTCTCGCACACTTTTAAATGAGGAAAATAGCCAGCTCAAAACCCAAAACTCACATCTGACTAAGGAGTTGAGTACTCTAAGTCACATAGATACTGAGAATAATAGCTGAAGACTGAGATTGCTAAGGTCAAAGCAGACTTAGCTGAAACAGAAAAGAGGGAAAAAGATTTAAAAAATGTGATTACATCATTTATCAGGGCATCTAAATCATTTGATGAATTGATAATGATTCAATTACTTTGTGCACGCTCAAACTCCAACAGTGGTTTTGGATAAAGGATCCTCAAGTAATGGGGGAGTCCAAAAACCCAAAGCACCATATATTGCACCACTCACACTCACAATCATTCACATGCTGGCCTATGATACAAAGGTAAGAAGCCAGAAGAGTATGCTTAAAGGATAGCTGAAACAAAATTCAGAAGACTCCATCAGCAGACTCCAAAAAGAAAGTATTCTATGAAAACAAAATAGAACTACCAAAAGCCCAGGAGGTTTCAGCAGAGAAAGCCATATGATGAGAATGGTAGAAACTATCCTAACCAATGTGATTGGAACAATCAAATGAGATATCAGCCAAGTCCTAAGGGATACAAGCCAAAGTGGCAAAGAACTCAGACTCAAAATAGGTCATTCCCAAGGCAAATGAACCATTATCAGCACACATATGCACCCAAGAACAATGCCCACTATGCACAAAGGTTTCATTAAAGCAAATGCACAAGCACACCCACAAGCATACAAACAAAAGAGACAACTACATAAGCCTAAAGATCCCAAGCAGTTGGCAAATATTCATTATAATTATGGAACTGATCGGTGGCAACCTTTTAGTCAAATCATTTGGCTATAGGTTGGTTGGATCACCTTATAGTGTTAACCCCTAAGGACCCAGATAGGTTTGGGTACCTCAAAAATGATTTCCTTGATTGCAGGTTCAAGGAACAGTTAAGTGCCAAGGAACCTGGTACATGGATAGTAGTTGTTCTAGACATATGACATGCAACAAAAAGAATTTATCAAACTTCAAGGAATCAAGATGAGAAAAAGTCATATTCGGAGGGAATGAAGCTCCAGAGGAGATAAGAAGCATTGGATCCATCAAGAAAAATGTATTGGAGATCATAGATGCAGCCTATGTTGAAGGGCTGGATTTCAATCTGTTGAGTATCAATCAACTCTGCGATAAGGTATACAATGTAAGATTCAACATGGGAGTATGTCAGATCAAGGATGTTGAATCCAATGAAGTTGTGCTATTAGGATCAAGATAGAAAAACATGCATATGGTGGATTGGTCAACTACTACACCAAGTACATGCCAACTAGCAAAGAGTACAGCCGAATCAAGTTGGCTATGGCAGAAAAAGCTGAGTCACCTGAATTTCAAGAAAATCACAAGCTTGCAATGAGTCAACTTGTGGAAGGATTGCCAGACTCAGTGTACAAGAAGGAAAGCATTTGTAATGCATGCCAGATGGGAAAACAAATCAAGTCTTCATTTAAGGACAAGCCTAGTCCTTCTTCAACCAGGATACTTATTGCATATGGATTTATTTGGTCCTGTTGAACCAGCCGGCATAAGTGGAAAGAAATACACCTTAGTAGTGGTGGATGATTACTCAATATACACACAGACCATCTTTATGTGTAAAAAGACAGAAACTTTGCAGAAACTTCCATAGTTGATGAGAAGAGTTCAAAACGAGAAGAGTCAAACCATTATCAAGATAAGGTTTGACAGAGGAACTGAGTTTGTCAATGGGATTATAACTCAGTATTTCACAGAGAATGGTATTGCTCATGAGTTATCAGCTTCAAGAACTCCACAGCAGAATGGAGTGGCTGAAAGAAGGAGCATAACTCTCAAGTAAGCTGCAAGGAACATGTTAGCTGGAGCTGGATGCCTAAGAGATTTTAGGCTGAAGCCATTAATACTGCCTGCTACACTCAGAATAGGTGTACGATCAATAGGCAGTTGTCCAAAACCCCCTATGACATTTGGACAGGGAGGAAGCCAAATGTTGGATATTTTCATATCTTTAGATGTAAGTGCTTTATTCACAACAATGGCAAGGACAATCTGAAATCCTTTGATGTTAAGGCCGATGAAGGTATCTTTTTGGGATACTCAGCTGAGAGTAAAGCTTTCAAAGTGCAGAACAAGATGACTATGGTCACAAAAGAATATATCCATGTGGTTTTTGATGAACCTAATATTAATGAAGAAGACATTGATGAGTTAGATGACAAGATGAATCAGCTGACTATGCAGAAGAGTCCATATGTTAAGGCAGATATCAGAAGACTCAACCCAGATGAAAATGAGATAGCTAATTCTCAAAGACAATTGGAAGGTTTGCAGCTGAACGATGATCAAGAGGAAGTTTTTCAAGACAACTTAGTTGCAAGAAGACTTAATCCAGCAGACTTACTCCAACCAGATATGAGATGGCTGAGAGACAATCCTCCAGAGCTTATCATTGGAGATGTTAGAGAAGGAGTAAGAACCAGATTCAAGACTCAACATAAAGCCATGTTTACTTGTTTCATTTTCCAGATTGAGCCAAAGGATGTGTCACAAGCATTGGATGACACACATTAGATTCTAGCTATAAAAGAAGAGTTGAATCAGTTTGAAAGGAATAAAATTTGGGAATTGGTTCAAAGGCCTACCCACCAGAATGTTATTAGCACTAAGTGGATATTTAGAAATAAGATGAATGAACAGGGATCTGTAGTGAGAAACAAAGCAAGATTGGTAGCCAAAGAGTGTTGCCAAGAAGAGGGCATAGATTTTGATGAAAGCATTGCATCTATTGCAAGATTGGAAATAATTAGGATGTTTCTTCTTATGCTGCACACAAGAACTTCACAGCTTATCAGTTGGATGTGAAGAGTGCATTTTTCAAATAAACTTTTGGAAGAAGAAGTCTATGTGGAACAACCTCCAGGTTTTGAGCAGAAAACTATTGGAGATAAAGTCTATAAGCTCAATAAGGCATTATATGGTTTGAAGCAAGCACCAAGAGCATGGTATGACATATTGTCTCAGTTTCTTATAGACGATGAATTCACCAAAGGCAAAGTTGACAGAACACTCTTCAGAATTCAAGATGGAGAGAGTATATTGCTTGTTCAAATATATATGGATGACATCATCTTTGGATCCACTAACAAAGAGCTGTGTGACAAATTCTCAAACCTTATGCAAGGGAAGTTTGAGATGAGCATGATGGAAGAGCTGACTTTCTTCCTAGGTCTTCAAGCCAAGCAAATGAAGGATGGAACCTTCATAAGTCAAACCAAATATACCAGAGATTTAATGAAGAAATTTGGTATGGAAGAAAAGTCATCTGTGAAGATTCCCACGAATACATCAGTCAAGATGGATATGGATGCAAAAGAAAAGGTTGTTGATCAAACAAGGTATAGAGCCCTCATTGGATCATTGCTCTATTTGATAGCTAGCAGGCCAGGCATCACCTTTGTTGTAGGTGTATGTGCTAGATTTCAATCTGCTCCAAAGGAAAGTTATATGACTGCAGCCAAAAGAATCATAAGGTATTTGAAGGGATACCATGAATAGAGATGTTAAACGGGCTGTCCCTAGCCCTATAGGGCCAGCCCTAACGGGCTTCGGGCTAAACGGGCCACTTTTATATGGGCTGGAAAATGTGAACCTAACCCTAACCCTAGGTGCTTCGGGCTAAACGGGCCACTATCGGGCTACAAGCCAAATAAATAAAAAAAATTATATACAAACCTAAAATTTTAAATTAAGCATGTATAACATTAACATTCAAATTTAATATGCAAAACTAAATGATCCACAATAATAAAAGTGACACAAAGTTTATAGTTGCATACATGGATGAAGTCTTAAAAGTTCAAATTACAAAAATTCAAATACAACTCAAACATCATCATCAATAACATTTGATCCTTCCTTGGACAAAGTATCATCTTCTAATTCTTGATCTAAAATATATAAAACAACAACAAAAAAACAAATTGTTAGTAAGAAGTTTATCTATATGTGAAACCAAATAGTAAAATAAAACATTAAGAATCTTACCATCAACAAAACCTTGTAACCAACTACGGGTACAAAGAATAGCTTGCACATTATTACCAAGAAGTCGACTTCTATATTTAGTGAGAACACGAGCCCCTATGCTAAATGCAGACTCAGATGCTACAGTGGTGATAGGAATACTTAATATATCACATGCCATAATTGATAATGTTGGACATCGCTTCTTATAATTTTTCCAAAATTCCAAAACATCTAAATTTGGAAAATACTAAAATTCAAGTGGGGGCTAATCCAAATATTGATCTAATGCAGACTTTTCATTTTGGCAATCTGATGATTTACTCTGCCAATCTTGTATAACCTAAACAAAATGAAATAAACAAATAAGAAAAAAAAACAATTAATAAAACAAACACATAATGAATATGTCATATAAATATAAGATAAGTCAAAATAAATACTCACATCATACAAACTATCATCAACCCGTTCCTTTCCTTTCCCACCAGCTGAACCCGAAGCAAAAGATGATAAAATTGGAGTACTTTGGAAGATACTTTCACTTGGTTGAGTAGAGGACATCCACTTCGTATACTCACCAAAAAGCATTTGCAAGTTGCTTCTAATATTATCAATCTTCTCATGGCAAGAATGTTGATCAAGTTGGGAGTAACAATATTTTATCATTCCCAATTTTGCCCGAGGATCAAGCACCGCCCCGAATGCAAGCACCACACTGTAATCACTCCAATACTTATCAAATTTTTCTTTCATTTTCAAATATGCATTTCTAATGTCTTCATCTTCGCTCTCCACATTTGCTTTCAAAAAGCACTCTATTTTCCATATTTGCATGAAATACAAGTTGGAGGTCGGGTAAGAAGTTCCAGAAATCAAGTTTGTAATCACATAAAATGGGCGCTGGAACTCACACATTTTCTCCCCTCTTGTCCACTCCTCATTTGTTGGAGCAAACTTATAATTTCTATCACTCAATTGAAGACTACTAAAGGCACGCTTGTATTTAATTCCACTTTCAAGCATAGTGTAAGTAGAATTCCATCTAGTAGATACATCCAACCGCAAACCAACTTTAGTGTCAATACCACCAACTTGACTAACAAATTGAAGAAAGCTTTTCATCCTCCCCTCCGATCCCTTAACATATTTAATAATATCTCTGATTTTGTTTAAAGCTTCATTAGCCACTTTCAAACCATCTTGGACAATAAGATTCAAAATATGAGCACAACATCTTACATGGAAAAATTGACCATTGCAAAGAAGACTATTTTGCAGATAAAGTCTTTCTTTCAGGAAATTTTGCATAGAATCATTAGCCGAAGCATTGTCCAATGTAAGGGAAAATATCTTGTGATCAATACCCCATTCTTTCAGGCAATCATACACCTTATTTGCCAAATCATACCCAGAATGTCGAGGCTCCATTTTACAGAAAGAAAGAATCTTACTATTCAATTTCCAATTAGAATTAACAAAGTGAGCCGTCAAACAAATATAGCCTTCACTAGTACAAGCAATCCAACAATCAGATGTTAAACATATTCTACTAAGACTCTCAAGCATAACACGATTCAACTTCTCCTTTTCAACATGATACAACTTTAAAATATCAGTAGTAGTTGTTAATCTACTAATGTTTTTGGCATCGGGATTCAAATACTTGATTAACTCTCTTACCCATTTGTATTCAACAAAGAAAAGTGGGAGAGCATGTGAAATAATAGCCTTAGACAAAAGTTCACGTACATGTTTTGGATCAATCTTCTTAGATCTTAATTTCCCTTCATCGTTTAACATCAAACCCACATCATTATATTTGACACTCTTACAATTATTTATGTGACGTGTAAGAGTAGAAGTTCCGTAACTAGAGTCGTTCCAAGCATAATATTTTCCACACCCATTGCACATCACTCTACCATTTTCAGGTTTAGAGAAATTGCTCCATACCTTTGAGGTGTTTGTTCTAGAATTTTTTGAGGGTTTCTCGGAGCTCACATTATCGAAAAGAGCAACGGATTCCAAAACTTCCACTTCATCATTGTCATAACTTTGAGAATCCATGTTTACTGCCACAAGAGTTAAAAATTAGTTCACCTTCTTAAAAGCATAAGCAAATATACAATACAAAAAGACAAAGTGTATCCAAGACAAACACATATACACCAAAGCAAAGCGCCACAAAAAATAGAAAATCCCCAATCTGGCAATCCCCTTTTTAATTCTCTAACATTCATAAATATTGAACATTCATCAATTTTCGAAATGGCCCCAACTGCCAAGTAAACATCATATTTATCTATATTCATCTAAATTGAACATGGTGAGAAAATTAAATAAAAGCAACACAAATTCAAAAGAATTATTGAAGCAATATGAGAAACAAATCTAATCTAATGAAAAACGAAAAAGAGGGAGATCAGCCATGAAATTGAAAGGAGAAAATGTGGCTATTGTTTATCTATATTCATCATATTCATCACATCCCCCAAGAGCCTAAGACCTCCAACCGCCTGATGTCCTATCTATCTAAATGTGGGCTAAAATAGCAATGCTCGTAAAAAAAAAGAAAAAAGATTACTTATATGATGTGGCGATGGCGAGTGCCGAATGGTGAGGGAGAGTAGCGGCGCAGACCGCAGCGTGGAGAACAAGTCCGGCGACGACGAGTGGTGACTGGTGAGCAGAGTAGCGGCGCGACTCAGCGTGTAGGGTGGAGGAGGAAGGGTTTCATACTTTTTTAAGTTTTGTGTTATGACAGACACAATTACACAGTAACAGAGACACAAAAATAAAAAATGAAAAAAAAATAAAAAAAACCAGCTGGCCCGCGGGCTAATCGGTCCGGGCCAAAAAGGCCCAGATTTAAACGGGCCAGCATATGGAGGCCCTAACCCAGTTATTTTTTGCGGTTTAAATCGGCCGGCCTGCCGGGCCTGGCCCGTTTAACATCTCTAACCATGAAGTTGGCTTATAGTATCTAAAGGAATAAGGATTTATTGACTATTCAGACTCAGACTATGCTGGATGTAGAGTTGATAATGTTAGATAAATGTTTTATCATGATTTTGATGATTTTGTTCAAATGAGTTTTTAAACCAAAACAATGTCCCTAAATGTTGTCTAAATACTTTCGATCGATTTAAAATGTTTTTACTATTTTTTGGAGTATTTCTTGGCGTTTATTTTTGATAAAAAAATTGGACAACACTTTTGTTTCAGGCTCGACCGGTCGCCCTATAGGGCAACCTGTACCTGAGTTGAGTTTTGAAACAGAAAAAGGGACGTAGAAGAAATCAAGGAGGGTGACCAATCGACCCGGAGGTCGACCGGTAGGGGCGATCGGTACCTGTGAGCCCCCCTCAAGGTGCAGTCTTCTCTGTTTCGTATTTTCGAACACCCCAACCGGTCAACATCAAGGGCGACCGGTCGAACCCCCCTTTGACCAGTCCCCCTGTGTAAAAATTGCAGCAAACTCATTTTAATCTTATCTCTGCGTGACCGGTCGAACCCTTGTTTTATCAGCAAACTATCCATTGCATTTTCAGACAGCTTTTCCCTAATTTGTGAGATTGATTTCTAATGACTATAATCTTGATTTTAAATGGTTTCTTTTTGCAAAGAAATCACTCCCCAAGGAGGAGCCTATGTCTGGAAATCAAAGCCAAGACCTCTCCTATAAATAGAGGCTTCATTCAAGAAACAAGATACAACACATTACACAAGCAAAGAGCAAACAAGCATACACTTTCATATATCTTGTTGTATTAGCCTAAGCACTTTCACTTGCACACATTTGAGGTCTAGGCTTTCAATTCTTGATTACACTTGTACTCATATTGTATCATCATTATTGAGTTGTAATCTTGATTTTGGTCATCATTCAACACAATACATCCTTGTGAGTATTCTTGTGGTAAGAATATACTTGGGTGATCTAGGTGATAGGTGTTTGGAGAGTGTGGTACTCTTCAAAGGTGGTGAAGGAAGATTGTGGTAATCTCCTTGAAGGTGTTGTAAGAGGGTTGTGGTAACCCTCAAGGTGTTGTATTAATTTTGGTAATTTAATAAAATTTCTTTTTCTTTTTCGAAACCCATCCCGGATATACTGGGGTGGTAGAGCACGTAGTCCCTAGGTGGGGTGAAGCTCTTTAAATCAACGTGTGATGTTTATTTTCCGCATTTAGCTTTCATCTTTGCTTGATTATTTGATAAAGAGGGCAAAATCTGAAAAACCGAGATAATCTATTCACCCCCCCTCTAGATTATCGTAGCCATTTGGGCTAACAAGTGGTATCAGAGCCAAACTCTTTGGCTAGCTCGTTCCGAGTAAAGAGGAAAGATCCATGGCTACAAATGATGCTTATCTCACCACCGGCACCTCCACCAACAAGCCACCACTATTCGACGCCAACAACTACGCATTTTGAAGTCTATCTCAAGGAGAGGAAAAATTCCAAACCAACCATCAATCAATCGGGTATGCAAAATATTCCTAAAGGTCTTGCTTCTTCTAATAATGCATACTATGATAATGATGATGATGAGGAGACGGCCGCACTTGTTCGGAAATTTACAAAATTTGTGAATAAAAATAAGGCAAGAAAACCGAGAGATAATGCTTGCTTTAAATGCGGAAAACCCGGGCACTTCATTGCCGATTACCCAAAACTCGATGAGGAGGAACAAAAGAAAAAGAAGCATTTTTCAAAAAAGAAGGCTCTAAATGCGGAGGTCAAGACTTGGGATGAATTACTTGAAACAGCCGACAAGGAAGGAGAAACCGAACATGGTCTTATGGCCATAGACGATGAAAATAATGAGGTACGTTCTAACTCTTCTACCTCCTCCTTAGTTGATGAATTGCAATGTGAATTTGATGAATTGCAAATTGAATTTCAAAATTTGATTGTTAATACAAGACTTTGAAAAAGGAGCATAAAGAGCTTAAAATTGAAAAGGATAAATTATTTACTTCTTATGAATCTCTTGATAAAGCTCATTCTATTACTCTCACTCAAGTTCATACTCTTGAAACCGAAAAAGAATCGCTCACCAAAGATCTTGAATGTTTGAAAAAGGATGTGCATCGTTTTAACATAAGCACGGATAAAGTTACAAAAATTTTAGATGCACAAAGAGGTGAGCATTCCAAATTAGGACTTGGTTATAAACCATTTCAAAATGTCTTTAAGAAAAATAACCAAGGTCCGACTTTCATACATGCTAGTAGCTCTTATACTCCTACTTAGTTTTATTGTGGCAAAGTTGGACATTATGCTAAAAATTGCAAATTGAGAAATAGCTCTAGTTATATTTGGAGACTCAAAGGTCTCGAGACTAACCCCTATGGACCCCAAAACTATAGGGTACCTAAAAATAATTCTTTTGTAGGTAATAGGGGCTATAACAACCATGGAAGATTCAAAATGGCTCGTGGACAGCGGATGTTCACGCCATATGACCGGGAGGAGAGAACTTTTTACCAACATCAAGCTCCAAGAAGAGGGTATGGTCATGTTCGGCAATGGCAAAGGAAAAATCAATGGCAATGGAGACATTGGTAACTCTTCCTTCTCTCTTAGTAATGTTTTACTAGTAGATGGGCTTAAGTTTAATTTGATAAGTGTTAGCCAACTTTGTGATTCAAATTATAATATTGTTTTCAATAAAGAAAAATGCCTTATTTTTAAAAATGATGAAATTATTTGCGAAGCAAGTAGAAAAGGCAATCTTTACAAAATTTGTACAAGTGATTTGGTTAGTCAAAATGTTTCTTGTCTTGTCGCCAATAATGCTTTAACGAGTTTATGACATAGGCGACTTGGACATGTTGGATACAAGAATTTGAAAAATATTTACAAAAACCAACATGTAAAAGGACTACCCAAATTGAATTTTGGAAATCTAGGCTTATGTGACACTTGTCAAAAGAACAAATTAGTTAAGAGTAGTTTCAAGCCCAAAAATGAAATTTCCACAACCAAACCCCTACAATTGCTTCACCTTGATTTGTATGGGGATATTGGTACGACTAGTCTAAGTGGAAAACATTACACTTTCGTTATTGTCGATGATTTTTCTAGATATACTTGGGCTCTTTTTCTTACCAATAAAAGCGATGCCGTTAATGAGTTTGTTAAGTTGTGTAGACTTATTGAGAATGAAAAGGAAGATACTATTAAATCTATTCAAAGTGATCGAGGTGGAGAATTTGCTGGTGAATTTAGAGTCTTTTGTGAAACCAAGGGATATGCACATAATTTTTCGGCTCCAAGGACACCTCAACAAAATGGAGTAGCCGAAAGGAAAAATTGGACATTACAAGAGATGAGTCGGTCCATGCTAAATGAATTTTCACTTCCAAAATATTTTTGGACCGAAGCCGTAAGTACCGCTTGCTATGTCATTAATCGAGTTTATGTTCATCCTAAAATGAATAAAACTCCATATGAGCTTTGGAAAGGAAGAACTCCAAATATTAGTTATTTCAAAATATTTGGATGTAAGTGCTTTATTTTGAACACTAAGGATCAATTGGACAAACTTGATCTTAAGGCCGATGAAGGAATATTTGTGGGGTATTCAACCAAGAGCAAAGCATATCGGGTTTACAATAAGACTAGCATGGTTGTTGAAGAATCTATTCATGTAAAATTCAATGAAGCCTCGGGTGTTGAAAGAATACCCAATGATGATAGTGATGAAGAAGATGTTATTGAACCCATTGTTCAAAGTGATGCTCAAAATGATCAACCTACTACATCTAATGATCAACCATCCACTTCAAGTGTTCCTCAAGAAGACAAAGGTGACACTTCGGATCTTCCCGTGGCATTGAAATTTAAAGGAGATCACCCAAAAGATCTTATTATTGGTGATCCCCTTGATAAAGTGATGACCCGAAGAAAATTTGCCGAAAAAGCTCTTATATATCAAAAAGAGCCTAAAAATGCTAAGGAGGCTATTGAGGATGAGGATTGGTTTTTGGAGATGCAAGAGGAGTTGAATCAATTTGAAAGAAATGATCTATGGGAATTGGTACCTTGTCCTCCTTCTCAAACTATTATTGGTACAAAATGGGTATTCTGGAATAAGCTTGATGATCAAGGCAACATTGTTCGAAACAAGGCAAGGTCAGTAGCTCAAGGGTATTGTCAAGAAGAAGGTATTGATTATGATGAAACTTTTGCACCCGTAGCACGTTTAGAAGCTATTCGTATTTTACTTGCCTATTCTTGTTATAAAAATTTCAAACTTTACCAAATTGATGTTAAATCCGATTTCTTAAATGGTTTTATTCAAGAAGAAGTCTATGTAAAACAACCTTCGGGGTTTGAAAATTTTTCTAGGCCTAATGATGTTTATAAACTTAAAAAGGCCTTGTATGGTTTAAAGCAAGCACCCCGTGCATGGTATGATAGACTTAGCTCTTTTCTTTTGCAAAATGGTTTTACAAGAGGTAAAGTTGATACTACTCTCTTTGTTTTTGAAAAAGGGCAAGATTGTTTACTTGTGCAAATTTATGTTGATGATATTATCTTCGGTGCTACTAATGAATCTTTGTGCAAGAAAATTTTCTAAGTTAATGCAAGGAGAATTCGAGATGAGTATGATGGGGGAGCTCAACTTCTTTCTTGGGCTTCAAATTAAACAATGCCAAGAAGGTATATACATTTCGCAATCAAAATATACAAAGGAACTTTTGAAAAAGTTCGGCATTGAAGAAGGAAGAACTGTGTCTACTCCTATGGCAACTAATGTCAAAATTGACAAAGATGAAAAAGGCAAGTTCGTGGATGAATCAAAGTATCGAGGTATGATTGGTAGTTTACTTTATTTAACCGCTAGTAGACCGGACATTCTTCATGTCGTATGCCTATGTGCTTGTTTTCAAAGTAATCCCAAAGAATCTCATATGAGTGTCGTTAAAAGGATTTTTCGATATTTGAAAGGCACTATTCAATATGGTTTATTCTATCCAAAGAATGCAAATTTTTCTCTTAAAGGTTATAGTGATTCGGATTATGCGGGAAATATTGATGATCAGAAAAGTACTTCCGGATCATGTCAATTTTTAGGCGATTATCTAGTTTCTTGGTTTTCAAAGAAGCAAAATTGTGTTTCACTTTCAACGGCAGAAGCCGAATATATTTCCGCAGCTTTTTGTTGTATTCAACTTCTCTGGATGAAACAAACCTTAGCGGATTATAAATGCTCTTTTGAAAACGTTCCTATCTTTTGTGATAATATATCCGCTATAAATATTGCTTAAAACCCAGTTCATCATAACCGTACTAAATATATTGAGATTCGACATCATTTTCTAGGGGATTGTGTTTCTAAACGAAAAATTGAGATATCTTTTGTTCCATCTCAAGATCAATTGGCGGATATTTTTACAAAACCACTATCTTTCGAGACTTTTGCGTCCATACGAGCTCGGTTAGGCATAATGCATATTGAATGAGGTTTACGTTTGCACTTTGCATGTTTTTAAAACTTAGGGGCGAAAAATCAGATTTTTGGTTGAAAATTCAGATTTTGAAAAATTGGGCAAGACAGTGGGCTGATTGGGTTGAGGGCTACCGGTCGACCGGTCGCCCTCAACAATGACCGGTCGCCCTTAGCAAATTTTTGGATTAAAATCGTTATGTCTCCTATCTTAGTCATTTTAACCCATTTTTGCCATTTTTCGTCCCCTTCGCCAAATTCACACAAATTTCACTCAAAATTTGTTTTCATGCATTCAACTCATATCTTGGACTGTATATAGCTTGTCTATCATCATCATTGCTCATTTTTACCGATCGAATGGTAAGAATTTTCCTTCCTTTTTCTCAATTGGGTTGAACCCTTGAGTTTGTGGCTTTCTTGTATATTTCTTGATGAAATTGTCATATGATCATGATGAGCTGATTTATTATGTTGTATTGTATTATCTTTGGTATGATTTGGTGATGAAAATTTTTGGCTTGATTCTTTTACAAGGGCTTTATACAACTTCTTTTAATTTTTACGCCCACAAAGTGTTCGATGAAATGTCACAATGAAAATTTCAACTTCTACATGATTCTCTTGCTTTCAAAAGTCGTAAATACTTATTGAGATCATATCTTGGCAAACAAAACGAGCTTATGGATTTTATGATACATTTCTCCCATTTCTTCGGATTCTAAGCCTAATTTTTTCAATGGTTGATAAATCGTATCTTTGGCGCACTTTGATATACATGTATGTTGTTTTTATCATCCTAACATTTTTTTTTGATGATTCCAAAGGGGGAGAAACAGTAAATTGGCTCGTTAGCTCAAAGAAGCTAATAAAAGCTCAACATAAAATCTATAAGTTATGGCTTCTTAAAGCCAAGTATACCTAGTCCATGGCTTGTATTATGGACTTAATTACAATGGATTATGAGTATTTTGACAGGGGGAGCTTCTTAGCTCATGATGTTTATGTGTATCTTGTAATAGTTTGTGCTTCTAGCTTATGTGTATCTTGTAATAGCTTGTGCTTCTAGCTTATGCAATATTTATTATTGATGTGCTTATTGATAGGGGGAGCTTTTTATAAAATGTTTTTAAACGGATAGTTTTCTCATAAAACCGGAAAATTGTTTTGTTTTCAAAATCGTCCTCGTGAAAATTGTTTTGGTTTGTAATCATCAAAAAGGGGGAGTTTGTTAGATAACTGTTTTATCATGATTTTGATGATTTTGTTCAAATGAGTTTTTAAACCAAAACAATGTCCCTAAATATTGTCTAAATATTTCCGATCGATTTAAAATGTTTTTACTATTTTTTGGAGTATTTCTTGGAGTTTATTTTCGATAAAAAATTGGACAACACTTTTGTTTCGTGCTCGACGGTCGCCCTATAGGGAAACCCGTACTGAGTTGAGTTTTGAAACAGAAAAAGGGACGTAGGAGAAATCGGGGAGGCGGCCAGTCGACCCGAGGTCGACCGTAGGGCGACCGGTCGACCCGGGCGGCCGTGCTGTGAGCCCCCCTCAAGGTGCAGTCTTCTCTGTTTCGTATTTTCGAATACCCCAACCGGTCAACATCAAGGGCGACCGGTCGAACCCCCATTCGACCGGTCCCCCTGTGTAAAAATTGCAGCAAACTCATTTTAATCTTATCTCTGTGTGACCGGTCGAACCCTTTTTATCAAAGAAACTATCCGTTGTATTTTTTGCATGACTTTTCCCTAATTTGTGGGATTGATTTCTAACAGCTATAATCTTGATTTTAAATGGTTTCTTTTGCAGCAAATCACTCCACAAGGAGGAGCCTATGTCTGGAAATCAAAGCCAAGACCTCTCCTATAAATAGAGGCTTCATTCAAGCAACATGATACAACACATTACACAAGCAAAGAGCAAACAAGCAAACACTTTCATATATCTTGTTGTATTAGCCTAAGCACTTTCACTTGCACACATTTGAGGTCTAGGCTTTCAATTCTTGATTACACTTGTACTCATATTGTATCATTCATTATTGAGTTGTAATCTTGATTTTGGTCATCATAATACATCCTTGTGAGTATTCTTGTGGTAAGAATACACTTGGGTGATCTAGGTGATAGGTGTTTGGAGAGTGTGGTACTCTTCAAAGGTGGTGAAGGAAGATTATGGTAATCTCCTTGAAGGTGTTGTAAGAAGGTTGTGGTAATCCTCAAGGTGTTGTATTAATTTTTGTAATTAATAAAATTTCTTTTTCTTTTTCGAAACTCATCCCGGATATACTGGGGTGGTAGAGAACGTAGTCCCTAGGTGGGGTGAAGCTCTTTAAATCAATGTGTGTTGTTTATTTTCCGCATTTAGCTTTCATCTTTGCTTGATTATTCGAAAAAGAGGGCAAAATCTGAAAAACCGAGATAATCTATTCACCCCCCCTCTAGATTATCGTAGCCACTTGGACTAACAGATAGGAAAAGTACATCTGGTACTTGTAAAATGCTTGGAAATAGGTTGGTTTATTGGTTCAGCAAGAAACAAAATTCAATAGCTACATCCATAGCTGAAGAAGATTACATTGTTGAAGGCAGCTATTGTTCCCAAGTGTTATTGATGAGGCAACAACTCAGAGATTATAACATTGAAGAAAGAGAGATTCCAATTATGTATGATAACACAAGTGCCATTGCAATTACTCAGAATCCAGTATTGCATTCAAGAACCAATCACATTGATGTCAGCTGTATCGAGTAAGCTGCACATCCAAGTGTTCATTCAGTCAAGAGAGAAGCAGAGTCGAGTCATAAATGAAGAAAGCTGAAACATTTATGAGCTAAGTGATAAATCGCAGTCATTTTCTGCGAGTGGGAATGTTTTGGACATGACGTTACTATCATAAGTGGTGTCAGTCAAAAGCCTATGATAGTTTATCCATGATTGGACATAAATGCTGATGCATTTAATGCGGGGAAATGAATGTGGTTTTCAAACGTGATCTCAACCGTTGATCAAATTTAAAAATTTTGAATTCTAAAACTATCATTTCAAGCCCCTTATATAGAGAAATGTGATTTTCTCTATCTTCACACTTACACTCTTGCTCTCGAAGAATTCTCAGAACTCTCTCTCTCTACGAAATACTCAGAAAACCCTAGTTTTTTCATCGTCCATCTTTCAAGCTCAAGACTGAAAATGGCACCAAGATACGATTTTGTGAAGTTTGATGAGAAAATCCACACTGGAACCATCGTGGATTTTGAAGGCCTTGTCAAACAGGGCTTTGACAAGGAGTTGGCCAAGAAGATCACTAAGAAACTTGAGAAAGAAAGTCTCAAGAAGTTTCTTACTATGGAATTCTCGCACCTACCTGAAAGAGGTTGTTCTGTACTACGTGAATGCTGAGGTTCACTATGATGAGATTCGCTCATCTGTCAACCACAAGTCATTTAAGTTGATTGTTGCTGACCTTGTTGAACATTGTTTTTTTCCTACCACTGGACTGAAAGAGATGACTAGTAAAGGTGTTGATTTTGCTACTGCTTGGAAGGATATAGCCAAGCCTGACGCTGCTGGAAAACAGAACTTTTCAGCCTCAAAAAAGTTGATTAAGAAAGACTACCACAAACTGATGGATGTGGTGGCAAAGAGTATTGATATGAAGTTTGGCTCATTCAATCAGCTCTCTCAGACTAAGCTGATTGTAATGACAGTCATCTTGGAGGAGAAGGAAGTCAACTTGGCAGAGTTTGTTTTCAGTAAACTATGCTAGAATGTGCTGAATATGAAGGTTGGTGAAGATGGGAAATTCTCAAGTCAACTTGGCAGAGTTTGTTTTCAGTAAACTATGCTAGAATGTGCTGAATATGAAGGTTGGTGAAGATGGGAAATTCTCCAACTCACTTAAATATGGCCTAATTTTAGGCCATCTGATGGAGAAGAAGGGTGTTTCTCTCAGAAATGGGAAATCCTTTCATGCGAATAAGAAGATGTTTACGGCGAACCTTTACGTGCCCAAAGGCGGATTACACATGCAAAGAAGACGCAACAAGAGAGGTGGAATCAGCTAAACATGTCCCCGCGGACACAACTTCTTCTGTCAATACCCCCTCACCTAAGTCTGCTACAGCCCCCACACCAAAGAAGAAAATTCCTGCTCCAGCTCTCTCTCTAATAATGAGAAGGAAAAAAAGAACAATTGTGCCCCGTAAGCCAGCTGCTGCAAAGAAATTAAAGATGGCAAGAGTATGTTGCTATAGCTGAGGAACAAGAGGATGAAGCCAAAGTTCCTCTTGAAAGGAAAACCAAAAGGAGTCTGGTCAAGAAGTCTGACTTAGCTGCTGAGCCAGCTAAGTCCGATACTGCTGAGAAGGAGAAGATTATTGTTAATGAGCAGCAGATACCGAAGGATGTAGATGGTATGGAGGGCACTGAGCAAGAAAATCAAGCAGCTGCTCAGCCATATACATCTGAACAAGATTCAATTGTTCGGTCTATAGTTGAGACATCAGAAAGAGACACAACTGACACTCGACAAGAAGAGTTAGTTGTGACATCCCTTTAGACAGATGCGATGGTTTCTGAGGTAGAAAAGGTTGTTGAAGAGCATATGCAAGATAATGATGATGATCTTCAAATCATATCCCCTGTATACCCTGATATTGAAGACAGGCTACGTGTTTGGAGAGCCTGGAAGCTGAGTGCAGCCTGGTCTCAATTCCAAAGCCCCGAGTTCATTGAAGAGGAAGAACTCCTAAGATTTTTGGGAAACATTGCAATTTGATCTGCTCTCGATGTATATTTGTGCACAACCATCCTCTATGAGAAGAAGGATGCGGAGAAGACAAAAGTGATAGAAAAAACTGAGGTAATTGAGGAATTCCTAAAGCCTCACTCTTGAGCTTTTAAGGAAGCTCTCGAGAGCGCCTTGCAACCTGCGAGCAGTAGCAGCGATAGTGTTGTGGAAGTTTTGGATGTTGTTGATATAATCGAGAAAGCTGAGCTGAAGCAAGCCTTGAAAGAGTCCAAGGAGATGCATGAACAATCGTTGCGAATGGGCCCTGGAGAGTCATCATCTATGCAAATCTCTCCTACCCCTGATATTCTGGAAATGGTGAGGAACATTGATGTTTCTACCTCACCAGCACTCTCCAAAGGACTACCCAGGGTAATTGACGATGAAGCTATGGATGAAGTTGTTACAGGCAACCTAGCTGAGCCAACCCCTGCGAAAGTTGTTGAGACAACTTCCCAATCAGCTGACAGCTTAAATGGAACAACAGCCAAGTCTCATGTGTCTAGTGACCCCGCTGATCTTGATTCAACTGGTGCGCCAGCTGAGGGGAAACTGAACACACCACAGTTGGGTTAGAGGAAACTGTGGAAGACCTCACTAAATTGAAGATAGGATGCGATGGTGAAGCTGAAAAAGAACATCAGAGTGGGATTGATGACGCTGAAATGGTTAAGACTATCTCAGCTGAAATTCAAGTTGCACAGCAGGCCTAGGACGCTGCTGGAGCAGCTGAGGCAAATGTTGGACAGCAGACCATGGCAGTTGAGACTGCTAGTCATGAAAGTGCAATCCTAGAGATTGGGACCTCGAAGGATGCCATAGTCCAAGAACCTAATGTAGTTGAGTCTGCAGAAGGGATTGATGAAGGTCTTATAGCGGCTGAGGCTGATGTCAAGGTTACTGAAGGCCCAAAGGAGGTTGAGTCTTCCTTGGGTATTGCTGTTGAGAAGGGAAAGTTGCCAGTTCCTCCATCAGAGTCTCCTGAAAGAGAAGAGATCAGTGTGATGCATGACTCTGAAGAAAATGTGTCAGTGGAATTTCTTGACACCGGCGATAAAGTTGAGTCCTCACCTATAGACAAAGCTAAAGAGGACCCAGTCATAGAGGAACTAACAACAGAGATGAAAAAGGCACGCGATGAGGCTGCCTTACCCAAATTTACATTGGTTGATGGTCCACCCCCAATGGTGCCATCACCAGACTGTGATGCTCCTAAGACGGTTGAGTCCATGTCTACTCAAAAGGAAGGAAATACTGATGCCAATGAAGCTATTGAGACAGCTGAGGCTCAGTCAGCTCTGTAGGCTAACACAGTTGCAACTGTCGATGAAGCTCCCACAGCCAAGGCACAAAGAGCTAAAACAAGTTAGGGGAACAAAGGAAAGGCTCCCGAAGGAGGAGTGGGAGATGTTCCTGAAGTCCCTAGTGACCTTTTTGCAGATTATTTTCCTTTTGTGGAAGAGGTTCCGCTAGAGACAGAGACTGCTGAAGACAGTGCAAAGTACACAGTAGAGACCCATCCTGAAGAATTCGAGACTCCGGATGATTAAAGGGTTGTATGATTCGGGTTTGATTTTGACTCAATATGGCCTGAGGACCAGTCACCTGAGGCAGAACACTTCAGAAAAGCCTTCAAATCGATGTGTTCTGAAATGGAAACTATTGAAAAAGGATTTGTTGCACTCAACCAACGGTTTGACAACCACGATACAATGATTTCTGGAGATATTCGAGGAGCAGTACTTTGAATTCGGGAATGGATAGAAGAAACAAAGGCACTACGAAAAGAGCAAGACATCTATTTCAAATATCTTTTTGCCAAATTGGTGATTGGAGTGTTGACAATGCTGAGTTTCAGTAGAAACAGCGAGACCATATGTTCAGAATGGACCAGACGCACAAGACTAACATGGAGTTGCTCCAAGCTCAACATAAGCAGGATCTTTTACATACAAAGAGTACTCCAAGAGCTGAACTGAATATTATGAATGCAGAAATGATGGCTCTCACATCCAAACATAGAGCAGCTCACTCCAATACTAATGTCAAGCTTGATCGCATCTTGACAGCTCTTCCTCAGATCTCTCTTGCTGGTGATGATGCCAAAAAGAGGGAAGATAGAGAAGGGGAAGGTAGTGGAACTAAGGGGGAAGGATCCCTTAAGAAAGCTCCCCTGAAGATCGTTTTAGACAAGTCCCAATGTGGGAAGGATCCCTTAAGAAAGCTCCCCTGAAGATTGTTTTAGATAAGTCCCAACTTGGCTCATCAACCAACTCTCTCTATTCCCAGCTACCATAGAATATGTCAGCTGAAGTAAAGGCTGACTTAGCTTTTCAGAAGACTCGAGCTGTAATCGCAGCTGAATTTCAAGAAGTGGATAAAAGGCAGCATGGTCGCATTGAAAGTTTAAAAACAAGGTTCGATGGTCCCCCAACAGAGTATGTTACCAGACTCTGCAGCTGTGAAGCTCCTACAAGAACCCGCTCCCAATGCAGGGTCAGAGCCAAGATCACTTGAGGAGTTCCAAACTCTCAAGTCAGAAGGATTTTTCATAGGAATGACTATGAAAGAAACATAGGATTTGTACTGGGAAAAAGGCTTAGAGATTTGTCAATCAGTCGAGAAGTAGCAGACATAAAGAAGCAGTCAGCAAACTTCAAGGGCTCAACCTTTACAGTGCACTTCAAGGGAGGGCTGGCTCTGGAAGAGCCAGGGGAAGAACATGTGGAAGAGGCAGTGGTACTCCACTATAAAGGCCTAAGAATTTCACATACATAAATCCCCAGAAGAAAGACAGGTTATATTAGGCTGGACTAAACGAACTTGAAAACAGATAAGTTACCAGAAAGAATGTTGAGGCAGCTAAGCGCCAAGAACTAGAAAATATCAGGCAAGAACAAGAATGGGAAGAGAAAATGAGGAAAGATGAAGCTTCGAGGAGAGCATTTAAGAATAAGAGAAAAGAGGAAGATGAGAAGAAGACGAAGAGAGCTGAAGATGGCAGAAGAAGTGAAGATGAAGAGAGAATAAGGAAGCATCAGAGGAGATGAAGACTGCTGCAGACACCTTCCTGTTGTATTTTTACATGATTGTAAATACACAAAAGATTTGTAAGTACTTTGTATATTTTTATTGTACATTTTAATTAGAGCTGTCAAAGTATCCGGGCCGGGCTAGCCCGATGCTGGTCCATCACGCCAAGGGGGAAAATTGGGCCGGGCTGGGTCGGGCCAGAATTTCTTTGGGCCGCTATTTTGGGGAGCTCAGTCCAGCCCATGTATTAAAAATACACTAAAATTGCTTCGGGCCGACCGAGTTGGTCCGGTGTTTCGGGCCTAACGGGCCGAGCCAAATAGGATCTTTTTGGGCCTAAAAAATTATAGCCCAGTCCAGCCCTATTACCGGGCCGGTCGGGCCTGCCCATCGGGCTGGGCCATTTTTTACGACTATAATTGTAATACATTGTAAAGTGCAAGAATGATATGTTCAATAAAATGGCATATCAATACAATCATTCTTTGTTATACACTATTTACTTTGTTATTTTATTTAAATTTTGGCATCATCAAAAAGGGAGATATTGTTGGGAAATTTATGTAATAGATTTTGATGATACCATGTAAAACTTAGATTAAGAAGTTGACACCCAATTCTGCTGTAAATCAACTTGTAATGGATATGGTTCTATTAGCTGAGTCAAAGCAGCCAAGTTGAAGATTGCAGAAGTCGACTGGAGACCAAGATGAAGAATCATCTGAGTGGCAGATGAGTGAAGTGAAGTTAAGTCTCAGTCAAGTTTCAGAAAAGTTGTCTCAGTCAGCAGATTGATAGCTGAGTTACTCCCAGATAAGTGGATATGACTGTCAAAGGGGTTATGCAGCAAAAAGGACTCAAGAAAGTTGAAGAGATCCGTTGTCAAGCAAAGTCAAATATTTGCTGAAAGTATGAATGTGTTAAACTACAGGCAATAAAGTTGTTTTGCTGAAAGAGTGCAAAAAGTAAGGAACCAATGGGATGCTCCTGGAAATCTACAGAGATTCAGGAAAGACTGCAGAGCATTAATTTGAGGTTCAGTCTACATCAATGATGCAAGATAAGACAAGCCAACAACCTCAAAATATAGTTTGAAAAATACATCTATCTCTTCAACGGATATATTTTTCAAACAGGCACTATAAAAAAGCTGAGGAATTCATTTGAGAGAGGAAAAGAATGCAAGCAAAGCAATAGACACTAATCTGCAAACTTGAGCAAAATACTCTCAAGCATTTAATATTATCCTCAAGCCTAAAACTCGAAGGAAATCGATCCAACACACTCAGTAAAGGAAAGACAACTTTAAAATGTTAAAGAGGAAAACTTGTTTAAAGACAAAGGGTCTACACATCCACGGTTGAATGAAGTGTAGTGAGGTTCCAGTTCGAATCAGAAGTTTTGGACTTGTTGGAGAGCTACGTGATCAAACCTAAAAGTCTGAAGGAGCTGAAGTAGCAGGACAGCTGTCTTGTGAAGAAGCTGAGTCTCATAAGCAAAGTCACATGTGTGATCAAGACCTAGCTTGTACTGTCACCATTTATAACAAAGTCAATGTTACTTAGTGGATTACCTCCAGGGGTTGGAGAATAGTGGATTAGAGGAATTACCCCATCCTCGAACCACTATAAAAATTGCTTTGTGTCTTTTACATTCAGCCCTTTACTTTCTTGCATGTCTTAATTAAGATTTGTTATATTTGCTAAGTCGACTGATAATAACTTAACCTAAAAACAAGTGTTGAAAACTTATTTTAATCAAAGGGTGAAAGCATTCCGCTGTAAAACCAAGTCTACTGAATTTCTAAAAGAGTTAATTGAATCAGCTGAGTTATCATATCAACAGCTCAAGCGAGACTATTGAGTGGCTAACTCTGCTGTGAAGGTCAACTAAGCTATCCATCAAGGACCCAGTTGACTTGTGACTAAACTCTAATTTAAAATGACTAAAATCGAAAATTTGGTAAAGTCTATTCAACCCCCTCCCTTCTAGACTTTATATTATCACCCCTTAGTACCTACACTTTCTCACCATATTTTCCTTCAACAGCTTTAAAACATTTTTGTTGAATCAAAATCCCTTTCATTTTCTATTGTGAGATTGAAAAGCCAAATTTTCCATGGAAAGGTTGCATATGATATCCAGAAGCAATAGACATAGTTCAAGAAACACAGATTATTCACAGAACACAATATCACTTAAGCAAGATATACACAGTATAACACTAGATCACATATATCACAAGGAAACCACGAATATCACAAAGAAACGGCAAAAGCCAACACAAGAGGACCACTGTAATATACAACATACAGAATTATATCAAAGGATCAAAGTACAACAACAAGGAAAAAATAAAAGAGAACACACAGGACTCGGATTCGAACCCCTTTGCACCCTAGGATTCCACTGCACTCGTAGGATGCAGGGTCAAGGGGCTTTTGTGCTTAGGGTTTCTTCTCCAAGTATAGATTTAGCTACATAAAAAAGAATGGTATGAAATTTTACCACTAAAAGCCAAGTTATAGGTTTGACTCCACCAGAACAGTCACCATAGGCCAAGAATCACCAAGAACCAGAAGCACCAACCCACCACGAGGCAGATAGGTTCTCTGATACCACTGTTAGGTATCTATCCGCAATCCGTCTCAAGATCAATCAAAAGAGGATCCACGGAATTATCATTCGGATCCCGCGATCCGAATCCAAGATTCGTGGACAACAAATGGGTAAACACACAAGTGGGTTGGCTGCTAATTGGGCTTCAATAAGTGTCGGCTCGATTGATATATTAAATGGGCCAAATACAATGGACCAATAATACAACATAGCTAAAGAAGGTTAGTTAGGTTGTCAATGGCAGTTATGATTAAACAAATATAAAATAGATGCGGGGAATTTGTATTGGGAACAAATCATTTTTCAATTTGTTTCAAAATCATTCTCAATTTATCCTGTCTTTGCACTACACTTTCACTCACAACTTGAGTGCACTCATCTTCACACGAGCACTCCAAATGCATTATCACTTACTGCTAGAGCTGGTAATGGGTCAGGCTAAGCCTGTTAGGCTTTTAAAAAATTTGGGTCGAGTTAGGCCGATTTTGGTTAAGCCACAGAAACTAGAGCTAAGAATGGGTCGGGCTAGCCCAGCCCAAGCCCATCGGGTTTTTGGAAATATTCGGGTCGGGTCGGGTCGATCCGAATTTTGTCCGGTCGTAAAAATGTATGCCCCAACCCATATATATATTTTGTACACTAAAATCATCAGGACGGGCCAATTGTAAGTCCAAGTGGCTACGATAATCTAGAGGGGGTGAATAGATTATGCCCATTTTCTCAATTTAGCCCTCTTTTGAAATGAATAAACAAAGACAAGAATGGAAGTGCGGGATGTAAACAACGCACGTCGATTTATAGAGCTTCACCCCACCTAGGGACTACGTGCTCTACCACCCCAGTATCTTCGGGATGGATTTCGAAAAGAAAAAGAATTATTAATAGTTACCAAAACTATTACAACATCACCTTGAAGAGCACCACACTCTTCTTACAATGGCACCAATGAAGATTACCACAATCTTCCAACTTGAAGAGCACCAAACTCTCCAACACCTCGAAGAGTACCAAACTCTTCCACAAGAAGATTACCACAATTTTCTTACACCTATGAAGAATACCACACTCTTCAACACCTAAGATCATCCAAGTGTGCTCTTACCACAAGAACACTCACAAGGATATCTTGTGTTTGAATGACGAACACAAATTCAAGATTACAACTCGATAATGAAATAGACAACTTTGAAGTGCAAGTGTAATCAAGAATCAAGCCTAGACCTCAAGATGTGAAAGTGAAAGACTTAGACTATTACAACAAGTATGTTGAAAGTGAAGAACAAAATATTTGCTTGATATATCTCTTGTTGTGTTGCAGTGCATTGTCTTGTATTTGTTGCTCCAAATATTCCTCTATTTATAGAAGAGGTCTTGTACATTGATAGGCTCCTCTTAGAGAGTGAAATCTGAAAAGAAATACAGATTAAATCAATAATATAGTTGTTACAAATCAACTCCCCAAAACAGGAAAAGGTGTCTCCCAAAAACTCAAATATCGTCTGATTTTATACTAGTTCGACCAATACAAATATTTAAAAATAAGTCCGTTGCAGCTGAGTCCCACACAGGTCGACCGAGGGGTCAACTAGTTGACCGCCCTGGTCGATCGGTCGACCAAGAGGTCGACCTGTCCCTGTAAATTAAGACCAAGAGACAGACGGAATACAGAGAGGTAGGGGAGAGGAACACTTTGGGTCGACCCATGTGGTCGACCCATCCCTGAAGATTTGCATGAATTAAAAACTTGAATCGATCATTCAGCCACCGGTCGACCAGGGGTGGACCGGTAGGCTTATTTCAGATATGCTCGGTCCGTCAAAAATTCCGACTTTATTTTTCGAGCGCCGTTTTACCTTGATATTATTCGGTATTTGTTTAAAACACTTTAAAATATGGAAATCACGTTTACTATTGCTCGATACGAAAGATAAAAATAGTCAAGAATAATGTTCAAGAAATACTCCAAAGAATGCTTTAAAACCAATTAGGAGTATTTGCACCAACATAGGAGAAATTGTTTTGGTATAAAAACACAGTAAAACATAATCATCAAAATCATGATAAAAATATTATCTAACAAATTCCCCTTTTGATGATTACAAACCAAAACAATTTTAGGAGATTGATTTTTAAAACAAAAGCATTTTATCAATCAAAAAACAACAGTCCGTATTAAAACACAAGTATAGGAGCAAAGATTTTTTCAAAAGCATTTTTAGCAAGGCTCCCCCTATCAACATGCACACCAAGAATAAGTAGAAGCAAACAACAAGAAAGCTAAAAGCTTAGCTTCTACAAAATTAGCTCAAATAAGATGAGCTTAAAAGCTCCCCTTATCAAAAACAATCATTAATCATGTATAACAAGTCCATGATACATCCAATGGACTAAGTTTTGTTCACAGACTTTTGGCTTAATATAACCACAACTTATAGCTTTTTTAGCTTTTTCTCGCTTCTTTGAGCTAATGAGCTTGTTTCTTGTTTCTCCCCTTTGGAATCATCAAAAGAATGTTACCATGATAAAAACATCATAGTTAGATATAAAAGTGTGCATTTTTATCGAATTATAAAGCTTTTGAACATAGGCTACATCTAATCGGACCGATAATTTGGATGATACAAAAGCCTAAGACTCACAGAGAGAATTAAAGTCTAGTACTCCGAGGAAAGGAATGGATTAAGCGAAATGAGAACCTTTTTCTTTCTCTCAAATTTTGATGTGCTTACTCTTGAGATACAATTGGATAAAGCTTACTTTAGCATTAGGATTGCTTTGGATATTCTTGTTTTAAGTTTTCCTTGCCCCTAGCTATTCGTGACCTATTGTATCTGCTTGAGCCCTTTATTCAATTCGTTAATTCGGAATGTAGTACACATGTAGCGGTGATGAGCAAACCAAGCAAAACGCCCGGATAAAGTAAGAGGGAGCTACCTTAGCCCGTAGCTTCAAGTGAAAGGGAAGCGAAAGAGCTTAAAATTCCAAATGATAAGGAAAAACTTGAAAAAAATAATTTGTAAGAGCTCATTTGAGTGAAAAAAACATGATCTCTATAAGCTTATAAGATATTTAAAATCGAGAGAGTTATGTAAACAAAGAACTTTTCATTGAAATATTTTATCGAGCACTTGGTGTGCTTAGAAAAACAAATGATGTAAATAGCTTTTTGTAAATGTAATCATTCAAAATTTTCATCACTAAATGCAAGTATATCTCAAACAATTATTCATCAATATGCTCAATACAAGAATTCCATCAAGATATCAAATAAGAACTTTCTCAAGGTTTAACCCAATTGAGATTTTAAGGATGGAGTAATCTTACCAAAAGATGATATACAAGCAATATGATATCAAAATCACTTATGCCATTTATGCAAAAATATTACAAGAAGTACTTTTACCATCAAGTACTTTATACCATCAATTCAAGCAAATAACCATTCAACCATTTTCAAGCACTTTGCTTGTGTGTTTTTTTCCTTTGCTTAGACTTTGCTATTTATCCCCTTTGGGATCAAAAAAAAATTTATTAGTGCAATAATATTATCCAAAGTGCAATAAGAAACATCAAACACTAAAATATAATAGTATGCATTACATCAAGTGCAAAAGTATTATGAAAGCACGGGGTAGGGACGTCAATCCTCATCCGAGAAAAGCAAGTCGTAGGGAAATGCTCCTTGATGAATTTCTTAAGTTTCCCCATTTTGCTCTTCATTTTTTTGCATTTTCCTCTTTCATTATTGCATTTTCTTCCTTCACTTCTCGGTTTCTTTTCGAATGGATGCTACATCATGAAAGGTTTCCCTCTCAACCTTTTCCATTCTTTCCGTAAGAGTCAAATCATCAACATACGGTTCATTTTCATCCCCTTGTTCATTGTTGTGCCCTTCTTCATCTTGCACATTTTCTTCTTCCATAATTTCTTGATCACCACCATTATTTCCTCTACCCACAAGATCTTCAATCTCAATGTCATCAAAGAAATCATTCTGAGGTTGTTGTGGAATGTGAGCACGTCCCCTAGCGGATCTAGTGGGAACCCGAGGTACTATTCGTCTCATTCTTTCCATTTGAAGTATATTATCCTTATCAAAGTAATGAGGACGAATTTTGGTGTTCATTTCATATTCCAACATTAATAATTTCATCATTGCTTCTTAGCAAGAGTTCTTGATTCATTAAAAAATGAAGTTAATCAATAAGTGAGGAAAATTCAAGATTACTTGGAAGTTTCCTTCTTTCCCACAAACACAATAAGAGCAAATGAAAATTTAGTCTATCAAAATTAACAAATATATTTTCACTTCATCTAATGAAACTCCAAGAATATCATCATTCCAATGACCACAATCCACATTAATAATTTCATCATTAGGCACATTAAAATGATGACAAATATCGGCATACGTCCATGAAAAATGTCTACCATTAACATATGTTTTCCAAGCTCATTTGCCGTAGCAAATAATTTTTAATAAGCTCATCATCATAGTGCAAACTAGGACTATCCCAAAGTGACACCCATCCTTGATTTTCAAAGTAAGCCCTCATTTCCGGATATTCATCATGAAATATCAAAAATCAAACTATACGAGTACGAGAAATACTCTTATCATTTAATTCTATTTTTTCATAATGCTCCTCTGCGAGCTTATGCAAGAATCGAAACTTATTTGCCCTAGTGGGAGGCTTGGATAGAAGTTTAGACTTACTAGAGTCCCAATGAATGTTTGATTTTTTATTCCCAGCTCTTAATTCCACAATCTCCTCATCCATGAGCCGATTTTGAGCATCCCTTTTGTGGAATTTCATCATCTTGGGGATTTGATGAAGATTCTCCCCTTTGTCTCATTTTCCTCCTTTGAGGATTTGGTCCAGTAAATTGATGAGGCCCATGAGAATAAGATGGAATGGGTGATATTAACTAAAAAATTAAAACAATTTGAGAGATTTTGAGAATGTTTGAGAGAATTTAGAGGTTAGGGTTCGAAATTTGCGAGAATAGTGAAATAAGAAACAGAGACTGAAGTCTGTTTAAAAAAAAAAGATTATTGTCTGCATGTACCTGGTCGACCAGTCGACCAGGGGGGGTCGACCGGTCCACGGCCTAGTCGACCGGTACCTGGTCGGCAGGTACCAAAATTTCTGAAAAACGTTTCCAAAAATTGCAAATCGAACCCTAAATGTTTTTCAATATATACGACACCAAAAATAATTAACATGCATTACACATGTAATTATAGATTTTTTATTCAAAATGCATTATGCCTAAACGAGCTCGAATTTGCAAGAAGTCTCATAGGATAGCGATTTTTGTAAAAATGTTCACTAAAAACAAACATATCTTAATCTTTTAGATTCGAGACACACTCCAAAAAAATTTCGAACCTCAATATATATAGTACGGTTAAGAAGAACAGGGGTTTTGAGCGAGAGGTATATATCGAATGTTTTATCAAAATAAAATATGATCTTTTTCAAGAAAAGGATAAAACAAGCCTTATCGAATCGTGCCTTTCAAAAATTAAAAATCATTTTAATGGCACTCATATGAGTTTCAAAAACACGAGCATATAGACATACGGCATGAGGAATATTGGGTCTATGAAAGTAAAGATGACACAAATGGACGTACCTCGATAGTTTATGTCAATCTTGACAAATTATGATGTAGATAACCATTGATCAATTGTATGAAGATATATCCTACAAAATCTTGACAAAAAAATCTTGCACAAGAGCATAGCGATAATAATATAAAGCTAAAGCAATTTACGAAATAACATAAGTATACTATGCTTTAGTATAAATCCATAAGTGATGATAAAACATGTAAGTTAACAAGAGTTTAGAAAAATCACTACGAGGTCTCCTTTAAAAGAGTTTTGAAAATCTGAGAGTATTTAGTAGAGACCTCATTTTTTAAGAGATATCTTTGAAAAATAATTTTGACAATTAAGGCAAAAATAAAACAAAATGCATATTGAAAAAGGAAGATACGATTTACTAATTTCGCCATTTCCAAGGGTTGTGTCTTTCCCATTGTTGATATTATCTTTTTCTTGGAAAATTATTTTGTTGATGGTGTTTTCTCCTTTGATCAAATGGTGCGAGTGTTTGATGTTTATTTGACGGAATGAATTTCCTTTGATTGTTATTGTGCCGAGTACCTATCATGAAATTATCTTGTGGTACCCTCAAGTGTTTGGGTCCTTTGTGATTAGTATTGAGACTTTTAGGTCTCCAATAATAATTAGAGTTATTTCTAGCCCGACAAGTATTTGCGTATGACCCTTTTTACCACAATAAAAACATATAATAGTTCTAGAAGCATAATGACCAACATGCATAGAGGCTTGGTTCTTTTTCATATCATTAATAGCTTTTGGTTTATAACCAAGTCCTAGTTTCAAATGATCACAATGATGAACATCAAGAATTTTGGTCATTTTATTGTGCTCAAGTTAAACTTTGTCAAGTCCTTTTTCATCTAATCAATATCCTTAGTGAGAATGTCATTTTCTTTTTCAAAGTTTCTAAACTTATCAAGTGTGGTAGTGTGAGCACAAGAAAGTTATTCATATGAAACAAATAAACTTTCCTTTTCATTTTTCATAGTGTTGAACTCCTTTTTCAAATTTTTGTATTTATAGAGCAAGCTTTGGAATACATTTTGAAGCTCATCAAAATTATCTTGTAATTCACCATAATCATCTTGCAATTCATTGCTAAAATAAGTAGAAGAGTTAGAGTGTATCTCATTGTCTTTTTCGATGCCCATTAGACAATGTTAAACTTCCTCATCATCGGATGTTGCAAGAAGCTCATCTCATGTTGTTGGATTTGATATTGTATCCGATTGAGAAGTAGATGCTTTTGAATTGCTCCTTTCATTTGTATGTACTTCATAGATGGTTTCTAATTTTTCCCACACTTCATGTGCCGATCGTATCCCTCAAATATGATTGTACTCCGTAGAGGTAAGAGAACAATGAAGAATATTTAGAGCTTTACCGTTTATGGAGAAAATTTTCTTGTCTTCATCATCGAGCTCCTTTAAGGCCTTAGAAGTTTGAGTTCTTTCTTTCATCGGGATGGATACTCCATTCTTTCGTTCATCTTTACTCGCAATGTGGAATGAGCTTGCCAAAGAGTTTGGCTTTGATACCACTTGTAAGTCCAGAGTGGCTACGATAATCTGAGGGGTGAATAGATTATGCCCATTTTCTCAATTTAGTCCTCTTTTTCGAATGAATAAGCAAAGACAAGAATGGAAGTGCGTGAAGTAAACAACACACGTCGATTTATAGAGCTTCACCCCACCTAGGGACTACGTGCTCTACCACCCCAAGTATCTTCGGGATGGATTTCAAAAGAAAAAGAATTTTATTAATAGTTACCAAAACTATTACAACATCACCTTGAAGAACACCACACTCTTCTTACAATGGCACCAATGAAGATTACCACAATCTTCCAACTTGAAGAGCACCAAACTCTCCAACACCTCGAAGAGTACCAAACTCTTCCACAAGAAGATTACCACAATTTTCTTACACCTATGAAGAATACCACACTCTTCAACACCTAAGATCACCCAAGTGTGCTCTTACCACAAGAACACTCACAAGGATATCTTGTGTTTGAATGACAAACATAAATTCAAGATTACAACTCGATAATGAAGTATACAACTTTGAAGTGCAAGTGTAATCAAGAATCAAGCCTAGACCTCAAGATGTGAAAGTGAAAGACTTAGGCTATTACAACAAGAATGTTGAGAGTGAAGAACAAAATATTTGCTTGATATATCTCTTGTTGTGTTGTAGTGTATTGTCTTGTATTTGTTGCTCCAAATATTCCTCTATTTATAGAAGAGGTCTTGTACATTGATAGGCTCCTCTTGGAGAGTGAAATCTGAAAAGAAATACAGATTAAATCAACAATATAGCTGTTACAAATCAACTCCCCAAGACCAGGAAAAGTTGTCTCCCAAAAACTCAAAAATCGTCTGATTTTATACTAGTCAACTCATGTGGACGACCGATCGACCAATACAAATATTCAAAAATAAGTCCGTTGCAGTTGAGTCCCACACAAGTCGACCGGGGGGTCAACTGGTCGACCACCCTGGTCGATCGGTCGACCAAGAGGCCGACCTATCCCTGCAAATTAAGACCAAAAGACAGACGGAATACAGAGATGCAGGGGAGAGGAACACCTTAGGTCGACCCGTCCCTGAAGATTTGCATGAATTAAAAACTTGAATCGAGCATTCAGCCACCGGTCAACCAGTTGACCCCTTGGGTCGACTGGTAGGCCTAATTCAGGGATGTTCGGTCCGTCAAAAATTCTGACTTTTTTTTCGAGTGCCGTTTTACCTTGATGGTATTCGGTATTTGTTAAAAATACTTTAAAACATGGAAATCACGTTTAATATCGCTCGATACGAAAGATAAAGAATAGTCGAGAATAATCTTCAAGAAATACTCTAAAGAATGCTTTAAAACCAACTAGGAGTATTTGGACCAACTTAGGAGACATTGTTTTGGTATAAAAATACAAGAAACATAATCATCAAAATCATGATAAAAACATTTATCATAACACCAACCAGGTCGGGTCAAAAAAGCCCAAACTTTTTCAGGCTTAAACTATTACATGCTAGCCCACGGGTCGGGCTGGATTTTGCCAGCTCTAACAGAAATACATGGCCCAACCCAGTCCATGTGTATATTTTGTACAATTGAGTTATACTGTCGAATCAGGCTAACCCCAACCCACGGGCCAATCGGGTCGGGCAGAATAGTCTAGAAATTTTTCAGCCCTGAAAATTTATGGTCCAACCCACCCAAACCTCGGGCCCGACGGGCGGGCCGATTTTGGCAACTCGCTTCTTTTCTCTGTTTTTCAAGGAGACCATCACCAGCATAATTTCAAGATTAATGGTACATTTTTTTTATTTCTCTGAGGTTGTATGGGAGGGATACATGCAGGATCATCCTCCCTTGACAAGTTAAATTTCAGTTACATCGTGTTTGTTTGTTTTTTTCTTTCCGTGAATCATTTTCAAATTTCAATATTTCAAATGGATATTTTAAAGTTATATTAGTTTTTGTGTGAAAGTGAAAATATATTTAGATAAAATTTTAGTTGTGTTGATTATATATTAAAATTATATTATCTTAAAAATCTAGGGTATTATATTAATTATATTTGGCAGTGATGAACCCATATTGAAATATTTAAATACAAAAATGTGATGTGTAATATTAAAAAATTGATATGAGACCCACATAGTTTGAAGTAGATTTATTGATTTTGTATTGATATTTGGCGGCTCTCGTTTATATGAAGACTTGATATGGTATCGTAACTCTTCGCCTCTCTTTAGAGAGGTGAAAGGTTCTAGTTCTCCTGGATCACAATGATGAAACAATTAATATTGAGGGCTTCAAACGCCAGGCGTGGGAGGATAGAACTCGGTGGGAATCTGCACCGGATAGGAGAGTCCAACATGGAGCAATCACTTGGGACGACTCCTTGTGCGCGGTAATTAAGGATATTAGGGACATGTAGCCATTGTGCATTCTCGCGGTTTACATGGGCGACTGCAAGTTGTTTCCGAGGACTAGTCGTATGGGAACACGGAATCTCGGTTAAAAAAAATTGATATGGTATATAATTCTTTATGTTCTCAATAGTTTTTAGATTAAACCCGGTGGAGCTGGAATGCCTTTCTCTCTCGTGTTTCCCAGGATGAAAAGGTCAGTTTACTAACTGTAGAGTTGCTTGCACAATTTCTAGTTAATAAATCGCACTTTTTTTTTAAGTAAATTTTCATTAATCACTAGAATCCAAAGACAGCAAATTACAAATGAAAGGGGGTGGGACACTATCCCAAGAAACTAAGCCAGGCGAAGAATCGGTAGCTTTTGCTAACGCGCGTGAGCTACTTGATTCTCTGACCTTCTAATAAAAACACACAAGATCTTTGGAAGGTCTTTTAACAACAAAAGACAATCATCAACAATATTCTGAAATAAGAGTTATCAGACGAAAATCCCTAATCGCTTGAATAACACCTAGTGAGTCTGTCTCCACTTGAATATCAGATTCTTTAAACTTTTCTTTTATCCAACTAAGAGCTTCCCTTAAACCAATAGCCTCCACTACACTCGGAATTGCAGCCCCTGGAAACGTTTCTCGTCTAGCAGCAATAAAATTGCCTGATGGTCTCAAACAATGCACCCATACCCGATAGAGTTTGCTTGCGTGAAGATAGCCCCATCCACATTGCATTTAAGCATTCCCAGTCTAGGCTTGGAGCACCATCCCCAGCTTTGATCCTCCAATCTTTAAGCTCTGTAACTTGAGCAGCCTCCCACTGCAAAAGTGTAGAACTAGCCAAGTTTAGGACCCTTGTTACATTTTTCGAAATTTCATTCCAAACCAAATTATTCCTATTCGACCACAAGGCCCAAACAATCATGACAAGCAACTTCTTTTCATCCAATAACAGCCCTTGCCAAATTATATTAACACAATCCAAAAAATTAGTATTCTCAGCAACATGTAGGGGATTGTAGCAATTTTCCAATAGTTTTGAGCAAAAGGACAGTCACATAGATAGTGAAAATAGTTTCAGGCTCAGTAAAACAAGTTGGGCAATTTTTCGGGCACCTCTACTTGTCGTTGTTTCAATCTCGTTCTAGTTGGTAAACAATTATGAGCCGCACGCCAAAAAGTGATTTTAACTTTAGGAGGAACTTTCAAAACCCACAAACTTCTCCAATTAAAATCAGAAGTAACCAGGTTAGAAGGCATACCTTCACAAAGAATTCTATAGCTACTATTGACTGTGTATACTCCTTTGTGATCCCCAGCCCACATCCACACATCATCCCTAGCTGCATTAGACAAAGGAATATCTTGAATTAGCCTGTGATCTCTAGCATTGTAAATATCAAAATTATGTCAACATCCCATTCCAAACAATCCGTTTTCATCAAGCTAGAAACCTTGATACTTTCAAGTCCCTCCACTTGGGGTGATGAAATAAAAGCATTATTTCTATCTGGAAGCTAGGGATATCTCCAAACATTAATTTTTTTCCATCACCTACCTTCCATATGCAATATTTGCTTACGATATCTCCGGCACCCCATATACTTCTCTAGACAAAGCTTGGATTATTTCCCAAAGATGCTTTGAGAAAAATCAAATTTTGGAAAATAGCGAGCTTTGAACATCCTCGCCACCAGTGAATTTTGATTAGTGATTAATCTCCACCCTTGCTTGCCAAGAAGAGCCAAATTAAACTCGTGAATTTGCCGAAATCCCAGGCCTCCATTAGACTTCTGACTGCACATATTCTGCCATGCTAACCATCTATTCCCTTCCTATCCGATCCCCCATGACCCCACCAAAAAGCATTCATCATTCGTTCGATCTCCAAACAAATATTCTGAGGTAGAATGAATATGCTCATAGCATAAGTAGGAATGGTTTGAATCACAGTCTTCAATAGAATTTCTTTCCCAGCTCCTGAGAGTAAATTCCTTCTCCAACCTTGAAGTCTAGACCAAATTCGTTCTTTGATATAAGAGAAAACTTCTTTTTTATTTTTGCCTACCAATGATGGCAAACCCAAATAACGACCATGGTTCTCCAGCACATTAACTCCGAGCAAATCACAGATAGTGCTTTGAATCTCTGCGTCTGTATATTTACTAAAGGAAATCGAAGATTTTTGAAAATTAATTAATGCCTGAAACATTCGAATAGGCCTGGAGGCATTCTTTTAAATTCATCGCTTCCCTCTCCGTAGCTTTGAAAAATAGAAAACTATCATTCGCAAAGTGGAGATGAGATACACTTGGAGCACCCCTTGCAACCTTACACCCATAGAAAAGTCCCATACGCTCATAATTCTGCAATAAGGTTGAGAGCCCTTCCGAACAAATTATAAACAAATACGGCGACAAAGGGTCTCCTGTCTAAGGCCCCGAGCCGAATGATCTTTTCTGACTCATAATCCATGTAAAATTGTACACTTCACTGTAGAGACACAAGTCATGATGAGGTCCACCCAACTAAGCTGAAAGCCCAACCTTAACATCATTTCTTGAAGAAAACTCCACTCAATCCGATCGTACGCCTTGCTCATGTCTATTTTTAAAGTTGCACTCCCCACCTTTCCTTGGCTCTTCCTTTTAAGGTAATGATTAATCTCAAAAGCGGCCAAGATATTATCGATATAAGCGGTGTGGAACAAAAGCACTTTGAGATTCGAAATAATACACGCAAGACTGATTTCATGCGGTTTGCTAGGGCTTTAGAGACCACTTTGTAGAGAACGTTACATAACGCAATAGGCCTCAAATCTGTAATATATTACGGGTTCTTCTTCTTTGGGATTAACGAGATAATCGTGTCGTTTAGGCCTTCTGGGAAAGACCCCGACCTAATCAATGATAAGCAAGCTGCAGTGATTTCTTTCCCAAATAACTCCCAGAAATTCTGATAGAATGTTGGATTTAATCCATCCGGACCTGGAGATTTATCCGAGTGCATCGAGAAAAGCGCCTTTTGATATCATCCTCAGTGAAGGGATTCATTAGCCAATTATTATGCTCCTCTGTAACTTTTTTATCAACAAACCTCAATACTCCATCCATGTCATTCTGCTGAGAAGTGAACAATGAATTATAATATTGAAAAATATGCTCTCCAAGGCCACTTTGCCAATCTAGCCGATTTCTGACTGATCCAAGAGGGATAAAATCGAATTTTGACGCTTCCTTTGAGTAGCAGTTGTGTGAAAATACTTCGTGTTCATATCTCCGCCTTTGAGCCAAAAGAGTTTTGCTCTCTGTTTCCAAAATGACTCCCTTTGAGTTAATAAGGAACTGTATAACTTTCGAGCCTCTATGTATTCATTACTGCGTAGTCATCAACTCTATACCAAAACAACTTCATCTTTCTTTTCACCTCCGCAATTCATTTCCGAAAGACTTTTTTAATTCTTCCCCCATTTGTACAAATCATTCCCCATCCACATCAGCCTCTTCTTAATTGAAAGACCCAAACTCCTATTCCAGCTTTGATTCACCACTGACTGATAATCAAGTTCTTTGAGCAAGCCATTTTCAAAGCAAAATCGATGTTTGCGTTGTATAAAACTATTCGAGCCCAATTCCAAAACAATTGGGGAGTGGTCCGAGGTAGTGGCCTCCAAATTCCAAACCTTACAATTTCTGAAAATTGTAATCCAACTGTGGGTAGACATAGCTCTATCAAGCTTTTCATCCACCCAATTAGTTGTACCCCTGCGCGTTCCCACGTAAAAGGGTACCCCCTCAAACCCAAATCCAATAAAGAACAATCATTTACCGCTTCTCTGAAGCCCGAAAAAAGCCATTGTGGATGCTCTTTCCCCCTCTTTTCTCGTTTGGAAAAAGCATGTCATTGAAGTCGCCTAAGCAGCACCAGGGAGAGACGAATTTGCGAAGAGGTTACGAAGAAGATCCCATGATTGTTGTCTTCTATTTCTCTCTAGGAAGCCATAAAACCCAGTCAGTCTCCAAACTCCCAACCCTCCAATATGAACCTCCACATTAATATGGTTTGTAGAAAAACTCAACAATTTAGCTTCATCATTTTCCTTCCAAAGCATAGCCAAGCCTCCCCCCATGCCCAACACTATCTACAAAGAAATAAACCTTCGAATCCTAATTTAGTTCTAACTGCTTCCAATTTATTTTTATTCACCATTGTTTCCATTAAAAATACAAACCTCAGCTTCTTTTCTTGGACTAAGTCCAAAAGAACTTGAACTGCCCGTGGATTGCCAAGCCCACGGCAGTTCAACATAAAGTACTCATTGGCTTAGGTGGGCCTGGAAACCAGAGCCCACCTCTTCTACGTTTTTGGAACACTACTGGACAGGTTTGATGGGTTGCCGGATGACTCGGGCCCAATAGCATTAGTAGCCTCATTAATCACAATATCCACACGTCGACGTTTCATATCAGCGAAAACCACTCCCTCCGATTTGTCAATCATTTCCCGCCATGCATAATTTGGGAGTTACCAAACGTGGGAAGCAAGCCTTCAGATGACACCTTCCATAAACTCTTGATTTTCATTTAATGCAACCGTTTTCCTTAAATCTCGGATTTAGATCCGAGAATGACGCACCCGCTTGAAACATGGTAACGGCGGTTTGACCACTTTCTCCATCTTCTTTCTGGTCACCTGAGATATTCTCCGTGGTACGTTCGCAACCAAGAGTTTCCGACCGAAATAGATTGTTTGTGATTTGGTGCTCGTAACCAAACTCCATAAGCCCTCTCCGTTGGAATGCTTTGAAGTTCATACATTTTTGCACAGAATTTTTCTGAATGTCCAATGCACCCGAGAAAAAACAAAAAGTGGGAAGGCGCTCATATTTGAAATTAACCCACACCCATCGCCTCCGGCCTTCTTGACCTTCATTCTCCGTTTGATAGGATTCCCGACGTCCACTGCAACTCTTACCCTCATATAATTATTTCACCCACCACTAAAGTGTAAGTCCAAGTGGCTATGATAATCTAGAGGGGTGAATAGATTATCTCCATCTTTTCGATTTCGCCCTCTTTTTTCAAACAATTACGCCAAGACAATAATAAAGGTGCGGGAAGTAAACAACACGCGTCGATTTAAAGAGGTTCAACCCACCTAGGGCCTAATCCTCTACCACCCCAAAGATATCCGGATGGATTTCAAAGAAAAAGAATTTTATTAATTACCACAATTAATACAAATTCAACTTACAACACCTTGAAGAGCACCACACTCTTCTTCAACACCACCTTTGAGATTACCACAATCTCCCTTTGAAGATTACAACAATCTTCCTTCAACGGCACCTTGTGAAGATTACCACAATCTTCAACCTCAAGAATACCAAATTCTTCAACACCTCAATAAAGATCACCACAATCTTCGCACCTATCACCTAGATCATCCAAGTGTGTTCTTACCACAAGAACACTCACAAGGATATCTTGTGTTTGAATGATAACCAAAAATCAAGATTACAACTCAATAATGAATGTTACAATTTGAGTGCAAAGTGTAATCAAGAAATAAAGCCTAGACCTCAAGATGTGAAAGTGAAATACTTAGGCTAAAATACAACAAGAGTGTTGAATATGAAAGCTTGGAAATTTGCGATTTCTTGTTGTGTATTTGCTTGTGTTGTTGTCTCTTGTGTCTTCAATTCATCCTCTATTTATAGGAAGCTTCACCAACATAGGCTCCCAACATAGCTCCTCTATCTTCACTTTTGTCTACAAAAAGAAGATCACAAGATGTAGAAATATTGTACAAAATTGAAAAGCAAATCTTGCACACAGATTGCAACGGTTGGAATTTTGTCATTCAAAAAATAACATAGGCGACCGGTTGCCCTGTTGAAGATTTCGACCGTTTTTAAAAAATAGTGCGATCCGGGTAGGGGTTGTAGGGGGTGCGACCGGTCCGAGGTGGGGTGCGACCGGCGCCCTAGGCGATCGGTCGACCTCAACCTCGACCGGTCCCCTCCCTCTTTTTCAAGACACTGTAAGTTACTGTTTCGTGTTTTCTTTCCTTCGTGCACAATGTCGACCATTTGGGCGACGGTCGACCTCCTCCCCTTTGAAATGTTGTCCGATTTTTTCAAAAATAAACTTCAAGAAATACTCCAAAAAATTAGTAAAAACATTTTAAATCATTTGGGAGTATTTAGACAACATTTATAAACATAGTTTTGGTGTAAAAACCAAGTTAAACAAAACCATCAAAAGTGTTGTCCAATTTTTATCAAATTAAAAACTCTAAGAAATACTCCAAAAATTAGTAAAAACATTTTAAATCATTTAGGAGTATTTGGACAACATATAAGAACATTGTTTTGGTATAAAATCTTATTAAAACAAAATCATCAAAATCTTTAAAAATATTTATCTAACAAACTCCCCTTTTTGATGATTACAAACCAAAACAATTTTAGAAGGTCGATTTTAAAACAAACAAATTTTCCTATTCTTAAAACAACAATCAATTGCAAACAAGATACATCATAAGTACAAGCACACAAGGATAGGAGCAAAGATTTTTCAAAATCATTTTTGCACAAGCTCCCCTATCAACATGCATATAAAGAACAAGTATACAAGCAACAACTAAAAGCTAAAAGCTTAGCTTTCACAACTTAAGCTTGAATTCCATGAGCTTATAAGCTCCCCTATCACAAAACATCATTAGTCAAGCATAAAAGTCCACAATACATCAAATGGACTAAGCATTGTTCACAGCTTATGGCTTTCAAGAGCCCTAGCTTATAGCTTTTCTTGCAAGCTTATTTTCGCTTCTTTGAGCGTATGAGCATTTTTCCTGTTTCTCCCCTTTGGAATCATCAAAAAGAATGTTAGCATGATAAAAACATCATATATTCATATCAAAGTGCGCAAATTTATCGATTTATCGAGCTTATTTAAAATTGAAGCTTAAATTCCAAATAAAAGGGAAAAGTTGATCAATTGACTTGCAAAAGCTCATTTGATTGATAAAACATGATCTCTATAACCTTATATGACTTTTCAAATCGAGAGAATCACGTAGGTGATGAATTTTTCATTGAAACATTTTGTCGAACACTTGGCGGCGTCGAATAAAACTAGAAGTATATAACGCCTTTGAAATTCATTTAAGCCAAAAAATTTCATCACCGATTCAGTTCAAACAACATTCAATACATCATAAATATTAAGCTCATAACATTCATATGAAACTAGCATCAAGAATTTTGCAAATAAGTCAAAATCTCAGGGTTCAACCCAATTGAGCAAATGGAGTAGAATTCTTACCATTTATTCGGTAAAGATGAGCAATGATGATGATAATCGAGCTTAGATAATCCCCAAACTATGTAATTTATGCAACAAAACACATTTGAAGTGAAATGTGTGTGCAAATGTCAAAGAGGACGAAATATAGAGGAAAACTCGTGAAAATAAGAAAAACCGAGGACAGAACAAGTTTTAACCAAAAAAACTCATTAGGGCGACCGGTCATGGGGCGGGCGACGTCGACGGCATGGGCGGCCGGTCGGCCTTGCCCCACCACCATTTTGAGTTCGTCTAAAAAACCGAAGTTTGATCCAAAAAAATCCGATTTTTCGCCCCTAAGTTTTAAAAAACGTGCAAAATGCAAACATAGACCTCATTCAATATACATTATGTCATAATCAAGCTCGAAATGAGGTAAAAAGACTCGACTTAAATGAACAAATGTCCGCGAGTTAACTTTGAGACGGTTTAAACACATCTCAAGTTTTTGTTAAAAAACAACGCAATCCCTTAAAAGATATCAAATCTCAATATGTTTAGTTCGATTATGACGAACCATATTTTGAGAAATTGTTTAACACCGAACTTGTTATCCCGAAAAATAAGAACATTTTAATACTTTGGATACAACAAGTCATAGAAGTGCCTTTTAAATATTTGAAAATTTCTTTTAACGGCACTTTAATGAGATTCATTGGGATAGTTTTTGAAATCGAGCATATAGACATAAGGCATATAAAATGTCGAGTCTATGGGAATAATACAAGAAAACATACCTTGAATTTGTTTGTCAACCGATATGCCTTCCTCAACCTTTGTCAATCTTTTACATTGGTAACCATAGAGGTTGAGATAATTTTTCCTTCTTCAATGCCTAACTTCTTCAAAGGTTCTATTGTACACTTTGATTGACATTGTTTAACTTGAAGTCAAGGAAGAATATTTGCTCCTCCATCATGCTCATCTTGAATTCTCCTATCATTAACTTAGAAAATTTCTTGCACAAGAAGTCATTAGAAGCACCAAAAATATCATACATTGCACAAGTAAGTAATCTTGCCCTTTTTCAAAAAAACAAAGAGAGTAATATAAACTTTACCTCTTGTAAAACCATTTAGCAAAAATAGCTAAGTCTATCATACCATACATGGGGTACTTGTTTTAAACCATACAAGGCCTTTTATAAAAATCATTTGGCCTAGAAAAATTTTAAACCCCGGAGGTTGTTTTATATAGACTTCTTCTTGAATAAAACCATTTAGAAAATTGGATATAACATCCATTTGGTAAAGCTTGAAATTTTCTTAAAACAAGAATGGGCAAGTAAAAAGCAAATAGCTTCTAAACGTGCTATGAGTGCAAATGTTACATCAAAATCAATTACCTTCTTCTTGAAAATACCTTCGAGCTACTAACCTCGTCTTAGTTCGACCAATGTAGCCTTGGTCATCGAGTTTGTTCCGAATACCCTTTTTGTCTTCTTCATCACAATTTCGCCATTTTCACAAAAAGTTATGTCTCTCCCTTTGTAGATAGTATCTTCCTCTTGAGAAATCATTTTGTTGATGATGTCTTCTCCAATTTTGCCCATTTCTCGAGTTTTGTCCTTCCCATTTTTGATGGTGTCTTCCTCTTTGAGAGTCATCTTGTTGATGATGACTTTGTCATTTCCAAGGATTGTGTACTTCCCATTTTTGATTATATCCTCTTCTTGGAAATTTATCGTGATGGTGTATTCTCCTTTGATCAAATGACACGGGCATTTGATATCTTCTTGGCGGTATGAATTTTCCTTTATTATTACGCCGGGTACCTAATATGACATTATTTTGTGGTACCCTCAAGTGTTTGGGTCCTTGGGGATTAGCTTTGAGATTTTTAGGTCTCCAATAGAAATTAGAGCTATTTCTAGCCCGACAAGTATTAACCGTATGACCCTTTTACCGCAATAAAAGCAAGTAATAATTCTAGTAGCATAATGACCAACATGCTTATAGACTTGATTCCTTTTCATATGATTAACAACATTAGGCTTATGATCAAGTCCTTGTTTCAATTTATCACAACTATGAACATCAATAATATCGGTCATTTTATCGGTACTCAGTTGGATTTTGATAAATCATTTTTCATGCAATTAATATCCTCAACAAGAGTACTATTTTCTTTTTCAAGGTTTCTAACCTTGTCAAGTGTGGTGGTGTGATCACATGAAAGTGATTCATAAGAGGAAAATAAATTATCCTTATCAATTTTCAAAATATTGAATTCCTTTTTCAAATTTTTGTATTTAACAAGTAAGCTTTGGAATTCATTTTGAAGTTCATCAAAATCATTTTGCAAATCACTATAATCATTTTGTAATTCATTATCATAAGAAGTGGAGGGTTTAGAACTTACCTCGTTTTCTTCTTCGAAGCCCATAAGACATCGTTCGTTTTCATCGACGTCGGAAGTTGTAGGACGCTCATCCCATGTTGGGTTTGTATCCATTTGAGAAGTAGATGCTTTTGAGTGGCTCCTTTCATTTGCATATACTTCTTCTAATTTTCTCCATACTTCATGAGCCGATTTAATTCCTACAAGATGATCATATTCCAAAATGGTAAGTGAACAATAAATAATATTAAGAGCTTTACCATTTAAGGAGATGCTTTTCTTCTCTTCATCATTGAGCTCTTTGAGGCCTTTGTGTAGTGTGTCCATCATTGGAATGGATTCTTCATTTACGACCGTGTTCCAAATATCGAACCCGCAACTTTGTAGATAGCATTCCATTCTTTCTTTCCAAAATGTATGAATCGAATAGTGGTGGCTTGGTGGTGGAGACGCCTGCAAGGTAAGGTAGACTTCATTCGTAGCCGGTGATCGTTCCTCTTTACTCGCAATGTGGAACGAGCTTGCCAAAGAGTTTGGCTCTGATACCACTTGTAAGTCCAAGCGGCTACGATAATCTAGAGGGGGGTGAATAGATTATCTCCATCTTTTCGATTTCGCCCTCTTTTTGAAACAATTACGCCAAGACAATAATAAAGGTGCGGAAGTAAACAACACGCGTCGATTTAAAGAGGTTCAACCCACCTAGGGCCTAATCCTCTACCACCCCAAAGATATCCGGATGGATTTCAAAGAAAAAGAATTTTATTAATTACCACAATTAATACAAATTCAACTTACAACACCTTGAAGAGCACCACACTCTTCTTCAACACCACCTTTGGAGATTACCACAATCTCCCTTTGAAGATTACCACAATCTTCCTTCAACGGCACCTTGTGAAGATTACCACAATCTTCAACCTTGAAGAATACCAAATTCTTCAACACCTCAATAAGAAGATCACCACAATCTTCTTGCACCTATCACCTAGATCATCCAAGTGTGTTCTTACCACAAGAACACTCACAAGATATCTTGTGTTTGAATGATAACCAAAAATCAAGATTACAACTCAATAATGAATGTTACAATTTGAGTGCAAAGTGTAATCAAGAAATAAAGCCTAGACCTCAAGATGTGAAAGTGAAATACTTAGGCTATAAATACAACAAGAGTGTTGAATATGAAAGCTTGGAAATTTGCAGATTTCTTGTTGTGTATTTGCTTGTGTTGTTGTCTCTTGTGTCTTCAATTCATCCTCTATTTATAGGAAGCTTCACCAACATAGGCTCCAAACATAGGCTCCTCTATCTTCACTTTTGTCTACAAAAAGAAGATCACAAGATGTAGAAATATTGTACAAAATTGAAAAGCAAATCTTGTCATTTGTCACAGATTACAAACGGTTGGAATTTTGTTGTCAAAAAATAACATAGGCGACGATTGCCTGAAAAAACATGAAGATTTCGACCGTTTTAAAAAATAGTGCGATCCAGGTAGGGGTTGCAGGGGGGTGCGACCGGTCGAGGTGGGGTGCGACCGGTCGCCTAGGGTGCGATCGGTCGACCTCACCGACTGACCGGTCCCCTCCCTCTTTTTCAAGACCTGTAAGTTACTTTCGTGTTTTCTTTCCTTCCAGTGCACATGTCGACCATTTGGGCGACCAGGCCGACCTCCCCCTTTGAAATGTTGTCCGATTTTTTCAAAAATAAACTTCAAGAAATACTCCAAAAAATTAGTAAAAACATTTTAAATCATTTGGGAGTATTTAGACAACATTTATAAACATAGTTTTGGTGTAAAAACCAAGTTAAACAAAACCATCAAAAGTGTTGTCCAATTTTTATCAAATTAAAAACTCTAAGAAATACTCCAAAAATTAGTAAAAACATTTTAAATCATTTAGGAGTATTTGGACAACATATAAGAACATTGTTTTGGTATAAAATCTTATTAAAACAAAATCATCAAAATCTTGATAAAAACATTTATCTAACATAAAGTTGTTAGGATCGGTCTCAACACAATCTCCAATGAAATTTCCAATGTCTTTGACGATTTTTTTAGACATAAATCCCACCGCAAATCATAGATTTGGACCCAAATCTCGATATGGAATAGGGATACTTTAGCAAAGGTTGTTCACCAAACAACAATCTTTTCATTAGGAGCGGTTGATTATCAAACGCCCAAGGGCCATTTGATTGAACACGGTGGATATCTAACTCGTGAAAGAATTGGAATAGATATCTGTTAGGGCCCGCCTCCTCATGATGACTCCTTCATTGGACGCCACAAAGAAGCCAATGTCTGCTTCATGGCCCGAAAATTTACCTGTTTATAAGAAAGAAATTTCCCCACTAAACACCATTTGAATTCTTCTCGCCACCAATTCGTGCTTTTTTTCCACCACCAAACCGCCGCCTTCTTCTTCTAAGCGTAAACGTTCATACATATCCTCCAAAGAATCTCCCATGATTATGTGAACTTGTCAAAGACAAGACAAACACAACTTGTCGAGGACAAGAAAGAGATAACATATGAAGAATGAGAGTTTTTATTGCCAAAAATAATAAGATCTCAAGTTAGGTTAGAAATTGAAGCTCCATAAACATTCATTAACCAAAAATTGACATGAGATTTAGGTCAACATATGAATGCTCATTTCAAGTTAATAGCATTTAAACGGATAATTACAAAAAAATCCCTTTGAAGTCTAATTCCGTCTTACATTTCCCCCCTCCATAAGCGAAAAACATTTCAGAAAAACCTGATATTTATAGAAATACTATAGTTACCCCCTTAAAAATAACACCTAGTCAAACCTAATAGGACTTTTTTAATTTTGAAATTTCTCTCGATTTTTGTACTAAGCCCAAACCTAAGGATTTTTTTTTTTAATTATCCCGCATTTAAATGGATAACTAAGCAATAGGTCAAAATTCTCCAAATGATACAATTTTGGATCATTATTTTGCTGGCTGAGGCATTGGAACGGATTACGAACATGTCAATAGCAATCTCCGAGCAATTTAGAGGTGGCTGAAGACAGCTACTCTCACCTCAACACTTTGGCACATCTTGAGAGCCACAACTCTTTTGGCAATAAATCCAGGCCCGTGTAGCACGTATTCTTCATATTATGCACAGTAAATTTATATACAATGAATAAGTTTGAGACAAATTAAACTGAGTTTTCAATACATCGCAAGTCCTAAAACTTATAAGTATGCAACTATCCCTTGGGTGAGTTTTCAATACATCAGATATAGATATAGATATAGATATAGATAAATGCAAGTCCTAAAACTGAGTACCGAATACGTCAACTGCCGCTCATTACCATTCATCCCACTTATTCATAAAGTCATTCCACATAGCTGCAGCAATCGAGTCTCTTCGAGATGATGCCATCTGGTCATGAATTGGGAAAGGTGATTGAAGATCAGGCTGTTCATCGAGACCAGGAGACTCCTCATCGGTCATCCCGACTTCAATGCTGCTATTAAACAACCAATCGTTTTTCTCCTCGCGTCGAATGTGATTGTGTATTACGCATGCAGCTATAACAATATCCCTCTGTGTGTGAAAAGCATATTGAGGAGCGAGTTTGAGAATCGGAAATCTTTCTTTCAGAACATGAAAAGACTTGCGGATGGCATTGCTTAGAGATGAGTGGCGGTGATTAAATAGTTCCTTTGCGTTCCTTGGCAAAAGATTAGCACCTCGATATTCGTGGAGGTGATAGCGCACTCCTTCATATGGAGCAATAAATCCATCCATATTATCATAACCCTGATCAACAATGTAATATTTACCTGTAGTATACATGGTGTGTGTAGATGCATCTTAATATGAATAACTATGGTATGATAATAAGTTAATAACTAAAGAATGAAACATGTCAATTGTAATTGGATCCACCTTGGTGAAGTTGAGGGAATTTCTGATCCGGGTCACTGAGAACAGCTCTCAACACACGTGAATCTGCAGCCGAGCCTTCCCACCCAGGATACACAAATATGAACCGGAGATCAAATGTGCAGGCTGCCAACACATTCTGTGATAAAACTCCTTTTCTGTTGCGAAATCTAGATTGATCTTTCGCTGGAACATGTGCAGGGATATGCATGCTATCTATAACTCCAATGCAGTCCTAAATAGAAACAAAATATAATTAATATGATATTGCAAAAAGAATCTGTATAGATAAGGGAAGTATAAGGATGGGTTCAGATGCTCACCTCCAAGTATGGGTAAAATCTATTACTTTTGAGGATCTCTACAGGAGTAGTGAGTGGCGGTGGCTGAAGAAACTCACGTGACAGTGACTTAATCGCCTTCAACACGTTATTAAAATGCCTACTTATTGTTTCCCCAGAATGCTGAAACCGCTCTTGTATTACCCGGTTACGCTCGTTATGACCAACAATGTTCAAAAAAATACCCAATTGCTCCTCGATCATGACACTAGCTGTGTCACGTAGCATGCCTCTCTGTCGAAGAGTATCACTCAACTTACAAAATACATGTTTATCCATCCTCAACATTTCGCGACAAAAATCATCATCACCATTTAGTACTTCCGTCATGAACCCCGATCCTTTTGGTGACAAGCTACGAGCAGGCTGTTTCGTAATACTAGTATAGTAGTGGTAACCAGCTGCTGCTGCAACTAACTCCATCTCGTCCAGTTCGATGTCAAAGTCATCCATACTGATTATTAATGAAACTGTAAAAATAGATTTTTGAAACATGGGCATGCATAAACACCAATAAGTAATTTTATAGCTTTCAAGCACAAGCAAAACCAAAACAGTGCAGTATATCACTTTATCAACTTTGATCATATACAAGAAGAATTACATGCCAAAAGGTTTTATGAAAACCAATTTTTATAACTTTTTCAGGCTTCTTGACGTTGAGATTTGCGGGGTTTCAAATTTTCAATGCACAGACCTAATCAATAAATACCCACTACATCTTCATTATCAATTCCAGCTACAGATTTTTACTCTTTTCTGTCCACTTTATTACCTTTGCTTTGATTGACAAGTTTAACTAATATGGAATCTGATTATCACCAAGAAAAATGGGACATTGGATTCATATGGAATTGTTCGTAGTTATTTCCACCTTCAAGAATGGATTTTGCTTTGTTGAATGATTAACAAAAGAATATGATACAGTTTTATTTAAAGACCAAATAAACCCATCAATATCTTTATGAAAAAGAAGACCAGATGTTTTTCATACTAAACACATAAAAGGCAGTACCTTAACAAGAGCAATATTTGCTGGGATTATAGGTACTTCCCCCTCTGATCCTCGGACTCTTCAAAACAGGAGGAGCACCGGTGTCCTTTGGATGCGATTCCGCTGAGAAAGCTGACGCGGTGGCGCCGGATTTTAGAAAAGAAGATGAGTGGCGGCGGCGGCGGCGGATTTTAGGGTTTAGGGAAAACGACGGAGCCATTCTGTCTATTAGAATTCAGTGTTGTATGGCAGAAAACAGAGCCATCAAAGTTGCACTTTGGTCCCCATCTTATTTTGAATGACTTTTTAGTCCTTTCTAGTTTTTCTTTGGTCCTTTCTAGTTATTCTCTGGAAGAAAAAATAACAATTAAATTACAAGGAAGAGATTTATATTATTATATATTCCATTTAATAGTTTTATACAATATATATAAGGAATTATAATTATTATTGTTTTTAGGAAGAAACTGAATACCAGGAATCTTTTTCCTCCAAAAAAAAAAAAACACAATTATGAACATAGGTGTTTTTCTCATAGATCTCAAGGTAATCACCATTCATAGAAAATACTAGTCGAGAAGATGAAGCCGAGTCTTCGATTATCCCCGCATTTCATGCACACGCTTAAATATATTTTTACATAATCGCAAAAATTTGTGTAAGACAATCATACCTTGAGACGGCGTGTAATGGTAATAGTTTTAGTGTAAAAAGTAACTAGAAATCCACCCACGATGCACGGAGTGTATATTAAAAAAATCCATTTTTAAATATTCAAATGAATAGAATATATAAAAATAATAAAACTTAAAAATAAATAAACTGAATTAAATAATGCAATAATAATCATACTTCCAAGACAAAACATATATAAAAGAATTAAAACCTTTCATTTTTATATTAAAGATAAATTTAATAATAGAACTATAAATTACGAAAAAAATATATTATAAATTTTGAAAAACTTATGTAAATACAACATTGATCGTTTACCCCCTACGCTCATACTACCACTATTGCAAATCAAAATTTTAAGGAGTGCTTGCTTATTAAAAAATTTCAACTCTTCCACTTTTTGGACAAAATTTTGCATGAACATGTGATTGCTTGTAAAAAATTTCCAAAAATTTACTTTGTTAACTTTTCTCATTTTTCAAATCATCAATCACCTCCAATTATAATTTTAACAAAAAATATCACATCAACTATCATTATTATACAATCGTATCACAAATATACTATTCACTCTCTCTTATTTTTCAAATCACCAATCACATCTAATAACTATTATACTAAAAAAATATCACATCAACTATCATCATCACATTTTCATCTTATATCCAATCACAATCTCAAAATTCATTTTTATTTTTCAAAACAAAATTTTCATACTATCCTCTCTAAAAGTAAAAATGAGAAAACGAAAAAGCTCAAACAATCACTCTCTAAGACTCTTTGGATTAGTCACTATCGGTATTGACTATGACTAAAATGAATTAAGATATTATGTTTTAAAATCCTATGCCACCTCATATATATTTTATTTTCTTGGATGATTGACACGTGTACATAGTGATGTCACAATTGTACACATATCAATCATCCAAGATATATATAAGTGGAATATGAATTTTGGAACAGGAGATATGGCCCCAACTAAAATTGGGAATGATATCTCCTATTCATCCACTTTTTCCGTTTCACTATGTATTCCATATATTGAATGACCTATTCAACCATTTGAATAGGGTATAATTTAAGCATAGTTTTGAAGTTAAATCCGGTCTTTTCAGGGATGTATTTGATTTTTGAAATCTACCAAGTTTCTCAAGTAATTATAAAATATTGCATAATTTGATGAAAGCCACATTAATGATTCACGAGACTCAAGAAAGATGTTTATTCGAGCTTAGGTGAAATGCGGTGGATTCTTAAGGACATTAGCCGTTTATGTGTATTTTGAATAAATTGTGCAAAAAATAGAAAAAGAAAATGAATTATTTAAAATAAAATATGTTTAATGGAAACATGGGTTTCTTTTGACTGGCTTTTGTAAAAGACAATTTTTGAAACATTTTATGTATTTACATTTTCCTACCCTAATATCTTAAACATTTGCTTTTGTCAAATTTATATTTTTATATAGCTACTACTTCAATTTCCACTGACCTACTGTAAATCATTCTACATCCCAGGTAACTGCATGTAGCTTACTTAAACTAAAGTTGTACAAATAAATAAAAGAACTAAGTTGTATAAATAAATAAACAAAAGAACTAATTAACCAGCTGTACATTGAAATACGATTATGACGCTAGTTGTAGTTTATAATAGACTTTGTGAGCATCATTTTCTTCTTGCTCTTTCAATTCAGGCTTTTTCCCTTCGATGCCACTGCCGTCAAATTCGAATGCTCGCATTGCTTCTTCTTCTTCTACTTTGTGTATATTTTTACTGTATGTTGAAGACTAATTTGTTTGTAGTCTAGGAAAATTTTCCATCTTGTAGAGTAATGAAGGGTGTAATTTTTGATTTTGGATCAGAATGATGGATCATGTTATTTATATGTGTTCATACACGATATTTCAAATTTCTGTAATTAATGATTATTGATTGTGGAGTTTTTTTTTAAATCTATTCAAATTTCTGTAAATTTTGTAATTTGCAGCTATTTAATAAGTTTTTAAATTACAACTATCTATTCAAATGTATGTAATTAATGATTATTCATGGCAGCAGGGTTTTCAAATTTTCTCGAATGCAGCGCATTTATTGTAATATGTAATTACAACTATTTTTCAATTTTTTGTAAAATGCATCTTTAATGATCATGGATTCAAGATTATTCAATTTTAATGGTTTTCAAACAAGAAATATAATCATAGTTAGTTTTCAAGACAATAGCCACATCATTAATTAAGTCGGCTAACTGTTATCAATACAGAAAAATATAATTAATGAATATATTTTAATAAATGAGAAGACAATCCCACCTGCAAATTAACTCAAAGACTTGTTTTCATGTGTTTTTCGAGATTTCCATTTTTGGAAACTAATTTTTGGCGGAAAATACCCAGAAATAGAACTATTCTGTTTTTATATATTATATAGATATTTTATCGAATTGTGGATCTCCCACCGGTCTATCCTGGGAATGCACCACCGCTCCGAAAACTCCTATCGGAAGTTTTTGAGAAACTTTCATCTAATCAAATAAAAATTCTTGAAATATTTCATTAACAACGTAGAATTTTAGGAATAATGTTTCCATTTTTATATTTCATCATGAGTTTATAGAAACTATGTTGTAATAAAAATTATTTTCATGATATTTTGATATGTTTGTTTGATGAAAAATTAACTATTAATATTTTATTTGTTTCTAAATATATTAACTATAAATTATTTTATTATAATTATATTGCATATAAAAGTTAGTTACAAGTAAATTGTACTATCAAATATAAAATATCCTGTAAAGTTTATTTTATATAGGAACTATATTAATGAAATAATAGCCATTAAACTTGAAGTAAAATAAATTTCAAATGATTTCAATATTAAATATTAATTAATTAACTTGAAAAATTATGTAAAATATAATTACAAGTATACTAACTTTAAACATTTTATAGAAATTTGATAAATCTAACAAGTAAGGAAATTTGTATTTTATTAACATATATGAGGGTAAATACGATAATGAGAGTATAAGGAGTAAAATGAGACGAAATGAGAATACAATAGGTTAAAGTGAGATAATTGAGATTACAAATGAGCAACGTGTGATTCAAATTTTATATTATACTTTCTTGTTCCACTTTTTATTCTATCATTCGGATGGATGACACGTATAGATACATTCAAATATTAATCGATGACACATGTTTATTATTAAAGACACACATGACACTATAATAAATAGAAATTTTGCCGACGGAAAAACTCATCGGCAAACCCTTTTACTGATGAATATCTGATGGATTACCGACAGAATCGTCCGTCAGCAAATTGCTTATTGGCAACAGTTGGAAAAGTTGTGAAGGAAATTGCACATTTGGGGTGCAATTTTCTTGGGAATTCGATTGTCTAACGACAAAAGTAAAACTGGATTATTGTTCTACTCTGTAAGAACATCGAAATCAAATATTTGTTTGTTCAAAAAGATATTTAGATGAAGGAGAAATTAAATCTTAAAGTGAAGTATTGGAATTAATTTATAAAGAAGAAAACATGTGTTTGTCTTCTTTGAAAGGTGGGTTTGTCCCACATGGAAAAACTAAGACTTTTAGACTAGTATATATAATGCCACCTTTTAGTAAGGTGTAAGATTATATTGCATAGAAGCTCTTTCTACACGCGCGCCGCAGGGGGTGCAAATCACGGTCCTATTCGAGCTCGAACAATTGTCTAGCCTATGTTTCTGATTTTTATTTTCAAAATTAAATTTTAACAGATTTTATTTTCGAAAATTTAAAACTATCTGTAACAATTGAAATTAATTCCTCGGGTTTAATTTTTGAATTAAAACCTCGTAACAAAAAAATTATAATTGATGTGTATAATTGATGTGTAACATCGAGATATGAATTGTTGTGTAACAACAATAGATTTAAATTCTCGATAACTCTTGACTCTATAAATTCTTTGAATTTTCCAAAGAATCAAAACATACTCTTCAACGCATTCTAAATACTCTCAAGATATTGTTCTGTATTCCTCTTGGCCTCCCGCATTTTGGTGATAAAGTTCAGGCGTAATTTCGATTCGCCACGGAGAAAAAGGTAGTCCGAGTTTTCCGTCTTATCCTGGGAAACAGGCGTCGAAATAGGGGGCGAATCATTTTAAGGATAGTGTGTCAAACACACGATTCGGGCCATTTCTGTTTTCCAAATTCGAATTTGGTTTCAATAAAATTTTTGAGGTTTTGCGGAAATTGTAATTTCGATTCTCTTGAATTCGATTTTTGTAAATCAGATCTTTGCGATATTATTCCAACAAACTTAAAACATTTTTTTTTCTCGATCTGATTTATAATTTTCTATTCGAAAAATTTTATCAAAGCAAACGCCATTTGGCAAATTGATAAAAGTTCTTGCTTTTGAAAATCGTTATTAATCTATCGCATCATCATTGGAATTCAGATTTTTGTCTTCTATTTAAGCGATTTTGGCTAACAAACTTAGTATAGATTTGTTTTAATGTTGTTGTAACATTGGAATACAAATCATCAAATTGTCTTTCACATGATACTAGTTTACTTTCTGTTCAAGTCAAATTGGTTATTAGACATATGCTTTGAATGCCTTCAATTGGATAAAAATCTTTTCAATTGATATTCCTGATTGTTGACTTAAAATTTCTTTAATCGAATTCACTTCTGATTGTTGGCTTAATTTGTTTTTCAAAGAATTCATTTGCTACTTTCAGACTACTGTATCACAAATTCTTTTGGTTTGTTTAAGCTACAATAGATTTAATTTCAATTATATATACTGGCCATTAATTTTTTCGGTGCTAATATTTGTTTGTTGAAATTGGTTCGAATTTTATTTTGGACTAATAAATTATACCCGTGCTATTTTGGAGTGGAAGGAAATTACATTGGACATTATAATAAAAAGTTGAACATTTTATTTTGTTCTTATCGGATTTGTTCCGATTAATCGAAGTACTAAACTTTGATTTGTTTTTCAGAAATGGCTTCTGATAATTTGAACTCGGGAGTTCCGATTGGCGCAAATGAGACAAATGATACGCCTAATCCGATTGTGCCTAATCCAGTTGTGCCCAATCCCGTGGTTAACCCTATTGTGCCTCGGATAGTGGCTAACCCCACTTTTAATGTGCCGGTGAATCATGGTGAGAAATTGGAGAAATTCAACGGTTTGGATTTCAAATGTTGGCAGCAAAAAATGCTATTTTACTTGACGACGTTGAACCTAGCCAGGTTCTTGACTGAAGATCCTCCAAAGTTGAGTGAGGATGAAACAAATGTTCAAGCCGCTCACGCGATTGATGCTTGGAATCATGCATATTTCCTTTGTAGGAATTATGTAATGAATGGTTTAGCGGTCGGTTGTATAATGTTTATAGCTCTAAACGAATCGCTAAAGAAGCGTGGGAGTCATTAGACCACAAGTATAAGTCGAGGATGCGGGGCTAATTTTTTTATTGTTGGATGATTCTGAGACTTTAAAATGATTGATTCTAAGTCCAGTAATAAGTCAAGTGCAAGAACTTCGGGTGATTATACACGATGTTCTTCTTTGAAGGAATGGTTTTGAATGAAACTTTCCAAGTGGTCGCAATAATTGAAAAATTGCCACCAAACTTGGAAAGATTTCAATAACTATCTCAAGCACAAACGAAAGGAGATGAACGTTGAAGATCGATTGTTAGCTTGAGTTGAAGAAGATAACAAAGGTTCTGAAAGGAAAATGTTCAATCATGTGGTTGCTAAAGCCAATGTTGTGGAGCATGGCGAAAGCTCCAAAGGGAAAAAGAAAACCGGGAAAACTGGTAAAGGGTTCAATAATTGGGGACCAAAAGGAGGCATTTCAAGAAGAAATTCGAAGGAAAATGCTTCAATTGTGGCGGCAAGGGTCACAAGGCTTCTGATTGCAAGAAACCAAAGAAGAACCGTGAGGCTAACATGGTTGATGACATTTCTAAAGAGGTGTCCGATTTGAATCTTGTTGCTGTGATTTCGGAGGTGAACTTGGTGGGTTCAAACCCTAACCGGTGGTGGATTGATCTTTGGCGCTACTAGGCATGCATGCTCCAATAAGGAGATGTTCGAGACATTTTAAGTACATTGAGAATGGCGAGAAGTTGTATATGGGAAATTCGCCACTTCGACATCAAAGGTCAAGGAATGTGGTTCTAAAAATGACGTCCTTAAAAGGAGGCGACTCTCACGAATGTGTTATATATGCCGGATGTCCGTAAAAACTTGGTGTCTAGATCGCTTTTAATTAAACATGGTTTTCGTGTTGTGTTTGAGTCTAATGTTGTAACTTTACTTAAAAATGGAATGTTTGTAGGAAAAGGGTATGCAATCGATGGACTATTTAAGCTTAGTGTAATGGTTGTGAAACCAAAAGAAAATAAAATGAAGAATGCTTCTTTACTTGCTTGAGTCTTCCAATTTGTGGTATGGTAGACTAGGACACGTTAATTATGATACTTTACGTAGATTAATTAACTTAAACTATATACCAACATTCCATATTGATTCCAAGCACAAGTATGAAACTTGTGTTGAGGCAAAGTTAACAAGAACATCATTTAAAAATATTGAAAGAAATAATGAACCACTTGATTTAATTCACACCGATGTATGTGATTTAAAATCAACACAAACACGTGGTGGCAATAAGTATTTTATTACTTTTATAGATGATAACACAAAGTTTCGTTATGTGTATCTTCTTAAAAGTAAAGATGAAGCTATAGAGAAATTTATTCTCTATAAAAATGAAGTTGGGAATCAACTCAACAGAAAATAAAGGTGCTAAGAAGTGATCGTGGAGGTGAATATGAATCACCTTTTGTCTTGAATTATGTGCTCAACACGAGAATTAGACACGAAACAACATCACCTTATTCACCTCAACAGAATGACATTGCAGAACGGAAAAACCGTACACTTAAAGAAATGATAAATGCCATGTTATTAAGTTCTGGCTTGCCTCAGAACATATGGGGGGAAGTCATTTGTCTTGTGGCTAATTACCTTTTAAATAAGGTACCCGTAAGAAACTAGACAAAAGCCCTTACGAGCTATGGCATGGAAGAATGCCATCCTACAAATACTTACAGTATGGGGTGTCTTGCTAAGGTTGCTACACCAACACCTAAAACGGTGAAGGTAGGTCCCAAAACTGTTGGATTTGCATATTTATTGGATATGCACATAACAATCTTTGCTTATTGATTTTTGTGCATAAATCTAAAGTTGAAGATATACACAAAAACACGATAATTGAATCGAGAAATGCCTCATTCTTTGAAAATGTATTTCCATGCGGATCGAGAGAAGAAACAAGCTCTTCTAAACGGATACATGATTGATAGAACAAGAGCAAGAAGATGAGGTAGAAATTAGACGCAACAAAACGAGCTAGGATAAAAAAATCTTTTGGTCCAAATTTTCTAACCTACGTGCTGGAAAGTGAACCTCAAAGCTATAGAGAAGCTATAACTTCTTATGAAGGACCATTATGGAAAGAGGCCATAAAAAGTGAAATTGATTCCATCTTGCAAAACCATACCTGGGAACTAGTGGATCTTCCTGAGGGAAGTAAACCACTAGGTTACAAATGGATTTTCATGAAGAAAATGAAGGCAGATGGAAAAATTGATAAGTACAAGGCTAGACTTGTAATTAAAGGTTATAGACAAAAAGAAAGCCTTGATTACTTTGATACATATTCTCCAGTTATGAGAATAACATCCATTAGATTGGTACTTGCAATTGCCGCATTGCGAAATCTTGAAGTACATCAAATGGATGTAAAAACTGCTTTTCTAAATAGAGATTTAGAAGAGGAGATTTACATGGAACAACCTTAAGGATTCTCTGCACCTGGGCAAGAGAACAATGTTGTAAACTGGTCAAGTCATTATATGGCTTGAAACAGGCACCAAAACAATGGCATGAAAAATTTGATAATGCCATGAAAGAGTGTGGATTTAAAATAAATGAATGTGATAAATGTATTTATGTTAAAGACACTGAAAATGGCTATGTCATATTGTGTCTTTATGTAGACGACATGCTTATCATTGGAAGTAATGATAAAATAATTAAATCCACTAAAGATATGTTGAACTCGAGGTTTGACATGAAAGATATGGGTTTAGCTGACGTGATCCTCGGAATAAAGATTTCTAGAACTTCAAATGGACTGACACTTGATCAATCACATTATGTGGATAAGATTCTAGAAAAGTTTAGTAAGGATGACACGTCATTAGCTAGAACTCCTATAGACATGAGTCAACATCTATCGAAGAATAGAGGTGAGGTTTGTCTCAATTGGAATACTCACGAGTCATAGGAAGTCGATGTACTTAATGAGTTGTAGAAGACCCGGACATTGCTTATGCGGTGAGTAAATTGAGCGAGATACACGAGTAATCCAACACATGAACTCGGAAAGGTATAGTGAGAATACTAAGGTATTTAAGATACACTCGTGATTTTGGGCTTGCACTATACAAGATATCCTGCTATTATTGAATGATACGGTGATCTTGCTAATGGATATCTCGATATTAAAGACTCTAAGTCTCAAGTGATTTGTATTCACTTTAGGTGGGCGACCATATCTTGGAAATCTTCTAAGCGACGGTTATAGCTAGATCCACAATTGAGTCCGGATTTATAGCTTTAGACAAGTGTGGAGAAGAAGGCTTTGAATGGCTCCTAACTTCTTAGAAGATATTCCAAACTCGAAAAGTCTGTGTACCCGAAGAATTTGTATACATTGTGATAGTCAATCGGCGATTGGCGGGGCACAAAGCAATATGTATAATGGTAAGTCTAGACACGTTAAATGCGTAGACACAATACCATTAGACAACTACTCTCAATCGGTGTTATCTCTATTGACTATGTGAAGCGAAAGGATAATATAGCGGATCCGTTAACCAAATGGTTAAATTGAGAGTTAGTTGCAAAATCATCAAGAGGAATGGGACTTAAGCCTGCGGAAAATGAGTTGATACAATGGAAACCCAACCTAGTTATTTGAGATCCTAAGATCTAGGTTCAAAGGGACAACCTAATTGTAAAAAGACTCAGGATCATCATGGGAATTTTCCTTGCCCATTCCTTAATAGTGAAGCCAATGAAAAGAAGAGGATAAACATTTGACTTTTAATGATTCTTGTGAGTTGGTAAGCCGAAATTTGGGTAGTGCGGGCTACTCTTAAAGAAGAATCACCTATGTGAGAGAGAAGTGGGGCCGCTTCAAGAGAATTGTGTGAGGCTCAATTCTTAGAATCTCTTGCGAACCAGGCGTATGTTCGGGGCCATGAATGAACATAACAATGAGAATCAAGTATGTTAGGAAGAATCTGTGTGAGATATATCATCTTTTACACAAAAGGCGGAAACGATTCAAGACATCACGTCTCGATCGGCTAGTAAAGTAAATATGTTTTCACAAGGGGAAGGTTCAAAGGAGTAACGCCTACCTTTCTTATGCGGGGTTCAACTGTTGGATTTTATCACCAAATCTTTGTATCCTCGTAATTTCCTTCATGTGGGGGATTGTTGGAAAAGTTGTAAAGGAAATTGCACATTTGGGGTGCGATTTTCTTGAGAATTCGGTTGTCTAACGACAAAAGTAAAAGTGGATTATTGTTCTACTATATGAGAACATCGAAATCGAATATTTGTTTGTCCAAATGATGTTTGGATGAAGGAGAAATTAAATCTTAAAGTGAAGTATTGGAATTAATTTATAAAGAAGAAAATATGTGTTTGTCTTCTTTGAAAGGTGGGTTTGTCCTTACACGGAAAAACTAAGGCATTTTAGACTAGTATATTAGTGCCACCTTTTAGTAAGGTGTAAGATTATATTGCATGAGGCTTTCTCTACACGCGCGCCGCAGTGCAAATCACGGTCGGTTCGAGCTCGAACCACCGACTTGTGTGTGCGAGCGCGACTGCGTATTACGAATGTCGATCAAATCGAGCCACATAGTCTAGCCTATGTTTTACAGATTTTTTATTTTCGAAATTAAATTTTAACATATTTTATTTTCGAAAATTTAAAACTATCTCTAACAATTGAAATTAAATCCTCAGTTTTAATTTTTGAATTAAAACCTATAACAACAAAATTATAATTGATGTGTAACAAAGAGATATGAATTCTTTGTGTAACAACAATAGATTTAAATTCTCTCGATAACTTTTCAGCTCTATAAATAGCTGAATTTTCCAGCAATCAAAACATACTCTTCACTGCATTCTAAATACTCTCGGCATATTGTTCGTATTCCTTTTGGCCTCCTGCATTTTGGTAATAAAGTTCGGGCATAATTTCGATTCACGGGAGAAAAGGTAGTCCGATTTTCCGTCTTATCCTGGGAAACACGGCGTCGAGAATAGGGGCGAATAAGTTTTAAGGATAGTGTGTCAAACACACGATTCAAAGCCATTGTTTTTCCAAATTGAATTTGGTTTCAATAAAATTTTTGAGGTTTTGCGGAAATTGTAATTTCAAGTTCTCTTGAATTGATTTTTGTAAATCAGTCTCATGCGATATTATTCCAACAACTACAACTTACCGACATATTACATTATCTATCACTAAGTTTACCAATGGATTTCGTGAACTCGATATCAATATGGTGACAAGCCACCGACGAATTTTGAGTCAACAAATGATATCCGTCGGAAAAGTTAAGCGGCAACAAATGACGGGTTGCCGATTTTCAATATTAGATCTAACCCCATATATAATTGTTCGAGAGAGTAGAATGTGTGTGTGAGAAAAGGCTAAATTGAATAGTAATATAGAAATAAACATAGATTGAGAAATAAATATAAATGAGCTAAAATTTTAAATTATAATTGAAAATATAAATTTATGAAATACTTTTTTTTTTTATTTACCTTACATTAATATTATTATTTAAATAAAGCAACAATCTTCATTCGTTTTATTGATATTTTTCATTATGCCAATTAGTAGTGATATTAAAAGGTGAAGTGATACAATAAATATAAAACGTTAAAGCAAGTATTTATAAATTATTTTGGGATAAAATGCTGAAATGGTAAATTTGAGGATGTAAAATTAAATATGATTAAAGGTTCGTTTGGCAATATTGATAAGATTGATAAAATCTTTAGGATTTGATAGGATTAAATTGTTCATTGATAATATAATATGAAACAATAATGTGTTTGGGATGTGAGATTATTATATATGATATTTTTCAAAATGTGATGATAATAATTTGTTTGGGAATAATGATTGTGTGTGATAAAGTGTGAAATGACCAATATATACTGCCAAAAAAATACTTTCCTTTTTTGCTTTTGTCTGAGTTAAGTGCAATTATTCCGCTTCCTCTTGTCTTGCAGCCCCAAAAATCGACAATCAACAACTGGAAAATTCATCCGCAAATTGAGGGTAATGGGTTTTGCTCTTGACAAGGTGAAATCCTAATTTTGCTTTTTTGGAAACCTTACCTTCTTAATATGGCAGATTAAATGCGTAGTTCCCAATCGATTGCCACTTTTTATGAATTTTTCTTCTTCACGAGTTTTAGGCTTTTACTATCCAATGTTATTTAAAAACTGCAATCAGATCCAAAACTGATTCCCTATTCAATCAACTTTTGTGAAAAATGTCAACATTGAATTGTTTGCCATCTTGCAACTTCGCCAAACCAAGACAAATAATGGATGTCACATTGTTACTCCTACACCAATTTTATGGTTATAAATATCTAAAATAGAAATCGTGGAAGCATAAGAACTGCACATAATTTATAATTTGTGTAACTTCAGAATGCAAGAAACGAAAAGAAAAAAATCGCCACTTGATTAGGATTATGAGTTAGGACGGTGCCGTTGAGAGAGGAGAAGAATGGAGTTGGACTTTTATAAGGACACACCAGTAATATTGACTATAGTGGGGGTAATTTCGTAATCCTTTATTCAGGTTTAGGGGCAAAAGGGACAACTCACATTTTGATAAATGGGCCTAATCATCATGATAGCATAATACCAGGTTTAGGGGCAAAAGGAACAACTCATATTTTGATAAATGGGCCTCATCATCAGGATAGCATAATACCAGGTGCAGATGGGATTTGCAATCGTAACTGCCTGATAATCTCACGAGCCAAACACATAGTCATGGGCCTCACTCCATGTTTCCAAACCTGTGATATCGTGGATAAAAGTTACTATCCACATTGTCAAGAATCCCAAATAACAAAAAAGCTTACCCTAAAATTTTGGTAGGGTTTTGCTTTTCATACTCACTTTCCAAGCCATTACCAATTCTCTCTCTTCTGAGTTACCGCCGCCACGCCAGATTGCCTTCACTCCACCGCACGGCCGCCCACCGCACCGCAACTCAGACCGGACCACCGCACGGCAGCGTTTCGCTGTTACTGTTCGACCGGCGGTCAACAGTCCTCTCTACTCTTTCTAATCGCCAACGCACCAGCCTTCAGTAACACCTGCGCACGTCCTATCAAACACCACTGAACCGCTGGTTCCGAACTGTTACGGTCGGCGATCAAGTCCCTTCTATTTCAGTTTTTTTCTCCCCTCTTAATTGAATATTTGAGGTGTTTGTAATGATTAATCTTGCTATTTTAGTTTGATTATTAGGGATTTTGCTGTTATTGTGATGGAAGTGTTCTAGTAATTAGATTGGTGCTATTCATATGGTTCTATTGTTGATTTTAATCTTTTTTTATACCTCAACAGTTGAATTATCTTCCATTTGGAATTTGAGATGGCGACTTTTGCCAGACCTGAGAATGCTTTGAAGCGAGCCGAAGGTAAGTTACAGCTAACCCGCTGCATTCATCGTTTTTATAACAATTAGCGCCATATGTAGTCATTATTTTTCCTTTTTTTGTCTTTACGATACTTCTGTCAGGTTATCCATGACATTCTTATATGTATGATTTTCTAAGTTGAAGTATTAAAATTAGTCGCAACATTGGTATAAATTAGTTTTGTTTTGAGAAGATACATATGGCTAACACATAGCGGTTCCATGACACGTCTGAAAAATCAAACTGGTCTTTATCATTTTCAAAAATGTTATTCTTAGGAAGTTAACACCCTTGAAGGGGTGCAGGGAATACTTCTGTGCTGGGTACTTCTGCAAAACAGCCAAATATTGTAGTCTGATCCTCACGAGTTCCTGGCAACCTTCTTTTCTATGTTATTTCAGTATTCCTCAAGTTTGATTGATGGAGCAGGAGAAGCCAAAAAAAAAAAAAAAAGCTGAACACTGTATCATGATCATCATCCTCTAATTGTCATGTGATGACATTATTAACTAAAAATCAGAATGGCCTTTTATTCATTTTTGAAAATAATCTTCTTAGGACATGAACACCCTTGAAGGGGTGGGGGGAATACTATTGTACATGATGCTTCTGCCAAACAACCAAATCTTAGTCTGATTCTCAAGAGCTTCCATCAACATCTTTTGTTTGTTATTTTAATATTCCTCAAGTTTAAGAATTGGAGCAGAAGAGTCCAAAGAAGCTGAACACTGTGTCATGAGTCCACCATCCACTTATGTTGTGTGATGACATTTTGTTTCTTATCAAAAAAATGTGGTGTATTGACATTATTACCTTTTCTCAGTTCATATTTTCATATGTACATGTTCTGATGCAGAGTTGATCAATGTTGAACAAAAGCAAGAAGCCCTTGAGGCTCTTCATAGTTTTATTACCTCAAGGAGGTATAGAGCTTGGACGAGGTCACATGAAAGGATAATGTTCAAGTATGTGGAGCTATGTGTTGACATGAGGAGGGGAAGGCATGCTAAGGATGGTCTTATACAGTACCGTGGGATCTGCCAACAGGTTAACATTACATCACTAGAAGAGGTGATAAAGCATTTCATGCAGTTGGCCACTGAGAAAGCTGAGCTTGCACGTAATCAGGCACAGGCCTTGGAAGAGGCTCTGGATATAGATGACTTAGAGGCAGATAAAAGACCTGAAGATCTGATGTTGAGCTATGTTAGTGGGGAGAAAGGGAAAGACAGATCTGACCGAGAACTTGTTACACCGTGGTTTAAGTTCTTGTGGGAAACATACAGAACAGTTTTGGAAATTTTACGCAACAACTCAAGATTGGAAGCACTGTATGCAGTGAGTTCTCGTCCTTCTATTTATTACATTCAGTTTGTTTTATGATGTTCATGATAATATTCTGTTTATGTGGTGCAATCTTATCATGCTACAAACCCAAATTGTATTTGTTTAAGGCAAGAGTTATAATGTTCGAATTTGACCATAACACTTCTTCCATTATGTATCCTGGTCTGGTCGTCTGGTCAATATCTAGAGGAGCATTAACACTAGTGCATATCATGATTTATTGTGCTTTTAGGATTTTTGTGTTTGAACTACTATCACTAGTTCCATGATTCTTTTTTTCTTCCCTGAATGATCATGTTGTTCTTTGGTTTATCTGAATTAAGTTATTTCTCAGTTATTCTGCTCATGTTATTTTTGTGTCATCAATTTGAAAACTTGAGATCTTAGTGATTGTGCTATAAAACCTTTTATTTGTTTATATCAAGGAAATTCTCTTTTACGTAATTTATGTTCACATGGGGATTTGCTTCTAATCTTAAATGTTCAGATGACTGCACATCGTGCCTTCCAATTCTGCAAGCAATACAAACGAACTACAGAATTTCGAAGATTGTGTGAAATTATTAGGAATCACCTTGCAAACCTTAACAAGTATAGAGACCAGCGAGATAGGCCCGATCTTTCTGCTCCTGAAAGCTTGCAGTTGTATCTTGACACCAGATTTGAGCAACTTAAAGTAGCTACTGAGCTTGAACTTTGGCAGGTTTGTTGAATTCCCTGTTGTTGTGCCCACTGTTGAACACAAGTGATTGATCACTAACGACTTGTGATAGGCGTTTCATTTTCTCTAAGTTATTGCCATTTGCCTTTTGTTTTGCAGGAAGCCTTTCGTTCTATTGAGGATATACATGGATTGATGTGCATGGTTAAAAAGATACCTAAACCTTCCTTGATGGTTGTTTACTATTCGAAGCTTTCGGAAATATTCTGGATGTCATCCAACCATCTTTATCATGCTTATGCGTGGCTTAAGCTTTTCTCACTTCAGAAAAGCTTTAATAAGAACCTAAATCAGAAAGATTTGCAGTTGATAGCTTCATCAGTGGTTTTAGCTGCGCTGTCAGTACCCCCTTATGATCGCTCGTATGGCGCATCTCATTTGGAGCTTGAAAATGAGAAAGAAAGGAGTTTCAGGGTTGCAAACCTTATTGCATTTGATGTTGAATCCAAATTAGAGAACAGAGAAATGGTAATATATGTCTTGGCTGAAACTTTTGCGTCATCATACCATTTTAATTGGTCGATTTTTTTAACTGGTCTGTTTTATTTTGTTTCAGCTTTCCAGGTCCTCGCTTCTCTTGGATTTGGTAAGCAACAGATTTCACATTATTGTTTTGCTCCTATAGTTTATGAAGAAGGATTTGCATTGGGTATTTTATTTGTAAAATACCAGTTCATTCTTAATTTTCTTTCTTTGGTTTGTTTAGGTGGCCAAAGGTGTAATGAACTGTGTAACTCAGGAAGTGAAGGATCTTTACCATATTATGGAACATGAATTTCTTCCTCTAGACCTGGCACTAAAAGTACAGCCCTTGTTAACAAAAATTTCAAAGCTTGGAGGTAAACTTGCTTCTGCTTCTTCTGTTCCAGAAGTACAGCTGTCTCAGTATGTTCCTTCTTTGGAGAAGCTTGCTGCTCTTAGGTTGCTGCAGCGGGTATGTTTTGCCGCCCCCTGTCATGCTGCTCCTTTTTCAGTACTTTGGCCTTATAGTTTTAGTAATTTGACATCATGCTTGTCTTTATACATTCTATATATCCAGGTCTCACAGGTGTATCAGACGATGAATATTGATAGCCTATCAAGGATAATTCCTTTTTTCGATTTTCCAATTGTTGAGAAGATCTCTGTGGATGCGGTCAAAAATAATTTCTTAGCAATGAAAATGGACTACCGGAAGGGTGCAATTTTCTTTGGTAATAAGGTAACCATTTTATTGTCGATTCTTTTACATTATTTTGCCAGCAAATCTTGGCCCAATGAATGATTGTCAACTTGTCACTCTTGATAGTTTTGCTAAATTTATTGATATTATACTTCTGTGTTTTGTGCCAAACGGAATACCCCGTTTCCCCCTTTTCCTATTTCTTAAATGGCAAATTTGTCTCAGTACTATCCTGTCAGTCAGGGTAAGGATGCCACTCTGCTAATGAACAACAACTCAAAGATACTAAACTGTTCATTTCATCAAACTATTATCTTGAACACCTAGCTAACTCCAAACAGAACAATTAAATTGGGAATCGGAGTTATTAAATTGGCTCAGGAGGCAAGCTATGTAGATTTTTCATATTTTTGTTTGGTAAAAAGCTTATTCTGTAAAAAGATATATTGAGCCTCACACATGGCTACTTTATATATGCAATTTGTTCTTTATTAGATAGTTTACGCCTCTTTGAGGCGGGACTGACATCTTGAAAGTTTCTAACACCCATCTTCTGTTTTTGTTATTTTTCTTCATATTTTGGTTCTTGTGTTTTTCCTTTTTAACCAAATTCTATTGAACGACTCGTCATACATTCCACTGAGTTATATAATGAATAATTTTCACCTCAGAGTCTTGAATCAGAAGGTCTGCGGTATCACCTGTCCTCATTTGCCGAATCCCTTAGTAAATCAAGGGTCATGATACACCCTCCTGTGAGGAGAATTTCAAAATTAGGGGAAACAGTTTCAGATTTAGTGGAATTGGTTGAAAAAGAGCACAAACGACTTCTTGCACGCAAGTCAATAATTGAAAAGCGCAAAGAAGAACAAGAGCGACAGCTTTTAGAGATGGTATGCCATTTATTTTTCCGCTTTGATAAAATGATTCTTCTGGTGCATTTGTTAGATGCAATTATTACTCGAAAGGAGGTAATATTTAATTTTGAGATATTGCATTGAATTTTCAAGGAAAGAGAGGAGGAGGCGAAGAGGTTAAAACTACAGAAAATGACTGAAGAGGCAGAGCAGAAAAGGCTTGCCAATGAATTTGAGCAAATGAAGAACCAAAGAATTCGCAGGGAAATAGAGGAGCGCGAGCTTGAGGAAGCCCAAGCTTTGCTGCAAGAAGCTGAAAAACGCAGTAAGAAGAAAGGGAAAAAACCAGTCGTAGAGGGAGTGAGTTAACTGATACCTGCAATTAGATTTCTTCCTTTTTTAGCTAAACCTTGGTATTTGATTTAACAACTGTGATTTGGATTCAGGAAAAAATAACTAAGCAGACTTTGTTGGAACTAGCTGTTACTGAGCAGCTCAGGGAGAAGCAAGAAATGGAGAAAAATTACAGAAGCTTGCCAAGACTATGGATTACTTGGAGAGGGCAAAAAGAGGAGGCAGCTCCACTAATTGTAGCTGCATTTAAGCAGCGTTTAGTGGAAGAGGAAGCTCTACACGAGCTTGAGCAGCAGGTTTGAATGCGTGATCTTGTTCTGGTCTGGAAACATCATTCATAACTTGTCCTTTTTGCAGGGAAATTTTCTGTTCCACTGCTTAGATATCTTTTGCGTTGCTACAAAATGAATTTTGGCTAGTTCTGTGATTGTGTGCGTACTTATAAATTGACTAAGCTTTTTTCCTCACACTATCTTGATACAGCGAGAGATTGATGTAAGCAGCCAAAGACATGCTGGAGACCTAGAGGAAAAAAGGAGGCTTGGCCGGATGTTGGAGAACAAGGTTTTTAATATTTCTTTTGTTTAATTAATAGTTTAGCTTTCTTTCAGGAATGCTGTCTTCGAGTTACTAATTTATTCAGATAGTCGTGACGTCTGAGAGAACACCATTATATTAGTTGGATCTGGAGGCCTATGGCTACTTGTGTTTAATATTTTTGCAAATCTGACTTCCCATTGCCCTGAAGAAAGATTTTGAAAATTGGTTTTTTGCCCTTCCTTTTTCAATCCAGAGTTGAAATATAAGCTTTTCTTGTGTTGTATTCCGGTTATCTATTAGAGGATTCCTTATCTGTTGTATGCAATTGGTATTTTTGGATTTCTGTTTGTTTCATTTGTTTATTACAATCATGCTGGGCTGATACTATTTCTGGCTTGTCTTTATTTTGTTTAGAAAATTTTCCAAGAAAGAGTGGTGTATCATAGGAGAGCTGAATATGAAAGACTTAAGGAGGAGAGAGAAGAGAGAATCAACCAAATTATTCAGTCACGTAAACAGGAAAGGGAGGCTAAGAGGAAAATGATATATTTTCTGAGATCTGAAGACGAGAGGCAACAAAGATTGCGTGAAGAGGAGGAAGCACGGAAGCTTGAAGGTACTGTTTCCGTTTGCATTTCAAATTAAGCATTTTCCCATATTTTTTGTTGGGGTTTGGGTGGAAATGACTATTTAGACACCGTCAAGAATACTGCTACTAATGTGCTGGTATCTCCTGTAGTGGATCTCCCGTTAAAGCTGAATTTGCCATTTTCAATCTTTGCATATTCCTTGTTCTATAACCTTTTCGTTACTTATCGTGGTTATGTCCAAATATGAAGTTAAGTGTTAAAGCATTTGGAGTGAATTTCACGAGGTTCAAAACAATTGTATATCGTCTGATGATTTGTTGTATTTTTTTAATCCATGTATTTCATCAACAGTTGTAATGTATTATTGCTTGCTCACCTTTGGATTGATTAATGGATTTTGCAGAGATGGAGAGGCGAAAGAAAGAGGACGCTGAGCGGAAGGCGAAGCTGGATGAAATTGCTGAAAAGCAGAGGCAGCGGGAGAGAGTTGGAGGAAAAAGAAAGGCAGCGGAGGGAAGAGCTCTTGGGGAGATCAGCAAGAACTACTGAGCCTTCTTCTGCCATGACACATCCTCCTCCTACGGAGGTTGCACCTGCCGCTTCAGCTGCTGTACCATCATCGGCTGGGAAGTATGTGCCCAGGTTCAAACGAACGGCTGCTGCCGAGGGTGGGGCCCAGGCCCCTCCTGAAACTGACAAATGGTCCGCTGGCAGCAGGATAGATGATCGAACACCTCAACATGGTGACAGGTGGCGCGATGATCGTAGAACTGCCTTTGGCGGTGGTCCTGGTGGCCCACTAAGGTCCACTTGGCAATCGTCTAAGGAACGAGAAAGGGGGAGATTTTGATGGGATGGATTCGCTTTAGATGTGTTGTCTTGAGGAGGTTCTTTTGAGGTAGCATGCTTGTTTGTGGCTGAGTGGAAAATGTTACCTAATCCCTTGTCAAACATAATTATGTTTGCTTTCAAATATTTGAATCTTGGGTAACCTGGGATCAACCTGTGATCCATTTGTTTCTGAATTATAAGACGCTAAAAAGACATTTCTAATTGTGTTTATATATTGATTGCACTGTCTGATAAAGAATTGAATTGATTTATTATTGTTGTGCGCTTTGTATAGATTTGATTATGTATGCAGTCTTTAATACAGTTAAAACATCTATAGTTAAACATCTATTTGTTTAGCGTGCTGTTTAATAACCGATAAATTAATAATATAGTACTATATACATATTATGAAGTAGGGGCACCTAATAAAGAGATATATTATATATTCATGCAAATACAGCAAATTGCTTAGTTATTTTAAACTATGATCAACGGATAACATTACTTAAGAGAGTTTGAATGAATTGTTGAATGAACTGCGGAGATGTTGATTGAGAGTTGTGTTTATAATTCTACCATAGAATCTTCTTATCAAAACGAAGCTTCTAATAAACGATGACATTAAATAATTTTTTGATGGATTATATGAAAACCACACAATAAGTTCTTACTATGTTAAGAAGGTGGCATCAATTTTAATAAGAAACAAATGACAATTGTGTAACTTTTTTTGAAGTCTTCATTAATCGTAAATGGACCATGTATTTTTTTTTTGAAACGGAAATAAACTACCATAAATTACTGGAAACGGTCCAACGCCGATTGAGACAAGAAGTCAGGTGGGACCATCCACGAGGTCCCATTACATGAGTACGATTTAGCAAAATGTGCAAACTCATGAGCAACTAAATTATCAATCCTAGGAATCCAATAAAAGCCAGAGTGATTAAGGGATTTAAGCAGTTCATAAATATCAGCAAATATTGCGTCCGACCCTTCTAAGCAATCTGAGTCTCCTTTTGCTGCAGTAATGACAATGGAGGAGTCACCCAGGAAAGAGCAATTCGACAGAGATAAGCCGAATGCTAGAGTGACCGCTTCTCGGAGAGCTAGAGCCTCAACAATTGTCGGATTTGTAATACCGCTAAAACTTTTAGAGAAACCTTGAACAAAATTTCCATCTGCGTCCCTTATAAAAATTCCTATACCAGCACAGTTGCGTGAGTTGGAGATAGCACCGTCGAAGAATAAGTGAAAACCTGGGGGTGGGGTCTGGAGAAGATCGTGGTCACTGATGGCGTTCGATGGGCGTTCCAGCCAGAATTTGGCTGATTGAAAGGTTACCAAGATGTTACTAGCCGATGCGATGATGGATGAAGGCGAGGCTGATGTGTCATCAAAGATTTTCTGATTAAAAGCACCCCAAATGTTGCATCAAATAGTGAGGAAATATGACACAATATCTGTCGAGGAAGCAACGATCAAATCTCTGACCCATAAATCAGCTCAAGTTTGGTGGAATTCGAAGACGACGTGAGATAGGCCTGCAAGGTACCATGACTGGGCTGCCAAAGGACATGAGAAAAAGATGTGGGTTGTTGAGATGTCTGTTTAGTTACAGTGCGGACATGAGTCGATGTGAGTGAGATGCCGGCGTGCGAGATTGGATGGGCAAGGCAGAGAGTTGGAGAGGAGCCTCCATGAATGATGTAAAATTCGCCCAGGTATGTCCTCCTTCCGGAAGGCCAGATTGAAAGGCCCATACTTGAGTTACCCACCGATGCAAAAATGGGGATTCATTTGGGTGATCAATGATTGCATGATAGGCGGATTTGACGGAAAATCTCCCATTTTTACAAGGAAACCAGTACCAGCTATGTCTATGTTGGGTGCGGCTGAGCGGGATGCTAGATATGAGGTTGGCTATCTCCTCTGGGAAAATCTCTGAAACAAGGTGCAGTTCCATTCTTGGGTGTTAGGTGGTCTCAGTAAGTTCGGAAACCTTCGTGTTCGTAGAAAACCCACCTGGGGGGGAGGTAATAGTGAAAGATCGCCTGGATCCAAATCGGTCTCCCCATATGTGTGTGTCTGCCCGAATGAATACGTTTCACACAGCCAAGCAATAAAGTACGGCGTCTTTCGATGATACTACGCCATGTCCACGAGTCGATGACTGACCTAGTTGTGCTTTGAGAAAAGAGCGATTGTTGTGGTACCTTGCTTTAAAGACTTTTGCGATCGGGGATTGCGGATTTGTAAGGAGCGCTAGTTTGCTTAGAGAGGAGCGAGGTTAAAAGCATGTCCTCGAAACCAATACCACCCATAGATTTCTGCGAGTCAAATGCTCCCAACTCACCCATGTACTTTGCATTTTGATGGAGTACTACCCCACCAAAAAGAGCGCATAAAGAGATTGAATATCCGAGATCACCCCATCCAAAACTTGAAACAACTCATCGTGATACGTAGGAATGGCCTGGAGAACGGATTTAATCAAGATTTCTTTTACGCCTTCGAGAAATGTGAATTCGACCACCCTTGAATACGCCGCTAGATTTTGTCTTTTATATAGCCAAAGATCTCCTTTTTATTTCTAAAACCATACTCGGAAGCCCAAGATATTTACCGTGCGATTCAACAATTTGAAACCCAATATATCTCGAATTCTATTTTGTAAGGCAACATTTACGTCTTTTAAAGTTTTATTCAAAAGGCCGATGAGGACGTCATGCAATTGAATCCAAAAGGGACACGAGGAAATATCCAGTTTGGATCCGATCTGGGAAGTGTTTATCTCGGCAAGGGCAAGAAGGGATTTGTCAAAAAGCCACGGAGATCCATTGATAACCCGTTGTCTGTCGATGATGTTGCGAAATCGGAATAAGACCGTTTTTTAATGACGATTTACACGATATTCCATGGCGGGGATTCCATAGTCTTTTGAACATGGATGCAATTGATTCAAATTGATAACCCGTGGCCAGGACCCTACCACTAGGGTTAGATGTTCATCAAAACTTTCAAGATCTAGGAATTCGGCTGAGATCTGGATTTGTTCGTCATCATTCAAAGAGAGTTTTGAGTACAAGGATGAGATATCTGGTTACATGATTAGGGAGAGGGAAGCGAATCCAAGAGGCCACCGAAATGAACCAGCGATCAGGGAGCACTTCGTGAAGGAGAAATCTGCAAAAACCAATCAAACGTTAGCAAAAGGAAAGGGAGAAAAAAAACAGGGGATGACGGCTGGGAAAAGATATAGGGTAGAAGAGGAAAAAAACAGGATCTATCGTCGGGAAACCGAGATAGACGAGACGAAAGGTGGAACACGACGCTAAGGTGCTGAGAGCATCCTAGGACTTTTTATGGACCATGTATTAAGAAGTAATTAATTTATATAATATATGGGTTTACATGATTTTCGTATGTATTATCTTATAAATTTAAACGAATTATTAATTCAGAACAATGTCCCTATTGACCAACCAAAAATATTAGCGTATTATTATTTAGTTCTATGCCTTCTAGCCAAAGTGTATATTGTCCTAATTATTATTAAATGTAGTTTTGTAATATTTGCGAGTCCCTTAAGTTGCTATAACGAGGATGTGTTTGCCATCACTAAAAAAATAAGTATTGCCAACTTTTATTTCATTTATTCAAAATCTAAAAATATGGAGAGAAGCGCTTTAGATTCTGCTTTTGCTTATTGTTCGACTTTTACAAATAAATGAACACTTTTACAGTTTTTTCACCAAATACTTTCAACTTCTAATTTTAACTTTTAATTCTATTTCAAACGCTACCAACTTGTGATTTTCAACTACTTCTACTTATGCTAAAATAAACCGCTTCTTCTGAAAGCATAGCTGCGATTGCTCATGCAATTTTTTTCATTTTCGTTCCGCTAGAGAATTTTCTTAAAAAAATGTGAATGTTTATGAAAATTTCAGAAAATACAATATTCATTCACTTTCCATACTATTCATCCACTCACATGTTTTGGATGTCAATCTTATCCAATCATTATTTTACTATTTTTATATCAAATCAACTTTGATCATTACTTTTTCATCTCATATCCAATCACAATATCAAAATTCATCGTTTTCTTTCAATTTTTTTTATTACTATTATCTAGGAAAAGAAAAAAAATTCAAAATGAAAGTATATCCAATCACAACGTAGGTTAGGATTACATGTTGTGATTGAGATAATATTTAGGATAAATTATAAAATCTTTGATTTTCAATCTTATTAAAAAGAAAAAAATATCACGTTAGCTTAAAAATCATTTTGACTATTGAATTGATCACATTATTATGTTACATTTATATTTTTAGTTAAAATTTCAAGTTTTAAATGTGGTATTAACTTATATTTATGTGATTAGTTCAATTTTCGATTATGCTAATATAAAGATTTCTCATTGGATTAGTTTGGGCCGTTTTGCTCAAAACATTGTTCTAAACAGAGAAACACAAAAGTAGTGCCAATAGGAGACTTTGTTCATTCATTCACAGAGAGATATACAAAGACAAAATTAAGAGCTAGAGCCTTTAGGTCTTTTATCAAAAACGAAAAGACCAAAGCTCCGATTGAACAAGTAAATTTGCTATTTATCTAATTGATTGGTTATGAAGATCAGAACATCTGATCGAGGAGGATAACAATGGCCATGGCCAGTGCCGAGTCGAATCCAGGCTGCACAACTAGACGGAAAATGTCGTTTCCCAAATCTACCCCTTTCACGGAGGCCTCCTTCTGCTTGATCTCCGCCACTTGCCTCCGCTTCTCATCGTACACGGCGCACCGCCGCTGGCCATAAGACCCCTCGATCTCGTAAAGCAATGCGTCATTCTTCCTGGGCGAGCTAACATGCGCCAGGCACTTTTTGTTGAGGAGGTTCACGTTTTTCCTCACCGAAAACCTCGGATTATCCGCCGTCTCACCGTCGAACACCAACCACCGATCCCCCAGGCTCAGTTTCTGCGTACGTATTTAATCAATTAAAACTCATTCTCGCTACTTTTTTATTCCTATTTAACACAAAACACACACAGATCGACACAATTGATTAATTATTATTACCTTGCGGCGGCGGATGGTGAGAAGAGAGGTTCCAGAAGCGTCCATGAGAAAAATCTCGCCGTTGTTGCAGGACATGTAATTGTCAACCCGATAGACGAGGTTTCCATGAGAATCGAAGACGGTGAAGCCGTCGCAGTTGAAAAGCAGGGATTTCTTCCACACGGTGAGTACCATGGGATTGGGATCAGCTGATTCGCAGCCATTAGAGGAAGGAGGTGATGCTAAGCCACTCGCGTTTGGGTATACCTTGGTCATTCCCAGATTCAGATTTGAAACAGCACTTAATTTGTGAATTTGTTGGTAAGGACTGAGGAGGACGATTAGAGATGATTTTCGCAGACTCAGTGGTGGTTGTGAGAAATAGGTTTGATAGTCAGTGCCCCTATATATATTACTCCAATTGGTTTTTTATTCGTTTTCTTTTAAGAAAACAAAAAGAAAATAGAAAATAGAAGAAAGAAGATTATGGATGTCTACATCTCCATGGGGACCATCTCCGTTACTACCCAAATAAAATGGAACTTAACTTAAATATGAGAATTCCCCGATACTTTAGAAACCGGAATGGGACGAAGATTATCCGTTTAGATAAAATAGGAATTCTCCGTCCCAATTATCATTCCCAAATATATGTTCTATTCATTAATTATAGATATTAATTTTATTTATAATATTTTATTTTACTTATTCTAAAAACTAAACACCTAAATCTTTATAATTTTACTTGTTGGCACTATATTTTTTAGAAATTAGAGATTTATGTTATTTTTATTAATTGATTATTTTAAGTAATCTATTTTACAGATTTTTTGTTCTATTCTGGTCTGAATACTTAAAGTGGAGAATGATATGAAAATGATATTTGAGATATGATTCAAAAACAACAATAATATATCAAATACCAGTACCGTCTGCGTCCAGGGGTATCAGAATATGTCCACCAAAATCAAGTCTGATCATCAAGAGGAGTTCACCAAAGGAGCGGTGCACAGGGCGTAGATAGGGGGGCCACCCCGGCCCCCCGCGCACCCCAATTTTTTTTTTGTCCCGTATTTTCTATGGAAAAAAATGAAAAAAAGAATTATATGTGTTTTTTTAAAAGAAAAAAAATAGTTGAATGGGAAAAAAATTTGAAAGTGGGATAACTAATCGGTGCTTTCTGTTTTGTTTTCGCCCGATGCAATACTAAAGAAGAAAGAATAAATAATAGAAATGGAATTAATTAGGTTCGAAGGGACAGATTTAAGAGGCGCACGACAAAAAAATGCGCCCGCGTGTGAGCCATTACATCATTGGGCGGAAAGATGAGACATTGACAAGTCGGCATCGCCAAAGTATTTGCTATGAATTGTTCAAAATGGAAAATTCGTTCTTCATCCAATTATGCATATTTTATTCTTTGTGGTACGAAATAAATATATATTATTTGTTTTGACTTGTTTGTAATTTTGATTTTTTAAATTCTATTTTGGTTGTGATGCGCTTAAATCTGCATATCACTTGAAGTTATGTTTTTGATATAATAGTCAAACTTCTTCTGCACAATTGGTAAATTTTTACACGAATAGTCAAACATTTTCTGCACAGTTGGTAAATTTTTACACGGGAACATGCCTACAACCCTAGCAAATATTAGATGGTCCCTAGAGTTGTCCGCTTCCTCAAGTTTGTGCTAGTTGGAGAGAAAATCAAGAGCAAAGAACAACAATTGAGAGTAATGAAATTTTAATACTTATAAATAACAAAGAGAAACCTTTTTATACCTAGGTTGATGAACCGCATAAGCTTTGTATGATAAAGTGGGTCACGCGGGCCGAATAATTAAATCTTTGACCCAATGATAATTAATAATATTAGAAAATTAATAAACAATTTCGCTATTAATAATGTGTAAATTAATAATATAATAATAATTGCGAAAGTCGAATTTGTCCCAATAAGTTGATTTATAGTTTTATTGTTAATTTTTTTAGTATGTTTTATTGTTAATTTTGGTTGGCTCTTTATTCATAAGTCACAGTGCACCCGTGCTCATATAAATGGATGAATCCATCCCAAATATAATTTTGTTATTCATGATAGAGTGCGAACAAGATTATTAATTTTGTGAAAAGAAATTGTGAGTTTATATATTATTAAGTTACTATTTTTTATTAGTTAAATTTATTTATTTTTTAAAATAATTATGAGAAACAAAATAATGATTCATGTTTGTTAGAAAGAAATGATTCTTACTTTTTTATTCAATAGGTTCATTCCATAAATTTTTACGACAAAAAAAAAAATCATCCATACAAATTACAGATAATGTAGCTTGAATAGATGAATAAAAGTTCCACTTCCATTCATGAGGTCTAATTTAAAATCACATATGATAACCCTCAAAATTTTGTACTTGAGGATTTGTTGAGAATTTGTTCAGCTAATTATCTCATTCATCTTCATGTTACCCAATCCATACTCACCGGGTTTACAAATCAATACCCGTTCTGCCCCTTAACTATTTATTCGTTACATAGTCGCTCCATATGATACGGGGATTTGGTTCTGATCCAGGTCTTATTCGGACCCATTGATCGCACTGTGATTGTATATTTAAATAGAGCAGGCGGGCCACAAGTGCTATTTTGGGGTCGAAACCAATGATATTTAAGGGATAAGAACTATAACACTGTACATATGAAAAAAGTTGAATGAAAAAAAGAAATAGATGGATAGAATTCATAAGATAATATTTATGTTTAGAGTCAAACAAAGTTTTAGCCGCCCAGTATTTGTTTCAACGCCAAGATAATGACATTGTACTATGTCTATGTTATGCTGCAATTATTTGTTGAAAACGGAATGAAATAATTAAGAAATGAGCCAATAGAAATAATATGTGGCTGAGGATCGATTTGCGGTGGTAAGTGGAGATGGCAGTCAACTAATCCAAACCCCAGATATTTTCTAGTTAATATATATTTAACTCTTATCGTCTTCCCCCCACTAAATTTTATGCAATCCCAAATGAATGGCACTGAGGATGACACATAAAACAGACAATCCACCACCTTTGTCTACGCCCCCCATTTACTTTATTTTAATAGGTTCACATCTAATAAATAACTAAATATCACTACCTGGTCCACATTGTTCAAAGTTTGAGTGTGATTTTTTTGCAGTCCTAGAGCTAATTTGATTCTTAATTAAATTAGGGTTAATTGCAAAACATACCCTAAAGTTTAGGGTTAGTTACAAAAATAGTATAGATAAGTATAAAGTTATAAAACTGTCCTTGAGATTTATTATGACTAACATTTTGCCCCAATTGTTATTTGATTTAAGGGAATTTAATCACAGAAAATTGAGTTCAAAATCCAAAAATTGTTTACAGATTATGAGTGAACAAAAACGTCATTTGACTATTTACAAAAAATTATAAAAAACCTCATACCAACTATTATAACTTACAAAAACATCCTTCAATTTCTACATATATTAACATTCTCCGTGAATTATCTATCACTGACTATTCTAAGTATATCTTCAATAAGTAAACCCCAAAAAAAAAAAAAAAGAATAAAAAACACAGGAATAAGTAATAACAAAAAATATTTTAACCCAAATTACATAACATAAAAAATTCTTCCTAAAATCTTACAAATGCCCCTTTCTAGTTAAAAAAAGGAATAATTTTTACCTTTTTGGTTCTCCCTAACTAAAAAAAAATTCAAACTAGATGAGGATAATTTTGTCTGTCCTCTTCTTTTCTTCTTCAATTTTTTTTACTGGAATTTCTTCAGGGGCATCATCCACAATAGTCCCTCAAATCTCTGGGATATTTTTGTAATTTTGAAACTTTGGTAGATTTGTTTATAATTATCAAAAACCTGATAGATACTTTTTGTAATTAACCCTTAGAATTAATAAATTCTAACCCTTCCTAGAAACTTCCAGATCAATTCCACCCAACCAAATCCCAGAATGGAGAGGATGATGATTTTCTTGACCTAATCGAAGTCGCTTTTATTCAATTACTTGCGTTTATGCTTTTGCTTTGTACCAATTATGATACTTTCTTCCACTGGACGAATAAGTCAAACTCACACCCAAAAACAATTAATGCCACTTTAATATACATACTTTGAGTTTAATCTTGGAATTTCTAACTGTAATCCGTGAGTTTAGTTGAATACGTATTGGATATATGAAGAAACCAATCACATCAAAAACCCTATTCCACATGATACTAGTCGATACTATCATACTACTACCCAACTCAAGCATTAATGTATTTATTAAGCAAATAGGCTTATCACATCCATGGGGCAAGTTCGCGCGGCTTGTTTGAATTGAGGTTGGAAAAGCCTTATTAATTATTATTATCACATCCCATGTTTTTAATTTTTCTTTTAAGGCCCATGATTGGTGGTTGAGCCTAGAAATTTATCAACCAATTGTGTTGAGTACAATTTCTGGGTAAAGTTGAAAAATGCAATCCGGCTTAATGATTTACTAGATATTACAAAAAATGCAACACTATTTGGCTCGGCATGTGTGGCCTGACAATGTTTGTATACAAAATGCACATGAGTTGAGTTGGGCTGGGCAAAATATTTTTGTGGCCCGAGCAAAATTGAGTCGGCCCAATATTGCTAATTCTAAACCTGGAGGAGAGGTTGGGCTTGAGAGTTTTAGAACCATTATTCCATTTCAAAATTTATCAACAAATTAATTGCAAATCCTACCTCCATTTCAATTTTTTTTCACGTTACATGCATTATCTATTAAGCCCTTTAATTTTCATATCACAAAGCAATTGTTGAAATGATATGGATATCGTTTGCAATATTATCGTACATAATTGTTACTATCAAACACTAAATTGTAATCAAACTCAAAAATTTAAATGCCTCAGTTTTATATCTAAACATCAAATTTACATAATCCGTGAATAGTGCAATCGTTTTTTTTTTTTTTGAAAGGTAACAATCCTAGATAACCCAATTTTTTTTATCCAATCCAATAAAAAAAAAAAAGCAAAACGAGCCCCTAAGCTTACCATAGATTTGAATGCAGCGGGAAGCCGGGAATTAAAAGCTTTTTAAAAGGACCTATTTAACACAACCATACCCGAGTAAAGCAAAAAAAAAAAGAAAAAACCATAAAACCTTGCTAATAAGAAAATAATAATAATAAAATAATAAAATAAAGCCACCACAAAATTAAAGACTGAGAGATTCCATCTAAAGGCCCACCACCAAAAGGCTGATCCTTGGACCTCAAAAACCTGCTCTCTGATAAAAAGGCTGCAGTTGACAGGCCATGTTGATTGTTGGGTAAGAATATATCAAAGTCTTTTTCATTTTTCAAGTTATTTTGTCCCTTACGCACTTGGAAAAACAAAACTTATAACTAGATAAGAACTTTTCTCCTAAATTCGCACACACGTTACACCAAAGAGGAGTCCAATATTGCCTTAAAAAAAAAAAAGAGGAGTCCAATATTACTAGAGCTGACAACTAACTAGGACCCGACCATAGAGAAAATCAGGTTAGGCTAGTCCGATCCAGAATTCATTCATTTGGCAAATATTTTCATGGCCCAATTTGATCTGTATAGTGTATTTTACCTTTGGCCGATCGAACAATTTGACCCATTAGGTCAAGTCGGGCCAGTGAAAAAACTAGAGCTAGGCTGGGCCGACCTAAAATTCATTCAGGCCAATTTTTTTACATGGCTCAGTCTGACCCGTGTAATGTATTTTGTCTCGGCCAGCTGGGCCGACTAGGCAAAATAGGTTCGATACTTTTCGGGCTTCCAAATTAATGGTCAAGTCGGGTTGGCCCATTCTACCGGGCCCAGGGGCGGAACCAGGGTTTTGCATTGAGGGGGGCCAATATTTATATATATCATGATAGTATCGCGGAATACATAATTACAATCTAAAATTAACATAATTTTTCTTTGGGATAATTAAAAAACAACTCTAAGGTTTGGGTTAATTACAGAAAAAAAAACCATAGATGTTTCAAAATTACAAAAAAAAAACCTTCATGTTTCATTTTGTCTTAAATTTAAGGGGTAATTATAAATGTGATGTGATTTTTGAAATATTTTTGAAAATCACCGAGAAAAATATAAGACAAAATCAAACTTTAAGGGGTTTTTGTAATTTTCAAAAACTCGATTTTTTTTAAATTAGCCCAAACCCCAGAGTGTTTTTGTATTGATCCCTTTTTCTTTTACCAAAAAAAAAATTTGGGAGGGGGAGGGGGAATGGATATATGCCCAAAATTTGTGTATAAAAATAAATATATGAAATGTTTGGGGGAGGTCCTCTCTAACCTACAATGTAGGTCCGCCCCAACTGCCCAAATCGCCCTCTATATGTTATGAGAAGAGTAGGAGACTATATAACATTTTCTCAAAAGGCCCAAATCACAACCAGAATGTTATGAGATGAGTATAAGACTATATATGTTACGCCTCAAACGGGACCATGACGTGATTTATAACTTAAACCAGTTGTTAAGCCAAATAATTAAGCCAACGAAGGATTTACACAACATTAATACCTAAATAGTCAACCATTCATTAAAACATTCTAAATCAGAGTGGAAAAACTTAAGTTACGATCCAAAATAAAATTGAACATTCATTTGAAGGGTCCTACGCCCTCTTATTACCACAACCCAAAATAAATTTTCCAACAAGATTAAATAGGAAGTTATCAGTCTACTAGACATCTAGGGCACATAATCACTTGATATCTTGATCGCCCTTGTTCACGTCCTCAACTTGTGGTTCACCATATGGTCGTTGAAAGATGGGGGTGAGACAAAAAATTTCAGTGGATGGGTGTACGTGTACATGTGTGGCGTATATCAATGCAAGAAAATATTAATATGAAAGAATGCATGATTCATGATGCGTACATCACACACGATCCACAAGCAATGTAATGTTCCAATATTAATACAATAGCATATAACTGTTATAAATAGTTGTTGAACATTCAAGCACCATGAAAAATATTCAAGTAGTGGTTGCGTACAGATGTTACGCCAACCCAAGCAAACAAATGGGTTCGACTAACTTCATGTAGTGATTGCGTACAAAATGTGACGCCAACCCAAGCAAGTAAATGGGTTCGAGTAACTTCATAATTGTGTGGATCAGATAACGATTCATCCGTTCTATGTTATGTCTCCCCAAGCAAGTTTGGCACGTAGCCAGGTCTACCTTATTACTTCCCAGGGCACGACACATCCAACAAAAATGGCTGGCGAGGTCGGATTGTGTCATAATCATGACTATACCCATTATTACGACATACTTCACTTGGACACTTTGTCTGCAGTTGTGGGATTAGGAGGATGGGGCCGAAAGAAATTGCGATCCTCGATTCCAATACGCGACTAGTCCACTTCGACTGTGAGCTCAACGCACCTAGTTGACTCAAGTACAAGTATGTTCACAGAGTTTATAACATGTCAACAAGGCGGTCGAATAAAAGTATTGTGATACATATAAGAGTAGTACAAAATACCAACAAGTTAGGTTTATTCCACATAATTGTGAGGTATAGTTGGCGGTGTAAATAAGGTTAATGAAGCTAATTATCGGAAGGATAATCTTTGCTTCGAATGATTTGGTGGACTTGGTATATTATGCGTGAGTTTTCAACTCCGTTGATTAAGTTCAAATTGTCATAACATGAGAAAGTCGTCACACTTAGTGCGTATGGTTCGGATAAAGAATCTGCCAAGGTCCGAAAATTTTTAAGAAAATTATTATTATATAATTAACATATAATTAAGTCAGTTCCAGGGCTTTAGTAAAAAGATAATTTTTGGGGGGTCTTTGATAAAAGATAAATTTTTATAAGTAATCCCGTTTTGGAAAATAAAAGATTTGGAATTGAATAAGTCTTGGTCTCGACCTTGAAAAATGTATGGCCGGTTTCTGAATTCTCCAAATTATCCATAGAATCAGGTTTTCGGAGAGTTTGGGTCGAGTTTTAGGAAAATTTCAGTTTAGTCCATTCTTTTGTCAAAATTGTCATTTTCGGACCCGAACTTAAAATTTTTAGATCTCACAAATCGAAAGGGCTTTTGATGTGATTATAATTTTAAATGTCACTTAGGACAGTAGGATTTTGGGACAAAAGAAATTTTGAAAAAGATTCAGTTTAAGTCCGTTAACTTTTGAAAATTCTATTTCTAGTTCAAAATTCGATTTTGTCCTTAAGGGCTTATTTGGGGTCCGTTTAATATGAAACTTGAACCATGGGTTTAAAATATTAAGGTTAAGTGATTTTCCAAGTAGATGAGCTGTACATTTTCTGAAAAATTCCTTTTGGTTCTTAAGAGTTGAAATTTTCATACTTTAGTCCTTAATGTTTTTGAAAATTGGTTTTCTCAACCCAAGACACTTTAACATTTCGAAATTACTCAAAATATAAGTTTTTTAGTTTAAATAAATCAAAATTTTCGAAATTTTCCAGAAGAGTCCCTAGACAGTTTTAAAACTTCAGTTTTTGGTCCTTAAACTTTCAAAATTTCCACATTTGAGTTCTTCAAATTCCAAGGGTTGGTTTTCTCAACTCCAAACCTTTAAACTTTTGTGATTAACTTAAAATATTAAATTTTCAGGTTAGTGCAATCTAAAGTTTTGAATTCTACAGTGGTCCTTTTCACAATTTCAAATATTCCAATTTAGTTCTTTAACTTTGCAAAAATCGCATAAATGGTCCACTAGCTCAATTTTTACCATACATTCATATTTTCCACAATATAAATCAAGTATATAAATGGTATTTTAAGCACATAAACATGCATTAACATATAATTCAAGAAATCATCAAGAAATTCATGGATTTGTACATTCATGCAGGGACACATCCAGGATTTTCATTCAGTGCGGTCAAAAAAAAAATTTCACTTCGGTGCGGAAATTATCGACTATAAATATTAAAAAGTAAGAAATAAAAACATTTCAATAACAATATGCAAATATTAAGGTCGTACTTTACAGTAGTTTTTTGCGAGTTTTCATACTCTGAAACCGATTTACAATGACTTCATTATCAAGTTTGAGACATATATCTCTCTCTACATAACAAACAAGGCAATCATTTATCCACTCATCACTCAATACTCTTTCAACGGTAGCAGTGGCAACCGGTAGAATTAATGCCAAAGTTAAAAGTTTATAAACGAAAGGATATGACTTCTTTTTCTTTGTCTCAACTAACTTCTTTGCAAGATCATCCAAGATTTTCAACTCTGTAAATGTGTTGTTAGAACGCATATAAAAAATATAAGTATCAAGTTGATCATAAAGCTTGTTGATATTTGTTCTTGAGAAATCTTGTGGGTAAAACTCAGCAAGTTGAATCAACCTCTTCTTATCAAATGCAGAAAATGAATCTTGAGGACACAAACAAACTATACAAAGTAGTAACTCTGTGCTTACCTCCGAGAATCGATCATTCAACTCCTGTAGTTGCAAATCAATCACATCATAGAACATATCCACACGACAATGATGTAAGTTTGTCAACTTTGGTGCATTACGTTGTGGACGACCACGAATATCACTCCGCATATACATATCATCCATTTTGAGAACATCAATCTCGTGCTTCTGACAGAAATTATAAATGTCTTTTAAAAATGAATCTCATCCATCTTCTCAAACACTTGAAGTCGTTGCTTACCAACTTTAACCAAATCCATTGCATTCACAATATCCTGATCTTTCAACTGAAGTGCTTGTGACAACTCACTTGAAATTCCTAATACAGTTCTCATCATGTGTAAATTGAATACAAAATCAAAAGAATATATCGACTTTGACAAATTAATGCCTCCAATTTCTGATCAGAGGAAGATGAACCATCTTCATAAATCATTTCAAGAACATCACCCACAGCAGAAAACATAGAAAGTAAGCTGATCAAAGAATTATAATGTGAACCCCAACGTGTATCCCCAACACGCCGAAGACTACTTTCCTGATTAAACCCCTGACCACTTAAAATCTCACCCACTTCCAATGCTTCAACAATAAAGTTTGAATGCTTTTCTCGAAAAAGATCAGAACGTTTACAAGATCCTCCAACAACATTTACCACATCAGTAACAACACGAAAAAATTCAGCGACTGGAATATTTTGCTTTGCCACAGCTACAAGAGCTAGTTGAAGTTGATGAGCAAAACAATGTATATAATAAGCACATGAGTTCTCCTTTAAAATAAGTGATTTTAAACCATTGAACTTTCCTTGCATATTACTAGCTCCATCATATCCTTGCCCTCTCAATCTAGACATAGCTCATACACTAAAATCACACCCTTCATGTTTGCATTTTACAGAGTATCGGGTCTTGTCAGACTTCTCAACTTGATATCCGACCTGGTGTCTTAAGTGATACAAACCTATTGTATTTACTATTTTATTCTTGCTCATGAATGTAGCTCCAAAATGCAAAACATTATTTGTAGTTGCCAACAAGTTGGGTTCGACATGAGGAGTCATGTGAGATGATGCAATTGGAATCAACCAGTTCCAAACATGGCCATCAACTTCCTGGACACCAATGTCATTTGAAAAATTACAGTCAGATGGCGCACTTGGCCCGATGTCAGGATATGACCTCTCACGACCCCCCTGAATTGTAATCTCTTCGTGGTATTTGATTGCATTGTTCCATCCATGTACAAAAATCGAAAAATAAATTACGTTGTTGTTCATCTTCAAAACTCGATCATCACCATCAAATGAATTATTACCATTCTCATTAGCATCATCATAATCACTATCGTCATCACTATTATAGATACTATCATCAAAATCAAAACCAAATTCACCATCATCACACATATGATCATCACCTCTATCGTGTTTTTGTTCTAAATTCGGCATCTGAGAGGGTATTGAACTAGGCCTTGGATCTTCAATGAAGTCTGGTCGTAATATATCTGTTGCACTAGGGCCTGACTCGTGTGGAGGTGGCACAAATGGAGGCATTGATTGGTTGATGTGTGGTGTTGGCCAAGTCTGAAAACCATAAGGATTACCCTGTTGATTCCAAGGTTGACATGTGTTTGGCATGTAATTCATCCCATATCGATATCTGGATTAAAATGGTTCTCCTCCTGCCATTGAACTACCCAATGAAGTCTGACTAGACATGAGATGCCTAAAACCAGTTTCATTTCTTCCAAATGTAGAATTATTTTTGTTATTTTTTTTAAGAATCAGAAAGATATCCGGGACTTGGGAATGTGATAGTATCGAGCCCACATCGCGATCATTTTTTATTTTCATTTTTATAATTATATTCTCTTTTGTTTCCATTAAAGAAAATAATACACAATCCCAATGTAATTTATCCGTTTGAATAATACCGTGAATCTCTTCCAATAGTTCTGAATATGATATTCCCTCAGATGGAATTAACAAAAATTCGTCATCCCCACCATTGTATTGACAACTTTCCCAATGTCCACAAAAATGCACAATTACATGTTTTTACTCATCTGTAAAAATACAAAATAAAATAGAAACAATCAACCAAATGCACACTACCGTGGCCTGGTTGCTTCCCTACCGTGGCCTTTTTGTAGGGGAGTGATCCTCCACGGAGTACACGTCGACCGAGGATGGTGATTTGGCGAGCTCCTCAGTCTTCTCAAATCAAGCTAAACACAGATGGTTCATTTAATCGAGGCACGTTGATAGCTGGAGGGGGGGATTAATTCAGGATCATTCGGGTAGCCTCATGTTGGCATTTCATAGTTCATTTCAGGTTGTTTCTAGCTTCCATGCGGAGTTATTAGCGCTGGAGATGGGACTACATCATGCTCGACATTTATCACCGCACATTTGGATAGAGTTGGATGCAGCGGCGGTGATCTCCACGATCACTTCTGATTGTCTTGGTTCTTGGCAGGTTCAGCACACCCTGATTCGCATCAGGAACCTACTGAGGGACATTCAATAATCGATTTCCCATATACACAGAGAGAGAAATCGTCCAGCAGATCATTTGGCAGAGTTGGGAGCCGCTGCCCTTGGTTGTCATCTTGTTTATGAGGGCACGATATCCCACCATCTACTATCGCTCATTCGAATGGATCAACTGGGATATCCGAGCTTTAGATTTTGAGCGCCCATTGGCTCTCATTGTATTTTATTAGTAGTTCATTATTATGGATTTTCTAGATGTCATAATGATATGTTGTTTGTTTTTTGATTTTCTTCCACCGTGACTGGACATGACGTTGACATTGTACGATCTTTTCTATAAAAAAAGGAGAAAGAAAAGTTGAAACGAAGTTGTAGTACCCAAGAAATTGGGGGAAAATTTGAAATTAGGGCTTGATTGTTTAATAATTAGGGATTTTAAAATTTTGGGGGAAATCCAAAATTTATTATTATTATATTGGGCCTAATAGATTAGTTTTAAACTTCATTTTTATATTTTACTAGTAATCCCACACGTGCGTTGCACGTGTATTATTATTTTAATATTATTAAATTGATAATGAAAGTATCTATTAACATGAGCTGATGTTTATTACTTTATTTTAAGAATAATATTAATATAAAGTAAATAAAAACAAAAAATTATACATCAAATTTATATTTTCAAATATTGGCTTAAATATCAAATTTAGCTTGTTTAGGATTATACTAGAACAACACCCGTGTGTTATACGGATTTATCCAAAATTAAAATTTTAGTGTCACAAATTTATTTATAATAATTATAGGAGATCCAAAATACTAATTTGAAATATTTAAAAAGAAATTCAAAAATTAGAAGAGAATCATACAAATAGTTTACTTTAGATTCTGAAAAACTTCTTTATAAACTACACTATTTGTTCTATTTCCAAGTGTGTCGTCTTTGTGACAACAAAGAAATTTTCAAACCCCATATGTTCTTAACTTTTGATATGGCCATATAAAGTTGACCGTGAGATTGTGATAAAATCCTTTATATATATTTGGGATTATAGTTTATATAATTTTCTTTTAGAGTTGATATTGTGAGAAATTATTTTATTTTAGTATTTATATTTTATCTTTTAGAGCTGGGAATTGAATCTCGTAGTAGCAAAAAATCAGAAACTAAAAGGTGCATATAAACCAAATATATTTTTGAAAGATAATATTTTTAAATGTATGTCAAACCCCAATTTCTATTAGTTGTTAGATTCCTTGATGTGTTTCTCAAATTTGTTGAGAAAATTAAAGATAATTTGATAGGATCATGTAGTATAATCATTATCCGGCCTCAGATCGATAATTGAATAAATTGGTTTATTTTAATTTTAATTGTTGGGATAGGCTCATTTATATCTTTGATGAGCTTATTTAATTTGATTAAAATTTGGATTGAATTATTTATTTAATTGTGAATATAATTGATTAGTGGGTCAAGCCTGAATTTAGCAATAATAATTTGAAATATACGTTGGAGTTAGCATACATCGGGAATTAAAAGGTGCATATAAACTAAAAATATTTTAAAAGATAGTAATTTTAAAATAATAGCGTAGATAAATCCTTGTTATTAAGATTACTTCTTATCTCATAAAGTTGTTATTATTTTTTAAAATTTGTAATCTTTTAAATTTAAAAATTTTAAAATATATTAACAATTCACCTTTAATTTATAGATAGCAATGCCACATGGATAATTATAAAGTAGACATGTGGAATTGAGAGAATAAGGAGTTGACACATGTCAAAATTAATTTTATTTGTTGGGATATGCTCATTTATATCTATGATGAGCTTATTTAATTTATTGAAATTTGGATTGAATTATTTATTTAATTGTGAATATAATTGGTTAGTGGGTCAAACCTGGATTTAATAATAGTAATTTGAAATATATGTTAGAGTTAGCATAAATCGGGAATTAAAAGGTGCATATAAACCAAATATATTTTTTAAAGATAGTAATTTTAAAATAATAGCGTTGATAAATCCTTGATATTTAGATTACTTCTTATCTCTTAAAGTTGTTATTATCTTTTAAATTCAAAAATTTAAAAATATATTATCAATTCACCTTTAATTTCTAGATAGCAATGCCACATGGATAATTATAAAGTAGACATGTGGAATTGGGAGAATGAAGAGTTGACACATGCCAAAATAAATGGGGTGATGACATGTATCAACTTTGTTTTCTCTTTTAGTATATAGGCTTGATTTATATATATAAATATCTTAAATTAATTAATATATTATAAGGAAAATTATTTAAAAAATGTGTTGGATATACATACATATACATATATAAATATATTAAATTTAGTATATATGGTTGATATACATATATAAATATATTAAATATCTTAAATTAATTAATACATTATAAGAAAAACTTCTTTAAAAACGTGTTGGATATACATACATATACATATATAAATATATTAAATATACGATTTTGCCGTAATATTGGTTTTACCAAATATAACTTTGCGTATTAAATGTTTGATTAGATTTTAATAGTTATATACGGAAATAGGAAATTTAATTATTAAGTTGATGATAAATTGATGTAAATTGATATAGTAAATCAACTTATATTTGGAAGAATAAGGTGGTGACATGGTTTGCCATGTAGCTAAATATGAAGGAGACACATGGATTTGGAAGAATAAGGTGTTGACACGTGTACCAAATTGCTCAGGTGAAGACATGTGGCAGCTTGTTTTTTCTTTTAGTATATAGGGTTGATGAGTATATTTATGTCTTTATATTAATATTAGATCATCACTCTCTTTCCCATACATACTCTACGTCTCTATAAAAAATTACATGTATATATTTGTGAGATATATATTTTCATATCGAACTTATATTGTTGAAAAAATGAATACTTGACATTTTTAATTAAATATTTTATTAACGAAAATATATTAATACATCTATCAATTAATTTCTTCTTAAAAAAGAAATCATTGAACAAAAATTCGGAGGAATACTATACCAAAAAACCGGCCAATGCGTTTACATTGATAAATGACAAGCAAGATCTTTGAATATCATTTAATAATAAGTTGGAATATCATACTATTTATAATTTTTCCTAACAAAAAACTCGGCCAGTGTGTATATATTGATAAATGACAAGCAAGATCTTTGACTACCATTTTATAATAAGTTGAAATACCATACCATTTATAATATTTTCCTAATTTATGTACAAAATATTTGAACAAAGCAAGATCTACGGTTAGGATTTTGCGATAAAATAATTCATAATATAGGAAGCGAAAATGAGCAGGAATTGTTTTTCTCCGGACAACTGCTATGATTGATATATATATATATATATATATATATATATATTAATAATTATCTGATTATTTAATCATTGCGAACTTACCAAATTTAAAAATAATTGTTTTTCTTTCTTTAGGCCAAATGTTCTTAGAATAAATCATGTATGAATAATCCTCACAGAAAAATTATATATGAATAATCCTCACAGAAAAATCATATATGAATAGTAATTAGCTAGAATTGGTTGAAAGATTTACATAACTTAAAATGATAACAAATATTTGACTGCTCAAAAGTATTATGCATATTTGTTACATTTCTTGCCACTCCACACAATCAAGAAATAATTTTACTACAAAATTCAAGCCGTAGATATTGTCAATATATATTAAATGAAATCCTTGCCATATATGGTCCCGCTGTCCGCACAAATGATACTAATTATGTCAATAATTTTTTTTCCAGTTTTTTCCTTATTAACGCGCATAAAATAGTTTGGGATAATTATCGTCAATTTTTTGAATATTTGGGAAAATTATAGGATTTAGTATATAATTTTGAAATTTCAAATCCTTAAATTTACTAAATCATGAGTGGAAAAACAATTAGCCAATAAAAATATCAATCCTATATACTAAAACAAAAAACAAACTGCCACATGTCATCACCTCTGCAATTTGGTACACGTGTCAACACCTTAGTCTTTCAAATCCACGTGTCACCTTCATATTTAGCCACGTGGCAAACCATGTCACCACCTTATTCTTCCAATTATAAATTGATTTACTGTCAATTTATCAATCAAGGTATTAATTAAATTTACGTATTTCTATATATAATGATCGTTGACTCATTGATTTTCCTTATAACGTATTAATTAATTTTGCGTATATAACTATTGACTCAATTGATTTAATCCAATCAAATATCGATGTATTAATTAAATTTCCGTATTGCCATATATAACAACCGACTCAATATTTAATTTTCCGTATATAACTATTGACTCAATTGATTTTCCGTATATTTGGATAAATTGATTTACTATCAATTTGGATAAATTGATTTTTTGGATTCTAATTATAAGTTTATTTTCTTTCCTAAAAGACCATAAGAGACAACTAAAAATTGAATTAATTTTGACCGTATCCAAATTAATCGGCAAAATTAATTTTAATCCAATCATATATATAATATATGTATGTATATCGATCAAGTTTAATCCAATCAATATTTAATCCAATCAAATATTTAATAATGAATATTTAATTTCCAAATCATATATTTTATATACGAGTTTTGAAAAAATATATTTAATATATTTATATAATATGTATGTATATCCGGTAAGTTTTTTTCTAATTATAAGTTGATATTATTTCCTGAAAGACCATAAAAGACAACCAAAAAATGGAATTATTTTTGACCGCGTGCAAATTAAATTGCAAAATTAGTATTTAATCCAATCAATTATATGTAAGTATATCCGGCAAGCTTAATCCAATTAATATTTAATCCAATCAACATTTTATCTGCAAATCGTATATTTTATATACGATTTGCCACATGTCAACCCTATATACTAAAACAAAAAACAAACTGCCACATGTCATCACCTCTGCAATTTGGTACACGTGTCAACACCTTAGTCTTTCAAATCCACGTGTCACCTTCATATTTAGCCACGTGGCAAACCATGTCACCACCTTATTCTTCCAATTATAAATTGATTTACTGTCAATTTATCAATCAAGGTATTAATTAAATTTCTGTATTTCTATATATAACTGTTGACTCAATTGATTTTCCTTATAACGTATTAATTAATTTTGCGTATATAACTATTGACTCAATTGATTTAATCCAATCAAATATCGATGTATTAATTAAATTTCCGTATTGCCATATATAACAACTGACTCAATATTTAATTTTCCATATATAACTATTGACAATTGATTTTCCGTATATTTGGATAAATTGATTTACTATCAATTTGGATAAATTGATTTTTTTGGCTTCTAATTATAAGTTTATTTTCTTTCCTAAAAGACCATAAGAGACAACTAAAAATTGAATTAATTTTGACCGTATCCAAATTAATCGGCAAAATTAATTTTTAATCCAATCATATATATAATATATGTATGTCTATCGATCAAGTTTAATCCAATCAATATTTAATCCAATCAAATATTTAATAATGAATATTTAATTGCCAAATCATATATTTTATATACGAGTTTTGAAAAATATATTTAATATATTTATATAATATGTATGTATATCCTAGGTAAGTTTTTTTCTAATTATAAGTTGATATTATTTCCTGAAAGACCATAAAAGACAACCAAAAAATGGAATTATTTTTGACCGCGTGCAAATTAAATTGCAAAATTAGTATTTAATCCAATCAATTATATGTATGTATATCCGGCAAGCTTAATCCAATTAATATTTAATCCAATCAACATTTTATCTGCAAATCGTATATTTTATATACGATTTGCCACATGTCAACCCTATATACTAAAACAAAAAAGCAATCGCCACATGTCATCACCTCTGCAATTTGGTACACGTGTCAACACCTTAGTCTTTCAAATCCACGTGTCACCTTCATATTTAGCCACGTGGCAAACCATGTCACCACCTTATTCTTCCAATTATAAATTGATTTACTGTCAATTTATCAATCAATGTATTAATTAAATTTCTGTATTTCTATATTTAACTATTGACTCAATTGATTTTCCTTATAACGTATTAATTAATTTTGCGTATATAACTATTGACTCAATTGATTTAATCCAATCAAATATCGATGTATTAATTAAATTTCCGTATTGCCCTATATAACAACTGACTCAATATTTAATTTTCCGTATATAACTATTGACTCAATTGATTTTCCGTATATTTGGATAAATTGATTTACTATCAATTTGGATAAATTGATTTTTTTGGCTTCTAATTATAAGTTTATTTTCTTTCCTAAAAGACCATAAGAGACAACTAAAAAATTGAATTAATTTTGACCGTATCCAAATTAATCGGCAAAATTAATTTTTAATCCAATCATATATATTATATGTATGTATATCAGTCAAGTTTAATCCAATCAATATTTAATCCAATCAAATATTTAATAATGAATATTTAATTGCCAAATCATATATTTTATATACGAGTTTTGAAAAAATATATTTAATATATTTATATAATATGTATGTATATCCGGTAAGTTTTTTTCTAATTATAAGTTGATATTATTTCCTGAAAGACCATAAAAGACAACCAAAAAATGGAATTAATTTTGACCGCGTGCAAATTAAATGGCAAAATTAGTATTTAATCCAATCAATTATATGTATGTATATCCGGCAAGCTTAATCCAATTAATATTTAATCCAATCAACATTTTATCTGCAAATCGTATATTTTATATACGATTTGCCACATGTCAACCCTATATACTAAAACAAAAAACAAACTGCCACATGTCATCACCTCTGCAATTTGGTACACGTGTCAACACCTTAGTCTTTCAAATCCACGTGTCACCTTCATATTTAGCCACGTGGCAAACCATGTCACCACCTTATTCTTCCAATTATAAATTGATTTACTGTCAATTTATCAATCAAGGTATTAATTAAATTTCTGTATTTCTATATATAACTGTTGACTCAATTGATTTTCCTTATAACGTATTAATTAATTTTGCGTATATAACTATTGACTCAATTGATTTAATCCAATCAAATATCGATGTATTAATTAAATTTCCGTATTGCCATATATAACAACTGACTCAATATTTAATTTTCCGTATATAACTATTGACTCAATTGATTTTCCGTATATTTGGATAAATTGATTTACTATCAATTTGGATAAATTGATTTTTTTGGATTCTAATTATAAGTTTATTTTCTTTCCTAAAAGACCATAAGAGACAACTAAAAAATTGAATTAATTTTGACCGTATCCAAATTAATCGGCAAAATTAATTTTTAATCCAATCATATATATAATATATGTATGTATATCAGTCAAGTTTAATCCAATCAATATTTAATCCAATCAAATATTTAATAATGAATATTTAATTGCCAAATCAAATATTTTATATACGAGTTTTGAAAAAATATATTTAATATATTTATATAATATGTATGTATATCCGGTAAGTTTTTTTCTAATTATAAGTTGATATTATTTCTGAAAGACCATAAAAGACAACCAAAAAATGGAATTAATTTTGACCGCGTGCAAATTAAATGGTAAAATTAGTATTTAATCCAATCAATTATATGTATGTATATCCGGCAAGCTTAATCCAATTAATATTTAATCCAATCAACATTTTATCTGCAAATCGTATATTTTATATACGAGTTTTTTAAAAAGATATTTAATAAATTTATATAATATGTATGTAGCTTTTAAATTTATTTTTTTATAATCAGTATATTATCTCTCTTCTAACTATCACTAACAAATTTGAGATACTAAAATTTTATCTTTTGGATAAATCCCGTGTAACACACGGGTGTTTTTCTAGTTTCTATTACTAATTTTTTTGTCATTGACTTACCAAAGGAAAAGCACCACCAATTTTGGATAGCTCCAAAATATTCATTGGTTAGTTGAATTCTCTGATTGGTTTTAAATGAACCACTGATCATTTGTTTAATTTAAAATTTATACATAAACTAATTCTAAATGAACCCTTAGTTTTTTGTTTTATTATATATGTGAAATATGTTTTTGCATATTAATATAACTTAGTATCCACATTTGCAAAAATAAAAATATCTTGTGTTAAAATACTAATTCACATAATTGTCCGATTATGTCAATTTTTTTATCAAGGCCCAAATTACAAATTTCTCAATCTATAGTTGATTGTATCCATACGAAATAAAGATGAAGAAATTCGGCTATATATCGATTAGTAATTTTTAAATTGGGACAAATTGGAACTCTTCTTGAATTCTCCCTTAATCTACGTCGTGACTCAATTAAAAAAGAAACTCAAATTCACGACACACAATTTAATAAACCTCGAACTTTATTGAGTTTATAATTGTGCAAACTACAAAAGATATCGTTATATGCAAAAATAATAATATTTTTAGCAAGCTTTAGATATCATAATGATGAAAGCTATTGATCGTTTAATATTTGTGATCTAAGTCATGCAAAACTAAAGTATCTCGATCATAATGTTATGTAGCAATATAAATAATAGGGATAAAAGATTCATTTTGATATATAAAAAAATATGACAAATTAAATAATGACATAATCAAATATCAAGAATAAGCAAAACAATATAAAAAATTAATATATTATACTAACCAGAAAAGGTTCATGATGATCCAAAAAGAAACTTTTAAAAACATTGATTTAATACAAAATTCGGATTGGATCCTGTTAATATATGCAAAGGGTCTGATGAAAATGACTCTTGGATAAAACATGAAGATGAAACCATACACAAATTAATATATATCCAGATTAGTAATCCGAATAAGTAAGATATGAAAAATGACTATTAAAAACTATTTATGAAAAATGAGTAAGATATGCAAATTAATATAGGCAGAACAAATGAATATGTTAAAACCACTGGTTTACCTTCGTTATGACTAAGTTTCACTTCTAAAGTATTATGGTTGCCCTCTTTTGTGACCAACAAACAACTGATTGAACTTTGCTTTTTGAAATTTCATTCTGCTAATTTGTTTTTATACCAACTGAGAGGTTTTTATTCATAGATGATATCTTTTATAATTTGATTGAATTTGATGGTATATATATGATTTATTTTTAAACAACTTAATAAGAAAAATATGATATTCCATTTATTAAGTAATTAATAACGAAAAAAAGCCGACAAATATATCTACTAAAATATAAGGTAACGTACATCTACAATTATATCATACTACCAAGGCACACCCAATAGGAAAAAATAATTGACAAAAATAGTTATTGACAGAATTAATGTCATTTAGGCGGGAAAATATTAGAGCCAAACTTCTGCTATTATATATATATATAGAATTTGCTCCATCCATCCGTAAAATAGAATGCGCTGTAGGGGCAGACCATTTTGACCGTCCAAGTATGTCCATTCGCATTATGCATGTTACAATTTAATGGTGTAAGGCCATTAAATTGACTGCCGAATTTGCATGGAAGACGCTGACACAAAGAATTTAATATAATTATAATTTGTATTTCGATATATAATTGGAAAATATAAGAAACCATTATAAGGAGGTAGAAATTTATATTTTTTTTCTGTTTTCTTTTTTTTTTTGCCGGAAAAATGAGGAACATATCAAAATACTGGTAACAGAGAATGTAACAATGCAATAATTACTTACAAAGCAAACAACATTGAAGTTTCTATCAGGAATAACACTTAAAATAAAAACGAAAAAAAAACTTAAAATTTACAATATATGGAATGTGACAGAAAATAACAAAAAATAAAAAAATATAGTGTATATAAAAAATAATACAATATAAGGAATAAAACAATATCTAAGCGTCTATAAGAAACCAACAATAATTACGTAAAATATGACGAATGTAACAAAAAATATGTTAGCATGAGGAATAATACAAAAACAAACAAATCATACAAAAAAAACTTATAAAAAAATACAACAAAACTATCAAAAATAATAATAAAAAAAAAACTCACCAATTCTTTTCCATACAAATCTACAATATAGTGTATATAAAAACTCTTCCTTATTGCAGTATTCAAGTTCAATATTGTCGGTGTTGGCGGGAGACTTGATGAAAACGGAAATAGAAGGGAACGTGAAGATGAAGCCATAATTATTGTTTATGCTTCGAATTAAGATCAACAATATGAGAAAAGTGATGAAGATATGTAGAAGAACAATAAAAGTGATAAAGATATGTTTTGAAACAAATAAAAGTGATGAAGATATATAAAAGAAAAGAAGAACTGACTTTTAGTTGTTTAGCTCTAGTTCATATAATTATGGTGGAAAAAAATTACCATTTATAATACACGTCTTATAATATAACGATCTTCTTATAATACATTCCTAAAATAAAAATATATAATAATTAGTATCATTTATAATTTATAATAATTACCATTTTTAATGTTTAGAATTCTTTCCTAATATAATAAGCAGAAAGAGCGGGAAATTTTTTTTCCGGACTTCTGCTATTATATATATATATATATATATAGATATAGATTATATTGGCCCACTAGAAATAATCTTAAACCCATCACCAAGCCCATGTCATCCATCCAAATATGGTAGTACCAATAAAACATAAATTATGCTAATTTTTTTTATTTAATATAATTATAACAATCAAATTAATTAACAATAAATTCCAACAAATATCCCTATAAATCAATATTTTATTTTAGTCAACTAATCTATTATTATAATTAATATAATTACATATTTATATATATATATATATATAAAACTTTGTATTAATTTAAGCTTGACAAAAAAATAATAATAATAACAAAATCCCTACTAATCAGCGCATTGTTTTAACCAACTAATCTAATGGCATAATTAGTATATTTAAACCCAAGACATCCTCTATTTTATTCAACTCCAAATATTCTTCCCCTTTTTTTTAACATAACTTTAAGCCAGATTTTGAACCCAATTAGAATCCCTTAAAAAAATAAATGAAAAGCTTCAATTAGCAACCTAAAAATCGGAGAGGAAGAAGAATTTAATTAACATTCCATTTTTTTAGTCAAATTCTCTGCTAATCAAATCATCAATTCAATCAATTAAAGATTTAAAATATCATCCTAAAATCTTCTCCATTCTAAAAATAAATTCTAGTCTATCACTATATAAACCAAAACTCCTCCTGCAAATATTTATCCCACACAAAATCTCTCAAAGTGAAAGGTAAAAAAAATTTCTACCCATAAGCACATTCTACAACCCCATCAACAAACCATAAAAAAAATACATATATATGTTATTACAAAAGGGTGACCTTGGCTCTCCACCGCCGCCGCCCGCCGCCGCTATACTCCGGCGAGTGTGGTGGTGCGTGTGTATGTGGTGATGTATGAGAGAAGTTTTAGAAAAAGAAAAGAGATTAGGGTTGGGGAGGGTGTTGACTGAAATGAAAAATGGTGGGGGATAATTTTGAAGGTTTAGGTGACAGGTTTCAGGTTTCAGGTTGGAAGAAAGAATAGAGAGAGAAATTAAAAAGAGAGAGAAAGAATAGAGAGAGAGAGAGAGAGATGAAATGGTGGGGAAGTCACGGGAAAAAGAAAGGAAAGAAGAAAAAATGGGGAGAAAAGGGGTGGGGGGTGGGGTAGATGGGAGGTGGGGGGGCGGGCGGGCGGGGGTGCAGGGGTTGGGGTGGGGTGGGGGTGGGGTTGGGGTGAGGGAATAGGGAGAGAGATGTGGGTTTAGCCATTTAGGCTTGAGTTTTGGAGATTGATCCAAATCCTAAATTTTTACCCAATTAATTTAGTCCTTAAATTTAATTCCTATTATATATATAAATTTTATATAAAAGTTACAAAATATTAATACTAGTTTTAAAACTTAATTGTAGGTAACAAAAATTTTCGGGCATAGAAATTTCCATCTTCGACACACTCTACTCTGCTACTTTTCGAGGTAGAGGTTTTTTTTTCTGCTTTTATTTGTCCATGTTAAATGCTCTTTATATGTTGCTTGATAATGTTGCTTTTACATGCTACGTGTCTATAGTCGCGTGGGACCATACACAGGTCCGGGGCATAAAAGTTCCCTCCGGTGAAATCCCGGTCATGCGAGCCATGTTTTAATGCCTATAGTCGTGTGGGACCATCTGAGGTCCGGTGCGTAAAAGTTCCTCCTAGGTGAAATCCGTGGTGCGAATCATGTTTCAATGCCATAGCTACAGTTACAAATTTTCAAATTTTAAACATGTTGTTTTGTGATATGTATTGTGTATTTAGCTTGGACAAATTCACCCCTACTGAGCCGTTAAATGCTCACCCCAAAATATATTTCTATTTCAGATGAATGATGGAGTTGGCGGGACACGTGGAGGTGGTGACCCGCATAATAAAAATTTGAATAATAAACTTTATTTTTATATTTTTCATCGATGAATATTTCTAATGTTTAGTATTGAAAATTTGTTTCTAGAATAACTCTTGGAATTTTTATCTAGAATTTTTTTTGGTAAATGATCTTTGGAATATTCACGTTTTATTATAAATCGCACTATCACTTTATAAGTCGTGTTTTATTATGAAAACGGGATATTACAGAAGTGAGGGAGGAAATTTCTTTCACTTTAAACAAGCAAGAGAGAGAGTTGAGGGGCATTTTTTACTTCTCATTGTAAAATTGGGTAGAAAAGTTGTTTTTATGAAAGTTGGTCAATAAAGTATTTTGTTAAAACTAAATGGGTAAAAAAGCCCATTTTCTCTTCAAAAGAATGGCTAAAAGATATTTTGAATGAAGTGCTAAAAAAACCTTGGGACTCTTAAAAAATTCCCAATTTGACCTATTTTGTGGATTTAACTCTTCCTACGAAATATAGCTCTCGTGATTTGTGACCCAAGTCTAAATAAGAATACAAGTTATGATTGCTCTATTTGTCAATTTTGTCACCAAAAGAGATAAAAGAGCTATTGAAGCTTTCAAAGGGGTCGGGGCTTTAGCAGGTCTATTGATAGAGTATAATCGTTTTTTTTGTCTATGTTCATCAATCACACTAGTCGAACTAGAACGGATAAGTACTGAAAGCCTTAGGGTGATTTCATTTCCCACACTACTACTTTGTTGCAATCCCAGTTGATATGTTAAACTTCAAATGTATGGTTGTCATTAATGAGTTTAGAGAGTGTTTGACTGAGATTATAAGATCAAACATCTTATAAATCTGAGAGTTTATAAGCTCTTTAAATTTGTTTGATAAATATTTTTTAAAAAAGTAGGGAATTCCATTTTTTATTTTCAAAATAAGATCTTATTTCAACGATCTCCTTTAATTTTAATTATTATAATTTCTAATTACAAAATTGTCATTACTAATATCATAAAAAATCTACCATCTTATTTTATCCAAACACTTCGACAACTTATTTTTAAAATAAAATCTAACATGTAATAAGCTCTAAAAATATCTTATAAGATGTAGGAGCTTATAAAATCTTTTAAATAAACTCAGTTCAAACTCCAAACCCTTGTGACAATATGAAGTGTATTAGTGTGCATGTATTTAATCGACCAGGCCACTGGAAGCCTTGTGGCCCTATTTTCTTTAGCCACCAAATAATTAACTACATGTAAATGAGGCGAACTCAATTGGAACTACACGTAAATGAGTGTTTGCATAAAATTTAGTTCTTGAAGGTTTCTCTCTCTATTTTTTCCTCTCTTGCATGTCTTCCGTAACTTGGCCTCTCTTTTCTTCCCTCAATCTCTCCAATGGAGAGGATGGGGGAACCGAATCCATATAAACATTCTTTGCTTTGTTTTTCTAGTTCCTCTACGTGGGAATGATAGTTTCCCTTGTGGGATTTCAGTCTCCTTTCATGGGAGTGTTTTAGTTTTCCTTTGTGGGAATTTTTTTCTTGCTTTTTTCTTCAGATTCCATCCTTTTTGGCACCAGATCTGTCCGATCTGACTTTAGATCTGGTCAGTTAAGTGTTTGATTGGCTACGTAGGGAGGTTTTCATGGTTTACCAATATAAGAAAATTTTCTGGATCCTGGTTTAATGTGAAAAAGACGAAGAGATTGTGATAATTTTGGAGCTACTAGCCTTTCATGGAGTTTTAGTTGCTTTTTTGGAACAATTCATCTTAATATGTCTATAAATTTTCTATTTGGTGTATGTCTTTTTCCCCTTTGTTTTGTAGCCTATTTTATTTTGAGATTTTCTTTTTTAGGTTGTTCCCATGCCCCTCTAGTTTGAGATTTTTGCTTGAGGACGCTATAGCCAGTAGGCTTCGATTTGTAATTGTTTTTGTGAATTTTTATTTATGAAATATTATTCTATTGTTTGAAAAAAAACATCATATATTCTTTGGGAAAATACCATTCTCTTGATCCATTGCGCCCCTGATCCACACTTTCGATTCTACGGATAATCCCTTTTTCTCATTAACTCCATGTAATTCCACCCACCTTATAAACATTGAAACACTTCATAAACATTACAGAAAGTAAAAAACAAATAAATTCAAACCTCAACCATTTGATAGCATCCATCCCGCGGATAAAAAACAACCATATGGAATCAAATCAGTCGGTTCATAAACAACGCTAACAAAATGACGACATTCAACAACTAACTCACTAGCTAGCTACTTAAAAAGAGAGAGTCGAGCCCAATTTATTTCAAACCGATTACAGACATGAGGAAGCAAAGCTTATTCTGAAACTCTGCAGAATCGGACGGTGGCTCAATTCCCGTGAACAAATACAATGACTTGAGTTCCTCATCGTACGACGGAGATCGTGGAGCCTTGTACCCAACTATCACTCGTATTGCATCTATCTTTTTCCATATCTTTTCATCTTCACCAAGTGTTACCTGCAATACGAATACGTTTGGTATTAAATCTGAATAGAACTATATATTAATTTCAAGATATTTAAAAAGAACCAGATTAAAATCAGATCATGCACTTAATGTACTATCGGATCAAGAAATTTTTAGTTTGACTTGCATTCCTAATTCATATTCAATCCCATATATCTGGAATCCGCTTGCAGCATATATAAGATAATTTGTAAACAAGATGGACGATGCATGCAATGATCTGTAAAATCTAAAAACATAAACCCATAATAAAGAAAAAATCGCGATAAATGTGCGAGGATCAAAGTCGAATGATTATCAGCAGCAAAATTGGTAAATTTCAACAGAAAATTAGACATTACAGATAAGAGGGAACTTTAAAAATGACAAATCTCTTCTATCACTGAAACTAATGCTAGATTAGGTGCCTAAAATTAAACTAAGTCTTTCAACTGACCTCACCAGAATACAAACTGCTGCCTTTAGTTTCTCCTCTAACCTCAGGTGTCTCCTCATCATGTTTCGACACCGCGGGCATGCTTGTTATGGATGCTTTCTCCAAAGAACCCTCACCAACGCCATCAGCTATCGTCTCTGACTGATTATAGTTTCCTGTAAACGCGAAAACAATATGATGACTAAACAACAGCATTGGAATTATTTGAATTAAACCTATTTACTCGAGTGGGAAAATAATTTCTTTGGTCTTGTAACTTAGACTATTTTGATATTTAGACGTCTAAGTAGTCACCTTTAAATTTTATAATATCCTATAAAAATTGAGATATTTAGTCTCCAAAAAGAGGCACAACCATATTTTCTATTTATTGTTAGTTGGCCGAAATTGTATAATTTTATCGGAAATTGCTGACTATGACCGATCAAGAGCAAACATGCCTAGCAAAAATCATCATCAAAACATTAAAATCCCCAAATTTTGTGCCCTAATTTCTGGTGAATCAATTCATGCACCAAATCATCAAAATTCCTAAATTCCTTGGACACATTAGCACCGATCGGTCATAGTTAGCAATTTCTGTAAAATTACACATTTTTCGATCAAAATTGTACTAAATGTCCAAACTTTTAAAAGATACTAGACCAAAATTTAAAGGCGACTACTTGCAGGACTAAATCTCCGAGTATTCCAAGTTACAACACCGAAAAAACTAATTTCCCTAATCGAGGCAACAATCAGTTACCTCCTGCCGGATCATTGTAAATCGTCGTAGTACTCACTTCAACTTTTTTGTCAATACCTCCATCGACATTTGCAATTTCACTGGCTACCACACTCGTAGTAGTGCTCGTGTCACTTTCGTCAGTCATTTCATGACTTACACCATTCATAGCACTATCCTTCACAGCCACAGGCTTCTTATGTTCTTTCTCTAATGAGCTCTCAACTTTTTTCACATCATCATTCACTGAAACCTGTTTATCATCCTTGTTTTCATTCCCAAGCACTATGTTTTTCTTTACTTGATCACCAGCTTGCACTTTATCACTTGAAACGCTGTCCAATTCATCGGTACTCAACTTATTTTCGGTTTCCTTCATTACTAACCCCTTCTCTTCTTCTTCTTTCTTCTTCCTTGGAAATTTTAACGCGCTCAAATTCTTCCTTTTTCCCCTTCTTTCGATTTCCTTAGAACTGCTGCTCTTCCCCTTTGCGTCCTTCTTCGGTGTCCCCTTCACCGTAACAACGGTTTTCTCCACTTTCTCAGTTTTATCTTCTTTCTTGTCTGCCACGTTTTTCCCACTCCCATTCTCAGTTTCCTTCACCACAGTCACTGTTTTCTCCATTTTTTCATTTTTATTATTATCTTCTAACAATAGAGGACTATCCCCTTCTTTAGTTTGAACTTGTGAGGTTATAACATCCACATTATCCTCCCTGTTTCTCAATAACATCTCATCGTCGTCTTTTTCCTTCGAGTACCCAACTTCAATTACGTCATCATCTCGACCACCTAAATTACTTTTTTGTTCAGTCTCATCATCCACGAGTTCGATTCGCATTTCAACCGCATCTTTTACGGCCTCACTCTGTTCTTTTTCATCCTCTTGCTCAAAATCAACTCGTTCAAATTCGTCCACATCATCTGGTAATAGTGTTGTTTGATCATGATATTCCAGCATTAATGGACGTGGTGAAGGCGGCATGAGTTTGGCCATGAGCTTGTCAGTGAAGGCATAGCTGGCAAATAAAACGCCAAATGGCAGCGATAAGGCGCAACCGAGCGCAGAAATAACGACTAAGGGAGGGAAAACTATTGGAGCAGATGAAATCACAAAGCCTGTGATTACAAGCTTCTTCCCTAAGCTGAGACCTGCATTTAATATCCAACCCAATTTGCTCGTCTTCTCATCATCATCTTCTTCCAAAAGATCACAATAATTCACGATTTCCCAGGACTCCTCGATTCCATTATTTTCCATCCTAGATGCATATAAATGTAAACCATAATTAATAATAAATATCATTAATTAATTAAAAAACTTGAACAAAAATCAATCTGCTTAATCTATCCAGCAAGACCAACACAACAGTACTAAAATAAAATGTGGTAATAGGCCAAATTAGCCACTTACATTTTGCGAAACTGAAAAATAGCTATGTTTTTCCAAACATATTAGTATTTTGACTAAAAACTGACGTACATCCATATTTATATTGTATTATCTGATGAGGTACTTGTCCATTTTTCAAAAAGATTGATGCGGTACATTTCTCGATATCGAGTCTTGTGTCTCGGTACTCAGAAATGGACCAATTCCCCATAAATGAAAAACAAGGCAAATTGGACATTTAAACTATAAAATTACTAGAAAAATATTTTTGAAAATAGTCGCTAAAAAACATTTTTCATACGGAGAAGTGACCAGAAATCCGGACTCGATATAGAAATCCATTTAGACAAATGAAATATATTAGACATAACATACATAAAATTGCATTGGTTTGACGACAAGCGAATATAGTTGCTCATCCACTTGCAAGAGTGGCGTATTCTTATTGCTAGTCCTATGATTTTTCTATCATGCTCCAGATTTTCTTACAAATTATGTAATTTCATATGATTGTAACTCAAACCTTTCTGATTTAATGCAATGAGTTTCTTACCGTCAAAAAAAAAAAACATAAAATGGGTAAATTAACATACGTACCCGATGATGGAGGGTTTTGGTAGCAAATTAAACACTCAATGAAGCTTGGTAGTCATCAAGATTTTGAGAGGGAGTTAATAAACTAGGTAATTAAAACCAGAGAAATGGAGGATAGGTAGCCCTATTAAACTGGTACTTATCTTGAAGTTTTTGTTTTTTTTTTCAATATTATATTGTAGGTATGATTCTGGGGAAGCGAACCAGTGACACGCGTTGGGAAATGAAACGGAGAGTATGCATGGAGAGGACATGCGTCTCTTCCTAATTTCTCCCAATCAGTCCATGTCCATGCATGCTCACCTGCCAACATTATCTATCTTTATTTTATTCTTTGGGTAATATTCAGCCCAGACTACTTTGAGCCCAATAATATTATCGCTAATTTCCTTGTACAGCACTCCGTCTCCGTAGATGCGCCAGTAATTAATATACCAAATGCATTTATATGGTTTATACAGTGACATACCACACCTACAGGCTACAGGCTACAGGCTACAGCCTACGATATATTCATATATATACTCATGGGTGTAGCCAAGATTTCCGACCAGTGCGGTCCGATTTTTTTTCATTTTGGCAGGACGAATATCAGATCGATCAATATTTGAAAAAAAATAGAAAAAAGAGGCAAATATGAATGTGATACCTTACAACAATTCTTTCGGGGGTTCATAACCTCCAATTATGATTTCTCTAGAATGAACTTTTGTATTCTAAATTAAATAATTAATTACCACCAAACAACTAATATTATTATGGGATAGAGTTATATACAAAAATTCATTGGAAAAATACTTCCAAAAAAATGTTCATTATCAAGTTTTGAACATATATCTATGTACATAACAAACAAATAATTATTTATCCACTAATATACCTTTACAGAACCACGTAATTCTTAATATTTTGAGCCAAGACAATAAGATTTATTGGCTTTTTAAATTTAACTCCATTTTTTATATGAACTAGATTTTCGGTTGAATTTTTAGTGTGGTCCAATTCAAATTTAATAGGATCACTCCGAGATCGAGTGCGGTCCATCGACCGCACTCGTCCTAAGGTAGCTTCGCCAATGTATATTCGTGTTACTCGATTCATTGAGTTCCTTTTATTAGGACATCCACAGTGCTGGTTGCAAGATCAAATTCTTTTGTGGGTTCTTAATGTAATATCCACAAAATATGAACTTGAACTAATGGTAAATTCAAGTTTATGGTTCAAAAATAATCCCCCTTATATAGTATGTATTTTTTGATTACATATAATACGTATTTCTTGTTAGTTTTGTGAATAATTGTGCATAATATTACTAAAATTATTATATTCAATTGACTTAATTTTCATTCATTATGATAAAATGGAAAAAGAAAAAAGAAAAGACATATATTTAAGAATTTCAAAATAAATAGAAAACTGCCATTAAAATTGTGAGTAAACGTAAAAAAAAATGCATTTCCAAATAAATAGAAAATTGTCATTAAAGCATTTAAGTAACTTAAAAAGAAACAAATAAAAAACATTCAAACAGAAAAAAAAATGAGGTGGCAATATTGAACCAAGTTCAATATATTGAAAACAACATGAACTTGCAACTATCCAACCTTCCACGGTGGCAACTGGCAATAACCAAGCTCAATATTCTATCTCAATTAATAATTAATCCTGTTTGTGAACTTTACTCTCTATTACATATATAATCTCTCAAACTATTTATAGAATTAAATCCCTCTCCTATTTTAACTTACAGAAAATAATATTTTTTTGTCCCGTAATTTGGACTATTTAGAGATTTAATCCTCTACGTAGTCACTTTAAATTTTAGTCCAATATCTTTTAATTATTTGAATATTAGTCCGATTTTGACTGAAATTGTGTAACTTTGACGGAAGTTGTCAGTTATGACTGAGGTACAAACATCTTAAAAAATTGAGAAGATTGCCACATAGGCTTAGAAATCCTCAAATTTTACTTTTCAATTTTGGTAATTGATATGTCGTTTTTGCACTAAATCACTAAAAATTTAAAAATTTTAGACACATCAGTTATGACTGAGGTACAAACATCTTAACAATTAATGCAAGTAAATTACAAAATTTTGGTCCAAGAAACAAACTAAAAATGTAACATCCCATTTTCATAATTTTCAAAGTAACACGATTTATAAAATAAAAGTATGATTTGATATAAAATGCGCTTTCTAAGAAATCTAAAAGAATATTTAAGTCAATTAAATAATAATATTTTAAAGCTAAAAGACAATTCCAAAATTTATTCCGTAAATAATTCAAGTTCCAAAAACATGTATTTCAAAATAGTCAAACAGAGAAGATAGTAAATCAAAATAACAATTCCTTATTCTAAATTTTTTATTTGGGTGACCACCACGCATGTCCAGCCAACTTTATCATCATTCTGAAATTGAAATTTATATTGAGGGTGAGCATTCAACAGCTCCGTGGAGACAATTTGTCCAAGCTAAATACGCATCACATAATAACATGCTTGTAAATTGGAATTTAATTGTAGCTATAGATATTACTTTTGAAACATGGCTCGCGCAGCCGGAATTTCACCGGAGGGAACTTTTATGTCCCGGATCTCTGTATGGTCCCACGTGACTATAGACGTAGCACGTAGTTGCATAATTATGAAGTAACACATATAAGACATTTAACAAGGACAAATAAATGTAAAGTTAGAAAAAAAGAATCCACCTCAAAGGTAGCGTTTGATGTATGGATAATATAATAAGTTTTCTACGCTGGAAAGTCCTCGTTGCCTTAATACTCCCCTTTAAAGTGGAGGGAAAAAATATATTTAGTTATTTAAATAGTAAGGTGAGTATTAATATAGTATTAATTAGAGACAATTATCAATATTAAATATTAATTAGAGATAGTTATTCATGTAAAGTATTAATTAGGTTATGTATTGATTAAACTAATTATTAATTAAGACATATAATAATTAAGTTGATAAAGTTTAACGTAATATAAGTTTTGGCTAGTAAATTTTAAAATGAAACGATTGAATTTAGAAAGATGTATTTGATTTGACAATAAATATAAATCATATTATATATACTACATATATTTGTTTATAGCGCTAAAATATTTTTCAAATAATATTACTACAAATGGGTATATCTATATTTTTATTAATAGTAAAAGAATAATAATATTGGGATAGTTTACCTGGAATTTAACTATAGTTTTAAAAGTGTTAATCAAATGGTAATTTAAAGCCCTAATTATACAGTCATTTAAATTCTTGATTTGGTCAAGTCAAAAATCCCTAACTTATGAAATTGGAGGATTTATTTTCTCAAATTTTAGGTGTTACAAAATATCTGGAATTTTAAATGATATTGGATGAAAATTTAAAGGTAATGATTTAGATGACTAAATATCCAAATAATGCAAGTTACATGACAAAAAAAACTATTTTCCATGTAACTTATATATAAAGTAAGAGATACAGTTTTCATTTAATATTCTATATTCTTGCTTATCTGGCTTCTCCGTGCAGTAATTGCTTCTCAAGGCAAATGTTATGATGTTCAGTCGTTTTGGTTGTGTTACAACTTACCATGTCCAGAAAAATTATTTTGGAAAAAGGCAAAATTATTTTTTTAGACCTCTAAGTGGAGCCACTTGGAGATTTAGTCCTTTTTTTTCGGACATTGGATTTGGTCATTTAAATGATAATTTTTTTTGCCCAATGGTCCTATCACAACCTACTGACGGTAATTTTGACCGGAAATGCCATGTGATTTTTTTTAAAAATCCCAAAACTCCAACTTGGATAAGTTGTCAGCTGACTTGGACCAATTTGGAGGGAAAAATAGATGTTGACCATAAAAATGGAGGAAAATCGATACCTTTTCCACCTTCCATTTTTTTCTCCTCACTACAAAAAAAACTATGTTAAGTGACGCTAAAATGTTTTCTTGGTGACGCTTATTAGCGGATCAAGGTATATTACCTACGCTTTTGAAAGCGCTATGAGCTGCATTGTTAAATTTGATGTCACGAAAATATATGTGACGCAAGATCTATGTGTAAGTAAATCACATTTCCTGATGCTTTTATGAAATGCGTCATTATGTGGTGACATTATTTTGTGTCACAATTAATAAAGATTTAATATATATTAAATGAAACTTTGCTTATGCTAAAAGCATTGTTAAATTTAAGGATGATATTAAGAGTCTTTAAAGTCGCGACGCTTTTGAAAATTAGTGTCATTAAAATTATGACGAATTAATTTACATTTCTAGATTTTGTTAAATTTATTATTTAAAAAAAATTAAACTTAATATTTAATTTTGACTCATTTTGAATATATTTGTTGTTAGTCAATTATACACCACATGGTCTCTCTATTTATTAGCTCTCAAAGTTACTCTCAATACTTCAATCTTTTGATGTGGGATAGATATTCTAATTATTTAATTTGTGAAGCGTTTTAATAAGTGTCGTTATTTTAATGACACAAATAATAAAGTGTTAGTAAATTTTAAAAATTTAACATTAAACAAAAAAATGTGTAAGTAAAATAGAAAGTGTCATCAATTTTATGGCGCATTTTTATAAGTCTCCTCATTTTAATGACACAAATAATAAAAGTGTAAGTAAATCTTAAAAATTTGGCGACAAATAAAAAATGTGTAAATTAGAAAGAGTCATCAATTTTATGACGCTTTTTACTAAGCATTGTCATTTTGAGGACATAAAAATTTTCGTGACACTTATAAAAAAAAGTCGGTAATTTTATTAAAATAATGACCTTTCAATAAAAGTATCATTAAATTGACTAAAATGCTAACATTTTCTAGTAAGTGTCATAAATTTTTATAATTAACAACGCTTTTTAGAAAACATGATTAGATATTTATTTCTAATGACGCTTTTTGGTAGCGTCATAAATTTGTGTTGGGATAGACCATTTTTCTTGTAGTGCCTTTTTGTTGTGTATTTGCCCAGACAAAACTTGGCTGCCCACTTTCCCCACCATGTCAACATCTTCAATTCCTGGTTTTGTATATTGTCATTATGGAATAAGAGCTCAACTTCGAACTTCATGGACCGATGACAATCCTGAAAGAATATTTCATGGTTGTAAAAATTAGAAGGTAATTTTACATTTTTCTTGCAAGTTAAAAAATTGAATTTGTTTTTCTATTATTGATTTGTTTAAGTAATTGAATTGTCGACATTTTGCATAGGACTTGATGTGACTTTTTTGAATTGGGAAAACCCTCATGTTAATGATAGAGCCATTAATATCATATTGGATTTACGACGAATAGTGATTTCTCTTGAAAACGAAGTGAAGATGTTGGCCAAAAAACAGCAAAGGCTGACATTTTTTCTTGACTGTCATAGCTAATTTTCAATTTAATATGGTTGGTCAAGTGAAAGATTGGTTCTGTCCCGGAAATATTCAACTTAGTACTTTTTTTTACATGTCGTTTTGGTTGTGGGCCATTAGTTTGGTTTTTAGTTTAATTAGATTAGCACTATAGTTGTTTATTTCTCATGTTTGTTAATGAATTTCTAACTTGCAGTTTCCGAGCATTATTAATGAATCCAATTAAATATTGTGTAGTTAACTTCAATATGTATTGATTTACGGTCAAAATATATATCATTTGGACTGCCAGTATCTTGCAATTTGGAAAACAGAAAATAAACTCCAAATGTTGAAAAATCAAAATCAAATTCAATCCATAAATACAAGATGCATTTACTATGTAGATGATAAAGATACATCAAAAGTTGGTTGGAATATAGCATAAGTTCAAAACGTCACCAAAACATGACAAACTTTGCCAATGATCACAAATCTCCCATCAAGGTTCAAACCACAACAAAATAACGGTTTACATACCCCATCATAGTTTTGATAGAGTTGTTCAACTAATACAAAGTACCTACACCTTTGGGATATTCAAAATAAAATAATTACAAGCCCTCAATAGGTCATATTAGTTTCTTTCCCTTTCCCGTCATCGTTGTTGTTAGATTTACCAGGCTTACATACTTCTTGGTGGGAATCCTAGGCACATTCCTTTGTTGCTGTTGGAACTGCTCATACATGGATGTTGGCCTTTTGTCTTGCACTCTAGGGGCCTGAAATTGAGAGTTGGCTGGATTGTTGTTTTCGTTGGTTTTTTTGCCCTTCATTCTCACCTAACAAGAAACCAACATATGATATTAAAATATTATATTCAAACAATTCAAAAGAAGAAAGCTAATCTCTACAACAAACCTGTAATTTTTGGGATGGTGCAACTTGTGTAATCTAACTAACCCTCTCCCTTTGAGTTGTATTTATATCATTATTTTTCTGAGGACAGTACCTTTTGCTATGGCTCTCTATTCCACACTTTGAACATTTCACTGTCCTTTGATGTCTTCTCAATTTGTTTGGAGCTTCTTGCAGTGGTTTACCTCTACTTATTTTTTCTTCTTAGAATAATTCATCAGGTTCCCTTCTTCGTGCTTTTGAGGGTCTGCTAGTAGGTCCACCAAAATTTGGTGGTAAATGAGGAATGTAGCCATTCTTTGGCCACTCACTTTTGCCATTGATAGGCATTATCAGAGGTTCATACACCTTTTCATGTCTCCACAAGATAGCATGGATGAGTATAATCATTAATGTTCTAGCCCTGGCAATTAATTGCAAATATAATATGCTTGCAAGGGATCCCTGTCAAGTCCCACTTCCTACATCCACATATCATTTTTCTCCAAATCCACACTATATTGGTTTCCATCTATAATCGATAGTCTTATCATCGGCCTTTAATTGCCAACATCGCGATTTTTCAACAGTATGGTCAATGATTTTTTTGATCCTTGGACAAATATTTGATATGATCCTCCATTTTTTCTTTGATACGTCTCTACTCTGCTGTGACCTCCTCATCAAATAATTCTGCCACCACTCTAACATGGATAGAATGGCCTTCTCTCTACCTTCTAATATGTTACTGTTAAATGTCTCACAAACATTATTCAGTAATATATCAGATCTTGCATGGATGATGAAGTGTGACCTGCTCCATTCTTTTGGTGGCTTATCATGAAACCACTCATAAGTTTTTTCATCTAATGCCATCAATTGCTCCATTCTTATGCCAAACTCATTGCTTGTACTTGTCTTGAATGCTTGCACTAAATCTTTTGGTTAATCAGACATAAAGTCTACTTTGCATCATTTTGAATGTGTAAATCCATCTTGAACAGATTTAGAAACCAATCCCAAGTGTCCCTATTTTCTTTGTTAACCACTGCATATGTAATAAGATATATGTTGTTATTGGGATCCAAACCTACTGCAGTAACAAAACACCACCATATCAATTATACATATATATATATATATAAGTTATAGGTGGGAGGTTTGAGTTTCTTGTGGGGCCTGGGGGAGTGTTTAGCACAGTTGCGTGGGAAGGGCGGTGTAGGAATTAAAGATTATAATAGTCTTACGAGTTTTGATTTTGGGACTACATCTTCTGTTTTACTTTCTTATTCTACTTTCTGTTTCACTTAGCTAGATGAATAACACATGTCATTAAGAGAAACTTGAGTTGTTAATTGTTTGAGTGATTGTCATTTATCAAGCCAAATGGAACGAGAAATAGAATTTCTACCATTGGATTCGTACATAAAACGTAGGAGGGTAATAACTTCACTGTGATATATCTTGTAAATAATAATAATCTTTCTTAAGAGACTTACTTTTAAAATTCAAGATTTATTAGAACATGATATCTGAATCCCAGATTTTATGTGATTTTGTTCGGAAGGTGTCTCGATATTCCATCTACCCTTATCCTTTAGCTAAATACTTATGACCTTTAAAAGTTACATGATTTGAATAACTATTTTAAAATGTATTTGAAGTTTTCTCAAATCTTAATCTTAAATCTAACATAAAGATATTTTTTTTTTAAAAAAAAGAAAGTATTGGTACAAATACAATACAATGCGCGTATGCCATGTGTGAGATAGTGTTCAAGTGTGTGATGACTGATAACCGACCGCCCTCGTATATGAGTTCCCATCCACTCCAAGGATTTTTTCCAAAAGGTCAACAAAAAATTACTCCATATGTTGATATATCTACACGTGGGGTAACTGTTAAATTTTGAAAAACTTTCTAATAATAGATTTCACTATGTAACACAAGGAGTCAAGGTTAAATCCAAAATAATGGTGACTCAACTGTTAGTCTGCTGACAAACACAACTTTTTGGTACTTAATTGAATATTTTCTTCGACACTTAGCTGTAACTCAGTTGATTTTTCACTGTGTCCTTCAGTCAACTTCTGCGATCTTCAACTTGGATGCTTCTATACTCAGTATACAGTTGAATTACGACACTAATGGGGTGCCAAATTTCTAATTAAGTTATACAAATAATTTCCCAACAGATTGTGTAAAATATCTCTAAGATCTGACGTTTTAGTTAATATGTCATGTGTTTTGCACATGACAACTTATTTTCCTTCCAAATTGGTCCAAGTCAGCTGATAGCTTATCCAAGTTGAAGTTTTAGGATTATGTAAGAAAAAAAGCCACGTATGCATTTTTGGTCAAAATTACCGTTAGTAGGCGGTGACAGGACTATCAGGCAGAATTTTGTCATTTAAAGGACCAAATCCAAAGTCCAAAGAAAAAAATGACTAAATCTCTGAGTGGCTCCACTTAGAGCACTAAAAAAATAATTTTCCCTGGAAAATGTAAATTGAAGAATGTCTTGCACATAGTAATTTTACTTGTGATGATATGATGATGTATTCTGAAAAAAAATGTTATATTGTGAGGCTCCTAAATTTCACATCTTGTACGAGCATGTAACCAACGTTTTGGGCGACTATGTAATTCACGGCTACTCTTCACGCGTCATTCTTGACGGATTATTGTTAATAATATTCACACTATGTCATCATTTTATTTGCATGATCAATTACTTGTCTAATTGCTAGCCTTTTTTATTTTATTATTATTCGAATTTATCACTTCTTTATCACTTAATTGATTATTATTATTACTTGTAATTATGGTCATCATTCTATTTAGCACCTTAGATGATTAGAGATGTTACTGCTTGGGAATTAGTAGACACCTTATAATTTAGAAGACTTATTTCACTAGGTGATATATATCCTATAGAATTAGGAGTTTGATTTAATATAGAACTCATAAGTGATTGTGGGATTTATTAGTAATTTTGGAATTTGATATTATACACCAATCATCATCAATTTTAGGGAGAAAAAATAAATAAATATCAGGGTATAAGCCCATGTAGTGGACGGCCACAAGAGGTATTTTGGTGTAGAAATAAAATATTCCAATACTTATGCACACATTCTACCTTATACTATACACATACCATGCATTATACCAATTATTATACTATTATTATACCACTCTTCCTACAATTCCCAATATCCAACCCCACTCACCCAGCATTCCCCTCAAAAGTTCCCCAACTCTTCCACCCTTCATCTATTGCCCATACCTTTGGCTATCTATATGTCTCCCATGCAAGTGACATAATACAAGACAAAACAAAAAAAAATAGAATTAAGGGGGGGGGAGGATGTATTTTCGACCATAAGGGATTAAGGAAGGACAAAAAATCCATTTCATCCTATATTCTTCATTTCATTCTCCCAACATATCCTCATCCAACATTTAAACACGAAAAATACAAAAACCTCTCCATTTCCACTCATCTTGGCCGAAACACTAAGCAACAAGGTAAGAATTTTTTTCTTTTTTTCATCTTCATCTCATCTTCTAAAACTCTAAGCCTCTTCCTTCATCTTATAACTTTGATGAATCTTTCTATATTGAGGTACTCCTAGAGGTCATTTTCTTGAAGAATAGAGGAAGAACAAGACTTGGTTTTGGACTTGAAGAAGACATTCAAGACAACTCAACTTACGGTAAGTAGTAGCCATTTCGGTTGACACCCGACGCTTCCTTTCTTCTTTTCTTGACTTAAACCTCAAACTCTAACACCAAAAATATGGTTTCAGTGTTGCATATGGGCTGAACTTGGAAGCTTAAGAACCAAGAATTTGTTTTAGAATACTTGAAACACTTCACAAGGTAAGTGTAGTATTCTTGACCCTTGTTATAATTCCTCATTTCTTATCTCAAATACTCCAAATGTTGATTTAAAACTCTTGAAATTTTGACACCTAGAGCTGCCTTGAAGAGGTGTGGCCAAAAATCAAGGAGATAGGAAGAAAGTGTTATTTATAGACTCACCAAACAAGACTACTAGAGGTAGGTGGAAACATCTTTCGAAAATTCAAGTATTTTGTAAAAATGTCATGTAGTAGTTCAAAAATTGCATGAGCTTGTATGAATATATAATGCATGTGTATTTTAAGTATTTATATTCAAAAATTTCACCAAAGTATGCTTATTGTACAAATCTTGCAAAAATAGGTGCATGAATGCAAGGGCGTAGCTTGTGTAAGCCCAGTGCGGTATATAGACCGCACTGAATTGGGCTGGACAACACCCAACCCATATAAAAAAATATTACTCTAAATTGGTTGTCTAGAAAAGACCACACTCAATTTTTGACAGCCCAATTCATCTTTCATTCTTTACCCCTGTCTTGAAGCCTGAAAGTTTCGATCTGCCGCAGTCAGCACTCATCACAATTACAAAATTTACAAATCAACAAGGGTTTTCTCTGGCTAATTTTTCATTGTTCAAGATCAAGAAACCAGGTATGGGTTTAAGGTTTTTGTGCTAAATTTTATATTTCTCAATAATTTAGCATTAATAGAGATAGAGAGTAGACCTGGATGGTTGCGCATTGATTTCGAAATTTTTGGCATGAACCTTCAGGCTTCAGCGAGCGGAATTGCAGAAACATAGATTATATTGGGCCTATATACAGTATTGTGGTGACTAGTTAGATACTTGGGCAGTTGGGCCTAAATCCTAATCAACATTAATTGCTTTTATTTTTTTAGGAATTTATGTATATTCCAATTGTTTATGATTATTGCATGTTTGCAAATTGGAAGAGCATAAGCATTTTACAGTTTTTATTACTAGTTTAGGAATTATGTGTAACTTCAAATTTTTGTTGGATTTTTTAGATTATGGAGAGATATTTTAGAAAAAGAACTTTTGAAGAAAATATTATTATGGAAGACTCGAATAGGATTGATGAGAACACAAATAACGCTTTCAAGACCTCAAATACAATTGAGGATAGTTCAAACACGATTGGAAAAAACTCAAGTATGCTTGTGGAACTCGATCTTGAACAAATTCCGTATGATCCTGGACTTAGGATTCCAATTGCAAACTACAATCCTAAAATTAGAGATCAAGTTCGAAGAGCATATTTGCAAAAGGGTCCTTGCCAATCTATGGATCATGCATTCCCAAAACGAAAATTTGGAGAAAACACATATAGAAGATTTAGCTCTTCGTGGTTTTTTGAATTTGGCGATTGGTTGGAGTATAGTATATCAAAAGATGTCGCATATTGTCTATATTGTTATTTGTTCAAAGTAAATAAAGGGAAACAATCATGAGGTGATGCATTTGTTAGCGAGGGGTTCACTTATTGGAAAAATAAAGAGAGACTTAAAACTCACGTTGGTAAGCATGACAGTGAGCACAATCAAGCTCGAATGAAGTGTGAGGCACTAATGAACCAAGGTCAACATATTCAAACAATTTGGCACAAACAATCAAAATAGGCAAAAGATGATTATCAGACTCGTTTGTACGCATCAGTGGATTGTACTCGACATCTGTTGCAACAAGGATTAGCTTTTTGGGGTCACGATGAATCAGAGATTTCACGCAATCTAGGTAACTTTCGTGTTTTGTTGAAATTTTTGGGTGATCATAATGATATTATTAAGGGCGTGACATTGGAAAATGCTCCAAAAAATAACAAATTAACATCACCTGACATTCAAAGGGACTTAGTTAGTGCTTTTACAGCTGAAACAATAAATGTTATCATGAATGATCTTGGTGATTCATTGTTTTCCATTCTAGTTGATGAATCTCGCGATGTGTCAACAAAGGAGCAAATGTCAATTGTCTTACGCTATGTAGACAAAAATGGGAATATAAATGAACGTTTTATAGGGATTGAACATGTCACTAGTACCACATCATTTTCTCTTAAGGTTGCCGTTGATAAGATGTTTTCTAGATACAACTTCCGACAAGACGATATGTGGAGGATAATCAAGTTTCAGGGGCCACATAGTTGTCAATTGGATTTGAGTCATCATGCGCCCTGACAGTTGCCTTTGAGGATAATTGTCGACTTATTTGCACCTAAGTTAGTTCACGAGGATCATATTCTTAACCCGAGAGACATCATTCGGGACTTGCATCATGATCATGCATTGGATATCCATTATAATGTAGCTTTGTGAGCTAAGTATAAGGCGATTGAGATAATATATGGCAATAATGCTCAGTCATTTCAAATGCTTCCAGGATACTTGCACATGCTAGCTGCCACAAATCCCCGGTCAGTTGTTAGATATCAAGTGGATGCCGACGAAATTTCAATATGCTTTTTTTTGCATTGGGCGCATCAATTAATGGATTTTCGAGATGCGATTTTCCTGTTATTGTTTTTGATGGTACACATCTCAAAGGTAAGTACAAATGTATTTTATTTGTTGCTACATCACAAGATGGTAACGGGCAAATTTTCCCATTAGTTGTTGGACTTGGTGATAAGGAGAACGATGGGTCTTGAAAGTGGTTTCTGAGACATGTACGTGAGACTTATGGATGCCCACATGATTTATTGATTGTCTCATATTAGCATGGGAGCATCGAGAATGCCATAAGATCAGAATTCCCATAAGCATACCATGTGATGTACTAGCGTACCCCTCAAGAATTTCAAATGAGCACGATAATGCCATATAGATGTCAGTTGTTTCGAAATTCACAAAAAAAAACTCTAATATTATAAAAACTTATGAACTTCAATTTGTACAACAAAATACCCATAACATTATTATATGCATATAATTATCCCTTTTGGCTTGAGAACCAGAACATGTGATAATGAATACAAAATTTATTTCCCCAAAGTCTAGGATTGTCGTCGTATTATACACATAAATACTTCAGTCCAACCTCAAAGAATTACTCTACACTCCAATTATCTACCTTTCTAAACAAGTTTTTAACATAAAAATAAGAGTAACAAGGAAAGATGATATCAATAAATTTCTAGACACTGCAAATCATGCCAACTTCAATAAGACTAACATGAATCTAAATACCCACAACAATAATCAACCAAAAATCTACAACAATAGCACAAACAATAACTCAAAAAAAAATCCCCAAATTGCATAATTACAGAAATCGAAAAAAATCCCCAACTTACAAAAATCGAAAAAAATTACAAAATCACCAACCTGGGTCGTCGGATTTGCATCCACAATTGTCGGATTAGAACCCGGGGGAGGCTCCATCTCTATCTCCATCTTCGGTGTATTTGCAGCCGCAGTTGCCACCTCAGTCTCCATCTCCGTCGTGGAACCCGGGGGAGGGTCTCCTGTCATCGCCATCACGATCACCGGGGGAGGCTCCACCATATCATCTTATTCGTCTCGTAAGATTAATCTCTGACGTGACATTGTTGGAGGAATATGGAGAACGATGGGAGAATGATGTGATGTGTGGGAGAAGAGCGAGGAAGAAGACTCTTATATAATAGGGGCACGATATGCCTGTCGTTTAGAGTACGATCGTGCCCGTCAGTTCCCAGCCCATTAGTTAGGGTAATTCAGTCATTGTGGGTAGAATTTTTTTTTTTTTTTAAAAGTGGGTAGAAAAGTTGTTCTATTATCCATAATGGCTAGAAAAAAAATTCCTTTTTTTGAAACACGTGTTTTTTAGCAATTGACTACGCGAAAAACCCAATTTTCCCTTGAGTCAATTTAATTGCACCAAGACAAACACCATCTCTAACTCGACAAGCATAACTTCAGAGAAAGAATTGACTACCATTGAATGAGCACCGATCGTTTGATGACTTTGACTCCGATGACTAAAGCAACGACAAAACTGTTAGATAAATATTTTTATCATGATTTTAATGATTTTGTTTAACTATGTTTTTACACCAAAACAATGCTCCTAAATATTGTCCAAATACTCCCAAACGATTTAAAATATTTTTACTAATTTTTTGGAGTATTTCTTGAAGTTTATTTTTGACAAAAATTGGACAACACTTATGTCTCGTGTTTCAACCGGTGCATACCTGCGTGTGCGAAAGATGATTTTCAAAATAGAAACGAGACGATTGAAAAATTCTTGGAGGTCGACCGGTCGAACAAGAGGTCGACCGGTACCTGAGAAAGCTTAAAATTAAAATTGACTTTCTGTATTGCAAAAAAAGTAGGTTGGACCGGTCCAATAGATGGCCGACCGGTCGAACCCCTATTCGACCGGTTGGATCCCCCATTGGCTGGTCCAACAGGGCAATTTTCAAGTTATTTTCTTTTACGCATTTGAGGTCGACAAGTCCGAACCTACCAATTTGACATCGAAACTATCCGTTGACAGCATACAACTTTTCCTCATTTTGTGGGATTGATTTCTAACAGTTATAATCTTGATTTTAATTGCAATTTTTTGTAGATATCAATCTTCAAGAAGGAGTCTATGTCTGAAAATCAAATCCAAGACCTCTCCTATAAATAGATGAAGATTTGAAGCAACACAATAAGAGAGAATACACTACAACACAACAAGAAACATATCAAGCAAATATTTTATTGATTACACTTTCACATCTTGAGGTCTAGACTTGATTCTTGATTACACTTGCACTTCAAAGTTGTATACTTCCTTATCGATTTGTAATCTTGAATTTGTATTCGTTATTTAAACACAAGATATCCTTGTGAGTGTTCTTGTGGTAAGAGCACACTTGATGATCTTAGGTGTTAGGTGTAAGAAGATTGTGGTAATCTTCTTGTGGAAGAGTTTGGTGCTCTTCGAGGTGTTGAAGAGTTTGGTGCTCTTCAAGTTGGAAGATTGTGGTAATCTTCACAAGGTGCCATTGCTAGAAGATTGTGGTAATCTTCTAGGAAGATTGTGGTAATCTTCAAAGAAGTGTTGTAAGAAGAGTGTGGTACTCTTGAAGGTGAAGTTGTAATAGTTTTGGTAACTATTAATAAAATTCTTTTTCTTTTTGAAATCCATCCCTGAATCTTGGGGTGGTAGAGCACGTAGTCCCTAGGTAGGGTGAAGCTCTATAAATCGACGTATGTTGTTTATTTTCAACATTTATATTCTTGCTATTATCTTCACATTCGAAAAAGAGGGCAAAACTCGAAAAATCGGCATAATCTATTCACCACCCCCTCTAGATTATTGTAGCCACTGGACTAACAAAACATCTACGAACTTCAATTCGATTAATTTCATAGTTTTTGGTTGAATTAGTTTTGGGTGAATGAGGAAGATGACGAGTTTTCATCACATAACTCAATATCGAGTTACTGTAACTTGGCATCGAGTTACAATAATTTGACATACCATAACTTGGGATCGAGTTATTGTAACTTGATATGGTAACAACTTGACATCGAGTTACCATAATGACATTCACTTACTATAACTTGACATCCAGCTACTCTCATTTATTATAACTTAGTAATTTATTTTTCTTCAAAAAAAATCAATTCACAAAAACAAAAAGTACAAATTCAATTTGTTTAAATAAAAAAGAAAGAAAGAGAAGGAGGCCAACTCAACAACTCAAAGTAATATGTTAAAAAGGTATGCAAGTCATTTGCTTTGTCAAATGGCTAAAATATATTTGTTTTTAAAAGACTACTAATTTTCACTTTGTCATTAAAGAAGTTGTCATTTTGACTCATTTCCACATTTTTGAAAGTGGAGTGGCAAATGACACAATTTCTTATTAGTTTCTCCTAGTAGACTAGTAGTAAAGCTATCAATGGGTTGGGTCACGTCAACCCGACCAGAGCCCAGGAGTGTAAACAAGCCGAACTTTAGCCTGTTGGTAAATAGTTCGTCTAATTGTACACTAGCTCGAGCTCGAGCCGAACTCTCTTCAGATTATAAAAATCTTGTTCTTTTGATATAATTATTTACAAAGTCCACGAACATGTTCCGTGTTCGTGAAACACTTTCATTTTCGAGTTCGTGTTCATTGCGTGTTCGTGAACATTGAATAATTTTGTTCGCAAATAATAAACAAACAAATAAACAAAATTATATTTGAAGATTACATGTCCACTATATGTTTGTGAACAAATTTGACTTTAATTCATACGTTAATGATATATTTTTTATATTGTAACTTTAATTTTTTTCATATTATATAAAATTATAGATTACATTATACAAATACTTTTGAAATTATATATTTTAACTTTTCAATATTTATATTTACTATATATAAAATCTCAATTTTAAAAATAAACTACATTATTTTGCTCATGGACATTTTATAAACATAAACAGTTAAACACTAAACAAGCTATTAATGAATGAATATATAATTATTTAAGCTATGTTGGTTTATTAAACAACACTTAAAATTGTTCATTATATATGTTTATTAACTAAATAAATGAACATAAAAGACGCTATTCGAGCTTATTCACGATTTATTTGTCAAATGGTATGGTCTGTTTGTTTGGTAGTTGTTAATCAGCCTCTTACCATGAGATAGAACCAAATAACATCCTTCCTCATCACTCACAAAACTTCAAGTTCCCCCTAAACCCTAGGGAGGCCAATATGACGGAGGTGGCAAGCGCGGTGGTGCACGATGTTTTGGGCCGTCGCGTGGATGACGTCGACCAGCCAATTGTAGATTATATCATCAATGTCCTGGCCGATGAGGATTTCGATTTTGGGGCCGATGGCGAAGGCGCCTTCGAAGCTCTGGGAGAACTCCTTGTTGACTCCGGATGCGTCGCTGACCACACTGAATGCCGCTCGGTATGGCATAAAGCTTCAACTAGTCTATGTTTTTTTGTTTCCATATAATTTGCATAGCTAGTGGTGTTTGGTTCCATTGAAAGGTTTAATTGTGATATTATCTTAATTTTGCTGATTCTATTTCTTGTTGTTAGATTATGCTTAGTTTTTGTTTTAAGTAGATTTACATTTAGTTACTAACTGAAACTTATGCATTGTTTGATCTATTCTGATGTTCCTTGTGGAAATATGGAAGTTTTGGTTAGTTGATGTCGAGTTTTATTCTTTTCATTATTCTTAGCTCAAGTGGTAAGTTGCCTTAATGAAACTAAAGCCTGTTCTTAGTCGACATTCAACTGAAAAGTACTTGAAAAGAGTAGGACTGATATTTTTTTCTTCTTTTTTTGCTCCTTCTGATTGTGGACTGTGGTCCAAATTTCCCGTAATCTCGCTGAAACAAAATAGGCTGTAAAGAAATTTAATATTTAATCATATTATTGTTTGTCTTGAATTGTATAAAAAGCAATATATGCTTCTGGGGATTTTTAAGTTTCAGAAGTCTTGTTAGTTATTCACATATAGACTACTGCATGCAATATTTTGTCAGATGCTTAATGGAGGAAAGATTTGTCTACAGTATAGAACTGGAGTTCTTTTAATTACTTTCTCTATTGCTCTCTTTTGCCAAATTAATGTTGTTGGTTACGTATACAATAGGTATGTAGTATACTATCGGAGAAATTTGGGAAACATGGATTGGTGAAAGAAAAACCCACAGTGAGAAGCCTCTTGGCACCACTGAGAATGTTTGATGGAATGGATGAACAGGAAGCTCCAAAGAAAAAGCCAGAACCTGTGGATGGTCCACTGCTGACTGAGCGTGATAAGATGAAGATTGAAAGGAAGAAGAGAAAAGAGGATCGTCAGAGAGAGGTAAAAAAAGATAATCTCCATCCTAATAGTGTGAGATTTGGGAGTCGTTAAAGGCCAATTGCTTTATACTTGATTAAATCATATTGGAAACAAAAATATAACGATAGGAAGTATGGTATCTTTTCTCATGCAGGCATGTGGGGATAGTTATGTTTGATACTATTTATGCCAGGTATAGATAGAGATGAGGAGAAGTTGGGGGGGGTGTTAGAGGGGATGATATCAGTGATGGTGACTGGATATTTATGTGTTTGGTTACTATCAAGTATTGTATATTTTTGCAGGTAGAATACCAGACACACTTACAAGAAATGGAAGCAGTCAAAGCTGGGATGCCTGCCGTAATCGTAAACCATGACAATAGTGATGGGCCAGCTGTGAGAGATCTCCACATGGAGAACTTCACTATTTCCGTTGGGGGGCGGGACCTTATTGTGGATGGTTGTGTGACACTATCTCATGGAAGGCACTATGGTTAGTTTGGCTGCATTTTAACAATGACCTAACTACAAGTTTGACCAGTGGGAAGAGATCATAGTATCTTGTGTTTTGTTATAACCCTTTCTGTTTCATTTCATTTATGTTATGTGCTGCTAATTGGGAAGAACAATGCTTGATAAATGTGGCAAACTTTTCTCTCAATGAAGTTGTGTCTGAGTTCAAACCTACCTAGGTTACTATACACACGTTGCACTTAGTAAATGTACTTCTGACCATGTAACTATTGTGGAAGCAAGTTCTTTTTCAAATTTACTCCACTTATTGGCACTTCTTACGTGACAAGAATAGAAAAAGGAAAAGAGTTCTAATCAAATCTTCAAGGACAGTAGGAATAAGTTGATCTGTGTTTTTTCATTGGAACTATTTAAAGAATTTTATATATTTCAATATCCAATTTTGTTACCTTCGGATGATGATGTCTTCCTGCAGGCCTTGTTGGTAGGAACGGTACCGGTAAAACAACCTTCCTCAGGTACATGGCCCTCCATGCTATTGAGGGTATTCCCAAGAATTGCCAGATTTTACACGTGGAGCAAGAAGTAGCTGGCGATGATACATCGGCCTTGCAATGTGTGCTAAATTCTGATGCAGAAAGAACTCAGCTTTTGGATGAAGAATCTCGTCTGATTGCATTACAGGTTAAACATCCCACTTCAAGTAGCAAAAGTAACTGTTGTGATACTTGACTTCAATCTGCCTTCACTGTTCTTCAATTTCTCAATATTTAAAGCTTTATGGAAATTATATTCTTCAGAAAGAACTGGACCAAGATGGGAACCCCGGGAAGAGCAATGAAGAGTTGAATGGAGTTGACAAAACTTCTGTTTCTCATAGACTTGAAGCGATATATAAGAGGCTTGAGTTTATTGATGCTTACTCTGCTGAGGCACGCGCAGCTTCGATTCTAGCGGTTAGTTTTTCCATCTTCATAAATGTGATAACAGAATTATTGTAGGATTGAGTAGTTACCAGTTCAGTGAAGTCTGGAAGGGGTTGGGAGTATCTTATGGAGCCATGTATGATGCTGCAGCACTAGTGCTTTGTTAGATGCTTTGTGGCTTATGTTGTGTTATGGATTTTATCGTCAGATGATTTTGAATTATTTTTCATGCAGTAATTATTAACTTTGTGATGGTGTTTTCAGATAAATTTATGTCCGTATCTCTTCATTGGTCCTGTGTTGGTCTAGGTTAGGTAGACTAGTTTTGTTTCCATTTCCATTTTGTTTCTATCATAACTGCTTAGGCATTAATATTCTATTATACACTTCAATATAAGGCTCATGAGATGCCTGAACTCGTATGAACCCGTGAGTTACACCCTTTGGGAGTCTGACATGAACTTTAATGTCATTTTTTCTTCTTTTTCCCTCTTTTCTGTAGACATTCTCAATTGGATATCTACTGGCGTATTATTCAAATGGCTCTTATTTTATATTCTTTCTTGCCAGTTATTCTCACAAACTACTTAGGTATCTATAAATTGATATTTTGTTTATTTGAAACTTTTCCAGGGTCTCAGTTTCTCTCCAGAGATGCAGAAGAAGCCGACTAAAGCTTTTTCTGGAGGATGGAGAATGAGAATAGCACTTGCTCGCGCCTTGTTTATTGAACCTGATCTATTACTTCTTGATGAACCAACGGTATGTTATGCATGCTCCTCAAGCTCATACATATGTATGAATTCAATTACTCACATACATTTCCACTTTTGTGGCAGAATCATCTTGATCTCCATGCTGTCTTGTGGCTGGAAACTTACCTGGTGAAATGGCCAAAGACATTTATTGTTGTTTCACATGCCAGAGAGTTCCTAAACACCGTATGACTTTTCATATCTTGAGTGTTTATGCTGGAAACTAGCAAACAATCAGTTTGTGGATGCTACTTTGGTGCTTTAATTATAAGCCATCGAATGTGTCATTTACTAATTACTTCTTACAGGTGGTCACAGATATCCTCCATCTTCAAGGACAAAAATTGACTTCATACAGAGGCAACTATGATATATTTGAGAGGACAAGGGAGGAACAAATCAAGAACAAACAAAAAGCTTTTGAGGCCAATGAACGTGCAAGATCCCACATGCAGGTTCATGTTTACACAGTTGATTTTACAAGTGCTACATTATCTATCTGTGCACTCTAGATATTTGTCAACGTGTATGTTTCTTGATCAAATCTTTTCTTGTTTTGAAAAAAATTGTGTTGCAGTCATTCATTGACAAGTTTCGTTATAATGCGAAACGCGTCTCTTGTTCAATCAAGAATCAAGGTAATTTGATCATTTCTTTTCTGTTCTGTTATTAGTTCCTTAAAATTTTAGGGAGTTAATATGTCTCAATCCTGCCAATTGCCATGATGCTTTCAGGCCAAGTGATCTCATGTTGAAATAATGACAGTACCCAATTTCAATTTCTGTTTTTTAAAATATATTTTAATAGTATATTCGTCATTATCTCCTCTGTATCATTCAGGCACTAGACCGCTTGGGCCATGTGGACGAAGTTTTCAATGATCCTGAGTATGCATTCTTTGAATCAAATTTCTGTTTTATTTTTCAATCTGTTCTAGTTTTATTTTATTCATGGCTTCAGCATAATCTTTGCCTTTTAATAAGTCGAAAAGAAGATTTTTTTCACTTGTTCATGATTGTACCTTATTATTGATTGTTCTGTTCTCAGCTACAAATTTGAATTCCCATCTCCTGATGATAGACCAGGCCCACCAATCATAAGCTTCAGGTTAGGCATTCGATACATTATAAAACTTAAAGTGCTTGAGTTGCTTGGGCATCATGAGTCAGTTTTCTCCCAGTGATCCATTGTTGATCTAATTTCAAGAACAACTAGTTTATGATTCTGTTTAATGAATTTTCTGCCTTCAACTTTTCTTATTTCCCAATTTAATTATTTTTCGTTAATCTTGTTAATCATTGCAGTGATGCATCTTTTGGATATCCTGGGGCCCAATATTGTTTAAGAATTTGAATTTTGGAATTGATCTTGATAGCAGAATAGCAAGTAAGACTGTTTCTGAAGTTGCTAACTTGCTTTGCTTTCCTGACTAATGTTATTTAACTCTTGCATGGTGAATTTGTAAATTTTCAATTTCAATACTAAATTGTTTGTGATAAGTGAATTAAAATGATAGAATCTATTGGTCCTCTAGTTCTTGTTCCTTAGTGAGAGAGTGTTTTAAAATTATGCTTGAGGAAATTGCTTATGTTCATGTCATTGATCATGCATTTCTACACACTTACATTGCAGTGGTTGGCCCAAATGGTATTGGAAAGTCAACCATACTCAAACTTATTTCTGGGGAGCTTCAACCAAGTTCTGGGACAGTTTTCCGTTCGGCAAAGGTATTGCTAGTGTTTGCCAAATATGCTCTTCTAAATAAATTGTGGCTTGTTTTTTCCGTGTTTCTATTGGTCTTGCCTTCAGTACACCCATTGGTTGACAAGGTTCTTTTGGTGTTTCAATGCACTTTGTTCTCCTTTGCTTCCTCTGGCAATTTATTTATTGTTTCCAGGGTAATTAGTCTTTATTGGTTTTCTCAATTTAATTTTGTGGTGGTGACGAAGTATTTGAATGGTTTCAATATATAATGTTTTATTAGTTTCTGACACTGTTTATATTGGCAGAATGTATGCTGCTGGTTTTGTTATTGTACTTAAATGAGCTAAGGATTTTGAAAGTTGATTTTAGCTAACAAACCGCTCGATACAGATTATTCTTTAAGTTTTCTATACACCCCCTTCCCCTACTGGCTACGGTGGTGCATTGTCTTTTGCCTTTCAGGTTCGCATTGCTGTATTTAGCCAGTGTTTGAATGGTTTCAATATATAAGGCTTTATTAGTTTCTGACATACTATTTATATTGGTGGACTCTATGTTGCTGGTTTTGTTATTGTACTTAAATGAGCCAAGGATTTTAAAAGTTGCTTTCAGCTAACCAACCACTCGATACAGATTATTCTTTAAGTTTTCTATACACCCCCTTCCCTTACTATGGTGCATTGTTTTTTGCCTTTCAGGTTCGCATTGCTGTATTTAGCCAGCACCATGTTGATGGACTAGACCTCTCTTCAAATCCGCTTTTGTATATGATGCGTTGCTTCCCGGTAAATCCTGTCTTTATTAAATTGAAATGCATTTTCTCATTGTTTTATCAATGGCGGATGTCTGACCAGTGCTTGGGTTCTAATGTTGCTAATTTAATATGGTCAAAGTTAAGGCTTAGCATAATTTTGTCAAATGCTCAAAAACCATATTGAACTTGAAGATGATTTGTTGCGGAAGATATTTTCATACAATAAAACTGTTAAAAGTACCACATCCACTTGTCTATTGGTATAGACGGAATCTAAATCATTATAAAGAATGACATGATTGATTATATTTGAACTTCCTTTTGCTTGTTGGAGAAAATACTTATATTGTCTTCTTGAATCCTTTCCTTCCCTAACATAGTAATGACCAATGAAGATGTGTATTAATTTGCAAAATTGCAATTTGGTTGCAACGTTAGAGTTTAAATATGAGCATGTATCTGTGACTTGCAGGGAGTGCCAGAACAGAAGCTAAGAGGACATTTAGGTTCTTTTGGCATAACTGGGAATCTTGCCTTACAGCCGATGTACACATTATCAGGTAATGTCTCTTTAATGCATATGGTGTTGAAAGCCAATACACAATTCTGTTAAATCAGTTAACATCCATTCGAGATGTCTAAATGATATGTCAGGTGGTCAGAAAAGCAGGGTTGCATTTGCAAAGATAACTTTCAAAAAGCCTCACATTTTACTGCTTGATGAGCCTTCGAACCATCTTGTAAGTTGTTGCTCTTTTGTATGCTTCTTTTTTGGAGTTTTTAAATACTACATGCTTCATTGTTTCTGTGATTGGGTTGTAAATCATGCTGGAATCTGTAACATTGTATTTTGGTTTAGCTGTTAATAATTTTTCTGATTCTGGGTTTAGACTAGCAATTCTCTCTGATTTTGTCTCTATTTTGGGTTTGACCCCAGATCTTTGGGCTATTTAGATCATGTATGGTTGTGTTTTCAGACCCTATTTCCACTTTTACACTGTTAGTGATAGTGAAAATCGGGAACATTTGGCCAACTTCATTCCCAGTGGAAATGTCCACTGTTCGTTTTTTTTTAAATGTCCTGGAAATTGGTGGTGTTGCCAATTTGACCCTATTTTTAACCCCTAAGCCGACCATTTCACAGGCTGGTCTGTCCCGTTCACATCGATCAGGACTAGGCATTAGTAATGCCTTTTGTGGGGAAGTGTTATGAAATGGCCAAAATTAATAATTATTGAAGCAACAAAAAAAAAGGAACTCAAGAAAACCCTTGTCTAATCCGTGGTCAAGTGGACAGGCCTCCCAAGGTGGGAAAACAATTTTTTAGTTTTAAAAGCTATCAAAAATTGCATTCTGAAAAACATCTAAGCATGTCCCCAATTCTATCACAAATATCAATGTCAAAATTACACATAAAAACACTCAACCAAGCATATTTTCATTTCTAAACCTTCCTATATAAAAACAGAAATTCAAACAACTAACCAAACAAATTATCATTTTCCACCCAAAAACCAATAAATCTTCCAATTCATTTTTCAACACTGAAAACCGGAAATGAAAATACATCCATAATTGACCTTATTTTTTCAGTTTTCTTTGGTAAATAGTATGCTCATGGTTATTGTTATGGAGTTTATGAATTGATTATAAGATCTTATTAAAATGCTGGCAGTTGTTGAGATTTGTGATTGTCAACTTTCTCATGGTTATTTTTTAGTTTGTAATTGATTTAAAAATCTGATTAAAATGTTAGCATTTGTTCTTCAGTTTTGTGATTGTGAAATTGGACACCGCTCCATTTTTGTTGTTTTAACCGAAAAATCTCTGCATGCTAAAATTATTGAGAGAAAAGAGCAATACATTCGTGAATATGTAACTTTTTCATACTGGGGACTACTATTGATACTTCATTTACAATACTTAGGACTTGGATGCCGTTGAAGCATTGATCCAAGGTCTCGTCTTGTTCCAAGGAGGCGTGCTAATGGTACTGCTATTGTTCCAAACCCTTTTTTTCCTTTTTATTTTTAGAAATGACAATAATATCCAAGTGTGGGTTTAACAGTTATTAACTGTGTGATGTTATGTCATGTGCAGGTGAGTCACGATGAGCATTTGATATCTGGAAGCGTGGAACAACTATGGGCCGTGACTGATGGCAGGGTGACACCTTTCAGTGGAACGTTCCAGGATTACAAGAATATGCTACAATCTTAACTAAATTTTGACCAACATAAAGGAGACTGATTATGAGCTTGCATTCTAGTTTTGAGATATGGAAATATTGTAAGCCCATGTGAAATGAATTGAGAACGAGATTCTCACATATACAAAGGGAAATTGTGATTGTTTTTGCCGTATCACCCTATTGGAAATATGAATCTGTTTTTATTTAAGAAAATATGCTGTTAGGGCTGGCATTCGGGTTCGTATTTTCGGGTCCAGACCCGACCTGGTCGGGTATTAACCGACTGGGCTGGGTAATTGCTAAAAAAATCGGTTTTCGGGTACCTGGTGCCCGAACAATATTGATGTGGTCGATTTTCGGGTAGGATGAACTACATTAATTGCAGTGATGTGCCCGAACAATATGGTTATGATAAGAGTTGAGGGACTTACCCTACCCCTGTTTGATGGAGACCATGGAGCAAAAGCAACAGTTTGGTAACTTTTGAAGCATCTGTCTTCTGCGAACTTTATCCTTTTTTTTTTTGGTCTTGCAAGAGAGACTAATTCAGAAAGGGGGCCGCTATTTGCACCCAATTTTCCTATAGGTACAACTCTCCCTATTTTTATAAAATTATATTGACTTAAAATGACTAGTATGCCCTTACTATCATAAAAATTTCTAAATACACTCTATCTTCTTTTTCTTCTAGAAATTTTCCTTGTTCCCTAGGGTTCAAGAGATAATTTTTTATTCTTTTATTTGTTCACTATCGTGCTATTTTAATTTTAGCACTAATTGTAAAAATTTGTCATTTTTGATAGATTGAAGGTTTTATAGGTTGGATTCGAAATGGTGTTACAAGTTTTGGGTTTTTTTTTTGTTTCAAGTTCGTGCATTTTTTCCTCATGTTCGAATAGGCATGATGGCCATTTTTTCCTAAAAAGGTGGCATGGTCATGCCGCCCTTTTATTGAAGTGTAGCACCATCGTGCCTTATTTTAAAGTGTGGCACGACCATGATCATGTGTCTTTTAATCGTGGTCTGCCACACTTTAAAATAAAGGCACGATTGTGCCACACTTCAAAAAAAAAGGGTGACACGATCGTGCCACCATGTTTTTCAAGAAAAAAATGACGATCATGCCACCCTTTTCTCGAAGCACGATCGTACCACACTTCAAAAAAGGCGTGCCACCATTTTTCCAGAAAAAAATGTCCATCGTGCCTATTCGTACATGACGAAAAAATGCACGAACTTGAAACCCAAAATTTGTAACACTATTTCGAACTCAACCTATAAACCATCAATCTATAAAAAATGACACATTTTCGCACTTAATGCTACAATTAAAATAGTACGATAGCGAAAAAATAAAAAAAATATCTCATGAGCCCTAGGGAAGAAGAAAATCTTTCTGGAAAAAAAAAAGATGGGTGTATTTAGATTTTTTTTATAGGAAGTGCATAATAGTTATTTTAAATTACTATAATTTTTTAAAAATAAGGAGGGGATGTATTTATAAGAAAAGGGGTGCAAGTCGCCCCATTCGAAATAAGCGATTAAGCGGTGAAAAACAAATCAACTTTTACCATTTTAGCGGCAACCCAATTCAACATAAGAGCATGCAATATATAGCAAGATATATCAACATGCCGACAAGCAAAAGATTGGGCTTTGGCACCAGGGGCGTATACGTATATTTTATTTTAAACTATTAATTTTTAGTACTAAATATTTAATTTTATTGATTTAGTCCCCCAAAAATTTTGAAATCTCCATATTTATATGTATATTTTATTTTAAAATATTAATTTTTAGTACTAAATATTTATTTTTTATTAATTTAGGCCCCCAAAAATTTTCAGCCCCCCAATAATTCGGGTCTAGCTCCGCCCCGGTTTGGCACTAAACACAATAAAAATCAATCAAACAAGTTAATAGACTATGATGTCACAAAGCTAAAATGTCATACTTGAAAACATTCAACAATCAGCCTCTGATTACCCACAACTAAAGAGGTTGGCAAGTGGCAACTACAGATTTTCTACGAGAGAACTTCACAGTTGATGTTAAGTTTGTTATCATTCAGTAAATAAATCCCTTTCCTTAAGGGAACTTGATTTGTTTTGACTTAGTCTTACCATGTTCTTAGGATTTTGTTAGACATGGATTTGCTGTTTTTTAGCTTTCAGTTTATTTTATAAGGCTATATAATAGCCAACGTTATTATTCAATAAAGTAGTAGAGATTCCTCTCAATTTCTATTTTGTTTCACATATTCTTTAGCACTTTAACAGTTGAGCATCCTTTTATAGGTTTGGCTGGAGACTGGAGTGATGATAAAGCGGAATTGATTATTTTAAATACAATTATACATATAATCGTAAATAGTTTTATAATTAAACTGTAACACCCATCTCTTGATTTAATATTTATCATTTTTATGTTATAATTAATAACTATTATAACTAGTTTTATTATTTCTCTTAATATTTCCTCCTTTATTGTATTAAGATATTATTGTTGGATAACCATCAATCCAATTTAATTCAAGTCATTCAATGGTCTGGTGCCATATTTTTATTTATTAAAATACAAATTTATTTAAATAAGATTGAGTTCCATTATATAGGTAATATAAGTTAATATTATTATTATTATTACATTGTATTAATTATTTTATTCTTTCACATAAATTATAAGAATAATAGCTTGTTTATATTTTAATAAAGTATATATATAATATAACGATTTATATCAAATTGAGAGGAGTTTTTATCTGACCTTTTTAAACACAAACCGATAAGCCTAAATCTCATGGCATAATTCAACTAGTTTGAAATTAATGATAATATTTTCTTCATATTTTATCCCACGAATGAACAACTATAGATATAACACCCCATAATTTTTATATTTGGATCATATGGAGTGTAAGATTTTTAATCTCGGCCGATATAAGAAAATCTTTAGGCTTATTTATCTATTCAAATTTGTAAGCAATGATTTTATTTTTTTAAAAAAGGTCATTTTATTAAGCCCATATAAGTATTTCTTTGGATTTTAAAATCATACAATATTTTACTATTATCAAATTTGAGTCTTATCATCTTTTATAATTATTATTAGTAGTAATATTACAATTAAATTTCATTATTAGTCTTAATATTTTTTTATTATATCAAGATAATATTGTTGAAGCAATATCAACCCATTTTAAATACAAGCCCATTTTGATCTAGTCCTATATTTTTATTTATCAAAACTCACCAAAATTGAATTAGATAAGCTTAAATCCCACCAAATCCTCACAATCCCCAATCTCACTTACTCCAACAGTTAGAATATAGAGAACCGTTCTAACTCCCTCTATCTCACGTTTCAAAGTATTGGAGAAAACAAATTTACCTCATCTCTTTTCTTCTTCTATTCTTTTCACTCATGTTAAAACTCTCAGTAAACCCATCATTCTCTTAAATCTCCCTCTCAGAAGTTGAGTCTTACTGAGTGGCACGACGAATTACCCGCCGTGATTTCACCGTCGTTCGATGGCGGAGACGAAGAAAATCGATTTTTCGATTTGATGTGTGTGTAACCGTGAGTGTAGCAGTGTGTGGTTGTGATAGTGTGTGTGCATGTGCAATTTAATGTGTGTACGAATATGTAACTCAAAGGGTTTGTGTGTGTGTAAATCATATGGTGTGTGTATGCGTGAGTTTCTTTTATTTATGTTTGAGAGTTTGTTGTGCATACAGAGTGTGTGTGTGTGTGTGTGTGTGAGATTTTAGAGGGGTGTGTGTGTCTATGTCATATTCTATGTGTGTGTGTGTGTGAATAGCAGGGGGTGCGTGTGTGTATGTGTGTGTCCAGTGGTGTGTGAGTAATTTCCAGAGGTATGTGTGTATTCAAATTGTAAGTACGTGCGTGCGCATGTGCATGCGTTTAGAGGTGTCGAGCGTGGCGGAACGCTGCTTGCCGCCAAAATCGGTCGTCGGAAGTGATGGAGGGAGAAGGTTGACGGGCTATTGAGGGAAGGACCATGTGTTAAGGGCTGAGGAATTTACAGGGCTAGTTGTATGAGAATTTAACCAAATTTTGGACTTGAGGGCAAATTCAGATTTTTCAGTTTAGTCCATTAAAGTTTCAATTAGATCCTTTTCCCCAAATTCAAAGATTCAATATCTTTCAATTGAGTCCCAGGCCTTTTCATTTAAACCCAAAATCATATTTAATTTTTCATAAATTATATTTCAGCCCTAGAGACTAAGTTAGAGTTTCTGAAAAATTTTATTTCAACCCAACCCTTTTTCAGATTAATCCAAAAATCCAAATTTATTTCTGTTTCCTTTCAAATTAGCCTCGAAACTTATATTTTTGGTTAAATTTCAGCTATTAGGAACTTTAGCTTATTTCATAAGCACTTTTACTTTGAATTAGAGATAGAATTTATTTTCAATCACTTAAAAATATACCAATATTTATTGTAGGTGACGAAGAAATAGACGTTTAGGCTTTCTAACTTCAGGCTTCGTACGACTATCAACTGCATTTGAGGTAGGGATTTTTCTTTACACTTTTAAGTGCAAAGTTTAATTGTCTTTATTAAATACGTACTTGTATAATTTGATGAATTCTATACTTGACAATGTGATTATAATTCTTGAACTTGATGTGCATATTATATGTGAAGAATTTATGTTTATTTATGTGAAATGACAAAGTATGGCTTGACGATGGCAAAAAGAGCTTCGACCAATGGCAAAATACGGCTTCAAATGGCAAAGTAGGCTTGGCCAAATGGCAAAGTATGGCTTGACGATGGCAAAGTAGGCTTCGGCCAAATGGCAAAGATAAATGACCAATGGCAAAGTATATGTGTGGCTTCGACCAATGACAAAGTATATGTGATGGTTTCGGCCAAATGGCAAAGTATATGTGTTTAAATTTGTTAAATTATGCTAGTATATATTTAATTTGGACAATTAGAATCCCTACTGAGTATGTGTAACTCACCCCTATTATTTAAACTATTTTTAGATTAAATGGGTGGATGCGTGATCGATCTTTGAGGATAGCCAAAGACTTTACACTTTAGTTATTTAAATTTCTTTTGAATTGTTGATTGGTTCCCAAATTCGAAAAAACTATCACTTAATTTATTGTCATATTAATAATTAATATTTATTATTAAGCTTAGCTAATACTCTAAGGTTGCTTATTTCCGAATTATTTTTGGTAATTTATTTTAAACCTCATTATTGTTTCCACTCGAGTTATCTTATTTTATTTTAAAATATAAAAAAAGGATAAGTGGCGCAGCAAAATTTTATAATTAGACTATGTTTCACAAAAAAAGAGTAGCGCAGCGAAAGTGCGATGGATTTTTGGATTTATTAATAAAATAGTTCCATCTGCTTTTCTTTGATTTGTCTTATTTGTGCGCATTTAAATATACTTTCTTATTATATTAGTTTTAAAAAAATTGCATTCTTTATTTTAGTAACGCTCAAAAAACCCTTTATAAAAAGTGGGGTGTTACATAAACTATCTATTCCAATAATCAAATTAGAATTATATATAATATATCTCTGTCTTTCTGATCAAGTCTACGGCGATGAAGCGACCGCGATTTGAAGGGGAAATTGAGCGATCTTTGGTGCTTCGCATTCTAAACATTACTCGCGTAATCGAACCGATGCTATAATATTTTGAGGTAATTTTAATTTGCCCCTAAATTATGCGTGTTCTTCTAATTAATTCTACTTTATTCCTGAATTTACTTTGTCTAAATTATTCTATTTTACCCTTAACTTTTTTTTAATAAGTTGGGAGTACTGGTTAGATGGGATGAGATAAATTTCAAAGAAACTGAAAGATACAGTGTTCGAACCCTGATTTATAAAGCATATTGTTTATACATCAACTAATATATATTATTTCTAATTGCCTATGCAATTTATTTTTGTATAATGTTTAAAATATATAATATATAAATTAAATTTGGATTATAATGAGTTCGAATCAGTACACGAATTCGAATAAAAATACGAACTGATGATTTGACAACTCGCTCAGCAAGACTCTGCAAGTCCATTCCTGATTCCAAACCATGATGGATTCTCATAGAGAGATTGTTAGAAAAGGTTACTCTTATAAAGGGTAAGTGATACCACTTGCGCTACAAACTAGTGGTCTATGTTACCCTTAACTTTACAAATTATTGTATTTAGCCCATCACCTAGCTTATTGATCGCTCAACAATAAAACAAATATAAATATCTTTGTTGAAAATATAAAAATGGCTATGAAATGCCTTTTTATTGAAAAACCGAGTTGAATTGCTCTAGTCGGTCCTCTAGGCTTAGTAGAGTTTGAACTTACAAGTTTATATCTCAATTTTTCTCCTCCTTTTTCCTCATCAATGAGTACTATTTATCTTTATTACATTAATTGGACACTTGTTTCTTTCTTGTTGTGCATGAGTTGCATGAGTGTCATGTGGTGGAAAATGCTTGTTGACTTGTCCCATTGTTGTTTTGCCATGTGGCAGCTTGGTCTGCCACTGAATTCCAGCTCGGTTGTTGTTGACTTCATGGGAGGCTTTTCACCCTTTGAAATGCCTTTGGTTGAGCTCTGGTCGACTCTGATGTTCTGCTCGATGTTCTAGTCAGCTCTGCTCTGGTCTTCCGATCGACTTTGATGTGATGAGTTCGACTCTGGTCTTCTGGTCGGCTCTGATGTGATGAGCTCAACTATGGTCTTCTGGTCGGCTCTGATGTGATGAGCTCAACTCTGGTCTTTTGGTCTTCTGCTAGGTCCACGTCGGCCAGGTCACGGATTGCCGTGTACATGATAACTATTACAAATTTGTTCTGCTCTGCTCGGGTATCATCATAGCTAATCCGCCCAAACCCACCAAACGGCTTTGAAAAGCCATTCAAATCCTTAGGTTGCGATTGCATATGTTTTTGTATGGGAAATATTTTTTCCATTAGAGAATAGTGATGAATTTTTTTTTAAAGAAGAAAAATGAATTTTGGGATTGTGAATGTAAATGAGATGATAATGTAATGATGAAAAATTGAGTTTGACATAAAAATAGAGAAATAATAATTGAATAAAATTGTTAGTTGGAAATATGCAAGTTGATGGTTTTATTGTAGAAAAATAAGTACACGTGATTGGTGGAAGAAAAACTAAAAATGAGTGAATAGTACTTTTTCCAATAATTTTCATTTCAATTCACATTTGCAGTGAAAATTTTATACTGGCAAAAAATTTCTTAATTTGTTTTTTAATCCAAGCACACCTTAATACCATTCATTATCTGCAGAAATTACATACCCTCAGACACTCGAAGGTACGGTCTCCCTTGTCTCTCTTTTAATTTTATATGTATAATATACGGATGCACCACCACGGTCATCTAGATCCGTTGCCGGAAAACGGTTGCCGGCGGCGATTTTTCGTGTTCATGTTTTATTTAATCTATTATCTTTCGATATTATGGGTTGAAAATTGTAAATCTTAACAAAACCATCAGGTTTAACCCAAGAAACTCTAGGGTTTATCCATTTTAAGGTTGAAGGGAAATAGCAAGATTACCGTGCACCACCACCGCGCCGCTGCCCGTCGCCGTTCGCCGCCGTCAAGGCAGCCACTACCTTTTCCCGTTTTTATTTTATTTTATTTATTTGTTTATTTTATGTTATTCTCCATTCGGCACCAAGAAATCGGTTATTTTTGGTTCTCTTTGTGATTCTGAATTTGGAGATTTGGACATCGAAAAAAAAAGAGGCCTTACACTCCATGTATTAGATCTCCTGATCGTAGTCCAAAAATATACTAGACCCGAAACATCCAAATTGATTTTTGCTTAGGTTTATTTTCTGTTGTTTTCGAATATTTACCGAGAAGCCTAAAGGGTTTGTAAACCTTGTGTAGGAATTCCGTGAAGCAGGCTTGTTTGCGATTCCGATCAGTTCTAAATCACAAGTGGGTAAGCCATTCTTCTAAGAGATTTTAATTTAAGAAAAAAACTGAACTCTGAAATTTTATATGGTTTGCATGAACCTGTTGCTTTGATGCATATGGGGTGCTTTATGAATGCACATTGTTGGAATTTGCTGTCTTGGAAAAATTGTTAGTTTCTTGTGTTGAGGAGATATTTGTTTCAATTAAGTAAAAGACGCATAGTGTTAGTCACATTATTTTGTTAAGTGAATGTATTTGTTTGAATGGTGTATTCACGTATTCATTTGGTGTGCGGGGTGTACCTTTAGCTATGGTAGTGTGAAATATTATGAAACGAATAACCATGAATTAGACTTGTATTTCTGGAATTCTCTTCCTGGCCGAGAACTACAAGAAACCGAACACTGGGATTACGCTACTGTTATTTTGCACTATTGTAATTATTAGAATGAAGCAAATAGATCAAGGCATTTGTGAATAAAAGAGATTTGAACCAAACCAAAAAAATAAATAAAAAGAACTTGTAGTCATGGAGCCTTTGAGTATTCAAGATCTTTAAGCCTTTGAGTATTCAAGATCCTTTAATTTTAGCATTAAAATGTCTTAATTATAATGTTGGTAACTAACATGCAGAATAAAGTCAAATCATACTAAAACTGTAAAACATGGAATTTAATAGAAAATAAATATATGTAGATAATAAGTTTAGAAAAAAAAATAAAACTTTAGAATGGTGGATATGAAGTGCCATAATGGTGAATTAGTACTCCAAAATGATAATCTGTAATAGATCTAATTTTGCCGAGGCTTCAATTGCAAATCGTAAGTTCAATTTTGTATATGGGTTCCTTATCCATTTTTTCTAAGAAAAATAGCTCGAGTCCAAATTAACGACCATTAGTTGTAGAACTGAGTTGATATATCAATTAGATCAGATTCAGCAAAAGTTTGGTCTCTGGTATATGGAAGAAAGGTTTGTGTAAGGTTGTGAATCAGGAGAAATTGCTCTGTCAAAAAGGGTATTTGTATGGCTCTATCATCAGGTTTTGTTTGGCCACCTAATTCCATCTCTGCTACTTTTCATTTCAATGCTTAACATCTGTAGCAAACTGCGCATGGATATTCTTTTCATTTCTTTTTGAATTCAACCCAATTTTTTTGTTGGATCATGTTAGTTCATTTCATGGCTGGAATGTTGATTCCTTTGTTTTTCTTTCTATCTTTTTTTCCTTTTTGGAGGTTGTTATTTATGCAAACAATTGTCACGATATCTTGTACTTATGCTTAATAGATTGGGTTTTTGCCTTTAAGTTTAGAAAAACTTGAACTAATCAAGGTTGTGTTGTGTAATCATGCTGATTGTGATTTATCAGGTGGTGCTGTAAAGTTACTGCCAAAGGGTTTCCGTATTGTTCTTGAAGAGGATCATTGAAGAAGGTGATTGGCTTATATTTTTTGAAAAATACCAGTGTATCTCTCTAATTAGTGGGTTCATATGTCTATTTTTCCATGCTATTTTTTGTTTAAAATTGTGTGAATAAAAAATATAAAAATGGGAGAAAACAGCTGTTCTGCGCCTGGTTGTAGTTCATGTGGTACCTTTGGTAGCAAACTTACCTAAATAAGCATAATGATTTTTGAACTGACCTTTTGTTTGTATTGGAAGAGCAAATCACTATGGGAATCTTGTACTACACGTGAAAAGTTATGCTAGTTGACTTTCTAACCAAATGGGATAAAGTACAATATGAGCTAATTTGCATCTAGTTATATTCGGGCAGTGCATGAGAAGCGCTTTCAAGATGTTTCTTTTTTCTTTGTTCATCTGATACACTAATTATGTTAAAAGGGATTATCATGTTATACTCTGTTGCATTCATCGTATGGATCTTTTAAAAAAGTAAAAAAGATTGCAAAAGAGTCAATATTGAAGTACTACATATATGATGCAGGATATGGGGTTATGGACCCTGCTAGAGGGCTGCCTGCTTCTGGCAAATGCACTGGCCGTACTAAACGAAGATCGGTTTCTTTCCCCCAGAGGGTGGAGCTTCCAAGAGTATTCGGGGGTTAAGAGAAACTCATTTAAAGGCCAGATTCTTGGGCTTATATATGCAACTCAGTACTTAAGAGTTCCTCTTATACTTCTCAATTTGCTTTTTGTAGTTGTAAAACTGGTTTCTGGCTAATGTTGCTTCGGCGACTCTGTTTGAAGGGCTTGTTTTGCTTGATTTAATCTCTTTATTTCAACATTCAGGTGGATTAAGATAATATTTAATAGCTGTTGAAAGATCATATGAATCTCTCTCTTTCAAATGAGGTCACTTTTATCTTGCTACTCAAGTCGACCGATTAATTATTTATTGAAGCATTAATCCTTCACTTGAAGTTGTTTTTCTGATGTTTGTTCAGTGATTGCAAGTAGTTTATGGAAAAATAAACATTTGCTGGTCACATGGCACCCTCTGCACTGTCAAGGATACAGTTGAGTTTTGTTGGCTACTTATTATTACAAATGCATTTTTGTGGCTAATACATATGTAAATTGTATTGTACATAGTACAAATTAGGTTGAATCTGTGCTACAACATTATTTCCAACCTAGACAATTCTAAGCTGATCCGGTGTTGTTTTAACTTACTATTGAAAGTGTGAATATGTTTCATGGTTTCTTCAATTGCCAAAAATACTCATGGTAAAGTTAGTTTTAAGGGCAATTATGTGGTAGCTTTATACATTGATTTTTCTTTGATTTATGTAATAATATGATAAGTGTTTTATTGTATTCCAAACTATTCTTATATTCTTTCTTTCAATTGTGATTCTTAGAATATTATGAATTTTATAATAATATTTATTTCATATTAAACTAGATAGTGAGACTTTCAACCATATATAATAAGCATTTATAAAGGACTTCACATGGGAAAAAAATTTAGCCGTTTAAAGTTGAGCATTGTGCAAAAGTGTAGACTTATAATAATTTCCTTTTAATTTTGTTAATAAATAAATACATTTACATTAAGAAAATGCATAGGTCTTTTGTTATTTAATGGATCTAATTCTTTAGACGAATCCCCGATTCCTACCCGTCTTCCACATATGGGTCACAAATCTCACGCTATTTATCCATTGTTCTACGCCGCGCCAAGCTTCTTGCGTTTTCCAAATCTACGACCAAAGTCTTCAGGCCCATAATCGAAAAATCCTGGATTATATCATTCACATCCTTTAAAGCAGGGTGGTTACTGGTTCCCCTGAGGCCTTATGTTTCCTATGGGCGCGAACTAATGGCAGAATTGACATTTGACAATAGTTGCTTGTTGCCTTTCATTTTTTTGCCATTTTTTCGTTTATTTTTCCATTTGACACCAATTGTTTTGGGTATGTTTGATTAATTTCCCCAATCACATTTCTTTTCCAACTATTTCTCCGGTCACTATCCAAACATACATTGTGTTTCCCGATACATTTTTGTATTAATACACACATTTTGCAACATTTCTTCCCCCATGAACTTCCCCTAATTACTCTCAATCACATCAAACACTTGATGAAAAACCCTGTTAATTAAAATACTTAGCTTTTATTTAATACACACAAACACATATATCACATATATCTATGTATATATACATTTTCACTTGCCAAAATTTGGTGTTTTTAGTGTGGTACTTGGGAAGGAAGATGAGAAAATCTCTTCTCCATGCTCTTAGTAAGATTAAAATACGTGTTGTGTAAGCATAAATTCCAGGGGTTACTAATACTTTTTGGGGCACTACTAATACATTTTAAAAAGGCTACCAATATTTTTCAGGAGGAATAGTGATATTTTTAGGGGACTACTAATTACTTTTCCGATGGACGACTATATTTTTTAAGGGTATAGTGATTTTATGTCACGGCTTAATATTGCAAAAATATCACCGTATCCCAGTAATACTATATCACTGCATATATTACAAAAATGTCACTTGACCTTAAATATTACAAAATGCCATTACCAATATTACAAAAAAGATTATTGGGGTGGATTTTGGGATCTCTAAGGTTGCATTTGGATGGGAAGATTTGGATTTGGGGAGAGGATTTGATGGAAGGATTTTAAATGACTCCAATAAGAAGGATTTGAAATCCTCCAAAACGACCCAAAATAACTTTCATGATTTGAAATCCATCAGAATGACTTGATCCAAACATCCTCAATGATGGATTTGTTACGAATTTGAAATCCTTCACTCTAAATCCATCAATCCAAACGGCGCAATAGATTTTGACGTATACACTACGTCTACATGAGTTTTTTTTTTTTTTGTGAAGATTGAAGTGGATATGTCGGCTAAAACAATGCTTCTCTCTAACTTTACATAATTGTGACAATTCCTGGGATGTGATGTTGAAGCTCTCCATAAATTTGTCCTTAAAAACATTTTTGCACTCGTAATTTTCACATAAAATCATGAGGGCCTGAAAGTGATAATTATTTGTTCAATTAAATTAGATAGTTATGTGTCTTACATAGAGATGAAATATTCTAGTGATACAATCACAGTTTGGTGCCAAAAGCGCATTGTAGAGAATCGTTGATAGCGATAGCCCACGTAAGGTATAGCTGTCCAACCATCCAATTCGAATCTTCTCCTCAGATCAAGCAATCGCTGGTTCCATCTCTCTCCCTTGTGAGCAAAATCCCCCACAATCCAGTTTCGAAATTCAATCAGTCAAACGATTGGTCCATCGTTTTCTGTGAAGTCAACTGATTGTCTGCTGATTGGTTGTTGGCAGTTTGTCCGGGTATGCAAATGGGATGCCCGGCCCATGCCTTCGTCTACAATCGGACTCAGTGTGGTTGCATCCCTGGGTATTTGTACAGTTTGAGCACAAACAGCTGTGCCGTCTTCGCAGATTTGGGGCCGGCGGTGGAGCTGAGCAGCGGCGTGGACTTCGACTCCCGCCTGACCTTCCCGGAGACCATATTCTCGTTCGACTCGATCAAGAAGTTCACCCAGTCGCAGGCGGTGTTTCTGGAGGCGACACTAGTGATGCTCCTCTGCTGGCTAGGGTTTTGCCTCCTCCTCCGTTTCTTTCCCCTTGGCTCCGATGGCCGATCTCACTGGTTCAAGATCCGATGGTGGATTAGCCGTCTCGACATCTCCTTTGCCACTCGCCACTGGCTACATGACCAGAAACCAGTCGTCAAACGCAAAACGGAGCTTGGTGGTACTTTCTCCATTGCTAGTTGGATACTCTTTATTGGATTGTTTGCTGCGTGAGTACTACCACTACTACATAGCTTTTTATCTTTATTATTGTCTTTTTTTTTTTTTTTTCCTATTGGAATTGGGGCATTCTCAGTTAATGAAACAAGTTATTGTATCCTCCTATACTCTGTCTCTTGTGTCATATTGTTTACTATATATGATATGATTACTCACTGCTATAGCCTACAGATTGCTCTACCAGATTATTTCGAAGAGAAGTGTGGAGGTGCATAATATCAGAGCCATAAACGCGCCTGACTTGGCTTCGTTCTTGAATGACTTCAATTCAACATTACTACGATTTCCAGTATGAGCTGTGCGCAGTTGCGTGGTCTTGGCACTCTCGTTACGGGAATCCACTCTTCATTGATCACAGAGTCGTTCCTCTTTCAACGTTTGCTAATTATTCTTGTCTGAACACCACTGCAGGACCATCCATAACTCTTAAGTGCAATAACTGCCGCCTTATTAGAGACACTGCCTATATTTCGTGGTATTTTGTTGATCTTCCAAATAATCCAGCGACTGCTGTCGGTTTTCAGTTTAACCTTACTGCAAAGAACCATGACAACAATAAGCATTTGAGTTTTGTAAGTGGGACTTTGAAAAATGCCAGCGATTTTGATGACAAACCAGTTACATACAGAGGTGTTGTGCCAAATATTCTGAAATTCAATTTGTTTCCTAGACTGTACCGTAATTTACGCGACCTAAAGCTCATCCAACCTCTGTTTCAAGATTTCCTTCCTGGTTCTTATTTTGGTGATGTAAGTCAGCTTCAAGCATCGCTTGAGAGCTCCAGCAATGGACTGGTCAACACTACATTGTGTGTCAATTTCCTCTCTTCATATATTGTTGAGATTGACAATCAAAATATTTTAGGGCCTGGTGAGTTATTTCCTGATATTTACATTGTTTCTTTTAAGTCTGCAGTATTTATGTTCTTTCTTGTGTTAAAAGCTTCTAATCTCCTTGCATGCTCTCCTGCTGTATTGTTATAATACTTGTAGTAGTGAGTTTCATTCCATTCGGAGAAATAGTTCATAATGCTGGTATAATGGTATTATTATGGTAATTTTGTCATAATGTTAAGTTATAGGTCGAGGGTTCTGGAAATAGAGGAAGTGGCAGGAGTAGCAGGTTTAGGGTTGCTTGGATGCCAAAATTTTCCATTTTCGTTCTGCTAGAGAATTTTTTTTTTGACCCAAAAATGTGATTGCTGACCAAATTTTCAGAAAATACATTGTTCACTCACTCTCACTTTTTCTCTCATCAATCACTTCTACACATTTTTCCAAAAAGAGCAAATCATTGATACACATTTTCCCACAAATTTCACCATTCACCCACTCATATTTCTAATTATCAGTCATATCCAATCATTATTTTACTATTTTTATGTCACATCAGCTTTCATCATTAAATTTCATCTCATATCCAAATCCAATCACCCCCTCAAATGCATTAGTAGAAAAAAAAAATTCAAAATGAAAGGATATCCAATCACCGCCTTAGTGGTTTATGGATGTAGTAACGCGTTTATTGAAAAAACTGTTTTAGAATGTAATTAAAATCATTATAGACGTGTTATAAAGAAGGATAACCAACATTAATTTGTCAAGCAAGCTTTGGTGCATTTATAGATATTTACTCACCTGAAAAAGGCTGATTTTTTTTTTCACTTTTCAGTTTTTGAATATCTTTCCATGATTTTTCATGTTTTGTATTTTTTCTTTTTCGCTTTGCCTGCAGCATATGGCCTATTGTTTGCGTCTTTCGGTCATTCCATTACTTTTTCCTTTGAATGTCATTCCCAGGTACTTGTGTAATCAAAAGCTTTCTTCTCCTACTTGACCCATTTTTCTGACATTTAAGCTATAACAATCCTAATGAGATAGCTAGTGGAGTATAAACAAGTAGATGAAAAGAAGAGATACATAAATCAATTTTCTTTAATATGTCCATCTATTATCTATATGAAGAAACTTTCACATTAGATAGCTGTAAAACGTTTAATCCTTCTCATTGCCTTTATCGTCACAATAACTTTAAGTTCCCAACTTGTGAATTTTATCACATTTTGAACACCTTGATCTTGCAATACTTTACAAAGTTCTATATTCACATGGTAGGCAGCACAGTGAACATTTCAGAACACTCGATATCTTTCCAATGGTAGGCGTGAGAAAATGTTGATATGATGTTGCCTTATAAGATTTTTGTTTGCATTTTGATTCTTGACTTGCAAATTGCAGTCAACCAAAATCAATTAAGAGATTTTGGTTCATAGTCAGCCATTCTTCCGTTAATGGCATTTTTTTTCTTCATGAACATCTCTATAGGGCTTAGGAGTGTTGGTTTTCAATTACTTATTAGTGATTATCCTCGTGGAGGAAATAAGTGCAATTAGAAAGGAAGCATTTGGCCACCATCTTTGAAGGAAGAGAATGGTTTAAAGTTATGTTTCTTTTATTTGACAATTTTTCATTCGCTTTCTTGAACATGACATGCAGGCTTCGTTTGGAGTAATTTTATTGTCGCTTCAGTGATTTATAAACCATCTAATTATTCTAAAGTCAATAATTTGATATCACTTTCTTTTGCCAAAATGCAGTGAGCTTCCTTGCTGATCTGGGTGGCCTTTACTGCATAAGTATTGGTATTTTTTTCTGCTTCTTGGTGCAAGTACGTTTTCATTTGCCCCAACAATTCACTCTCTCTCTCTCTCTCTCTCTCTCTCTCTCTCTCTCTCTCTCTCTCTCTCTCTCTCTCTCTCTCTCTCTCTCTCTCTCTCTCTCTCTCTCTCTCTCTCTCGCTCGCTCGCTCGCTCTGTCTGTCTGTCTATCTGTCTGTTCCTTTTACTGATAGCTGCATCCAGGTTTATCTCATTAATATAATTTCGACATTTTTTTTATGTAGCATTTGACGTATGATTTGCCACTGTTCAATGTGTGCCATTACACTTAGTATAAACATCTTAATTTATTTGTGACTCAAAAAACCCATACACTGCTTATACTGAATTGGTTAATTTGGTTCGGGGAGCCTCTGGATGTGCAAAAAATCCATTGATGACCCTGTCGGCAGCAACTCCACCTTCACATGATAAAGTTGCAGTTTCTTAATCATATGATGCTCTGAAGGATGTCTGCATTGAAAACAATCAGATGAGCTCCACTGCTAGGTAGTAAAGCATGCCCAAGGGTTAGAGCAACACAAGATGTGTCTTTGACGCTTTTGGGGTCAAAGCTAGCTTCTTAGTTTAAGCAATAACAATCAGAATTTTTTTGTCAAAAAAAAAGGGAACAATCAGAAACTTTAGAAAACTATTGTTTTTTTCCGCTTTTATGTGTTTAGCTATTGAAGTTATTCCTTTTATTTTAGTCTTTTAAGGAGTTAGTAAAAACAGTACGTGCATTGCATCAAAATACTATGACCACAAATAAAAAAATTAATAATAAAATATATGATTTTTTTGTCAATTTTTATATTTATCTTCTCTATTGTTTTACTTTGGTTTCGATTCTTAGGAATTCCAGTTACCGAAGCTTTAGTCATATTCAAATAATATCTTTATGCCATCCAATGATTTATTAGCAAAAATAGGACTAATAAAATATAAAACATCATCATTACGATTACGACACATGAACCTAGTTAAGCAAACTTTTTTTTTAATATCCTTTTTTTTTTGAATGCTCCTTTACTCAATATTAGAGCTGTCAATTTCGGTCCGGCCCGGCAAAATCACCGGACTGGGCTCTAATTTTAGAGACCCGAAATAAGTCGGGCTTTTTTGGCCCGACTCGTTAGGCCCGAAAAAACGGCCCGGCCCAAGTGGCCCGATTTTTTAGTGCATATTCGTTGGCTGGGCTACATAAACGCGCCCCGAACACTGTCTGTACCGACCGGCCTGATTTTTTCGTTTGGCCCGACCCGTTTGATACATCTACTCAATATGTATGACAAAATTGCCATCAAAACTGAAATTCAACAGACTACTGTGTCAGTTGAAGATTCCGGATTCCGGACTGTAGTCAAACTTTTTGAAAGATCATGCAAGCAACTAAGTGATTTACTAACTAAGTTTTTGATAAACTTTGAATTATGTATAATTGTATTCTCAAAGTACAAGATGATCCTAGATGATACACTCCTACTTCTGAACTAGCTAGCTATTTATATACAAATTATACAAGATATCCTAAACTACAAAATCTGTTGAATCCCTTAAAATTTGCAGCTCCAAATGTGCTGCATCAATTCCTTGATTCTAGCAGCCAATAAATAAAGCTGAAAATGTGTTGCTAAAATCAAGAGATTTGTAACTGAAAAATCTGCCAAATATCTGCTGTTAAAATCAGAGATTTTCAGTTGAGAATCTGCAAATATCTGATATTTAAATCAAGAAAATTGCAGCTGAAAATCTGCAATTAATTCCATTCCTTTAACCTCCCCCCTCAAATTGATGCTGGTGAATCAACAAGCATCAATTTGCTAACAAGAAAATTGTGGCGTTGTCGTGTCATTGATTTGGTCAAGATATCTGCAATTTGGAGCGAGCCGAAATATGTGGGGGTGTGATAATGTGGCGATCATAGGCATCCCGAATGAAGTGGCAATCAACCTCTATGTGCTTTGTTCGTTCATGGTACACGGGATTTGCAACAATTTGAATGGCACTAGTATTGTCAGCATGTAGTTTTGTAGGTTCATCTTGTGAAAAACCAAGTTCATGGGGAGACCACGAAGCCAAATGATTTCAGCGGATGCATCGGCCATTGCACGATACTCGGCTTGATGAGATGATTTGAGACGCAGTCTTGTTTCTTGCATTTCCAAGAGACAAGAGCATCACCAACAAACATACACCAACCAAAGAGTAGATCTTCTTGTGTCGGGGCATCCACCCAATCGGAATCACTATAGAACTTTGTAGTTTGTTAGAGGAACCATGAGAGAAGAATACGCCCGACTAGGTGTGCAAGGAGATATCTAATAATTCGTCGAACAACGGAAAGATGGAGATGCCGGGGATAACATGAACTTGCTAACAGTGTGGACAACATAAGAAATATCTCGGTCGAGTGATGGTTAGGTAAATAAGCTTACCAACCAACTTTCGATACAAAGTAGGATTCTCAAGAAGTTCCCCTTCATCACGGCGATACTTCACATTAATTTCCATAGAGTGTCAATGTGAGTAGTGCTGTGAGACCACTTAACCGCACTAGATCCAAAATATACTTATGTTGATTCAAGAAGATTCCTTGAGGTGATGATGAACCTCAAAGTAGGAAGTAGTTGAGTTGGCAAGGTCTTTCAAGTGAAAGGTGGAGTGCAACAATTTTTTAATGTCGAAATAACCTCCATATCGTAACCGGTGATGACCATATCGTCCACATAAACAAGGAGAACAACAATTCCTCGGATGTCCTTCTAAGGAAAAGAGAGGAGTCATGCCCACTTTGAGTGAATGAGAAGCGAGGAGTGTGGATCGGAACTTTTGAAACCATACTCGTGGTGCCTGCTTCAAGCCATACAAAGAACGTTTTAGTTTACAAACATCATTAAGTGATGAAGTTGGCATACTGTAAGGAAGTCTTATGTAAACTTCCTCCATGAGATCACCATGTAGGAACGCATTCTTGGCGTCCATCCGGTGTAAGGACCATGATTCGAGATGCGGCCCGGGGCTAAGATCGTTAAATGCGGTGGTCATCTTTGCTCTTTTGGTGCAAATGTCTCATTATAGTCTGGCCATATTCTTGCTTGTTTCCAAGAACTAATCGAGCCTTGAACGATCGATAGACCCGTCAAGTCGGTCTTGATGGAGAACACAAATTTTCGCCAGGGGCTTCACGGATGGTGGGCATGGAACAATATCCCATGTTTGGTTTTCTTCAAGTGCAAGTAGTTACTGCTTCAATAGCTTGCTCAACACTCATACTCGTAGCTTTGTTTATAAGATTTGGGAATAGAAATGGAAGATAAAGTGGTTGTCGAGCGATGAGGGTGTGGTGAAGCCATACCTATCTGTGGTTTACGAACCCGAGTGCTTTGTCTAAGAGAAGCATCGATGATTCTTTGGAACAAGATCAACATCCGGGGGCGGCTAGTAGGTTAAGGATCTGGTTTGAGGTGTTTGACTTGCGTCGTTGATAGACGAGAAGAGGTCGAGAAGGTCTTGGATCTCGCATCGGTGTTAGTAAATAATGGCAACATAGAAAATAAATGAGAGGGGTGATCTTGGTGAGTAGAAAAAAATATTGATTTTCAAAGAAAACCACATTTCGTGAAATTCGAATGCGACGCGTATTTGGATCATAGCAAAGATAACCCTTGTGATGTACGAGAATATCCTAAGAAAGCACATTTAACGGATTGAGCTGAAAGTTTTGTGCGTTCTTGTGGTGGTAGATGGACGTAGCACACACAACCAAATATGCGTAGTTCAGAATATTGTGGTTTTCGACCATATAACCTAATGAAAGGTGACACATGGTTTAGTGAGGGAGAAGGCAACCTGTTGATGAGATAGACTGCAGTCGAAAGGGCTTCACACCAAAATCGAGATGGGACACATGATTCTAGCAAAAGGGTTCGAACTACATCAAGTAGGTGGCGATTCTTTCTTTCAGCCACCCCATTTTGCTGTGGGGTTGCTGGACAAGATCTTTGTGAAATGATGCCATTTGTTTGTAGAAATTCCTGAAATGCATGAGATATATACTCACCCCCATTATCAGATCGAAGAATTTTAATATTGGAAGAAAATTGAGTTTTCACGTATGAATGAAAAATCTTGAAAACTGAAAACAACTCATCTTTGGAACGAAGAAAATAAATCCATGTGAAACGACTAAAGTCATCTATGAAAGTAACAAAATACTTATAATTAGCATGAGAAGTAACAGGTGCCATACCCCACACATCACTATGTATCATATCAAAAGGTTGTGCTTCATTTGGTGTATGCGTGGGAAATGGTAAAGTTTTACTTTTTCCAAGCTTACAAGAATTACAATCAAATTGAATTTCACCAAGAGATGAAGGCTCTTTATTTCCAAGGAGACCGGAGTTTAACAAATTATTAAGGACATTAAAGTTTGGATGTCCTAGCCGTTTATGCCATACTCGGTGATCAACATGAGCCGAATTACAAGTGAGAAAGGGCAAAGAAGAGCATGGATTCAAAGGAATCTGTAGAGGAAAAAGGCGTCCTACTTTAGGCCCCTTTGCGATCATCTTCCCCGATTGTTGATCCTGCACAACACAACTAGACTTAGAAAACTCCACTGAACAATTATTGTCAACCAGCTGACCAACCGAGATAAGATTAGTGGTAAGACCGGGAGAGACAAAAACATTCGACAAAGAAGAAGAAATATCACCAGTAGCTATGATAGGTAAATAATTTCCGTCAGCTGTATGAATCTTGAGGTTTCCAGAATATTTGTTTACATTGGTGAGAAAATGAGCATTGTTTGTCATATGATGTGATGCTCCAGAATCAAAGTACCAAGGAGATTTAGAAAAAGGCTTACCTGAGAGTCCTAAAGCTAAGAATGCAGAAATGATCATTTGTTGAATCATTTCAGGGGTTACAGGTTGAACAGGGGCAGCATTTTGTGTCGTATGCGTTGTATTCGCAGAACTACCAGAACTTGAAGAGTCAATTGATGCAGTGTATGCTGTTGGCGGCTTCTTCGTGTAGGGCATTCTTTAATAATATGGCCATCCATTTTGCAATAATTGTAAAACTTGTTTGGACAATTTGAAGCATAGTGACCATATTTCTTACAACAAAAGCATTGAACAATGCTCATATCCCTGCCTTTTGCTTTGCTCTGAGTTGCATATGCTACAGCAGGAACGGTTGATCTATGTTACTCCATAGTTGTTTGAGTGAGAAGTCGCTGCTCCTCACGAAACAACTCATTGAGGCATGCATCCAAGGAAGGGACAGATTCTCGATTCATAAGACTCGACCTAATGCTCTCGAATTCAGATCTTAGTTTCATAAGAAATTGATCCCTTTTAGTAACCTCATGAACAAATTGGACAGAGGTAAGACCCTCAGGGGGTAAAGTAGCATAGATTATGTCAGTGTATTCCGCCCAAAGACTCATGAAGGAAGAGTAAATATCAGAAATAGAAAGGCCCCTTGATGAAGATTGGCTAGTTCATGTTCAAGTTGAAATCGACGAGCAGTGTTGTGTTGACTGTAAAGTTTCTTCAAGTGATTCCACATTTGAGCAGCAGTCTTGAAGGGTCGAAGATTCAAAATAATGTTGGATTCCACAGACCCTAGAATCCAAGCCATTATTTGAGCATCTTTGACCTCCCACTTGGAGTGCTCGCCTGCATGTTTGTCTTTATCAGGAGCAGGTTTGCTGCCATCAATATGACCCCAAAGATCCTTGCCTTTAACATATATCTGGAAGTGGAATGCCCAGGTTGAATAGTTTTTGCCATTCAAACGAATCAAGAAAGCGTCATACTTATCAGAAGACATGATGTCTAGAGAAATCGATCGAGAAAACTTGGAAAAAAGAACAAAACGAGGACTGATTTTGATAAGAGAACACGAGGACTACTTTCAGAACTTGACTGATACCATGATAAACTTTGAATTCTGTATAATTGTATTCTCAAAGTACAAGATGATCCTAGATGATACACTCCTACTTCTGAACTAGCTACCTATTTATATACAAATTATACAAGATATCCTAAACTACAAAATTTGTTGAATCCCTTAAAATCTGCAGCTCCAAATCTGCTGCATCAATTCCTTGATTCTAGCAGCCAATAAATAAAGCTGAAAATGTGTTGCTAAAATCAAGAGATTTGTAACTGAAAAATCTGCCAAATATCTGCTGTTAAAATCAGAGATTTTCAGTTGAGAATCTGCAAATATCTGATATTTAAATCAAGGAAATTGCAGCTGAAAATCTGCAATTAATTCCATTCCTTTAACAGTTTTTAGATCTGTCATGATCAATATCATCCACTTGATTTTTACATGGCAATTGTACTTATGGAATTGAAATATGACTACTCTGGGGGGTTTTTTTGACTACAAATTTGGAGATGTATTAGACTTTGCCCCAAAACAAAAGCATTTTCAGATAATTACACGAATTGCTTTTTCAGATTATTACACAGACCATAGATCTTATGTCTGAAAAACTGATATGTAGATAAATGGATTAACTCTGTTAAATTCATCTTGCGAAGTTTGAAGTACTCGTTTTATTGATCTTTGGTATATAACATTATTGAACTTAGAATGTTTAGTTTTTCGGTGCTTTCGTGATATTACTAACATTTCTTATTTATAGTGTGAATACAGAATCAAGAGGCTTCGCAATGAGGATAGCATAATGGCAACGATTATAAATCGTCGAAAAGCCAAAGAACGCTGGGACAAAGTGAGCTTTCTTTCTCTACTCAGAGATTCAAGAAAGACTAAATTTATGGGTTTCCTGTGTTTAATTTCGTTTTGAGTTTATTAGCTGTTCACTAATTTTTCTGAAGTTTCAAGTTAATCTGTTCCTTGAACTACTTAAGACTTTTGTTATAGTTGAGAAAATATGTGAGGTACACTTGGGGACCTTGCTCATTGGATGACGGCAGAAGCGAGCCAGACAACGCATGTTGCACTGGCGTCATGACGAAATCGTTCCATCAAAATGGGTCATCAAATAGACGTAAACTGCAGAAAAGAATGGATGGTGTCAGTTTTAGCCAAAGGTCACCTTGCCCAATGAGAAGGTGGGCTACAATTTATGCCTCTGCACCCTGAAAAACTGTAATATGATAATATATCTTGTTCTTCTTAAGTTTAGTTGGACCTCGATTAATATATGGATGGGTTGCTGCAGAAAGGGGAACCAGAGCATGTTCATACTCAAGAAGTCAGAAATGTAAACCAGTAAGTTGCCCTTATTTCTGTCTTCTCTATCCACTGCAATTTCATAAGTTTTGTTGTGAAAAATGATCCTTATTTGGTAACCAATCCTAGAACTACAAAATTACACATTTTCCTCATGACAACTAAAGGTATAAACTCCAAGAATATAGTGTGCGGGTTTCACTTTTTTTCCTCAAATCTTCTTATCTTCTAGTGACCCTTAAAGTCAAAAGAGTAGGCTAGAGACATTTGACCTTATGGTAATTGGTATATCAACATAGAGCAAAATGTTGAAAGTGGATTTTTTGAGAAATCTATAGAGAGCGTTCAGCGTTTCACTTCTCAAAGTCTATTGAATATGCTACTTGATATGTGTGAAAGGAGATGTAGAATAATGAAAACAAAAAAGTGTTGTTTCAAATGAAAGTAATAGCTCTTTTATATTGCCTTATAGCCATAAAGATTAAGCCCCTTACATGAATGCAAATTAAAGAAAAAGTAGTTTCTTCATCAAAATTGCAAACTCATGAACTAGCACTGAATTGTCGGCTCTTTCCTCATTCTGCTTATTTCATGATGCTTTGTCATGGCAAAGGGCGTTAGTGAAATTTGTAAATTCAGTATGTATTAGAGCTGGGTTTATCATTCCTAGCCGTGTGTGGAATATTGATGAGAAGCAGCTTTTTTTTTTGTTGCAAAAAGTGGTCACATCACATTTGAAAATTTTCGTCTAATTTTGCAGAACTTAGAGGTTCCGTGATTTCAGAAGAACCTCCAAATATTGTACAAATATAACGTAATGTCGAGGGAGAAGTTAAAAACTGCCCGTGCAACAGGCGGTGTTTTGATAGCTTCAATGACCCAAGGAATGCTACAGGCTGTGTATATTGTGATTTGTGAGTGAAGAAGCAACTGAGGATTATTCTACTTTGATCCTCAGGCAAAATTCTCTGGCGTTAAGGGTCAGAATATTGATTCCACTGTGTTACCATTATGCATACGAGTTGAGTTATATCATTGATCATGGGCGGAAACCTTTTGTGCATATGCAAAGGAGAGGAAAAACTGAATCAAATAATGAGACAATATAACACTAACCCCAAACGCGTGCACCCCTCCAAGAAAGAAAGGTGATAAGTTATGAAATGTGTCTTTTACATTTATCTCGTCATTATTATTGTATTTTAGTTGTCACGTCAAAGTACTTTTAAATAAAATGATTAATTTTAGAAACTAGACCTGAGGTTTGGGATATTTATGAAAAAATATAATTAATTTTCAACATTACAAAAAGTACCCATGAGGTTTGAGGGACTGCAGTAAAAGTAAAACTAATGAAATATGTATAAAGTCTATTCTGATGGAATTCCAAAAAAAATTGAAGAAAAGAAAGTGAACAAACAAAATTACCCCCATTAACCTTGGAAACTCTCTTTGTAGTTTATGGAAAATTAGAGGGTGGAAATTGTTTGTTGTTCGTAACCTGAGGGGTATTTGCAAGATTTTGGGGAGGATTTTTTATGTTATGTAATTTGTGGGAAATTAAAATAACTTTTAGTTAGTCTTGTGTTTATTTATTTATTTATTGAAATTTCATTTTTCTTGTTTACTAAATGTTGAGATGTTTAGGATAGTTTATAATAGATAATTCATGGAGAATGTTGTAAATTATGTTATATTTGAATGATGTTTTTTAAGTTACTAGTACGTGAACCATGTAATTTTACAAAATTAATTAAAAGTATATTATTAATATATTTAAATTTTATTAGTAGACATGGTTGATTTCATACAATATCATTAAAAAAAATGGTATAATAATTAGCCAGTGGCGTAGCCAGGAAATATTACAGGATGAGTCGATATACGAAATTAGGGGGGGGGGGCAAATAAAAAACTAAAAGAAAAATTATATAAATTTTAACTAATTTTTTTAAAAAAATTACCTTGTAAAAAAATTTAAATTTGGGGGAGGGGGTGTTGCATGTTGGGGCCCAGGTTGGCCCCTCTTCATCCGCCACTGTAATTAGCATCTATAACCTCGAATAAATATTTAATATTACAAAAAAAAAATTAAATATATTTTTAGGAAAAAAGCTTTGATGAATATACTATTCTTTTAGTTATTCTTAATTTTTTATTATACAATTTGCTGGATAAGTGAGAAAAATAATGTGAGATTATACCATAAGGAAATTTTAAACTTACAAAATATTATTGAAAAATAAATATAATTGATTTGATAAATTAAACATGGATGATAGCTTTAATGTTGACATTTAAATATAAGATTCTCCACATTGTTTATTGAGGCGAAGATCCACCTAATATTTTGAAACTGTTCAATTTTATCAGCCAAATTTTCATTACTATTGTGGATAATATCAATTACTATTATGCCATGTCCTTATAGGTATATTTATATAAATATTTTTCCAATGTACACATGTCTCTTGAACATATCCTAACAATCAGTGGCGTAGCCACATTAGGACGAGTGCGGTTCGTTAAATTTGGAGTGATCCTGTTAAAATTGAGTTGGACCGCACTAAAAATTCAAACAAAGGTCTATTTCATATAAGAAAAATTGAGTTAATTAAAATTTAAACGACTGTTAAACCTTTTGTCTTGATCAAAAAAAATTAAGAATTACCTGGCCCGGTTAAGGTATATAAGTGGATGAATGACTATCTTGTTTGTTATATAGAGAGATATGTTCCGAACTTGATAATGAACATTGTTTTTGGAAGCACTCTTAAAATGAATTCTTGAATCTAAAAGTCTACTAATAGAGTTATTAAGTGATTAATTTAGAATGAACATTTGGATAAATCACTTCTTTAAAAAGTTTATTCTAGAGAAGTCAAAATTAGAGATTATAAAAACCCACAAAAAATTGTTCCAAGGTATCGGCCTTTAGATTTGCCTTCTTTATTTTCTATTTTTTAAAATTTTCGGCCCAACAATCGTTCCACCAAAATGAAAAAAATTCTGACCGCACTGACCGGAAATCTTGGCTACGCCCATGCTAACAATGATATAATAATTATATTTTAATAAGAGATATGTACTATAAGATACCACTCACTGATTATCTGATTGTGCATTGCGAATATGGTTTGTGAATATTTATTTTTCTTTTTTAAATTGGATAGACATATTTAACTTATAGTATACTTTCACAATATAAACATGGTTAATGATATTTGCATGTTTTTTCATGCACGAAGCAAGAATTATTCTTGTTCTTCTTATCCTCAAATGGTCCATGTATCATTGTCTTGCAACTAAGTTAATGAGCTCATGGTAGTTTTCTTGATTAGAATTTAGAAACTTCAGTGCAAACCTACATATCAAAGTGATTTGGAGTTATAACTTTATACCCATACTTCAAAATTATCAATATATAAGCATCTGGTAATAATTTTTCTTGAAATACAATTACATGAATATGTGCAACATATCTTCAAATATTTTCTTCTTCTAAATTTTCAAATCCTGTAATTTTGCTCGAAATACTATTAAGGTCAAATCTGGTTGATATTGAGATCATTGGCTTTTCTATTATATCTCATTGGGATAAATATTGTTAACACCCCAAACTATACAAAGTTTTTATACTTTGCCATCCGAACTTTGAAACGATACAGTTTGCAACCTAAACTTTACAAAATTTTGCACTTTGGTTAAAATTCCAGATTTACCCCTGGTTTTATGAAAGCTGATTTGTAGTTTACCCTCTGAACTTTAAGGTTGTTGCACTTTGCAACCTTGAATGATAAATTTTATTGCATTTTTATGTTTACTCCCCAAGTCTTGCGATCCTCGAAAAATGGTATCGAGCTTTAGGTTTATTAAGAACTTTTAGTTAAATTTATTATATTTATGTAATTAACAATTAGTGAGGAGAAATTACTCCGAGTATATGGATCCGAACCGATGTCCGAGATGTACACCATACATGACATATCGTCAAATATTGACGATGTATACACAAGAACACTGGACCAGGTTTCATATCGGGAATACCAACATGAAGAAAAAGAGCGGCGAGAGCCGACGGGAAACCTTAAGGCAATGCAAAATGCGAGCTTTAATATTATAAGCGATTCGGATGCTTAACCAGGCACTATATGTTCACTTGATGAACCTTCAAGAAACGGTTCATGAAAATTCCCATCGAAATAATGATTCCCGATGGAGTACCCGAGTGGAACGAGATACTTCCGCACAAATCTAAGTTCTCCGAAGATCTTAGAGAAGTTCGAAGACGGCGGTGCATTTATGGCAACCGCCATATTCATCTACCCGGACAAGTTCATCGATCGAACTAGATGGAGACGATGGTGAAATATCGAAGAAACTCTTGAACTCCTTCATGATATTCGAAACGAGTCAAGAACCGGAGGACAGCCGAGTTCTTCCGAGGAAAAGAAGTGTATAGATTTCGGGATAGTACCCTATTTACACCAAAAAGGAAACCAACCAAAGTTATACGAAAAATGACAGATGAGGAGAAGCTCATTGCTCTAATCAAAGGAAAATCTATCAATAATTAAAAAAGATGGATATGGAAAAGATGAATCTTAAAGATCTACATGACCTTGCAGAATCCTTCGCAAGATTAGGAATTGTAGATTTAAAGATGAACACAGAGAGATGGAACATTGGTCACCTATGATCCAACAAATAGGAAGACCAATTCCACCACAACCACCAGTTAATCCTAACGTCGAAGAAAGTACGGGTTCGAATCATGGAGCTCGGGATGAGAGGATGCCGCACGCTGGGGATTTCACGACCGGGAGTGATCCACTTTCAGAGACAGGAGGTCGAAACCCTCTTGCGGGAACTAGACAACCTACCGAAGGCCGAATGTTTATCGACGCCTTATGGAAGATCGCACCTCGACCCAATACATCCATATGGGTTGATGTTAAATCGGACATCCCGATTTTAAAAATAGAGAAGTTCTCATTGATGAATGGGCTTGACTATGAGAATTTCAAATAGAACCCTCGATCTTACAAAGGATTCATTCATTTTACTCCTTGAAATGATTCTTGAAGGATCGGTGAAGATTGCCGGATATGACCGATCTAGTACAAAAGGTTCGGTCACATCAGAGAATCACTTAAAGGAATTGTCGATGGTATGGCAAAACTATTCAAAATCCAGTTCATCGGCACAGGTTATTTCGAGGGATTAGAGGATGAAAAAAGAAAGAGATATAAACAAGCCCTCTATAGCCTTGAGTTATATGATATTTGTCATATTGACGAATATATCAAGTTGTTCACCGAATACCTGGGTGGAAATCCAAGATTGAAGAAAAGGAAGCGAAGACTATTCTTTGCCAAGATTCCGAGTCCCTGGAGAGAAATGGTTATCAGGGAATACAAGGATGGAGCGGAAGTAGAAACTGTGGCCAGAAAGATGTCTTTCTTAAAGACCAAGTTATCTGAATGGTGTTACCAATCAGCTCTGTACAAGAATTACAAGAGATTAAGAGTAATCAACAAAGAAGTTCCTCTATGTTGCGTGGATAATGACATCCCAACCATTGTGGGGAGTCAACCAAGGTGGCACAGAAAGAAGAAGGAGCGAAGTCATCCATACCGCCGAGGAAGCAACAACAAAAGAAGCGGTCTTCATGGAGACCTAGAAGGTTTTGGTCAAAACAAAAAGCCCGGTTACAAAACGGGCAAAGACCGGCCTGACGGGAGTAGAGCCTCTTCATCGTGGTCTAATCAAGCAAGTACCAGCAGAACACCAGGAAGAAGAACTTTCAGGAGAGCTCACACCAGAGCTAATGAAAGTTTCAAAGACTGTAATTACTGGACATGCGGAGCAAGAGGACATATCTCAACTGATTGTCCGCACAAACTAAACGAGTCGAGTCGAGCGGTTGAAGCTACACCGAAATTGAGGAAGTCGCCTCTACTATCGTGGATCTTATACAGTGTATCAATTTGAGGATATACCCTCGGATGAAAGCATCTATGAAGAAGAAATCTATTCGACGATGGAAGTGAATCCAACTCAAAATCGGAGTGAAGAAGAAATTCTTCAGCAGACGGTCAGGGAGGATATGTCAGGATTCCTCTCTCACACTACAGTTTCTCATAAAACTCTTATGAGAATCATGAAGGAAGATCCAAAGCTTCAAATCTATGATGGGTTTACAATTGGAGCAATGGAGAAGGCATTGGATAAAGTTGGATTTCGTAACAGAAAACACCAAATTATTCACAGGGTAACAACCGGAGAATTTGCTATTCCAATGGAATTTACCGGTAACCTGATCGAGATGCAGCTGGTCCCTATTAGAGAAATACAGGAGATCAAAAGTAGAGTTAAAAGAGAAGTTGCAAATACCCTCTCATGGATTCACATCGGAGCCATAAGAGTCATTATTAAGGCAACATTCAAGGAAGGAATAGATTCGCCACTCAATCTTGCTATTTTTGACAAGCGAATCTCACATCTCAAGGATTCATGCCTTAGAGCGGTTACAGGAAATTTGTATGCAGGAAAACTAGCATTCAATGTCTATCCAAGAATTGCATACAATTTGGGAGATCGAGATTTTAATAGAGTCCTAACCCTTCATCAAGATTTCAAAAGAGTCGATTTAATGAAAGAAGGAAATAGGCTTTACTCGATCACATACAAGATTTCTTATGCTCTCTCGAATACCCATCATTCAAGTATTCTTGAGAAAGGAATTTATTGAAGTCCCAAGAATCTTTGAGGACTTTGTCAAGGTGGTTTTACCAAATCATTGAATCTCCAACTATAAAGGAGATTGATATGATAATTCAAGATCAACCGTCTTCAACAAAAGTCGAAGTCTCAAAGTTGAGCCTGGAAGGATGTCTTTCCAAAGCAGACGAAATGGTGAGTAGCGGCCGTTGGGAAGAAATGAGACTAAACGAAAGATATCCCCGGATGTTTTCAAAACAGCAGAGAGAGCTGAAATGTCCGAAGGATGGCGAGAAGTTGAAGTAATATTCGACATCACTCAAAAGGATAATATTTTTCTTTGTGATGTTCTCAGATTATCTCCAACAACCTATAGTTGGAAGGTATCAAGGAAACCAAGATAGGTGAAATTGAACCGACTATCTCAGAGTAGCGGGAAAAATCCCGGAGCAATTAATACCGGGAATTGAATTTCTTGAGGATCATAAACCTCGGGAAAGATTACAAGAAGGAATGGAGTTCACGGTGGCGGATAAAAGATACGTAATCGATGACCACTAGTCCATTCTCCATATACATTTCTATCGGAATGTTATATGTCAATACAAAGCCGAGTATTTCGCCGCCTATATTGATTCAGTCTGCCGGAATATGTACTTTGCAGCGGGATGTTTTTCCTAAAGAAATTGGAGAAGATTTACCACTATTGCGGAAGGGATTTCTCTAAAAGAATTCTTATTCTTAATAGAGAATTAAACAAGCGAAAATCATGATCGGAGGCGCGGGCGGTACCCATGGTACAAGGTGAAAACGCCACCAACTGCTTTCCATGATACAGTGCGATGTTTTGCTAGGAAACAACTTCCTACAAACATTCAAGCGATTTACACAGGAGAACGAGACAAGAAGACTTATTTTCACAACCTTATGTGATCATAAGATCATTGTCCAAAGATCGTGGAAGCATTTTACGAAAAAATGCCTATTAATTTTCGCAACAAGCGTGGTGATGAAGCCAAACTCCGAAATCCAAAAATGGTGGATCGAAGGAAATTTGGTGAAGCTTTATTATCCTATAGACAATTCGGGTCTCGAAAGGATAAGAAGTTTTGGGATAATAACTTGTATTCATTCAGAGTACAAGGAGAAGAACGAGTTACTCGGAAGCCATTGCAGAATTATAGATGAGTCTAATGGAGAGTCCGCAGAGTGACGTGACCCTGTGAGGAACAAATATCACTCGAGGATATCAAGAAGAAGATCCAAAGGAATTACAATGAAGATCCTTTGGCTTGGTGGGATAAGAACGAGCTTAAAGCTTCCTTAAAGGTTAAACTGGGAAAGGAGTACGAGTTCGTAAGATTCAAACCAATCCGATGAACCGTAAGGATCGTGAGGATATGCGAGAAGATACTTAAGGAACATCTTGACCTTAAGTTGATTTCACCAGAGTTTCTCCATATAGCGATCCAGGGTTCTTAGTCGAAAACCATGGAGAAATCAAAAGAGGAAAGCTTTAAGCTTGTTATTAATTACAAGGGGATTAATAACATTTTAGAGTTCGATGGATACTATATCCCAAGTAGAGAACATCAGTTAATCGTATCAAAGGTGCCAAGATATTCTCAAAGTTTGATTGCAAATCTGATTCTACCGATTAAGATGGATGAAGAAAGCAAGAAGTTCACGCTTTCTCTACACCACAAGGACACTATATTTGGAACATGATGCCTATGGGATTGGCTAACGCACCCCGGATATATCAAAGAAAGATGGATAATCTCTTCAAAGATTATTTTAGTTTCATGTTCGTGTATATCGATGACATTCTAATCGCATCAAAGAACATGAAGGAGCATCTCAAACATTTGGAAATATTTTCAGATGTTTATCACAAGGAAGGATTAGTGCTTTCAGAGAAGAAGACAGTGATTGCAACTGATTTATTGAATTTCTAGGAATTGAGATCGACGAATGAATCATCCTACAAAGTCATATTGTAGAAAAGATACGAGGGATTTCCGGACACACCGAAAGACAAGAAGCACTTGAGTTTTCTTGGAGTTGTCAATTTTGGAATGTTCATAAACAATCTAGCACATTACGGAAGGTGTTTAGCCCATTGCTTAAAAAAATCATGCAGATTCAAATGGGAGAATGAACATCAAGAAGGAATCAAGCAACTTAAAGAAGTTTGCAAAAAGCTTCCGAAACTTGCAATTCCACAGGATGAAGATGAACTGGTTCTTTACACGGATGCCGATGATTGGTGGGCAACGGTTCTTACTAAGGTCACACCTACGAAAAAGTGCCATGCGCAGATATTGTAGTGGTTTATTCACACCCATGAAGCAAACAAATGGCATATCAACGAGAAAGAATTCTTTGCAATCGGGAAGGCTTTTAAAAATGGCCTCTATTTTTATGGCTAAAAAATTTACTTTAAAAATCGATAATTCAAGTGTCAGGCTTTTACGAAAAACAAAATTGAATCAAAACCGAGAAAAGGCTCGATTACTTAGATGGCAAGTGAATGTCAATATTATGATTATGATATTGTCATTATAAAATCTCATGAAAATATTCTTGAAGATTTCTTGACACGAGATGGAAGGACGCGTTCTTCGATTTGAGGTCCTTAAACGAGTAAGAAATCTCGGGAAAACCTAGAGTCCGAACGAGATTTTGGGGCGTGGCGTTATGTCTCAATGCGTGTTGTTGGGCGACTTCAACAGTGACCAAAATCCGTTTCTAGTCAAATACGAGCATGCCGGTTCGCTCGAGACAATTGTTCTTAAGACTCGCAAGGGCCTCTCTTCCAGGCCGCATCTCCTACGATGCAAAAAGGGGCCGAGAGAGTACGGGCTCTAACCCGGAGGTTATAGATTCAAGTACCATAATCACAAGTGTTGCGGGTGATGCATCCCCGAGGATGTACAAATCAGAATGAATGTTAAAACTCCTGTCACAACCCGAGTCTTCAAGTCAACCCAAAGACCTCCTGGGGTAAAAGAGGGAGAGTTGAATCTTAGGCCACGACATGACAAATCTAAGGTTCAAATCGACGAGATTAAGATTTCTCCTATGCGGGTATATCACGCAATGGGAGAAACTAGTTACAAGACAAGGTATTAACCTTAAAAAACAATGGTTGATATCTCGAAAGTATCCCGAGTTTGGATGAAACCAGAAGTCATCCAAATGAAATACGAGAATGGTATACTTTTGGAGCTTTAGCTTCAATCTATACCGTGTCACCAGGATTCCCAAAATTTCAAAATTACCGAAATGGATTAGGGAAGCGATTTACGAGACCTGGCTAATAATCCACACTTGGCCGAGAGGAGATATTTTGGAACTATATTTTATCGGTCAAATCCCGAACCAAATAAGAAAGGCTTTAATGAAGCTTTTCATTTTATCAAGCTAAGAAGACCAGGATGGAAATGCTTTTCACCTAAGAAGGACCGGTGTTAGTAGGAGCATTTTCTCAAGACGAAGCTTCTACTAGACGAGCATGGGGTCTTTGGTTTGGCTAATCGAAATGGACAAAGTCAAATATCCATTCAAGTTCTTCCAAAATTCGGCGAATGGATCTTTCCTTTTGAATTCGATGACCGGATCAACCACAGGATTTGCGGAGGAACTCTTCGAGACCAAAAGAAGAATTCTCGGGAAAACAAGATTCCTAAGCAAGCAAAGAAACTTACCGAAATTTCGTAATATGGCGTGTGGGCCATTGGATCGACCGGATCCGCCATGCATGCCCCGAATGAAAGGAACCCGAGTTTGGGAAAGGTTTTCGACCCTAACCCGACCGACAAGACCAGTACCGAAAGGACAAGGGCCCACTCACAAAACGCGTTTTTCTCGGGGACCACACAAACCAACTTTTTAGAAGATACCCCGACAACCTTCACATGGGCCGAGTCACGCGAAGAAAAGAAAACCAATCAAGGCAATAATGCGAGATATGACGTAAGTAGTGACGTCATAAAGTATCGCAAGATTTGGAGTCCGCCTTTCAAGTCCGGACTTACATCTATAAAATGCGAGATTTGAAGGAAGCTGAGGACATCGAACATTTTCCTTAGTTTTCTTATAATAAAGTCTGAGAGAAAAATTTGTAATATTTTTGAGTGTTTTAGTTTTCAAATTTTTATGTGTTTTCGAGTGCAAGCCTCAACTATGAGAGGCTAAACCAGTGTTCTCCTCCCAAAAGGAGATTACTAATGTAATAAATATTTCTATAAGTTCTTAATAAAATGAGGCTTTCTGCTTCAACATGTGTTCATAATGTACTATTAATTCATCCCGTTTAGAATTACTTATACGCCCGGAGTAGGAAACGAACCAAGCGCTATCTTGCCGAAAGGGTTTCGAAGGAGTCGGATAACTTGCGATCATATTCCCGAGGTGAGGTTGAACAGTGAGAGATGTTTGTCAAACGATATGGGGGCGATAATTTTCCGATCGGTGGCGTTGCGAACCACTTAACCCTTCTTTGTTTGGTTAAAGAAGGTATGAATTTTAAGGGATTTATTAATTTTACGGAAGTATGTTGGGCTGATATGGTCGTAAATTTATTTTCATTTTCGATCTAAAGACCCAATTTGTATACGGATAATTTCTTGAAATGAGATCTTGATAAAAGTATGGCTTGTTCGGTTTATAAATGAAACCCGACATGATCCATTTAAAACCTCTGAATAAAGACTGGATCTAAGTAGGTGTAACAATGCCACGAACAAAACAAGTTACAGAAAATAAGAGTTCTTATTTCTCGAAAATCCGAAAAACAAATTGATTATGGTGTAAAAATTTAATATTTATTGATTATTGCAATAAATTTATTATTATGTAGTAATTTGCCACAAATTAGAGTTCAGAAGGATAACTAGAACTATTGTTATTAAAGAATACAATCCTAGGGGTAAAATGGCCCAAAAGTTGCAAAGGGTAACTATTTCCATAGTTCAGGGTGCAAAGTGTTACGAATCAAAGTCTAGGTTGTGAAGTGTAAAAAGTAGTAAAGTTGGGGTGACAAATAATAATTATCTCTATCTCATTTTACTCTGGATTCAAGTTATTATAATAAATAAGTCCGAATTTTCAAATCTTTGTATTAATGCTAATGCATTAAGATATCTATAACACATATATCTCTTTGCACCTCCCAAAAATTATGCAAGTTGAACAATACCTCTACCAAGTTCACTTCATATAATTTTTTATTTCACGACACTATCCATAATCCCTTAGTAAAACTCCATTCCCTTAGTAAATCTCCACTCTCATATTCGACTAATTTTAACGAGAATATCCATTCTTTCAATCTCTAATTTTATGTATATGTCGATTGTTGTAATAATCTTTCTACAATGAGAAATGTAGATTGCCTCACATTTTTATTTTGTAGCTATAGTAACTATATTATATGCGTGAGACTATTTCACTATTTTCTTTGTCGACAACAAAACTCTCATAAAAAATGTTATTTTGTTTGCAAAATTATATATAATTAACTTCCAAAGTGCGAAATCTTCCTAGATATTTTATCAACATGGATGATAACTAAAGATTTAAATACAAAAGTACTAATTCCACATATATATTTCAATGAAAATCGATGATTACATGCATGGTATTCTAAGATGAGATAATACTTTTGATAAACACATACCTTTTTGTTCTTGATGAAAAAATTTAACTTTACTTCACAACAATCAATCTATACAACAAAGATTAAAGGATCTACACCTGAGTTAAGTATGGTGTGTTAATAGAGCCCACAAGGCAAACTTCATCCATAATCCATTTGAGTTTTCAGTCCACGGGACCTTTTCCATTGATAACACACAAGATTTTTGAACCGAAATTTATATAATTAATTCCTAGAGCCATTATTTGCCTGTCTTTGCCTGGCTATCCAGTACCCACAATTGGCATCATTTGTTCATAAGATTCATCCTCCTCTTGCCAAAAAAATATATATTCATTCTCCTTCAACTCACCTTAATCAAACCAAACAACAAAAAATAGTAAAAAAAAAAAAACCCTCTAAAGCAACAAAATAACACGACCTATCCTAACATGCTGGCCAAATTCATTTTCTCATCAAAATACTCATTTACGATAACCACTCATTAGAAATTTAAAAGGTTTTCTTAAATAACATTCATAATAAGATTCCTCATCGTTTTGAAATTCTAAATATGGTAAATTATAGAAATATCTCAAACCACAACTAAATTCGTTTAACCATGGTGTAAACAAAGAGCAAATATATAGGAAAAACTAACCAGGTAAATCCCAGGGATTGAACTGGAAAACTTCCAATACATGAATGACACTAGCAGGCAATGGGAGAGAGTTCTTCATCTGAACCCAATTGGAAGTCTAACACCTACATTTCCATCCTCAGAGTTTACCCTCTCCATATTTAGAAACAAAAGATAAGAATGAATTCAGCAACACTTGTTCAACAAGAAAAACCGAGGGCAACAAACTAAATCCATCCAAGAAAATCTCTACCCTTTACTAATATTTTTTGCTTCCAAAAAAAAACTCTCGACTGGAATACAACTCAAAAAAAGATGAAAAATATGTGATTGAAAAGAAGCCACAAGCTGATGTTAAACCATCAATAGTCCAAAGACGAATCCGCATCTTTTAACCGCATTTAATCCAAAGGTGAAAACCACTTTGGCAGTCCATCGTGCGATCTACTAATCAACTCTATGATTGTTGAAAGTAGTATCTCAACTTCAAATGTTCGTCCTTTGAACCCGCCTACCTCCAACTCACCACCTCGCCTATAAGAATATGTGGCATGAATCCATGTAATAATTTATGCTAACATAACATAATTAGGCATTGAATTATGAAACTTAAGGCCCATATTGTACTTAGCATTTTCAAAGATCCCTTTGTCCTGCACCTGTAATTCTCAACTACACGACCAATAAACTTTATAATTTAGGGGAACATACAATGGATCCTCGAGTTTTATTACTCTAGTTTTGGGTTCATGCACGATAGAATAATCCATTTTATGTTATACAATTATGAGGCAAACATGGAGTATGTGGATTTGGGTATCTTTCTTGAGCTCAACCACCCTTCTAATACAGAAGAACAACGGCGACATAGTATGCAAAATTAGTCATTTTATTGGCAAGCTTTACATATCATCACCAATGATACTGTGGACCCGTTTAATAGATCTAACAGTCCAAGTAAGGAAAAAGTAAAGCATGTGTCGTAATCCTATGCCGCAAAACAAAAATAAGGATAATTACACAATAAAAAAAGCTGAGGTTCAGGCTAATGACAACAAAAAAAAAATCCATAGATTTGAAAATTGCAAATAACCCTTTTAAGGTTTGATTCTTTCTTACATTTTCTCTTTCATAAGCAAAAAAAAAAAAAAGGTTTCAAAAACACTTGATATTTCTCTAAATATTACAGTTAACCCCTCAAACATAAGACAAAATTAAACCTACGGAGACTTTTTCTAATTTTAAAATATCTCTATTTTTTTTTTTGTAATTTGACAAACCTCATGAATTTTTTTTTTTTTTTTTGCAATTATCCCTAAAAACAATTTTAGAACCTAAAATTATGATAATCCCCATTTGTGTTTCTGTTTTTCACTTCAAAGTTTGATAGATTGCAACAAGACTTAAAACTTTAGTGAATTATGAACAAAAGGTATTGATGGTTTTTTGTTGAGGACATCTCTTATTAAATATATCCTTTTACAAAGTTCAAAGTTTAAATAATAAGTTTGCGAAATAAAACCTAAATTTTGTGCATGGTCAAATTTGTATATGAAAGAAGTGGTAGTTCACAGAAAAGATGCCAATCAGATCTCAAATCACTGTAAGGTAGACACCAAATATTTTTTTATTCATAGAAAAGAACAGGCACCCATATGTGGAAAACACAAACTTTAGCACAAGCCACGAGATTATTATTTAAAATACAAGAAAGATATTCAAAAGTTAATTCTGTTTACATTGAAATGGAAAGAAAAAGAGATGCATGTCTATTAAAGGCAGGGTAAGTGTTCCTAAACAAATATGGATGTAATTTGTGAGTTTTTAAGAGTTAAGAAACCCAGACTTATTCCTTTTTTTGTTAAGCAAATGGAAACAATAATTGCATACGCTTGTATTAGTTTTATATAATCATGAAAATCAAATATATCACAAGAAAATGAGAAGATGAAATAAGCAAGATATCTGCACTAACCATATATTAAAGGAAAAGGAGAATATGAACATATTAAAACCTGCACTAGTATATTAAAAAATTCTGGAGATAAACTGATTAAAAATCTGCACTAATCGGTCAAAAAAAAATCCTAACATATAAACAGAACAAAGAAAGAAATTCAGAAACTAATATAAATGATAATAAAGGAAAAATTTACAAATATGTACTGACTACTAACCGATTGAGAAAAAACTATGCATGATTATACAATATCAAAGACAAGTCCTTTAAATAGCTTCTTGCCTTTCCTGTTATTTGATAAATTTTAGAAGAGCAAATGGGGAAAATTACCTACTTGGGATAGGTGATTGAGTTTTTTGACATGTAGGATAAAAAACATAGTTTTCTACCCACTTTTGGTGTTCTTTTACCACAATACCCTTGGCGCTTTAAATGCAAGCCTTTAATATGTATTTCTCTCTTGAAATTAAATACTCCCAATACATAACATACGCAGATCTTGAACACAAATTTCTTTTTTTTTTCTTTCATTTTTTCTCTCTCTCTTTCTTCTTCTTCTTCACAAAATATCAAGAAGTTATTTTTGTGGGCTTTCATCAACAAAATCGCACCAAAAAATCGAATAACAAGGTAATGTTCTTCTCCTCCTAATTAGTTAACCTTGTTTAAATCGTTCAAGACCAATATATTTGCAAAATATGTGAAGTGTTTTGTGAAAGGAAATTTTTTCGTGCATTTATGAAAAACAATGCACGATATCGTGTCATAGAGTTGGCACGATATCGTGCCCCTCAGATATTGACACGATATATCGTGCCGCTTTATTAGACACGATATATCGTCTTGTATATTAGTGCGATATATCGTGCCCCCATATATTAGACACGATATTGTACCTAATATATAGGGCACGATATATCGTGTCCAATATACGGGGCACGATATATCGTGCCTCAACGAAAAAAGCACGATATATCGTGCCCCAAGAAAAACAGCGCTTTTATGTGTTCTTGCATTTATCAATATTTTTCTTTGTATATAGATGAACTCTCGCTATCTTGTTGTTCGATTTGGTGGTCATTGGGAAGGTTTATAATATAAAGGTGGTGAAGAAGAAGTTGTGCGTATTAAACCGGCAAAATGAATTATAGTGAAATATTGGAGGAGGTTTATGGTGTTGTTGATGTTGATAGGGGCGTATACGATTGTATAATGCATTCTATTGTAGATATTTCGAAAACAAACTTGGGAAGTTAAAGTTGAAAAACGATGATGACATTGAAATCTGCGTTTGGGAACACCGAGTTACCGCTTGTTTTTGTAACACCGAAAAGAAAAACGCGATGGGTGAGACTAGTTCGCATAATGTATTGGGAGGTCCGTCCGAGCATAATCGAGTTGAGAACGTTGAAGGTCAACAAGGTGTTGGTGGAAGTTTTATGCAACTAATGGCTAGTCGAAATGATTTGTCGCCAGATCATCGGGGCCTAATTACAACTACATGCAACTTCTTGGTTTTCAACAATACGGTTTACCGCAAATCAATCCATATAGTCATGCAGTAAGGCCTAGTGGAGCACCTTTTATGCATATGAACAATGTTCCAATTATTGATCATCCGCGTCCACTAGCACCTACAGTTAATGTTCCAAATATCAATTGTCCGGGACCTAGTATAAGGCCAAGCAATGAAGATGGCTATTATCCTGATATGGGTTGTGATAATACTGATGTTGATGTTGGTTGTGATAATAATGACATTAATTATGGTGCAAACTACAATTCCAAATGATTTTGGTGAGAACTACACGATGGTGATGTTGGTACCGACATTGAAGCTAATAATCAATTTGAAAATGACCAAAGAACGCGTCTTTGAATTTGAGGAATTTTGTGAGTGGAGATGTAGACGGAGAGAAGTATTTCGAAAACCAAAACCAAGATGCAGGCCCAATGCGAGGTGTTAACTTACATCCGTGATATCCATAGAGACAATATGGACGAAACAATAGTGCCCACAGACGAAGTTGGGTGATTCCTGGTACACTCTCGCACCTTTCGGTTCCTCCCGAGGAACATGCTTGGGTTGGAAGCATCTCGGTGGGACATTGCGCCAAGGAGCAACATACATGAGCAAAACTGAATTGGATATCGCACTAGGCATGTATCACCTTGAAAATCAAGTCGAGTATCGAGTTGAACGCTCGATAAGACTCGTTTTCATGCAATATGCAAGTATGAACGATGCCCTTTTCGAATGCGTGCATATGGAAAGGATGGTATTTGGAGAGTATGGAAGTTTGACAAGCACCATGGACGTGGGTTAAATTTGAATGACAATGCATCTAGGCGGTGCATTCTAAAGTAGTAGGTGCGTATTTTGCATCTAGATTACTAGTGGAACATTCTCGCTCGTGCAAGAGATATGATAAGCGGAGTTGGAATCGCGACATGGGCTTAAAATGAGTTATAATGTTGCGTTGAGTGCAAAACATCATGCCTTTGGGTTGATATATGGAGATAGCAACAAGTCATTCAATCTAATTCCTATACTTACACATGTTGAATTTAACGAATCCCTGATCGGAACTAGATGGAAGTCGGATAATTTTAATAGATTCAAGTACGTGTTTTTTGCTTTGCATGCATCAATCACTCGGATTCCGAACAATGCCCGACCAGTTATTGTGATTGATGGAACACACCTTAAAGGCAAATACCGAGAATATTGTTTGTGGCGGTAATAAAAGATGGTAATGAAAGATTTTCCCACTTCTTTGTTGGAATCGGGGATGTTGAAAACGACGATTCTTGGACATGGTTTTTGAGACAAATTGAGAGATGCTTATAATTGCCCTCGTGATCTACATCGATTGTTTCGATCAAGACAAGAGTATCGAAATGCCATAAAAGCAAAGATACCCGTAAACATCACATGGGCTTTGCACTTATCATTTGCGAGTAATTTGGCTCAATACGGTCAACATATAGTAGCAATGTTTAGGAATGCGGATATTCATACCGTCGTGAAGATTATGATAAGTATTTTGAAAACATAAAAGTTGTTAGTGAGACGGGTGCGTTTAAAAAGTTAGAACGTGCGGGGGAAGACAGATGGTCTCGAGTTAAGTGTCATGTCCGTCGTTATGGGTTCATGACATCAAACTCACCGAGAGCTTCAATAGTCGGTTATTATGGGCCAAAAAGTTACCTATTTGTTCTGCAGGCTTGAGTGTGCTCGGACTATTATTGAAAAGTGGTTTTATGAACGACGACCGCCGCTAATGATAAAGATCAAGAGCTAACACTTGAAGCAACCAAAAGATTAAATGATGCAATTGAGATAGGTCGTAGAATGGATGTACAATGCCTTAGTAATGTGAAGTACAAGGTGAAAGATGGAACAAAGACTTATTTGGTTGACTTATCCCAAAGAACGTCAAATTGCCGAGAATTTGAATATGAATTGATGCCTTGCGCCCATGCATCTGCAAAGAATTAGGTATAAAGAAATTTAAAATTTTTGTATCAATATTTTCACATAATTCGCTCAATATTTTCAAATAATTGTTTGTTTATTTGTGCGGGAAGGCGAACCTCAATATCTATTCATTTGCTGCCCATTATTATAAAAATGAAAATCTTCAAAAAATGTGGGCGGGTGAAGTTTTACCAGTTCCTGATCCGAGTGAATGGGTTCTACCACAAGAGGTGCGAGACTTAGTATGCAACCCTCCAAATAACCCGAGACAAGCAGGTCGTCTGCACAAAGTAGAGTTCATTCCTATTGTTGAATCATCAAGTAATCGTTCACGTAAGAGTCAAATTTGTTCAAGGTGTGGGGGTGTTGCCACAATTGCGCGTCAAATGCACTATGTCATTGCCGCCGATGAGCACGAAAGTGCCTCGCTGACACACAAACCGGGTCCTTCGAGACAAGTGCGTAAAAAGAAGAAATGTGGAATGTGCCGAAGCGATGATCATACCCGTAGAAAATGTCCGAGACGTCCGGATGATGAAAATTAGGCAAAAGTTTATTTCAAATGTAACACTATTTTCTAGAAAAACACACTAAGAGCTGAAACTCAGTAGTCTAAATGTGTTAATCATGTCAGTAGTGCCCTTTACCGTACGATATATGGCACTATTTTTCGTGCCAACTATCTCGGGCACGATATCGTTCCCTATTATAGTTGACACGATATCGTTCCCAATTATATAAGGGCGCAATATATAGTGCCCAAATTATATAAGGGCACGATATATCGTGCAAATTAAGAAAAATCATGCAAAATGAATATTTAATTAAATAACTCAAAATATTTAGAAGATATACAACAATATGTACTACAACTCCCAAGTACTACTATCGATCTTGTCTTAAACTTGTCGTGCCATATTTTGCCTTATTTCTCGAATCGACGCTCCACATACTTCCTATTAATCTTCTCGTGGTGATACAACTAATGATAGAATGTATGGCAAATACACCACAACTAGTGGGGTCGTTTCCGCAAAAAACAATCTTTCTACCGCCTATGGATAAGTTCCCACTCGCGGCGACAAAGCTCCTTACCTAAGGCGGCGTAGAAGCCGCGCGAATAAGTACACATGGGAGCATGCAACGGAGGGGACGTGTGTCGGCACGCCGATTGGCAAAACTATCATCTGTGTATCGGGCACGTACTGAGTCGTACATATGTATTGTGGCTCTACGTAGATCCAGTCTGCACACGACAAAATGGCCCGACAAATTCACGATCATGAACACCTGGGTGAAAACAAAATCAGTAAATAATCAAAAAAATTGGATGAAAAAAATGAATAAACTAGCCAAAAAATAATTATTCAAGTATATGCATGACAACACTCCATGGACCAGGATTACCCCATCCTGGAGTTCCGTGCTGGACAACACTGACCAACTCATCCAGCTCTTGTCCGGGAGGAATCTCCTCCATGGTCGCTGGGTCATATACTGTGTCAGCAGGATCCGTACCATGCATACGACTCCATATGTGCCGTATGGAATCCTACACATTGAAAAATGTTTATAGGTTAACAAGTATGATTTATTAATTTTACAGTAAAATGCGAGACACATAATAAATAAACTAACCGAAAATGTCGTAGATACAATCCTATAACTTCCCACTTGTTTCTCATGAGGCACAACCCCAAGAAATCGGGATCGATCAGTATGGACAGTATGCATTTATATGCTATTTAAAATGAAAGAAATAGATATTAATCGATAAAATATTCATCAACTAAATAATGCAAAAGAAACTTACATCATTTTCCAACTCTATCTTTGGATCCGCCATTTCCTTAAAAATGATGGACCAACAACAAGTACATAAGCCCCACGTCCTCCCGCAATTGGACCCTCAAATATTAAGACAAAGTGGAATATAAGATGTAAATACTAAGACGATAAGACAAATGCAAAAATATTTACTTACTTTTCATTAGACTTTAAGCGGGTAAACTCCTTCTCGGACGGGTCAAGCCTTGCGAGACCTAGATCCCGAATGGGCCGCGAATATGCCGCGATGGCCGCCCGTCCCGAACCTGGATCAAGGAAGTAGGCGGTGAGGGCAAATCCGAGAGGGCGCTCAGACACCGGTACAACGAGTGTCGAGAGGAGCTCGAATAGGAGACGGCAATGGCCTCGAATCGGGACCGACACTCGTGGTCGCGGAGAATGTGATAACACGGGCATAATAGAGTCGACAATGGCGGAAGAGAAGTCGACAATGCCGGGAGGAGGAGGAAGATACATCACTACCGGAGGAGGAAGAGACGTCGCTACCGGAGGAGGGGGAGGAGTCGACATGGCCGGAGGAGGGGAGGAGTCGACATGGCGGAGGAGGGAGAAGAGACGTCACTACCGGAGGAGGGGAGGAGCGATATGGCCGGAGGAGGGTGTGTCTGCTGCGATGATCGGCTCGGATATCTCTCGACTACCATGCACGAAGTCATCGTCTCGATCAAGGTATGGGAATAAACGCCTAATCTCCTCCCGAATAAGGTCCTAACTCGACCTATCTCCCGATCTAGCGTCTGTCAAGCGAGAACCCTCCTCTCGAGATGACAAGTCTCTAACCGAGAAACGGCATCATCGACTCGTGTCTCCAATCGAGCGAACCGCTCCTCTCGTAAGTCTCTCGAATCAAGCACTGTCTGGCCGCATAACACCCCGAATCGGTGTCGGCATATCTGTCGCCAACTCACGAGATGGATCAACACGAGTATCCTGATGGATCATCGCTATATAGTCATCGTGGGATCACGGATCAACACGAGTATCCTGACGGACGATGCGTCATCCGTCCGCCATCTAAAGGATCATCGGCCGATGGGATGATGGACCATCTGTCCCAGCCGCTTCTCCGCCTCAATCGTAGGAGTAGCGATGTCGGCCTCCGAAACGGCCTACCTCTCCCCCCCGCCGCCTCTGTCTCTCGCCCCTGGAAAAGACTTCACCTCCCCCCCCCCGCTAATAGGGGTTGGGGTCAAGGACCGATACTCCTCTCGCGATAGGGGTTGGGGTTGGGTCGAATTCCTAAGTTCTCCTAAAAACCTAAGTTCTCCTGGGATGAACGAGGAGGACCTAACAAAATAACCGGATCATCGACTCCTCTATATATATATCTGCGGAGCTCCTCCTCCGGTTGATCCAATATCTCATGACACACTAAAGCCTCGTAAATAATATGAATAAATAAATTAATAAAAAAATAAATTAATTATTAAATAAATAAATAAGTAAACACCGTTAATACATACCGTGTCAAAGAAAAAAATCACCATGTCAATAATAGCGGTCTTGAAAACCTCCAACGAAGGCACCTGCAATCGGGTGTCGATACTGAGTCGCCCGGGGCATTACCCAGCGAGGTATCGCCTCGAATGCCCAAATCTGTGAGAACATTGATAAGTATGAAAAAATAAGATTTTTTAAATATTTAAAAAACTAATTACAAATATAAATAAATAAAAACATATGCGTACTCAAAGCAAGACATAAGTGGCCCCATAAAAATGATAAGAAGGTGGCCGATATCTAGGTGGAACGCCCTTAGATATCGCCAAGTGGCGTAACATCATGCAAAGTGCCGAATATAATGCATCAATATCTCGAAAGGAGTATTTCCCCGAACGCCTCCCACCGTGCATCGCCCTCGATCAAAACCACAAAAACCCGCCCATCATCGGCTCGATGTCGGCCATCGAAACACAAGATCATGTAAAAGGCAAATAACACCTTCGCCACCTTCGGGTATCGCCTGGTGAGTCACGGAAGGTGCCAAGATCAAATAAATCGCGAAATGCGCTACGGTAACCCGATCACCCCTAGGCCAATACCGCCTATATATACCGAGTCTCGGGTACCTCAAAATCACCGTTAGGGGTCAAATGTGGACCACGAAAATCGCAATCCCGATATCATAGCAAAATCACGCCGAGAGAAATCGATAGTCTACTCTCCGACGTGGAACCAACACTCCGATTCCGGAGCGTCCGCACATGCACCTCCATCGCAACTAATGCATGCAAATTGTCGCATTACAACCGGCTCCGTCATACCCAAAATCCATAAAATATCCGAACGCCGATCTGCTAAACCGACTATATAAATCATCATCGATCTCCAAAGAACTCATCTCTGATGGTCTAAATAATATTCGATCAAACGTATCCCGCGATGTGGGCCCTCTCTCGATGATATGAGGGTCTCTTCCATTGTGGACCGGGTATCTACAACAATTAATAAATTTCAATTTATTAAGATGAATTGTTGAAAAATTGCGAATCAGAGTGAAAAAAAACAAAGATGTGGGACAATATGGATATGGATATCTGTGCAAAGAATACATGGAAAGAATACAAAAAAACCCACTGCCACGATATCGTACCAAGATTTATAACTAGTTCAATTTATAACTAGGGCACGATATCGTAAACAATTATAACAGGGCACGATATCGCGCCCGTTATAAATAGGTACGATATGTGGCACGATATCGCACCCACCATAACAGGCACGATATTGTACCCGTTATACCTAGGTATGATGTGTTGCACGATATCGTACCCAATTATAACAGGGCACGATATCGTGCCCGTTATACCTAGGTACGATATGCGGCACGATATCGTACCCAATTATAATAGGGCACGATATCGTGCCGCTTCATCTTCTACATCAAATCGCGCCGCGGGTCGCTACACCAAGTCACCAACATCCAACAATAACCCAACACACAGATTTATCCAACTTATTCCTCAATTTATCCAACAATAACCCAATTGATAAACCCTAAACACCAAAATCGAACACTAAAAATCCTAAATCAATTAACCTAACATAAATAGAGTTTAAAACTTAAAATCGAACACTAAAAATCCTAAATCAATGAATCCTAAATGACGATTGATATGCTTACCTGTTGGGAAGGGGCGACGGAGGATGGTGCGGAGGCGGCGATGGAAGCGGCAGCCAGGGAGGTGAGGCGGAGGCTAGCGGCGGCGGGAGGTGGAGGCGGTCGACGTCGACGGCACGATGGAATCCATGTTCTTCTCTTCTCGCACGATATCGGGCACGAAATGGGGATGGTATATTCTTCTTCTTCTGAGTCTTGACCGATGTGGGCACGAAATGGGGGTTTTGGGTATTTCTTCTTCTTCTTGAAGAGGATGGGGCACGAAATGGGTTTGTATGTTTCTTCCTTTTGACTGCATTTGACACGAAATGGGTACTGCTTTTACTTTTGTTGTTTTATCTTTTTCACTTTTTGCTTTCTCATTTGTTTTGTTTTTTATACGGTTCCCTATACAGTATATTTATGTCTTAGATTTCAAAATTCAAAAACACCAACTTAAAGGAGGGGTATTTTGGCCAATTTGGGTAGAAAAGAAGTTTGTGATCCTAGTGGGTAGAAAAGAGTACCCACTATCCATAGTGGGTACTTTAAAAATTTCCCCATTTTAGAATGGGCTGTTAAACATTATCTTTTAGTGTTGGGTACCAATACCAAAAATTATATAAGACCCATGCATGGAAGACTCAATTTTATGTCATAATGTGCATATTAACCAAATAAGTACATATGGTGCATACATATATTTGAATAAAGTGGTTAAAGTTATAAGACATTATACTGTCAAACTATTACTAATTTCTTGTCTCACCATTGTTTCTGCATTCTCCTTGAAAATTTAAAACAAGATTCCAAACATACAAATCTTACTAAGATTTCACCCGGGAAGTTGGCGCCGAACTCAGATTAAGACTCGGTCAAAGATCCCTCGGTGTCAGATTTCTTATTACCAAATTTTCAAGGACCACATTATAAGCGGACATTGACTATTATGAGCATAATTGATATCTGAAGTCAAAACTAAAATTTTAAATTCAGCCAAATGTTTTATATTCACATGTTTTCAAATGAACATAAGTAAATTTTATTAAATTCATAATTTATTAATCCCAAATAACCTCTCATCTCATTCTTTTCCCATAAAAGTCGACCGCCACCCACCGAAAAATCCCAAACGTCCTTGCTAATTGGGAGACAAAAAATTCTAGTAATTGAGGAGAAACTCCTTCGGGAATTAGGGAGACACGTCTGTAGAAACCCCATGACCAATTACTTTTAAATTACCTTTTTGCCATTCAACTTAATAGTTTAATTGAGGGTATTTTAGAGGGGATGAATTATAGTGAAAAAAGACATGGTTTACCAAAACTCTCAACGGCAAGCTATAATTAATATCAGGGTAATTTAACTAAGATCTAACTTTACCTACTTTTTCGCTTTTAATACCTCATGCTCCCAACTCATCAAATATGATGACGTTACGTTATATTTTTTAATGTTATACAATAAAATTACCAATATACCCATAGTTTTTTGTCAAAATTTCAGGTGAGCCATTGACCCCCTTGGCCCCACTATGGTTTCGTCGCCGGACCCAGGTCTCGTCCAATCTTGAAACTAAAACTTGGTGTGTCTAACCCAATAAATCCGTAAATATTTTTATTTTCGTTGTATTAATTTTTATTTTATAAAACTATTAGATTTTTGCAAACAAAAAATAGAAAAACAACCATATAGGTAAAATATGCAATACTAAAATTCCTATAATAAAATATAACATTAGATAATCTCCAACAGTTTGTACCATTTTAGTACATATTCTACATTATATAGTGTAGAATCTGCATTGCATCCTATATTTGCACTAAATTATGCACTAAAAATGAATACTATATAATATTCCATTCTAGTGGATATTTTGATACACTAAAAATATTAATTTAATAAAATTATTGTATGGTGTTAGTGTAATCAAATCTTGACGTACTTTAAATTGCCACCCGTATATAACATAAATCATTAAATAGTAAAACATATAGAAAGACATGAAAATTGTAAAAACTTGGATAAAGTCTTTCTAACTAATACAGAGAGATTATTTATATTTGCGACAATGAGCCTTATGGGTCTGGTGCAACTGGTGATATGGACTAATAATTAAATAATTGTTGAATTAAATAATATAGGAGAATTACAATTTCACCCCTCGTCTATCTAAAAATAATATTTAACAATTTTTTCTGAGTTCATGTCTTGGAAGGAGAAGGGTGGTGACAATCGAGCCCTAGAGAGGTCTAGACTTGAGAGTTTTAACCACTGAACCACTATTCGATTCTCAAATAAAATTATTTTATTAGAAACACAATGCGAGTGAAACTATTAACAAATTGTTACTTCTAAAAACAATTTTATAAACATAATGAAAACTTCCATTATAAAATTATCGAGAAAATTACTTCTAATCAAATTTATGTGATATTTATTGAATATTGATTTGGGTAAATCATATGTATTTCGGATCGCGTCACTTCGTTACGAGCCTAGGTACTTAGCTCGAGGGATTTGTAAAAGAACGAACCTTATGCTACGGGTGGAACTTCACTAAGACTCTCCGATACAAAGTTAGAAATAGGTAGTAAGATCGTTAAGAATTAAAGAGCCCGGTGAACGAGTGGTTATGAGATACATGCCATGATCAAACTCGTGCCATATTTATGGTTTTGACCTTTGTAGGTCGTGCGTGCTACCTCAACGTATTGGGATTCGCCTAGACTTTCTTGTCACATCTCGGATCAAATAAACGGTGATTTCCCGGTGGGGCAATCCAAATCGTCAATTCGGCTAATAAGAAAACATGTAGATCTTGTGGCACATTTGTCATTTAGCTAGCTCACGAGGGTAAAATGGTAATTTTAGCTTTGTACATATCGAATACACAATGTAGGGACACGGAACTCGCTCGTGCTCTTCGATCCATTCTGCCCTGTTCATACATTAGGTGGTGGACATGGATGAAGCCATGTAGGGGCCAAGGGGGGCACTGGGCCCCCCTCAAATTTTGAAAAAAATTAGTGGTATTTTGGTCATTTCATATTTTAATTTTTAAAAAAAATAAAAAAAATAGAAAAATAAGAAAAAAAAGTCTTCAATTATATTGCATTCCTCTTTCCTATTTTCATTTTTTGGATCTTGAAAAATATGAGTCTTGATCATTTTTCCTTTTTCTTAAACTTTTGTACATTATTTAAGTTCCGCCATAAACATTAACTTGAATGTTTGCACTATTCTCTTGTGTCTCTATTTGTCTTTTTTGGTATATTGATGTAATTGTATTTTATTATTTATTGTTAAATATTAAGACGTGATTGAATTAATACAATGACTTAATCAAAATTTCTACTTATTTTGAATTTGATGTATTATTTTTCATTTTTATATGTGGTAGTGGACAATTGTCCACTTATATTTTGTAAAAATGAAAAATAGTCATGTTTTTCGAAAACATGTTTTAGTCATTTTGACATGATCATACCCTTCTTGTATTCTCAGATGAGGTACTTAATTATATTTCAAAAAACTGATGCGGTAAATTTTTCGATACCGAGTCGTGGACAAGTCCCTAGAAATGGAAAAAAAAAAGACAAATTAAAAATTTGAACTCAAAAATCGCTAAAAACATGGTGAAAACTATTTTTATTATGTAGAAGTGGCCAAAAATTCGCCGGACTCTTTTTATATTAATATTAGTTGGGCCCCCCTACCCGAAATTCCTGGCTTCGTCACTGGTGGTGGATATGGGGATTTTGGATTTCTCCACTAATGTATGCTCAAGATGCTGCTAGCAGGGGCGTAGCTAAGGGGGTGCCACCCCGGCCCCCGGCACACCCCAAATTTTTTTTTGTCCCATTTTTTATGTGGAAAAAAAAATTATATGTGTTTTTTTAAGGGGAAAAAATAATTAAGCTAGGGGGAAATGGGGAAAAAAAATTTGGGCTAGGGGTAACCAGTCGAGCTGGCTACGCCCCTGGCTGCTAGTGTGAATGAATTCCTTGGGCATTCCTGGGATAAGGTACAGCTTAAACATTTGGCGTTTGAACTTTACTCATAACTTATAGAAGTCTGACAACAAGTTTTGTCCGCATTCTTATAATAGATATGAAGAAACTAATTTTAGAAGAGGAAACAGATACCTTGTGTATTGACAAAATACTGGATGATGTTATTTATGTGAAAAGTTCTTATAAAAAACTGTGACTGAGTGCCTATTAATAGCATGGGAGAAAAGGAATTAAACTCCCTTTGCCTGACGATATTTTGAGAAACTAATTACTAATTGGCGTTTTCATTGTGGGTGAGATTAAAGACATGCCAAGTGTATTAGCCAAATTGAATGATCATGCTTGCAAAAGTTTCTTATCAAGTAGGTGAAGATGAAAGAAAATTTTGTGAAGAAAATGAAATGAATTGCATTTGGTTGAAAGCTTCAAATACCACTTTAATGTTCCAATATTGTCACTTATATTTCTCTGCAGTTAACAGTGGAGCAACTGATGAGAGCCCATGCCCAGCAAAAAACATGACCCTGTTAATGCTTGAAAATTACATAATCTTTGTTTTGCTGAAGTACACATAATACGGTTTTCTTTTTCGTTTTGTGCATAGATTTGCTTGCTTCTGTTAATATTTCATTTGGTTTGAAGAACAAAACTGTGTAAGAACTAATTATCTCAACAGATCAAAACTTCTTAGTTATTGAATATGCTAATGACGGCATTGCAGTTAATCTATAAACCATCTTTTACAAATTATATCTGGCGCAGAGGGCTTATACGAATTCACACATTGCCAATTTCAACCACAAAAATGTTACAAATCTGGGCCGCTTAGGTAGAAAAGTTTTATTCGATTCTGGTTATTACTAAACTGAGTTGGATTACAAGTTACTACGTTCTATGGTGAAGGTGTATTTCTTTTTTCAGGGCTTTTACAGAGTTTTATCTCGGCCAGATGGAAGAGGTAGGTGCCCAGATAGCTGCTCCTGTAGTCATACACCAAACACTGGCCCAACGATTTTGTAATACGCATCCTATAGTCAAGAAACGCGGTCTACCTTTTCATTCTTCGGGTATTGTTCATCAAATAAGCTCAGATTAACGGTCCAATACTAAAGATCAAGCAAGATTAAGGCTTGACTACATAAAACATGTATATCTGAAGGATCATTGTTTCTGAATATAGAAGACATCATCAAGATCTTCTAACATAATAAGACCCCTCACCCCTGAAAGAGTCGACCTCCAAACAATATCACTAGAAGACAAGCTCAAAAATTTGAGGTTATCTTAAGTTGCAGAACTCCTGATTCTTCACTAGTATTGAAGGATTGACAATTTAAACTTTACCGCCTTCGATCACAAAGGTATATGGGGTGAAAGTCGAACAGAGGTTTTACATACAAGTATTCTGTAAAGCATTCAACTTCAATATCTGCAAAATGGCTTTCCTCCCTCAGCCCATACCTCTCCTTCCGTGGTCCACATGAAATTTACTATCAAATCCACGATGAAACCAATAAAATAAACACCATAAACAGAAGTCTCAGATCATGCATATCAAATCTTGTTTTTGTCCACTTCAAGGCAATATTAGTAATCTGTGTGATTTCAATGTAATTCAAAATCACTGCAAAAACCTGGACAATACAACTCCCAAAAAATCTCAATGGAACACAAGCTCACATGCCTCAGATCCACGCTGAAACAATGAAATTATCTTGAGCGCAACAAATTTTTCCTTCAAATCAATTCCATGGCTCTCAGTATATATTTCCATCCTTTTGAGGACTTTAGCATTCCTCAAAATATATCTTACCATGTTAAACTCTGGCTCTGTACACACAAATTGATCAATTCTTACAGTTCCAAGATGTAATAATAAGCATGTAGGCACTTGTTTGGGCTCCATCCAGTATTTCAGATATTCATCAGCCTGATAATAACAGGAAAAGCCAAAAGCCCCCTCATCAGTATAAAAATAGATCTGTAAATAGGAAGAAAATCATTGATGACAGAATAAAAGAAGAAAGATGAAAAAACATACCGTACGGATCATAAGGACTTCAAGCTTATCAGCATTTTCAAGAAAATTTGAGATAAACCGCCAATCAGGGGCTATTTCTAGTTTGGTTAAATTATGAAACTTTACATTCAAAGCAGAGAATTCAGAGTCAGGAACCTGCAAGAAAATAAACATTCATACCAGAGATAAAAATTTACAGGAGACTTCCAGCTACAAAAACAAAAGAAAACAAACGCAATAAAACACTTACCTCCATCCAACCAATTGATAATTTTAGACACTTCACATTACAGAGCCTACCAACAAATTCTAACGTAGACCGAAATAAAAGATCATCCGTTTCCATCGGTGATACATATTCCAAATCAATATCTGCTTCAATTAAGGACGTTAGCGACCCAACTGAGACATACTCGTATCTAGTGCGGGAGTATACATGGAGATAACTTAGCGCGGGAGTATCTATCTCCACTGTGTAGGCCTCACTCTCAAATTCGTCCGTATTATCGAAATATGAACTGAACATGAGCCTCTTCAGTGTGGGTGAAGATATATAAAAGCAACCAGTATCTGCATCAGTTCTCTCAACAATCAACTCATCAAGAACTGGACAGCCAGAAAGCAGGTGCGGAAGGGATCCAGCAGTGTCGTAAAAAACCGAGTCGAGGCAAAGCCTTTTTAGGGCAGGCAAAGATATGTCGCCAGTCATGGGCATGTCCCAAATATTATAGAGAGTCAAATCGACAAGGGTTTTGCAGGTGAGGATGCAACAAGGCAAACTAACTGAAGGAAAATTATTTGGAGCAATAAGACTAATATTTTTGACATTGCGTATAACGGAAGCGTCAATACATGTCTCTAGTTGAGACTGGCTCATACGTATAAAACAGAGGCTAAAAGTATCCATGTTTTCCACTTTATATAGCGACATAACCCTGTAAATGATGTCAAAAAAGTTCCTTTCATCGATTTTGGACTCTCTCCCATGATTTTCACTCTCGAAATCTAAATTGGGGACATGAGCCCACAGAAACCTCCATCTTCTTGATAAAATACTGGTTGCCATGGAAAGCTTAGTTGGGAGAAACGATAGAATGTGACAAAGGATGGCGTCTGGCAACGCGCTAAGTCTATCAATTGACTCTTTTCTGCAATATTGTTTTGTTTTCTCCATAATAAAACCGAAAAAGGGTTTCTGGGTTCGACGAAGAACACAATACCACTAAGAAATGTAGAATCAGACGGTAAAAATTCACAGTGGGATTTTTTAAAATTACGCTTGATTTCCGAATCCTTAAACAGGAATCCTGAGTAATGTAAGGGCACAAACGAGAGGAAAAGACGAGGTAGATTTACCTGCCAGTCCTGGAAAATTTGCAGTTTCTCTCGCGGCTCAATTTCTTTTCTGAAAGCCACTCGATTTCTAGGGTTAAGTTAATTTGTGGAGATGATGGGTTGAAATTCCCAAATGTAAAATGGGGTTTCGTTCCCAAATTTAGTTATTTTATTATTTTAAGCTACGAAAGTTATTGAAAAAAGTTTTTTATCTCATAATTTATTTTAATATATTACCTGTTGTAACTTCTAAAATTCCAATAGATAACATTTTATCAGCCGTTTTACTTTTCGTGCACTACTATTGACAAAAGAATTTTTAAATTACGTTTTACTAGGCTTTTGTTGAGTGTGAAAAAACACGGGATTATCAGTGTGAAAATTCGATAGAAGAATAATATTAGAAAGAAAATATTACAACAATATAAATTGATGGAGTCAATTATCTGGCTTAATTGCAAAAGATGCCCTGTAACTTCTTGTAGATGGCATTTTAGGACAAAGTATCGAGTTAATGAAAATATACCCCGTAAGTTTATAAAGTTTGGCAAAATTGGTCCTATAAGTTTTTACTTAAGCAAATTATGTTCTATAAGTTTTGAATTGTTGCAAAATTGGTCCAATGGGATAATTGAATTTTTCCATAATACCAATTATACCCTTATTCATACATATTGCTAATTTGACTAAGTGTTTGCTTAAAATGGTATCGAGGCTGCGGTTTATTAAGAACTTTTAGTTAAATTTATTATATTTATGTAATTAACAATTGGTGAGGAGAAATTACTCCAAGATTATGGATCCTGACCGATGTCCGAGATGTACCCTTACAGACATATCGTCAAATATTGATGATGTATGCACAAGAACACTGACCAGGTTTCATATCGGGAATACCAACATGAAGAAAAAAGAATGACAGAGCCGACGGGAAACATTAAGGCAATGCAAAATGCGAAATAGAATATTATAAGCGATTCCGATGCTTAACTGCACTTATATGTTCACTTGATGAACCTTCAAGAAACTGTTCATGAAAATTCCCATCGAACAATGGTTCCCGATGGAGTACCGAGTGGAACGAGATACTTCCAGACAAATCTAAGATCTCCGAAGATCTTAGAGAAATCCGAAAGACGGTGCGAGTAATTATGGCAACCGCCATATTCATCTACCAAAGACAAGTTCATCGATCCAAACCGATGGAGACGATGGTGAAATATCGTAAGAAACTCTTGAACTCCTTCATGATATTCAAAACGAGTCAAGAACCTGGAGGACAGTAGCCGAGTTCATCCTGGAGGAAGGAAACGATATTGATTTTGGGATACTTATTTTACACCAAAAGGAGAAACCAACCGGTTATATGAAAGATGACAGATGAGGAGAAGGTTATTGCTCTAATCAAAGGAAAATCCATCAAAAATTAAAAAGATGGATATGGAAAAGATGAATCTAAAAGATCTACACGACCGCGAAATCCTTCGGCGGGATTAGGTATTGTAGATTTAAAGATGAACGCAGTGAGGAATCGGCTTTGGTTACCTATAACCCACAAGGTAGACCAATTCCACCACCACGCCACCGATTAATCCTAACGTCGAAGAAAGCGGGTTCGCATCATGGAGCTCGGGACGAGAGGATGCCACATGTGAGGATTTCATGACCGGAGTGATCCACTTTCGAACAGGAGGTCGAAACCTCTTGCGCAGAACTAGACAACCTCTTGGAAGACCGAATGTTTATCGACGCCTTATGGAAGATCGCACCTCGACCCAATACATCCATATGGGTTGATGTTAAATCTGACATCCCGTGATTTTAAAATAGAGAAGTCCTCATTGATGAATGGGCTTCACTATGAGAATTTCAAAGGAACCCCGATCTTACAAAGGATTCATTCATTTTACTACTTGAAATGAGTCTTGAAGGATCGATGAAGATTGCCTGGGATATGACCGATGCTAGTACGAAAAGTTCGGTCACATCAGGGGAATCACTTAAAGGAATTATCGATGGTATGGCCAAACTATTCAAAATACGATTCATCGGCACATGTTATTTCGAGGATTAGAGGATGAAAAAAGAAAGAGATATAAACAAGCCCTCTATAGCCCGGGAGTTCTGGATATTTGTCATATTGACGAATATATCAAGTTGTTCACCGAATACCGTGGAAATCCAAGATTGAGGAAAAAGAAGTTGCACAACTATTCTTTGCCAAGATTCCGAGTCCTTGGAGAGAAATGCTTATCGGGAATACAAGGGTGGAGTCAAGAGTAGAAACTGTGGCGAAAAAATGTCTTTCCTAAAGGCCAAGTTATCTCGAATGGTGTTACCAAGCAACTCTATACAAGAATTACAAAAGATTAAGAGGAATTAACAAAACAGCTTCCTCTATGTTGCGTGGATAATGATATCCCAACAAATTGTGGAGGTCAACTAAGTTAAGTCGGCACAAAGAGGAAGGATAGAAGCTATCCATACCGCCGAGAAGCAACAACAAAGTAGGGTCTTCATGGAGACCTAGAAGGTTTTGGTCAAAACAAAAAGCCCGGTTATAAATCGTAAGGCGACCAAAGACTAAGCAGAGTGGAGCCTCATCATCGTTTCTAATCAAGCGGTACGGCCAGAAATCCAGGGGAGAAGAACTTTCAGCGTGCTCACACCGAGCTAATGAAAGTTTCAAAGATCAGTAATTGCCGGACATGCGAGCAAGAGGGCATATCTCAAACGGATTGCCCGCATAATCAAAAACGAGGAGTCGACAATTCGAGGCTACACCGTAAATCGAAGAAGGCCTATTATCGTGATTTAATACAGTGTATCAATTTGAAGATATTCCCTCGGATGAAAGCATCTATGAAGAAGAGATCTATTCGATGATGGAAGTGAATCCACTTAGAATCGGAGTGAAGAAGAAATTCTTCAAAGACGAAGGAGAGGATATGTCGATTCCTCTCTCACACGACGCTTTCTCATAAAACTCTTATGAGAATCATGAAGGAAGATCCAAAGCTTCAAGTCTATGATGGGTTTACAATTGGAGCTATGGAAAAAGCCTTGATAAGATTGGGTTTCGTAATGAAAAAACACCAAATTATTCACGGGGTAACAACCGGAGAATTGGCCATTCCGATGGAGTTTACCTGCAGAACCGATCGAGATGCGCTTGGTCTCTATTAGAGAAATACATGAGATCAAAAGCGAGTTAAAAGAGAAGTTGCAAATACACTCTCATGGATTCACATTGGAGCCATCGTGAGTAATTATAAAGGCAACATTCAAGGAAGGAATAGATTCGCCACTTAATCTTGCTATTTTTGACAAGCGAATCTCACATCTCAAGGATTCATGCCTTGGAGCGGAATAGAAATTTGTATGCGGGAAAATTAGCATTCAATGTCTATCCAAGAATTGCATACAATTTGGGAGATCGAGATTTTAATAGAGTCCTAACTCTTCATCAAGATTTCAAAAGAGTAGATTTGATGAAAGAAAGTAAATAGCCTTTACTCGATCACATACAAGATTTCCTATGCTCTCTCGAATACCCATCATTCCGGTATTCTTGAGAAAGGAATTTATTGAAGTCCCAAGAATCTTTGAGGACTTTGCCAGGTGGTTCTACCAGAAATCATTGAATCTCCAACTATAAAGGAGATTGATATGATAATTCAAGATCAACCAGATCTTCAACAAAAGTCGAAGTCTCGTAGTTGAGCCTGAAGGATGTCTTTCCAACAGACGAAATGACGAGTAGCGGCCGTGGGAAGAAAGGAGACCAAATACGATTCAATGTATCCCGTATGTTTTTAAAACATCGGAGAGCTGAAATGTCCGTATGATGGCGAGAAGTGGAAGTAATATTCGACATCACTCAAAAGGATAATATTTTTCCTTGTGATGTTCTATATTATCTCCAACAACCAATAGTTGGAAGGTATCAAGGAAGCCTGAAGATAGGAGAAATTGAGCTTACTATCACAGGAGTTGCAGGAAGATCCCAAACAATTAATACCGGGAATTGATTTTCTTGAGGATCACAAACCTTGGGAAAGATTACAAGACGGAATGGAGTTCACAAAGGGCGATAAAAGATACGAATCGGATGACCACTAGTCCATTCTCCATATACATTTCTATTGGAATGTTATATACTCAATACAAGGCCGAGTATTTCGCCGCCTATATTGATTCAAAAAGTGCTTAGGAATATGTACCGCAAAGCCGGATGTTTTTCCTAAAGAAATTGGAGAAGATTTACCAGCTATTGCAGGGAGAGATTTCTCTAAAAGGATTCTTATCCTTAACAAGGGAATTAAACAAGCAGAAATCATGATCGGAGGCGCAGGCGGTACCCCATGGTACAAGGTGAAAACGCCACCAATCTATTTCCATGATACAGGTGCAGATATTTTGCTAGGAAACAATTTCCTACAAACATTCAAGCGATTCACACAAGAGGATGACACAAGACGACTTATTTTCACAACATTATGTGATCATAAGATTATTGTCCAAAGACTGCGGGAGGCATTTTACAGAAACATGCCCATTACTTTTCGCAGCAAACGTGGTGATGAAGCCAAACTTCACAATCTAAAAATGGCGGATCGAAGGAAATTTGGTGAAGCTTTATTATCCTATAGACAATTTGGTTCCAGTCAGAAGGATCAAAAGATATGGGATAATAACTTGTATTCATTCAGAGTACAAGGAGAAGAACGAGTCACTCCAGAAGCCATTGCAGAATTATGGATGAGTCTAATGGAGAATCCACAGAGTGACGTTACCATAGAGGAACAAATATCACTCGAGGATATCAAGAAGAAAATCCAAAGGAATTATAATGAAGATCCTTTGGCTTGGTGGAATAAGAACGAGCTTAAAGCTTCCTTAAAGGTTAAACCTGGAAAGGAGTACGAGTTCGTAAGATTCAAACCAATCCTTATGAACCAGAAGGATCGTGAGGATATGCAGAAGATACTTAAGGAACATCTTGACCTTAAGTTAATTTCACCAGGAGTTTCTCCATACAGCAGTCCAGGATTCTTAGTCTGAAACCATGGAGAAATCAAAAGAAGAAAGCCAAGACTTGTTATTGATTACAAAGGAATTAATAATATTTTGGAGTTCGACGGATACTATATCCCAAGTAGAGAACATCTGGTTAACTGTATCAAAGGTGCCAAGATATTCTCAAAGTTCGATTGCAAATCTGGATTCTACCAGATTAAGATGGATGAAGAAAGTAAGAAGTTCACAGCCTTCTCTACACCACAAGGACACTATATTTGGAACGTGATGCCTATGGGATTGGCTAACGCACCCCAAATATATCAAAGGAAGATGGATAATCTCTTCAAAGATTATTTTAGTTTCATGTTCGTGTATATCGATGACATTCTAATCGCATCAAAGAACATGAAGGAGCATCTCAAACATTTGGAAATATTTTCAGATGTTTGTCACAAGGAAGGATTAGTGCTTTCAGGGGAAGAAGGCAGTGATTGCAACAAGACAGATTGAATTCCTAGGAATTGAGATCGACGAATCGGAATCATCCTACAAAGTCACATTGTAGAAAAGATACAGGATTTCCGTGATACACCGAAAGACAAGAAGCGACTTTCAGTTTTCTTGGAGTTGTTAACTTTGTCTTGAATGTTTATAAACAATCTAGCTCATTACAGAAGGTGTTTAGCCCATTGCTTAAAAAAAGATGCAAAGATTCAAATGGGAGAATGAACATCAAGAAGGAATTAAGCAGCAAAAGAAGTTTGCAAAAAGCTTCCGAAACTTGCAATTCCACAGATGAAGATGAACTGTTCTTTACACGATGTCGGTGATTATTGGTGGGCAACAATTCTTACAAAAGCCACACCAAACGGAGAAGTGCCATGTAGATATTGCGGTCTATTTACGGACAAAGTGAAGCAACTTCGGTGGCATATCAACGAGAAATAATTCTTTGCAATCGAAAAGCTTTCAAAAAATGGCCTTTATTTCTACTCGCTAAAAAGTTTATTTTAAAAATTGATAATTCAAGTGTCAAAGCTTTTACAAAAACAAAATTGAATCAAAACCAAAAAAGCTAGGATACTTAGATGGCAAGTCAATGTCAATATTAGGATTATGATATTGTCATTATAAAATCTCATGAAAATGTTCTTGCAGATTTTCTAACAAGAGATGGAGGAATTGAAGCGATTCCATCCTCACAGCCTCAAGACATCTTGGAGACCAACTGGAAATGCTACTCCGAGAATTTGATACCCTGGTCATCAATGCCGATTTGGCCGAAATTACAAAGAAATGATCGGACAAAGTAATCGATCGTATACGAGCATGTGTCCCAGTCTCACTCTCGCTTGAGAACGGCATTTCAAGGGCCACTCCTCCGGCCGCTAATAAGCAAATGGAGCGTTTAGAGCGCAGGGCTCCCAACCTCGTAGTAGAGGATTCCCGTCCTCTAGCACAAGTCCTAAGCTAGCATAAATGTTGGCCCAAGGAAAAATCGATACTCCCGAGTCAAATCCCGGGTTATCATATCAACCAAAGACGTCCGGGGTAAAGGACGAAGAGATCAATATTAGGCCTATGATGGGCACTTCTAAGGTTGATATTAACGAGATTAAAGTTTCTTCTTCTTGGCAGAATACCAGGCATTTAATCGGGAGAAAACCGATTATCGAGCAAGGGATATTTCGAAAAATTAAAGATCGATATTTCTCGAAAATATCCAAGGGTTTGGATGTTACCAAATTCCATCCTGAAGAAGTGAAGAGGTGGTACGAGTTTGGGGCTTTGGCCTCGATCTATACTATTTTCACCAGCTTCCCGAGATCACAAAATTACCAAAATGGATCCGAGAAGCGTTAATGTCACGAGTCTTTGGTCTAATAATGACACCTAAAAACGAGGGGATACATTGGAGCCAGTATTTCATAAGTGCAAAGAACAGAGCCTGTCGGAAAGGGTGGACATGAAGCCTTCCATTACATCAAAGCCGACGACCCGGATGAAAGAGCCTTCAAAAATATCAAGGAGGCTAGTTCGGAAGAAGTACAATTGGCCATGACCTTCACCGAAGATCAAATTACTACAAGAAGGGCATGGGGATTGTGGGTCCTGTCTTCTTGAGATGGACAAAGTCAAGTTTTTCGTTCAAGTTTTATCAAAATTCGGTGAACGGATCATTCCCTGTTGAATACTATGACAGAAAAACAACAAGATTTGCGAAGACTTATTCAAAAGAAAAGAAATCTTCTCGTGGGAAAACAAGCTACCGGGAGTAAAGAAACTCACGGAAATACTCGCAATATGGCTCACATCGGCCATTGGGAACTTCGGTCCTGTCCCGAATGTCAAAACCAGAAGAACCGGAATTTGGCAAAGGATTTCGCCAAAAGTCGACGGAGAAGACCCGACGACGGAGAAGAAAAGTCACGTATATCCAAAGTTTAGGGGACCACCAAAAAGTAGATTCCCCAACAAAGCTAGTGGAGACATGTGACTCCCGACAAGTAACAACCCACTCAACAAAAAAGACAGAAAGTGGGTCCATAAAAGATGTCGTCCAAAGTATTACAAGACAAAGGACGAGTCAGCAGGATTTGGAAAGTTTGTATAAAGAACTCGGATACTAGACAAGATGGGGCCAATCCATGTGAAGAAAGGAAAGGCCAACTAATTGCTGCCAAGTGAAACAAGCAATAATTCAAGAGTTTGATGTAAGCAAAGACGCGTCTTACATTTCAACAAGAGTCAAGTCCGAAATTGAAATCCGACTTACATCTATTTAAACCGAGTTTGAAGGAGGTGAGGACATCGAACATTTCCTTAGTCTTCTTACAATAAACTTTCTTTGTAAAATTCTTTCATTGTGAGTTTAGAATTTCAGTGTTTTCGTTTTCGAGTTTTAGTTTTTTAATTTTATGTACAAGAGTGTGATAGCCTTTATGAGAGGCTAAACAGTTTTCTCCTCCCAAAAGGAGATTATCGATGTAATAAATTTTTCTTTAAGTTCTTAATAAAATAAAGGCCGTTTGTTCAATATGTGTTCATAATGTACTATTGATCAATCCCCTTTGAAGAATTACTTTTACGCCTTGAGTAGGAAACGAACCAAGGTCATGGCTTGAGCGGTTTACAAGGAGTCGGATAACTTGCGATCATCTTCCCTGAGGGTGAGGTTGAACAATGAGGAGATGCTTGTCAAACGATCCGGGGCGAATTTTTCCGATCGGTGGCGTTGCGAACCACTTAACCCGGTCTTTGTTTTGGCCAAAAGAGGTATGAATTTTAAGGGATTTATTAATTTTACGGAAGCATGTTGGGCCTGATATGGTCGTAATGGACTATATCCGTTTTATCTAAACACTTTAGATCGAAATTGATTTTGAATTATGAAGCATTTACGTAAGTATGTCCTATTGAGTTTATAGTCGAAACTCCGACATGATCCACTTAAAACCTCTCGAATAGAGACTGGATCTAAGTAGGTGTAACAATGCCACGAACGGAATAGGTATCGAAAAATGTAAATTTTCATAATCCTTGAAATTGGGGTTTTTGGAAAATAGCAGTGTATGACAGGATTGAAATTGCTAAATTTTGAAAGTTATAGGACTATAATTGCTATCTTTGAAAGATAAAGGACCTAATTTGCTATTGGGCCATAAGGGCAAAATTGTCCAGGGCATAAATTGCCACTTAAACAAAATATAGTCCTCTTTTGCCACTACTTAAAAGTTACTGGGTATATTTTGCAATTTGGCCCAATTATCTTTGAAAAAGCGTGAATAATAAGGTATGGTTACCGCATAACCCAACTTCAAATCATATATCAAATTTGGTGTAATGCAATATCTCATATTTATTCTCAAATTCCCTTGTACTTCAAATTTAAATTCCAATTGTATCATCATTTTATATATAATTAATTAATTCATATAACATGATTTTAGTAATCATTTTCTATAGATTTTAACGAATAACAAATAATTATAATGCAAACTAAAAAAATACTAAATTAATTTTAATATTTATTTTTGTAATATAATTAATTAATGTAATATTTAATTAAATGTAACTTCATAGTTAATTACATTAATAGTAATAAAATAAAAGTAAATGAAATAATTGTATAAATAAATAAATTTGGTTACTATAAAATGAAGAAGAGAGAATACAAAAATCTTGATTTAGTGTAAGATTTGGTGTAATGGTTGGAGGTAGTTTTGACAAAATTATACCAAAGTACCAAATTTGGTGTAATTTTTTACACCAAATTTAGTGTAATGGGTTGGGGATGGCCTAAGAGCATAGCCCTTTTTCCTACAAAAGCTTATGCCGCATCGAATAATTTATTTATAAATGGATTTTGAATAAATATTCTATTATCATGATCATTAATCAAATATTTAATAAATAGTACATTATGTATGGCTTATATTATACATATAATTTTGTGTCCTGTAAGGCTGTAACTAAAGAGATGTAGCGGATTTTTCTTTTTGGAACGGAAATTTTATTAAGCAACATGCGAAGTACATATATTTTCTAAGTGGGCCACCACAAAGTCCGGAGGCTCCATCCAAATTGTAGGACTAGCATAGGAGGTAGATGCTATTGCAAACACATGAGCAATTACATTCGCTTGTCGACTCACAAACTGTACCCGGAAATAAAGTTCTGAATCTAGAATAGCTTTGGAGGCTCGGATAATTCCACCAACTTCAATCCATATCTCCTATCTTCCTTGTAAAACATCCACTACGCCCTTGACATCTACCTCAAATACAATATTCGAAAATCTTAGGCTTTTAATCCATGTCAAGCCTTCAAGTAGTCCTCTACTCTCTCTTTCCAAGACAACAATATCTCCTATAAACTATAGTGTTCGACATAGCAGTGTTGTACCTGTATCGTCGCACAACACCATGCCAATTCCCACCTTGTTATGTTCTCTAAAAAAAGCCGCATCTAAATTGCATTTAAATGTCGAAGTTTGTGGAAGGTGCCAAAGTTTGCAATGAGATGTTGTCCCTTCCATCTGTGCCGGAGAAAGCAGACGAGCGACACACCACATTTCCAGAAAAGGAGTAAGCATCTTTTACAGTCATCTATGCATTAGTATGATTATCCCCCCACAACTTCGAGTTCCTCTGCTTCCATATGTTTCATAATATCATACTAATCTTAGCCACTATAGATGGTGTAGCTTCCTCCATCAACTTAAAAAGCCATGAGGCAAAAGATTCAACATTACTCGCCACTTGATTCACCACCGACCATAATTTACTGATTCTCCAACATTCAGTGCCAAAGTTACAAGATAAAAAAGTGTTCCAACTATTTTCAATTTGAGTTTCACAAAAGACACATACCTGCAGAGATGTAGCGTTTTTTAACTTACATTTTTTCAATTGGTAATTTAAGACTTTAATTTAAAAAAAGTGGACACACTAAGGAAAGATAGAATTGATCAACAATTTACAACTTGATTGTTGATGTGATTACCACGTCAGCACCCGAAAGGGGGATTTTTAATTTTCCTGTTGGATTTTGGTGAGGTGGCTGCTAATATAGAAATTAAATATTATACATGTCATTTGTATTCATGTTTTTATTTGTTAATAATATTTTACAAAACAATAAATTAAAATTAATATTAAATTTAATTCTTTAGTATTTTTTAAAAAGTTCTGGTTAACTTTAAAAAATACAATTTATATTAACTATTTAATGAGAAAAAAGTTAATATTTACTATTTTACAAAATAATAATTTTTAACTAAAGATAAAAGTAAAGATACTTTTTCCAGTGTTATCCAAGAAGAAGATAATGAAACACTTCCTCACACTGGATTTGTTTGTGTGGATGTGCCAATGTGTGCATTTTTTCCATATTAGCAGCCACCTCACCAAATCCGGTGGCCATATCAACAATTTCAATCAGTTTGTAATTTCTGGTCAAATTTTTCCTAAATGCCCCGAGTTTTTTGAATTAAAATCCTAAACTGTCATTTGAAAAAATAAAAGTCAAAACATATATTATTTTTTATTTTTTTCTCTTAGAGAAAAATGGGTCGGGGCCGGAATGGCCCCCCTTGAGTCCGCCCCTACAGGCATGATTGAGACATCTACATTTTGAGGGTTGATATCATCAACCGTGCTAACGTTGGTAACATTCCTATTGAGACTATAACTCATAGGGAAGAAAATCGATTTCTGGATGGAATCATATCTCTTAATTTCATCGGAGAACTTCTTGAAGTCATAAAGTCAGGTAACAACCCCGATCACCAGATTCCGCCCCAAATGAATGTTCAGCAAACTCATAATTGAGTTGAAGATGTAGGTCTAGAAAAAATTCACCAATGGAAACGAAGCCACATCAAATAAAATATAAAAAATAGAATAAAAGGAGTGGTATGCATTATTTTGGTGCATCTGTTACAATTTTAAAATTTGGAGATAAAAGTTCTTTAACTACTAAAATGTATACTTTTAAAAATTAATAATAATTCCATTTCTTCAAAAAAATGCAACAGAACTATAAATTAACAAAGAGAAAAGAGACTTTTGTTTTGCAAGTCCCTCAAACAAAATCAAATAACAAAATAACATAACTAGCTAATTTATTTTGTACAAGAAATGGTGAATATAAAGCACACCATATAAGGCTTGATTGCAAAAAAATATTTCTATTTATCCCTCAAAAGATCTCTATAGATGACAAGCTGACAGGCCTCAGATCCTCGTTGAAACAATGAAATTCTCTTGAGCGTTTCATATTTTACTTTCGGATTACGGGGACGTTTGAAATATATTTCCATCTTGTTCGACTTTAGCATTTCTTAAAATATACCTTACCATGTTAAACTCGGGCTCTGCAAACCCGAAATGATCGATTGTAATAGTTCTAAGATGTGATGATAGGCATTTATGAACTTGTTAGAAGGGCTCTATCCAGTTTTTTTGCTTCTTATGCTTCCTATGACCCTAACAATGAGAACAATCATCGAAAAAGTGGGCACCCATATATTTAAGTCTCAAAGAAGAAGAAGGCTAAAGGCATTTTTATCGTCAACAACAAACCTCATGGATAATAAGGACTTCAAGATTTTCAGCATTTTCAAGAAATTTTACGAGAAAAAACCAATCAACAGCCAATTCGAGTTTGGTTAAATTATCGAACCTTCTAATTGGTCCACCTTGATCAACAAATGGTGTGTTAGAAAACTGCAAAAAAGAATGACGGGGATTCCAATTAGTATCAGTAGCATCAATAAAAATACAAAACGATTGAGATGATGAAAGTTTGAATACATACCGACTTAACACTTGAAAATATTAGGCACTTCACATTGCAAAGAGTATCAAGAAAGTTTAACACAGAGAGATAATCGTAGTATTTTTCCAACTCACTATAAACCTTATAACAAATGTCTGCTTCAATTAAATAGGTTGGCGTCTGAGCTGAGACGAGATCATCGAATAAACAAAGTTGTAGCTGGAGATATCTAAGTGCAGGACAATTTATTTGCAACCTGCAACCACTTTTCCAAATTCAGGACCAATTGACCAAATCAAAAGTGGCCTTGAGCCTTTTTATTGTGGATGAAGATATACTAACGCTAATCATCATTTGATTAATGATTTTTTCTATGATCAACTCCTTAAGCACTGGACAACCAGAAATCAGGTGAGGAAGTGTTTCATCACCATCAAGTTGAATATAAGAAAGATGAAGCTTCTTGAGGCGAGGCAAACATATGGCGCCATTTAAGGGAAATAATAAGCAACAATCAAGCCTCAAATCGACTAGGATTTTGCTGGTGAAAAGGTATTCATGAAACTTAATATGATTATTTCCAAGATTAATATCAAGATTTTTGACATGGCACGATATAACTTTGGTAATCCATGTCTCACGTTCATGCTCGCTGCAACAAACAAACATAGAGAGGCAAAAAGTATTTAGGCTTTGCACTTTATGTAGAAACATAACCCAAGTGATGATTTTTGAGAAGCTTCTCGAGTGAATCTTTCGATGCCGAAATCTAAATTTTGTCAAAGGAAGATCAACCATCAAGATGAGGGAAGATTTCATGATCAAACTGGGAACTGTGATGCACTGGATTACTCTCCAACTACTGCAGAGAATATGCCAGCTGGATAACTAACTTGCACTCACTCCCACGTGCAGAATTTAGAATATGCAGAATAACCAATTCGGAGAATAATGATTGGGACCATTGCATTTTATTTTTGTCATTTTGTTCTGTATTGGATTGTATATATTTAGTGTCACAGGTGCTAAGATAGACGGTACAACTTTTACAATTATTTTGGGAATTCAATGAAACAGTAGCTTCTTCTCTATTGCTTTATATTTTTATCATCTTCAATATGCCTTCATCTTCTACAATTTTTGACATGGTATCAGAGCGGGTTGGTTAATTCCAATCCTGTCTCTGTTCCATTGTCTTCCTCATCTATTCTTTTCTTGCTTTTGTTTTGAGCCATGACAGAAGAAACACCCTTGGTGCAACAGACTACACTGCGCACAGTCAATGTCTCTCCCACAGAGGATCCAAATCATCCATTTTTCTTCATCACACTGATGCAACTAACACTGTTATCATTTCACCTCCACTCACTGGTCCGAACTATGTCACTTGGAGCAAAGCTTTCACCTTAACCCTATCTATCAAAAATAAGCTTGGCTTTCTCGATGGTTCCGTTTCTACACCAGAGGTTGGGGATGTTTTATATTCTTCCTGGCTGCGTTGCAATAACCTCATCCTATCTTGGATCCTCAACTCCGTTAGAAGGAATAGCTTCTAACATCCTCTACATCAATTCTGCTAAGGAGATTTGGGATAAATTGAAAACCAGATTTTCTCAACCAGATAATGTTCGGATATTTCAACTCCAACATCGTTTTAGCTCTACTGTTCAAGGGACTAACATTGTTAGTGAGTATTTTACTCATCTTAATGAAGTTTGGGAAGAATGGAGAAACTATCGCCCCTTTCCTTTTTGTTCGTGTGGTCTGTGTACATGCAATGCTCTTCGTTCTCATGGAGAAATTCAGTCTTGTGATTATGTTTTCAAGTTTCTAATGGGGTTGAATGAATCTTATGAAAACATTCATGGTCAAATTGTGCTTCTCAGTCCCATACCTTCTTTGGATAAGGTATTCTCTACGGTAATCTAAGAAGAAAGGCAACGTGAGGCTCGTGTTTTTTTTTCTTTAGTGATGGATTCTGCTTTATTTGCTGTTAATCAGACCTTAGACAGATAGAAAGGAAAATATGTTGTTGTTTGTGATCATTGTGGGAAGCCTGGGCATTCCAAGGACAAGTGCTTTTGTCTGATTGGGTTTCCACCCAATTTTAAATTCACCAAGAGTAAGCCAAGGTTTGTGGGATAAAAATACTCAGCTTGTGTTTCATCTACTCAAGATAATCAACCAAAGTCTGAAGTTCAGCAGGGGAGTGGTGCCTTTTTTACACAGGAATAGATTCATAAGCTCATGGAATTGATCAACAATGATTCAATGCAACAGCCAAAACCTTCACTTCAACCTTTTTTCAATCAGTCAAAGTCACTCTTCAAATATGGCAGGTATATCTTTGTTTCCTTCTTTAAAACATCCTGTGCAAATTCCTTGGATTGTGGATACTGGAGCTACTGACCATATGATTTGTTCTCCAATTTTTTACACCATTCCTCCCTCGGCTTATCACTCTCATTTTAATCTTCCAAATGGAATCAAGGCTCAAGTCCTTTATAAAGGAACTATTTAGCTCACTCCCAGCATTATTCTAAAGGATGTCTTAGTATTCCTTCATTTCATTTCAACCTCATATTTGTTAGTAGGCTAACTCAAAATTCTTCTTCATGTGTCACATTTCTAAATAATCTTTGCTACATTCAGGACCACTCTTCCCGGATGAAGATTGGACTAGCTAAACTCCATCAAGGCTTGTACATCTTTCAGCCCAGTTCATCATCCACATCCGCAATATGGCCTCATTCTCCTCTAGTCTATCAAGTTATGGAGTCATCTCTTTGGCATTATAGACTGGGTCACCCCTCCAATCAAAGACTTCTTTTAAGAAGGCAAATAGATCCTAATATAGTTGGCACTATTCAGAAGGATTGTAATATTTGTCATTTATCTAAGCAAAGAAAGTTACCTTTTCTATCTAGTACATTTGTGTCTCTATCTCTATTTGATTTATTGCATTGTGATACATGGGTACCTCATTCATTGCCTACTCTCAATGGTCACAAATACTTTCTCACCATAGTTGATGATTACAGTAGGATCACTTGGATTTATCTCATGAAATTAAAATCAGATACTAAAAAAATCCTCCAAAATCACATAACTTTAATTTCTAATCAATGCAATTGTGATGTTCAAAAATTCGAACAGACAATGGACTTGAGTTTCATTTGCCAGAATTTTTTGCTTCCAAGGGTATTTTACACCAAAAATCTTGTGCCTACATACCTCAACAAAATGGTATTGTTGAGCGGAAACATCAACATATTCTTAATGTAGCTCGATCCCTCATGTTCCAATCCAATTTACCCTTGCGCTTTTGGGATGAATCAGTTTTGACAGTCGTATATTTAATAAATCGCATCCCTACTCCCTATCTTGACAACAAAAGTCCCTATGAAGTTTTTTTCCATAAACCACCTACATACTCTCACTTAAAAGTCTTTGGATGTCTTTGTTACATGTCGCATCGCACCAAATTTGATCCTCGAGCCACATCATGTGTGTTCTTAGGTTATCCTATTAACATAAAAGGGTATATAGTTTTTAACCTAACCACATCTGCCATCTCTGTCTCATGACACATTCAATTTCTCGAACATATTTTTCCTTTCTCCACATCAAACAATCTTTTCCCTCCTTCATTTAGGACCAACAATCCTACTGATCCTATTAATGATCTTGTTTTGCCTCCTCCTCTTCCTGATTTCCCCATGCATCATAATCAGCCACCTTCCTCTTCCACCATAACACCAGTGGATCTATCGAGTTCACCATTTGACCATGAATCTTTCCCAGATACTGATTATGAAGAGAACATTCCTGCTGTCACACCACCATCATCTGCTTCTTCCCCTGTTGATACTGCCATCCCTGCTCCATCTCCCATTCGCCCTCAAAGAAACGGACATCAGCCATCTTATCTCAAAGATTATCACTGCAACCTCTTGCATTCTTCTCCATCTCCAATCATTCCTCATTTCAGTCATATGCATCATCCTCTTCAAAACTTTCTTTCATAAATCATTTGCCTTCAATTTCCACTGCTAAAGATCTGATTCATTATCATGAGGTTGTTGCTATTGATCATTGGAGGGAAGCAATTGCTCATGAATTACGAGCTTTAATTGACAATAAAACTTGGACAGTCACCACTCTTCCTACTAGTCAGCGGGCTATTGGTTGCAAATACATTTTCAAAACCAAGTTTAAACCTGATGGGAGTATTGCCAAATAGAAAACACATTTAGTTGCCAAGGGGTACACTCAACGTGAAGGGTTTGATTACCAAGAGACATTCAACCCTGTAATCAAAATCACCACTGTGCGTCTATTTCTTTCTCTTGCTGCAATGCATCAGTGGCATCTTCATCAACTTGACTTTCACAATGCTTTTTTAAACGGTGATCTTGTGGAGACTATTTACATGAATCCTCCTCCCGGTCTTCCTACTGAGGAGGAGGGCTCCACATCTAGGAAATTGGTTTGTAAGCTTCACAAGTCAATCTATGGTCTCAAACAAGCTTCAAGACAATGGAACTCCAAACTCACTTATTTCTTAATTGGCATTGGATTTACTCAATCCAAATCAGATTATTCTCTTTTCACAAGGTCAGATTCGAAAGGCTTTGTTGCCTTACTTGTTTATGTGGATGACATCTTGATTGGGAGTTCTAATTTGGCTATTGTTTCTGAAGTCAAAACTCATATCATGAATCAGTTCAAAATTCGGGACTTGGGAATTATGCGGTACTTTCTTGGTTTGGAAGTAGCCAGAAATTCGAAGGGCCTTCAGGTATGTCAAAGGAAATACACATTGGATATATTGGAGGAGGATGGTTTTCTTGGATGCAAACCCATATACACTCCTGTTGAAGCCAATCTCAAATTTCATGCCAGCTCTAGCACTCCTCTACAGGACCCTACCAGTTTTAGAAGACTGATAGGGAGGCTTATTTACTTGTCTCTCACTCGTCCTGATATTACGTATGGAGTTCATCTTCTCAGTCAATTCATGGACAAACCAACTCAGGAACATCAACAGGCTGCCTATCGAATACTTAGATACTTAAAGGGATCAATTGGTCAAGGTTTATTCTATTCATCCATCCCAGACATGCAATTGAAAGCATATTGTGATTCAGATTGGACTGCATGCCCACATACTCGAAGATCGACTACTGGTTTTTGCGTGTTTCTTGGGAATTCACTTTAACATGGAAATCGAAGAATCAAGTCACAGTTTCAAGATCGTCAGCCGAAGCCGAATATCGATCTCTTGCTCAAACAAGCTGTGAGGTCACTTGGTTGCGATACTTATTTCAGGATTTTAACTTTCCACCAGACAAACCTACTCTTCTCTTTTGTGATAATCAATCAGCGATTCACCTAACTAAAAATCTAATTTTTCATGAAAGGACCAAACATGTTGAATTGGATTGTCATTTCGTACGTGAGAAAGTTTCTTTGGGTGTTCTCAGCTTAGTTCACATTGGATCTCGAATTCACTTTTTATGGATATTTTTACTAAGGCTCTACATGGAACAAATTTCCATTTTCTATTATCCAAGATGGGAATCATTAACATATATTCCCATCTTGAAGGGGAGTGTCAAAGGAAGATCAACCATCAAGATAAGGGGAGATTTCATGATCAAACTGGGAACCGTGATGCACTGGATTACTCTCCAAATAGGGCAAAGAATATGCCAGCTGGATAACTAACTTGCACCCACTCCCATCTGCAGAATAACCAATTCTGAGAATAATGATTGGGATTGTTGCATTTTATTTTTGTCATTTTGTTCTGTATTGGATTGTATATATTTAGTGTCTCAGGTGCTAAGATAGATGGTACAACTTTTACAATCAATTTGGGAATTCAACGAAACAGTAGCTTCTTCTCTATTGCTTTATATTCTTATCATCTTCAATATGCCTTCATCTTCTACATTTTTTGACAAATTTGGGACATGAGTCCAGAGAAACCTCCATCTTCTTGCTAGAATGTTGGTTGCCACTGAGAATTTAGTTGGAAGAAATAGAGAATGTAACAGAGAACGTCGCCTGGTAAGGCACTAATTCTATCAATTGACGATGTGGTCTGCTCCCCATCTGAAACTTTTTGCCGTTTTATGCTTGATTGTATTGTTTTCTCCATGACAAAATGGAACTTTCTCCTGGGATTTTTCAGAAACACTTGATTGGCGATCCTTTTAACAACAAACGTGCGTAGTCTAGCTAGTATTTATCGATGGGTTCCGGGGAAATAAGCTTGATATTTTACCCAAACTATACTTATTAACAGAGAAATCACAGAAAATTAGCACCATCTTTTCTGATCAATATCTGCGAGAGTGATAAAATCATGAAAAATAATAAAACATGACAGATATATAGTATAGTAAATAATCTGAATACCTGGCTTTAAAGAAGATCTAAATTGGTTGGACTCTTTTCCCTAAACTAGAGTTAGTTTAGGATTAGGATTTAAGAGGTGTTCATTTGATATAGATAAGCATATAGTTTTATAAAAGAAAGAAAGAAAGAAAAAAATACGAATAGTGCAAACGCATTAGTTCCCATGTCTCTATAATATAGGCAAAAACTTGTACAAGACCGTCTTACGGGTCTAAATCCGTAAGACGGATCTTGACTTGACCCGCATCCCACATGCATGATTTTTTATTTTATTTATTTTAGTATTTTTGTTTTTCTTTATTCTCTCTCTTTTTCTCCCGTTTTATTTATTGGTTGGGCTCTTTCCCTAAACTAGAGTTAGTTTAGGATTAGGATTTAAGAGGTGTTCCTTTGATATAGATAAACATATAGTTTTATAAAGGAAAGAAAGAAAGAAAAAAATATGAATAGTGCAAACGCATTAGTTCCCATGTCTCTATAATATAGACAAAAACTTGTATAAGACCATTTTATGGGTTTAAATCCGTAAGACGGGTCTTGACTTGACCCTCAGCCCACATGCATGCTTTTTTATATTATTTATTTTAGTATATTTGTTTTCGTTATTCTCTCTCTTTTCCTCCTGTTTTATTCTCTCTTTCACTTCCTCCATGTGGGGGCCACTGCCAGTAAATTTTTTTCTTTTTTTTTTTGGAAAATATATAACCATTTTCCAGTGCATATGCACACTGATGGGTCTTTGTCAGTCAAAATTACAATAGCATGACGAAAAACATTTGAGTCTCAGCATATTACATTTCATATTCCAACTACAACATTAACAGTAACTTCTCTCTCTTCCTTTGAATTCTTTTCTCTCTCTAAAAAGTATAAATTTTTTGAGATAAAATATCATATTTTTCATACAGCCATCAATTATTAATTTAGTACAGTAAAGAAGGAAAAATAAATATGACATCATTAAAGTAACACTTTTATGATTAAAAGTTTCCATTTTGTGAGATAAAGTATCAAGTTTTTTAATACAATCACAGATTATGAATTAAGTATAGTGAAGAAGGAAAAATAAATATGACATAGTTAAGTAATACTTTTAGGCTTTATTGCAAAATGAGGACACTAACTATACCTCAGTGACAAAAAAGGACACTAAGTTTGTGGGCTTTCAATTTAGGACAATAATTTTAAAATTTTGGCGAATTGAGGACAAGGGGCAATTCGGGCTAATTGCCATGTGGACCTCAATTTTGAGCATTAATTGCACAAATTTAAATTTAGGCTAATTGGTTAAGTCACATAAATAAGTCTAAAATTATTTTAAGAATTTACGGAAAAATTCTGAAAATCTTTAAACCAATTTAAAAATTAAAAAATTAATAAGCAGAGTCAAAATATATAAAAATAAATGTGATATTTATTTTAAGAATCTAAAAATTAACAATTAAAATATAAATATACGAGAATAAATCTGGAAATACAAAAATAAAATTTTAAATATTATTTAATAAATCTTAAAATAACTAAACGAAATCTAAAAATGTGAAATAAGATTTAAAAAGTTATTTAATATATCAAAGAAACACCAAATAAATCTTGAAATTATTTGAATAAACACAAGAACAATCAATATAAAATCTAAACATTATCATTAAATCTAAAATTTGTTTAAAGATGTAAATATTATTTAAAGTAATTTCAAATTACAAGATAATATTTGAAAAATACTTAAAGAAATAAAAAAAATTATATTTTCTATATAAAACTAAAATAAATTTTCGGTTCAATTATAATTTTCAGATTTATTTAAGTATTTTTAAATTGTAATTTGTAATTTTAAATTATTTTATTTAAATTCTAAATTTTTAAATAAATTTCAGATTTAATAAATAATATTTATTTGGATTTTTTAAATATATTAATAATTTATTCAATAATTTTTGTATATATTACATATTTTTTTACACATTTTCAAACTTCATGTAGTTATTTTTTGACTTATTAAATATCTTTTACAATTTTATTTTTTATTTTTCTAGACTTATTTTTATATATTTATATTTTAATTGTTCTTTTGTATTCATAAAATAATTATCAAATTTATATTTTCATATATGTCCACTCAACTTGTTAATTTAAAAATTGCTTTCAAAATTTTCAGATATATTTGTAATTTTTTTAAAAAATAATTAGACTTCTTTTACGTGACATAAGCAATTAAACTAAATTTGGGCAATTCGGGCTCAAAAATTGAGGTCCACATGGCAATTAGCCCGAATTGGGCAATTCGGACTCAGTTTGTCATCAATTCGCCAAAATTTTAAAGTTTTTATCCTAAATTGAAAGCCCGCAAACTTAATGTCCTTCTTTGTCACTGGGATATAGTTAGTGTTAGTCCAAGTGGCTACGATAATCTAGAGGGGGGGTGAATATATTATGCCAATTTTTCGCAAATTACCCTCTTTTTCGAATCAACAAGCAAATGACAAGAATGTAAATGCGGAAATTAAACAACACTCGTTGATTTAAAGAGGTCCAACCCACCTAGGGCCTAATCCTCTACCACCCCAAAGATATCCTGGGATGGATTTCAAAAAGAAAAAAAGATTTTATTAATTACCACAATTAATACAACACCTTGAGGATCACCACAATCCTCTTACAACACCTTCAAGGAAATTACCACAATCTTCCTTCACCACCTTTGAAGAGTACCACACTCTTCAAACACCTATCACCTAGATCACCCAAGTGTATTCTTACCACAAGAATACTCACAAGGATGTCTTGTGTTGAATGATGGACAAAATTCAAGATTAACTCTATGAAACCAATACAAAGATTGAGTGCAAGTGTAATCAAGAATCAAAAAGCCTAGACCTCAAAGATGTGCAAGTGAAAGTACTTAGGCTATTACAACAAGAATGTAAAAATGAAAGCTTGAACAATTTGCAGATTTCTTGTTGTGTATTTTGCTTGTGTGTGTTATCTCTTGTGTCTTCAATTCATCATCTATTTATAGGAATGTCTTCACCAACATAGGCTCCCAACATAGGCTCCTCTATCTTCACTTTTGTCTACAAAAAGATCACAAGATGTAGAAATATTGTACAAAATTGAAAAGCAAATCTTGTCATCACAGTTTAAACGGTTGGAATTTTGTCTTTGTCAAAAAATAACATAGGGCGACCGGTTGCCCTGTTGAAGATTTTGACCGTTTAAAAAAATAGTGCGATCCAGGTAGGGGGTGCGACCGGTCGGAGGGGGGGTCGATCGGTCGCCCAGGGGTGCGAACGGTCGGCCCTCCCCTGGACCGGTCCCCCTCCATCTTTTTTTCAAGCCTGCAAGTTCTGTTTCGAGTTTTCTTATCTTCAGGTACCGGTCGACCACTTTGAGCGACCGGTCGGCCTCCCCTTTGAAATGTTGTCTGATTTTTTTCAGAAATAAACTTCAAGAAATACTCCAAAAAATTAGTAAAAACATTTTAAATCATTTGGGAGTATTTAGACAACATTTATACACATAGTTTTGGTGTAGAAACCAATTTAAACAAAACCATCAAAAGTGTTGTCCAATTTTTATCAAATTAAAAACTCTAAGAAATACTCCAAAAAACATTTTAAATCATTTAGGAGTATTTGGACAACATATAAAAACAATGTTTTGGTATAAAAACTTATTAAAACAAAATCATCAAAATCTTGATAAAAACATTTATCTAACAAACTCCCCCTTTTTGATGATTACAAACCAAAACAATTTTAGAAGGTCGATTTTAAAACAAAACAAATTTTCCGGTCTTAAAACAACAATCAATTACAAGCAAGATTCATCATAAGTACAAGCACACAAGGATAGGAGCAAAGATTTTTCAAAATCATTTTTTTTTTGCACAAGCTCCCCCTATCAATATGCATATCAAGAACAAGTATACAAGCAACAACTAAAAACTAAAAGCTTAGCTTTTATAACTTAAGCTTGAATTCCATGAGCTTATAAGCTCCCCCTGTCACAAGACAACATTAGTCAAGCATAAAAGTCCATAATACATCACATGGACTAAGTATTGTTCACAGCTTATGGCTTTCAAGAGCCCTAGCTTATAGCTTTTCTTGCAAGCTTATTTTCGCTTCTTTGTGCGTATGAGCGCTTTTCTTGTTTCTCCTCCTTTGGAATCATCAAAAAGAATGTTAGCACGATAAAAACATCATATATTCATATCAAAGTGCGCAAATTTATCGATTTATCGAGCTTTTTGAAAATTGAAGCTTAAATTCCAAATAAAAGGGAAAAAATGATCAATTGATATGCAAAAGCTCATTTGATTGATAAAACATGATCTCTATAAACTTATAAGACTTTTCAAATCGAGAGACTCATTTAGGTGATGAATTTTTCATTGAAACATTTTGTCGAACACTTGGCGTGCGTCGAATAAAACTAGAAGTATATAACGCCTTTGAAATTCATTTAAGCCAAAAATTTCCATCACCAATTCAGTTCAAACAACATTCAATACATCATAGATATTGAGCTCATCACATTCATATGAAACTAGCATCAAGAATTTTGCAAATAAGTCAAAATCTCAAGGGTTCAACCCAATTGAGCAAATGGAGTAGAATTCTTACCATTTATTCGGTAAAGATGAGCAATGATGATGATAATCGAGCTTAATGGAGTCCAAAATATAAAACATATGCAATAAAACAAATTTGAAGTGAAATTTGTGTGATTTTGGCAAAGAGGACGAAAAATGGCCAAAATAAGTTAAAATGAAGAATGCTGAAGACAGAACGGTTTTAATCTAATTTTAGGCTTAGGGCGACCGGCGACGTTGAGGGCGACGGGCGTTGACGCGAGGGCGCCCTGCCTCAACCCTTTCAACCAGTTCACTGTCGTCAGTTTTTCCAAAATCCGAATTTTCAACCAAAAATCCGATTTTTGGCCCCTAAGTTTTAAAAACGTGCAAAATGCAAACGTAAGCCTCATTCAATATGCATTATGCCTAACCGAGCTCGTATCGATGCAAAAGTCTCGGAAGATAGCGGTTTTGTAAAAATGTCCGCTAATTGATCTTGAGATGGTACAAAAGATATCTCAATTTTTCGTTTTGAAACACAATCCCTTAGAAAATGATGTCGAATCTCAATATGTTTAGTACGATTATGATGAACCGGGTTTTGAGCAATGTTTATAGCGGATATATTATCACAAAAGATATGAACACTTTCAAAAGAACATTTATAATCCGCTAAGGTTTGTTTCATCCAAAGAAGTTGTGTACAACAAAATGCCGCGGAAATATATTCGGCTTGGCCATTGAAAGTGAAACACAATTTTGTTTCTTTGAAAACCAAGAAACTAGGCAATCACCTAGAAATTGACATGATCCGGAAGTACTTTTCCGATCATCAATATTTCCCGCATAATCCGAATCACTATAACCTTTAAGAGAAAATTTTTCATTCTTTGGATAGAATAAACCATATTGAATAGTGCCTTTCAAATATCGAAAAATCCTTTTAACAACACTCATATGAGATTCTTTGGGATTGCTTTGAAAACGAGCACATAGGCATACGACATGAAGAATGTCCGGTCTACTTGCGGTTAAATAAAGTAAACTACCAATCATACCTCGATATTTGGATTCATCAACCGACTTGCCTTTTTCATCTTTGTCAATCTTGACATTTGTTGCCATTGGGGTAGAGACGGTTCTTCCTTCTTCAATGCCAAATTTCTTTAAAAGCTCCTTTGTATATTTTGATTGAGAAATATAAATTCCTTCTTGACATTGCTTAATTTGAAGTCCAAGGAAGAAGTTGAGCTCCCCCATCATGCTCATTTCAAATTCACCTTGCATTAACTTAGAAAATTTCTTGCACAAGGATTCATTAGTAGCACCAAAAATAATATCATCAACATAAATTTGCACTAATAAGCAATCTTGCCCTTTTTCAAAAACAAAGAGAGTAGTGTCAACTTTACCTCTTGTAAAACCTTCTGCAAAAGAAAAGAGCTAAGTCTATCATACCATGCACGGTGCTTGTTTCAAACCATATAAGGCCTTTTAAGTCTATAAACATCATTAGGCCTAGAAAAATTTTCAAACCCGGAGGTTGTTTAACATAGACTTCTTCTTGAATAATACCATTTAAAAATGCGGATTTTACATCCATTTGGTAAAGCTTGAAATTTTTAAAACAAGAATAGGCAAGTAAAATACGAATAGCTTCTAAACGTCTTCTTTTGGTGCAAATGTTTCATCATAATCAATACCTTCTTCTTGACAATAACCTTGAGCTACTAACCTTGCTTTGTTTCGAACAATATTGCCTTGGTCATCGAGCTTGTTCAAATACCCATTTTGTACCAATAATTGTTTGAGATGGAGGACAAGGTACTAATTCCCGTACATCATTCCTTTCAAATTGATTCAACTCCTCTTGCATTTCTAAAAACCAATCCTCATCTTCAATGGCTTCCTTAACATTTTTAGGCTCTTTTTGAGATATAAGAGCTTTCTCGGCAAAATTTCTTCGAGTCATTACTTTATCAAGGGGATCACCAATAATAAGATCTTTTGGGTGATCTCCCTTAAATTTCAATGCTACGGGAAGATTCGAAGTATCACCTTTATCTTCTTGAGGAACATTTGAGCTTGAAGGTTGATCATTTTGAGTTTCATCTTGAACAATAGGTTCAACAATATCCTCTTCATCACTTTCATCATTGGGTATCCTTTCAACACCCGAAGCTTCATTGATTTTGACATGGATGGATTCTTCAACAACCCCACTAGTCTTATTGTAAACCCAATATGCTTTGCTCTTGGTTGAATACCTCATAAATATTCATTCATCGGCCTTAGGATCAAGTTTGTCTAATTGATCCTTAGTATTCAAAATAAAACATTTACATCCAAATATTTTGAAATAACTAATATTTGGAGTTCTTCCTTTCCAAGCTCATATGGAGTTTTTTCATTTTAGGACGAATATAAACTCGATTAATGACATAGCAAGCGGTACTTACGGCTTCGGCCCAAAAATATTTTGGAAGTGAAAATTCGTTGAGAATGGACCGACTCATTTCTTGAAGTGTCCGATTCTTCCTTTCGGCTACTCCATTTTGTTGAGGTGTCCTTGGAGCCGAAAAATTATGACTATATCCCTTGGTTTCACAAAAGACTCTAAATTCACCGTCAAATTCTCCACCTCGATCACTTCGAATAGACTTAATAGTATCTTCCTTTTCATTTTCAATAAGTCTACACAACTTAACGAACTCGTTAACGGCATCACTTTTATTTGTAAGAAATAGAGCCCAAGTATATCTAGAATAATCATCAACTATAACAAAAGTGTAATGTTTTCCACTTAGACTAGCCGTACCAATATCCCCATACAAATCAAGATGAAGCATTTGTAGGGGTTTGGTAGTGGAAATTTCATTTTTGGGCTTAAAACTACTCTTAACTAATTTGTTCTTTTGACAAGTGTCACATAAGCCAAGATTTTCAAAATTCAATTTGGGTAGTCCTTTTACATGTTGGTTTTTGTAAATAGTTTGCAAATTTTTGTATCCAACATGACCAAGTCGCCTATGCCATAAACTAGTTAAATCATTATTGGCGACAAGACAAGAAACATTTTGACTAACCAAATCACTTGTACAAATTTTGTAAAGATTGCCTTTTCTACTTGCTTCACAAATAATTTTATCATTTTTGGAAATAAGGCATTTTTCTTTATTAAAAACAACATTATAATTTGAATCACAAAGTTGGCTAACACTTATCAAATTGAACTTAAGCCCTTCTACTAAAAGAACATTACTAAGAGAGAAAGAAGATTTACCAATTTCTCCATTTCCAAGAATTCTTCCTTTGCCATTGCCGAACATGACCATACCCTCTTCTTGGAGCTTGATGTTGGTAAAAAGTTCTCTCTTTCCGGTCATATGGCGTGAACATCCGCTGTCCACGAGCCATTTTAAATCTTCCATTGTTGTTATGGCCCCTATAACCTACAAAGGAATTATTTTTAGGTACCCTATAATTTTGGGGTCCATGGGGGTTAGCCTTGAGACCTTTAGGTCTCCAATAATAGCTAAAATTATTCTTCAATTTACAATTGCTAGCATAGTGTCCATTTTTACCACAATAAAAACAAGTAATAATACGAGGACTACTAGCACGTACAAAGGTTGGACCTTGGTCTTTTTTCTTAAAAACATTTTGAAAAGGTTTGTAACCAAGTCCTAATTTAGAATGCTCACCTCTTTGTGCATCTAAAATTTTTGTGACTTTATCCGTACTTAAATTGAATCGATGCACATCCTTTTTCAAATTTTCAATATCACTTGTGAGCGTTTGTTTTTCGGTTTCAAGTGTACGGACCATAGTAAGAGTAATAGCATGAGCTTTATCAAGAGAGTCATAAGAAGTAAATAATTTATCTTTTTCTAGTTTAAGCTCTTTATGCTCCTTTTTCAAATTCTTGTATTTAATAATCAAATTTTGAAACTCATTTTGCAATTCATCAAAATCACATTGTAATTCATCAACTAGGGGAGAAGATGAAGCATTAGAGCGTACCTCGGTATTTTCATCGTCTATAGCCATAAGACCATGTTCGGATTCTCTTTCCTCGTCGGTTGTTTCAAGTAATTCATCCCAAGTTTTGACGTCCGCATTTAACGCCTTCTTTTTCGGAAAAAAGGCTTTTTCTTCTTTTGTTCCTCTTCCGCTAATTTTGGGCAATCGGCTATGTAGTGCCCGGATTTTCCGCATTTGAAGCAAGAATTGTCTCTTGGCTTTCTTGCTTTATTTTTATTTACAAATTTTGTTTTCTAACAAGAGCCGCCGTTTCTTCATCATCCTCATCACTAGCATAATAAACATTATTAGAAGAGGATGCTAAGCCTTTAATAATATTTTGCGTACCCGGTTTAGAGGTGGATGATTGAGAATTTTTCCTCTCCTTGAGATATACTTCATAGATGAGGAGATTCCCAATGAGCTCATCAAACTTGAGTGTCTCAAGATTTTGAGCTTCCGTGATTGCCGTCACCTTTTCGGACCATGAGCCGGAAGGGCATTTAAGACTTTGGTCACCTTATCTTCTTCGGAGATGACCTTTCCAAGAGCCACAAGAGGATTGACAATGTTGTCAAGCCTTTCCACCATTTTTGATATGCTTTCACCATCATGCATATTGAAATTTTCAAAGTATTTCACAAGCATTGTTTTTCTTGCTTGCTTCACTTTCTTTGTGCCCTCATAGATGGTTTCTAATTTTTCCCAAACTTCATGTGCCGACCGTATGCCTCTTATGCGATTATATTCGGTGGCGGTAAGAGAGCAATGTAAAATGTTTAAGGCCTTACCGTTTAAAGAGAAAGCCTTCTTGTCATTGTCATCGTATTCCTTGAACGGCTTGGGGGTCGTGGTACCATCCTCCAATTTTGTTGTTGGTTGAACAACTCCTTCAATGACCATATTCCAAATATCAAATCCGCATCTTGTAGAAAGCACTCCATGCTGTCTTTCCAAAATGCGTAGTTGTTGGCGTCGAAGAGTGGTGGCTTGTTGGTGGAGGCGCCGGTGGTGAGATAAACTTCATTCGTAGCCATGGATCTTTCCTCTTTACTCGGAACAAGCTAGCCAAAGAGTTTGGCTTTGATACCACTTGTTAGTCCAAGAGGCTACGATAATCTAGAGGGGGTGAATAGATTATGCCAATTATTCGCAAATTACCCTCTTTTTCGAATCAACAAGCAAATGACAAGAATGTAAATGCGAAAATTAAACAACACTCGTTGATTTAAAGAGGTTCAACCCACCTAGGGCCTAATCCTCTACCACCCCAAAGATTCCTGGGATGGATTTCAAAAAGAAAAAGATTTTATTAATTACCACAATTAATACAACACCTTGAGGATCACCACAATCCTCTTACAACACCTTCAAGGAAATTACCACAATCTTCCTTCACCACCTTTGAAGAGTACCACACTCTTCAAACACCTATCACCTAGATCACCCAGTGTATTCTTACCACAAGAATACTCACAAGGATGTCTTGTGTTGAATGATGGACAAAATTCAAGATTACTACTCTATGAAACCAATACAAAGATTGAGTGCAAGTGTAATCAAGAATCAAAAAGCCTAGACATCAAAGATGTGCAAGTGAAAGTACTTAGGCTATTACAACAAGAATGTAAAAATGAAAGCTTGAACAATTTGCAGATTTCTTGTTGTGTATTTTGCTTGTGTGTGTTATCTCTTGTGTCTTCAATTCATCCTCTATTTATAGGAAAGTCTTGACCAACATAGGCTCCCAACATAGGCTCCTCTATCTTCACTTTTGTCTACAAAAAGAAGATCACAAGATGTAGAAATATTGTACAAAATTGAAAAGCAAATCTTGTTGTCATAGATTGCAACGGTTGGAATTTTGCTGTCAAAAAATAACATAGGGCGACCGGTTGCCCTGTTGAAGATTTCGACCGTTTAAAAAAATAGTGCGATCCAGGTAGGGGTTGCAGGGGGGTGCGACCGGTCGGAGGGGGGTCAACCGGTCGCCCAGGGGTGCGACCGGTCGGCCCTCCCCTGGACCGGTCCCCCTCCCTCTTTTTTTCAAGCCTGCAAGTTCTGTTTCAAGTTTTCTTATCTTTAGGTACCGGTCGACCACTTTGAGCGACCGGTCGACCTCCCCTTTGAAATGTTGTCCGATTTTTTTCAGAAATAAACTTCAAGAAATACTCCAAAAAATTAGTAAAAATATTTTAAATCATTTGGGAGTATTTAGACAACATTTATACACATAGTTTTGGTGTAAAAACCTATTTAAACAAAACCATCAAAAGTGTTGTCCAATTTTTATCAAATTAAAAACTCTAAGAACTACTCCAAAAAACATTTTAAATCATTTAGGAGTATTTGGACAACATATAAAAACATTGTTCTGGTATAAAAACTTATTAAAACAAAATCATCAAAATCTTGATAAAAACATTTATCTAACAGTAGTGTCCTCATTTCGCAATTAAGCCATACTTTTATGAGTAAAAGTATCCGATTTTTGAGATAAAATATCATTTTATACAGTCACATATTATGAATTCAATAAAATGAAGAAGAAAAATAAATATAACACTTTTATGAGTAAAAGTATCCATTTTCGAGATAAAATGTCATATTTTTTGTTACAGTCACAATCCAGTACAATGAAGAAAGAAAAATAAATATGATAAAGTTAAAATAACACTTTTATAAGTAAAAATATATGTTTTTTTAAGATAAAGTATCATGTTTTTTTAATACAATCACATATTATGAATTCAGTATAATGAAGCAAAAATAAATATGATAGAGTTAAAGTAACACTTTTATGAGTAGAATTATACATTTTTCGAGATAAAATATCATGTGTTTTATTAATAGTCACAGTTCAGTACAATGAAGAAAGAAAAATAAATATGATAGAGTTAAAGTAACACTTTATGAGTAAAAGTATATATTTTTTGAGATAAAGCATCATGTTTTTAATATAGTCTCAGATTAGGAATTCATTACAGTGATGATGGAAAAATAAATATAACTAAGTTAAAAGTAACACTTTTATGAGTTAAAATATCATGGTTTTTTCTGAATTGATTGTAATATTTTTTCTACTATTTTGTATAAATATAAAATCCCAAATCTAGAAATAGTGAATCGAAAGACTGAGGTTGCGATTGGATACAGAAGAGATTCCATTTTTGTTCCACTAGAGAATTTTTTTGATCAAACATGCGTTTGTTTATGAAAATTTCAGAAAATATACTATTCTCTCACTTTCACTTTTTCTCTTTTTTTTTCTTATCAATCACTTCTACACATTTTTTCACAAAAAATAATTATTATTACACATTCTCCCACAAATTTCACTATTCACTCACTTACACATTTGTAACTACCAATCATATCCAATCATTATTTTACTATTTTTAAATCAAATTAACTTTCATCATTACATTTTCATCTCACATCCAATCACACTCTCAAAATTCGTCTTTTTTTCCAAATTTTTTTTACCACTATTCTCTAGCAAAATAAAAATTTTAAAAATGAAAGCATATCCAATCGCGCCCTGAGATTTTGTGCTACAAGTTTATAACCACAATCTGAAAAATTAGAGAATGGAGGAAAGAGAAAAATAAGAAGGGAGAGTGAGAGAAGGAAGAAAGAGAAAAAGAAGAAAGAAAAAGAGTGTGTGCGGGAAAGAGGAAAAGGAGGAGAGAGAGAGAGAGAGAGAGAGAGAGAGAGAGAGAGAGAGAGAGAGATAGAGAGAGATGAAAAAGAGCGTGTGTGCGTCTGGGAGAAAGAGGAAAATGAGGAGAGAAAGGGAGAAAGAAGAGAAAAAGAAGGGGAAAGATATGTGGATCCAGATCATGGATCCATCTTACGGATGAAGATCCATATAACAGCCTTATGAGAGACTTACTCAATAATATATATCACCATGAGATATTAAATTTAATTAGATAGAATTTTCTAATAAATTAAACATAGAAATTTTCAATATGTTTATGAAATTATTATCTTTAAAAGTAATAATTAAATGTTAATAATTTCACATTGAGTTTTTAGGAAATTAAATTTATTTTAGAGGATGAATCTCCTTCCAAGTAGTGTAGAAAAAAGAAAGTTTGTTATATATGAGTAGTGTATAAAAGAGTAAAAAATCGTAGCGAGTAGTAGTTCAGGCTAACCATTCAGGTCGCACAAAATAATTAACCCATTAAAATATTACTTGGGGTCGAATTCCAAGATGTGGACTCTTCTAATAGCTCTCTAACGTGGTATATATGTAAATCTTCAAACACCACCTTGTAGCCTTGTTGTTATAGAAGTAGTTGCAAATCAATTTAATTGCTGAAGCTTGTTGTTGTACATCCACTACAATCTATTAAAGCATGTTGTTGCACAACTGATGTTGAAATTAATGCAGGTCATAAGTAGATTATTGCATAATCGCTACAAAAATTGCGGCAAGTCAAAAGCTGCTGGAATAGACTGATGCATATCCACACTATATATATATATATATATATATATATATATATATATATATATATCTATATCATAACAAAAGGGTTGTTTTCAATATGTGGCTAAGTGTCTACTAAATAAATTAAAACTCCTTATGGCACCATTTTAAAAATTCAGCTCCGTCTAGGCGTTAGGTTCTCCTTGGTTGCCTATGTTTTTCTTCTCATTAGGCCCCACCTAATGATATTTATACATTGTTTAACTCTTCCAATACCATGCTTAGGAGTTGACACTAGACTCCAGTTTACCGTCTACCTAACGCCTAGCGCTTTTTAAAACACTGCTTATGGATCAATAAAATAAGGTACAATAGACTTAATATTCAACTTAATTAATTACTATCTCAACTACAAACTTAATTTAACCCAATGATTAAATAAGTTCTCACTTTGATACAACGCAGTGAAGTCTTAAGGCACTACACAGTGAGATCTAAAAATGGGTCCCGGAGCCCCGTATCCAATCCGGAATGGGGGGAATGGGTCCAACCCGAAAAGGAGGGCCATTGATCTCCCTGACAACATAGTACAACTCCATTCTTCAGATGATGACACTTGGCGCCACCACATTAGTCAGAGATATCTATAAATATCATGCTACATTAACTTGATGGTAACTATTCATTCAATCACTTTTACTCCTTACTTTTACATTTACTGCCTTCGTACCCCCATACCTCACGAACTCGATCTGACTTAGGCATCGGAGGGTCTTAGCTAGGACCACCCCCCGGCTAGCTTGACGTGTGTTCATCTATTTCAGTTCACTTAAGAACTCGAACCCAGTTACCCGAAAGTCCATGACTCGAAGGTAACTCACTGATCCAAATCAGTTGACACCGTTTGTGGGAAATTCTTCTTCTTTTTCCCCTGATCTAAAATAAAGGTGCGGTGGTATGAAGACCCCAGTGAAGCATGTTTAGAAGGGGGTGTTAGAGATCCCCAGGAAGGATAAAGAGGTTTTGCAGCTAGAGTTCTCCTCATCTCAATCTATTCCGGATTCTGTGGATACGGGGAGAAAAGACCTGGACCAGGTGATCTCAATGAGGAAGGAGGACTTCGAGAAGCTGGTTATGGAAAGAAGTCAGCAGCTCATGAAGGAGAGAGACAGGGAGAAGGGGTTACCCGACCCCGATCCCTTGACAGGTTTGTGTAAGTCCAAGCGGCTACGATAATCTAGAGGGGGGGGTGAATAGATTATCTCCATTTTTTCGATTTCGCCCTCTTTTTCGAACCAAATGCTCAAACACAATAATAAGAGTGCGGAATGTAAACAACACACGTCGATTTAAAGAGGTTCAACCCACCTAGGGCCTAATCCTCTACCACCCCAAAGATATCCTGGATGGATTTCAAAAAGAAAAAGGTTTTATTAATTTGCCACAAATTAATACAACACCAACTTACAACAACACCTTGAAGAGCACCACACTCTTCTTCAACACCACCTTTGAGATTACCACAATCTCTTCTTGAAGATTACCACAATCTCCAACGACACCTTGTGAAGATTACCACAATCTTCAACCTTGAAGAATACCAAATTCTTCAACACCTCAACAAGAAGATTACCACAATCTTCTTACACCTAACACCTAGATCACCCAAGCGTGTTCTTACCACAAGAACACTCACAAGGATATCTTGTGTTGAATGATTACCCAAAAATTCAAGATTACAACTCGATAATGAATAATACAATTGAGTGCAAGTGTAATCAAGAATAGCCTAGACCTCAAGGATGTGAAAGTGAATAGCTAGGCAAATTACAACAAGAAATAAGACAATGTAAGAACAAGTATATTCTTGAGTGTATCTTGTTGTGTTGTAGTTTTCTCTCATATTGTGTTGCTTCAATTCTTCCTCTATTTATAGGAGATGATTGATACTTGATAGGCTCCTCTTGGAATCTCATTTCTACAAAATAATTGCAATTAAAATCAAGATTATAGCTGTTAGAAATCAATCCCACAATTTAGGGAAAAGCTGTCTGCTGCACAACGGTTAGAATTTTGCTGTCAAAGCATAGGGCGACCGGCCGCACGAAATAGAAGTTTGAAACATGTCGCACAAATTAACACGGGCGACCGGTCAAAGTGCACCTCGGCCGTCGAAGGCTAGGGCGCGGCCGGTTGCACCGACCAAAACCGAAGGAACAAAGTTTCGCTTTCGATGTTTTGCTCCTGTGCACCGGTCGCCTCTTTGGTCGACCGCCTAAAATCAATGTTGTCCGATTTTTGACGAAAATAAACCTCAATAAATACTCCGAAAAATTCGTAAAAACATTTTAAACCGATCGGGAGTATTTAGGACAATATTAGAAATATAGTCTTGAAGAAATAAAACATTTACACAAAAAGTGTTGTCCGATATAAATTCCAATAAATACTCCAAAAAATAGTAGAAACATTTTAGATCAATTGGGAGTATTAGGACAACATAGTTTCAATGTAAAAACCCATTGACTTAAAAACATTAAATGTGTTGTCCAATTTTATATCGAAAATAAACTTGAGGAAATACTCCGAAAAATATTAAAACCATTTTAAATCATTTAGGAGTATTTGGACAACCTTTATAAACATTGTTTTGGTGTAAAATCAAAATCATCAAAATCATGATAAAACCATTTATCAAACAATCTCCCCTTTTTGATGATTACAAACCAAAACAATTTTAACGAGGTCGATTTTGAAAACAAAAGAATTTTTACCTTAAAAGGGAACTATCCGTTGTGAGCGACAACATTCCATGCAATAAAAACACAAGGATGGGAGTAGAGATATTCAAACACATATAGCAAGTGCTCCCCTATCAACATGCACAACAAGAGTTATATAGAAGAACTTAAACATAAGCTAAAATATTAGCTTTTCGATATTGAGCTTAAGTATCAATAACTTAAAAGCTCCCCCTGTCAAAGAGACATCATTAGAAACATATAAAAGTCCATACTACAACCAATGGACCAAGAGTCATACACAACTTATGGCTTTAGGAAGCCATAGCTTATAGCTTCTTTTCGTTTGAGCTTATCTTAGCTTCTTTGAGCTAAAGAGCTCATAACCTGTTTCTCCCCCTTTGGAATCATCAAAAAGAATGTTAGCACGATAAATACATCATATATTCATATCAAAGTGCGCAACAAAACCGATGTATCGAGCTATTTGAGCATTGAAGCTTATAAACCAAATAGGAGGTAAAAGTCGAATCATACGACTTGTAGAGGTTTATGAAAACTCATTTGATAAGCAAAACATGATCTCTATAAATGTATAAGACTTTTGAAATCGAGAGAATCATGTAGGTGATGAATTTTTCATTGAAACGTTTTATCGAACACTTGGCGGGCGCCAAAAATTGAGAAAGATATATATAGCCCTTGTAAATGAAATCAAGCCAAGTTTTTCATCACCAAATGCAATTTAACAAATATCATTCATCAACAATCAATAAGCTCATCACAAACATATATGAATTACATCAAGAAAAATACATATAAGCCACAAACTCAAGGGTTCAACCCATTTGAGCTAAAGATAGTGAAATTCTTACCATTCAATCGGTAAAGACGATCAATGATGATGATAGTCGAGCTAGATAATCCCCAAAATATATAATTCATGCATCAAAACTCATTTGAAGTGAATTGTGTGAAATTTGCAAAGGGGACGAAAAATGGCCAAAATGTGTCAAAGTGACGAATCTTTGAAGACAGAACCATTTTAATCCAAATTATATCCTAGGGCGACCGGTCGAGGTTGAGGGCGACGGTCGGCGTTGAGGGCGACCGTTGCCCTCAACCCTTTCAAATTTCACTGTCATGCATCGGTTTTCCAAAATCCGAATTTTCAACCAAAAATCCGATTTTTCGCCCCTAAGTTTTAAAAACGTGCAAAATACAAACGTAGACCTCATTCAATATACATTATGTCATAATCAAGCTCGAAATGAGGTAAAATACTCGGCGGTTAACGATCAAAAAGTCCGCGAGTTATCCTTGAGACGGAATTAAACACATCTCAAGTTTTTGTTAAAAATCACAATCCCTTAAAAATATATCGAATCTCAATATGTTTAGTTCGATTATGATGAACCAAATTTTGAATATGAATAACCGTATAATAGATACTAACTTGTTATCCTGAAAAATAAGAACGTTTTAAAGCTTTGGATACAACAAGTCATACGAAGAAGTGCCTTTCAAATATTTGAAAATTTCCTTTAATGGCACTTTTAATGAGATTCGTTGGGATAGTTTTTGAAGTCGAGCATATAGACATAAGGCATATGGAATGTCGAGTCTATAGAAATAATACAAGAAAACATACCTCGAATTTAATTGTCGACCGACATGCCTTTCTCAACCTTTGTCAATCTTTAGCCATAGAGGTTGAGATAGTTCTTCTTTCTTCGATGCCTAACTCCTTCAAGAGTTCTTTTAAAATATAACCATCTTCTTGGCATTGAATAATTTGAAGTCCAAGCAATAAATTGAGCTCCCCCATCAAGCTCCCCCATCAAGCTCATCTCGAGTTCACCTAGTATCAACTTAGAAAAATATCTTGCACAAATATTCATTAGTAGCACAAAAAATATTCTCATAAATATGCACAAGTTTAAACAATCTTGCCCTTTTTCTCAAACAAAGAGAGTAGTATCAACTTTACCTCTTGTAAAATCATTTAGCAAAAATAGTTAAGTCTATCATACCATGCATGGGGTACTAGTTTTAAATCATACAAGGCCTTTTATAAAAATCATTTGGCCTAAAATTTTAAACTCCGATTGACTTCTATTTGAATGAAATCATTTAGAAAAATTGGATTTAACATCCATTTGGTAAAGCTTGAAATTTTCTTAAAACAAGAATGAGCAAGTAAAGTGCAAATATTACATCAAAATCAATTACCTTTTTTTTTTTTTTTTTTTGAAAATACCTTCGAGCCACTAACCTCACCTTAGTTCGACCAATGTTGCCTTGGTCATCGAGTTTGTTCCTGAATACCCTTTTTGTCTTCTTCATCACTATCATCATAGGGCATCCAATTGATCTAAGGTGTTCATAATAGAATATTTACATCCAAATATTTTGAGGTAACTAATATTTGGAGTACTTCATTTCTCATCTACACAACTTAACAAACTCATTCTAGGCATCGCTTATATAAGCAAGAAAACATAGCCCAAGTGTAACAACATGCCTCAATCATCAATCACAAAAATATCTTGCATAAGAGCATAGTAGAAATAGACACTATATATATAGACCATGAAGCAAGAAACACATACTATGCATCTAATAAATCATGCAAGTTCAAATAAGCTTAAGAAAGCTACAAAAGGTCTCTTTTGAAATTTGAAAATCCGATAGCATATAATTGAGACCTCATTTAGAAGAAGTATTTGAACAAAAGTTGACAAAACAAATATGTGTAATCAAATATCGAATAGCGCCTTCCAAAAAATCCTCTTAATGGCACTTGTATGAAATATTATAAAAAACAAGCACATAGGCATATGGCAATACATATATCGAGTCTATAAGAGTAAAAGTAACACAAGTAAACGTACCTCGATAATATATGCCTTTCTTGACAAAATGGCCATTTGTGAAAATATGTAAATCCTACACAATTCTTAAAACAAATCTAGCACAAATCATAATGATAAAAGTGTAGGCTAAGAGATATCACAAGTAAGCTCATGCCATAAAAATCCATAAGAGATGATAATACACTTTAGTCTACAAAAATGCACAAGAGTTTTAAAGACATCATATAAGGTCTTCTTTTTCAAAAATTTTAAAAATACAAATAAGTTTTGAAGACCTTAATTTAAAATTTAAATACATGAAAACTCATTTTGCAAGTAGGACACAAATAAAAACATGCATAATAGACAAATAAAATGCATATTTAATTAGGGAGATACGGTTTACCAATTATGCCGTTTCCATGGGTTTTCCCATTGTTGATGATATTTTCCCTTTTGAAAATCTTCATGTTGATGGTAATCTCTCCAATTACTCCATCTCCAAAATTTTTGTCCTTCCCATTGTTGACGGTCTCTTCTTCTTTGAAAATCATCTTGTTGATGATGTCTTTGCCATTTCCAAGGATTGTGTTCTTCCCATTTTTGATTATATCCTCTTCTTGGAAATAGGCTTTGTCGAAAATAGTTTCTCCTTCTTTGATCAAATGAAACGGTCATTTGATGTCTTCTTGGCGGTATAAATTTTCTTCGATCATTATTTCGTCGGGTACCTAATATGACATTGTTTTGTGGTACCCTTATGTGTTTGGGTCCTTTGGGATTAGTCTTGAGACTTTTAGGTCTCCAACAATAATTGGAGCTATTTCTAGCCCGACAAGTATTTACCGTATGACCCTTTTTACCGCAATAAAAACATGTAATAATTCTAGGAGCATAATGACCAACGTGCTTAGAGACTTGATTCTTTTTCATGTGATTGACATCCTTAAACTTATGATCAAGTTCTAGTTTCAATTATCACAACAATCAACAATATTGGTCATTCTATCGATACTCGAGTTGGATTTAGATAAATCATTTTTCAAGCAATTTATATCCTCAACAAGAGTACTATTTTCTTTCTCAAGGTTTCTAACCTTGTCAAGAGTGATGGTGCGAGCACATGATAGTGATTCATAGGAAGTAAATAAACTATCCTTATCATTCTTTAAAACAATGAATTCCTTTTTCAAATATTTGTATTTAACAAGTAAGTTTTGGAATTCATCTTGTAATTCATCAAAATCATTTTGCAAATCACTATAATCATTATCATAGGAAGTAGAGGGTTTAGAACTTACCTCGTTTTCTTCTTCGATGCCGATGAGGCATTGTTCAACTTCTTCATCATGGGAGGTTGTAGAGGGCTCATCCCATGTTGTTGGATTTGATGTTGTATCCATTTGTGAAGTAGATGCTTTTGAGTTGCTCCTTTCATTTGCATACACTTCATAGATGGCTTCTAATTTTTGCCATACTTCATGTGCCGATCGAATACCTACAACATGATCAAATTCCAAAGTAGTAAGTGAACAAAGTAAAATATTAAGAACTTTACCATTTAAGGAGATGATTTTCTTCTCTTCATCATTGAGCTCTTTGAAGCCTTTGGAGGTGTGTGGTGTATCTTTCATCGGAATGGATTCTCCATTTATGACGGTTTTCCAAATATCAAACCCGCAACCTTGTAAATAGCATTCCATTCTTTCTTTCCAAAATATAAAATTTTTGGAATCAAACCGAGGTGGCTTGGTGGTGGAGGTGCCGGAAAGATGAGCTTCGTTAGAGTAACGATCGTTTCTCTTCACTCGCGATGTGAAACGAGCTTGCCAAAGAGTTTGGCTCGATACCACTTGTAAGTCCAAGCGGCTACGATAATCTAGAGGGGGTGAATAGATTATCTCCATTTTTTCGATTTCGCCTCTTTTTCGAACCAAATGCTCAAACACAATAATAAAGGTGCGGAATGTAAACAACACACGCGATTTAAAGAGGTTCAACCCACCTAGGGCCTAATACTCTACCACCCCAAAGATATCCGGGATGGATTTCAAAAAGAAAAAAAGGTTTTATTAATTTACCACAAATTAATACAACACCAACTTACAACAACACCTTGAAGAGCACCACACTCTTCTTCAACACCACCTTTGAGATTACCACAATCTCTTCTTGAAGATTACCACAATCTCCAACGACACCTTGTGAAGATTACCACAATCTTCAACCTTGAAGAATACCAAATTCTTCAACACCTCAACAAGAAGATTACCACAATCTTCTTACACCTAACACCTAGATCACCCAAGTGTGTTCTTACCACAAGAACACTCACAAGGATATCTTGTGTTGAATGATTACCCAAAAATTCAAGATTACAACTCGATAATGAATAATACAATTGAGTGCAAGTGTAATCAAGAATAGCCTAGACCTCAAGGATGTGAAAATGAATAGCTAGGCAAATTACAACAAGAAATAAGACAATGTAAGAACAAGTATATTCTTGAGTGTATCTTGTTGTGTTGTAGTTTTCTCTCATATTGTGTTGCTTCAATTCTTCCTCTATTTATAGGAGATGATTGATACTTGATAGGCTCCTCTTGGAATCTGATTTCTACAAAAAAAATTGCAATTAAAATCAAGATTATAGTCATGTTAGAAATCAATCCCACAATTTAGGGAAAAGTCATGTCTGCTGACAACGGTTAGAATTTTCTTTGTCAAAGCATAGGGAGACCGGTCGCACGAGAAATAGAAGTTTGAAACATGTCGCAACAAATTAACACAGGCGACGGCCGTCGGTGCACCTCGACCGGTCGAAGGCTAGGGCGACCGGTTGCACGACCAAAAATCAAGGAACAAAGTTTACTGTTTGATGTTTTGCTCCCGTGCCGGCCTCTTTGTCGACGGCCGACGCCTAAAATCAATGTTGTCTGATTTTTGACGAAATAAACCTCAAGAAATACTCCGAAAAATTCGTAAAAACATTTTAAACCGATCGGGAGTATTTAGGACAACATTAGAAATATAGTCTTGAAGAAATAAAATATTTACACAAAAAGTGTTGTCCGATATAAATTCCAATAAATACTCCAAAAAATAGTAGAAACATTTTAGATCAATTGGGAGTATTAGGACAACATAGTTTCAATGTAAAAACCCATTGACTTAAAAACATTAAATGTGTTGTCCAATTTTATATCGAAAATAAACTTGAGGAAATACTCCGAAAAATATTAAAACCATTTTAAATCATTTAGGAGTATTTGGACAACCTTTAAAAACATTGTTTTGGTGTAAAATCAAAATCATCAAAATCATGATAAAACCATTTATCAAACAGTTTGGCCAAAGACCATGATGGTCATAAGCGTCTGGGAAAGAAGGGTACCCTGGGAGGTCTTGAGCAAGAGGACGAAGCTGAGAGTAGGACCCCTCTCCCAAGACCCAGGTCCCCTGAGAAAGTGGGGTTAGGGATCGAAGGGTTGGGGTGCCCATGACGCGAGTATCATTAGGCAATAACTTACAAGAACTTAGCTACGTCCGCTCTGCAAAAAAGAGGATCTCCCTTTTGTGAAGAGATCTTGATGGAGGTAGTGACCCCGAATTTCAAGCTCCCGGACCTTCCCCGGTATGATGGAAGTAGGGACCCTCAAGAACATCTGACGACATTTGAACATGTGATGCAGCTATACGGGCAATCAGACGCTATTAACGCTTATATCTTATCACCACGCTATCGGGTCGAGCACAAGAATGGTTCACGAGCCTACTGCCAGGTACTGTGGTATCGTATGAGCAATTGGTGAGGAAATTCCTTTTCCATTTTGCCAGCAAGAAGAAGGCTAAGAGATCAGCTGCGTACCTCTTTACTATTCGGCAAGGGGAGGAAGAGCCCCTTCGAGACTTCATTAATCGGTTCAACAATGAGGTCTTGGAGTTCGATGAACTAAGAATTGATATGATGATCGAGTATCATGATATACACTCGAAAAAAGGGGCCTTTCGCATCAGCATTAGCTCGCGATCCCTCGGCTGATGTCGAAGGTTTGATGGAAATGGCACAAAGATACATACACGAAGAGAAGATAAACTCCCTGAAAGATCGTGAGTGGTCCTAGAATGCAAGAACCAAGGACAAAAGAGAGCCCAAGGAGCCGAGTCGACACAAATCTGAAAAAGATCGGGATAGAGATCCACCAAAGTCAGACAAACCGAAATTCCAAAATGACACCCCCTTGAATGGTCCCAGGTTGCGTGCCTTGATGGCTATTGAGAACTCAAGGTTGGTGAGGTGGCCAAAGAAAATGAGATCCACTCCAAATAGGCGAAATTCGGATAAATATTGTTATTTCCACAAAGACCACGGACATGACACGGAGGACTATTTTCAGTTTAAAGATGAGATCGAGAGACTCATCCAACAAGGGTATCTCCAGCACTTTAGAGCACAAGGGGAACCCGTTCATAAACAAGACCCAACGAGTAGGTCCTGGAGAAGGTCACAAGAGCGTAATAGGCATGCTCCTGACAAGGGGAAGAGACCTGTAGATTAGGAACACCCCCATGGGCAAGATAATTTGCCTCGGAAGGGAGTAATACACGTGATAGCCGGGGGGCGACTAATGGGGATTCGCAAAGAGCTCATAAGAGGTACGCAAGAGATTACAAGTCGGAGCCCGCGAGAGGTCATCAGGTCAATACGATCCAGGGCCCCTTGATCACATTTGACGACACAGATCTTTAAGGGTTAGACCTGGACATAATGATCCCATGGTTATTACGATGGATGTGGCAAACTTACCGTGCAAAAGGTCTTAGTGGATAGTGAAAGCTCAGTGAACGTTATATCCCTGAGCGTGCTGAGGAAGATGGATCTTGGGATAACAACAATCAAGCCGGTGGGAACTCCTCTCACGGGGTTCTGGGGTAATGAGGTCGTACCCCTAGATACAATCGATTTACCCACCTCTCTGGGTGAAGAGCCATGTAGAAGAACTTTCATGATCAAGTACCTGGTGATGGAGACGCATTTTGCCTACAACATAATATTGGGAATACCTAGGTTGAACCTATTCCAAGCCGTGGTGTCTACTTACCATCTAAAAATGAAATTCCCCACGAAGTTTGGAGTGGGAGAAGTCTGGGGGAACCAACAGATAGCTAGGGAATGCTACAACTTGTCTCTGAAAAAGAGCGAAGTGAAGAGGGCCACCCTGGAACCCGGGAGGCAAGTATTCTTGGGGGAGTCGAGCTCAGGCAGGAATTCCAAATCGGAGGATTATAGAATAGAGCCGGTGGAAGAGTACCTTTTGGTTCAGTTGGACGCGAGCGGCCCAGCGAAAACAATGAGAATCGGGTCGCAGATGACCCCAACCCAAGAACTCATGATGATTGAATTTCTGAAAAAGAATTGCGACGTGTTTGCTTGGGAACCCACAGACCTGGAGAGTATAGACCCAGAGGTCATTGTTCATCGCCTTAATATTGATCCCGATATAAAGTCGGTAAAGCAGAAGAAGAGAAACTTTGGGGCGGAAAGGAACAAAATAATAGAAGCTGAGGTAAGCAAGCTTCTCCAAGCGGGGTACATTGTTGAGGTGCAGTTCACAGATTGGCTCTCTAATGTCATGATCGTACCTAAAACGGATGGAAGACGGAGGATGTGTACTGACTTTACGGATTTAAACAAAGCTTGTCCTAAAGATCCGTACCCCCTAACTCGCATTGACCTGTTGGTGGACTCAACCGCCGGGTGCGCATTGCTAAGTATGATGGATGCGTACCAGGGTTATCACCAGATATCAATAGCCGAGGAAGATAGAGAGAAGACCTCGTTTGTAATAGATAACAGGGTCTACTATTACAAGGTCATGCCATTCAGGCTCAAGAATGCGGGAGCCACCTACTAGAGACTTGTCAACATGATGTTCAAAGATCTCATCGGAGTAACCATGGAGGTGTATGTGGATGACATGTTAGTGAAAAGCAAACAAGAGAATGACCACTTAAACCATCTGGCGGAGTCCTTTGCGGTGCTGAGGAGGTACAAAATCAAACTCAATCTGGCAAAATGCACCTTTGGAGTTAGAGGTGGCAAGTTCTTGCGGTATCTTGTCAACGAGCGCGAGATAGAAGCAAATCCCAAAAAAATTAGGGTAGTGATCCAGATGACATCGCCTAAGAGTGTCAAGGAAGTCCAGAAGCTGACTGGAATGGTAGCATCCTTGAACCGTTTTATTTCCAAATCTGGAGATTGTAGTTTACCCTTCTTCGCTACTCTCAAGAGCGTGAAAAATTTCGAGTGGACGGATCAGTGTGAGAAAGCCTTTCAAGAGCTCAAGACGTACCTGACCTCACCACATCTGCTCGCGAAGCCGATTAAGGGAGAGCCCCTTTACCTGTATCTCGCGGTCTCACCTCATGCGGTGAGCTCGGTGTTGGTAAGGGAGAGCAAGTGAGTTCACCAACCAGTCCACTATGTCAGTAAGGTCCTCCAAGGGGCGGAGGAGCGGTACTCCGAGGTCGAGAAGCTAGCTCTGTCCTTGGTGACCTCAGCTCGGAAGCTCCGACCTTATTTTCAATCGCACGTGATTATCGTCTTGACCAACCAACTGCTAAAGTAGATATTGGGAAAACCAGATCTCGTGGGCCGTTTGGTTAAATGGTCAGTGGAGTTAGCGGAATTTGATATCATATACCAAGTGAGAACGACCATAAAGGCTCAGGTCCTGGCTGATTTTTCTGATAGAGATGTCAAACCCGATTGAGCCCATTCCAGAGACTTGGATGCTTCATGTCGATGGCTCAGCGGTAGCAGAGGGTGGCGGAGCCGGAATTCCACTGCAAGGTCCAAATGACCTAGAACTGGAAATCGCATTAAAACTGGAGTTTGGAGTGACTAACAATGAGACGGAGTACGAAGCCTTGATAGCAGGCATAAAATTGGCCCAAAAATGTCAAGCGAAGAAGCTAGTAGCTTACACAGATTCTCAGTTAGTGGCGATGCAGGTCCAATGAGTGTATGAGGCCAAAGAGAAAACCATGGTAGCATACTTGGAACGAGTAAAACAACTGATTGGAAGCTTCGAGCAATTTCAACTTCACCAGGTCCCGAGGGCGGAAAATGGGCGAGCCGATGCATTGGTTAAATTGCAAGTAGTATCACCGGGGTCAGTTCCAGAGAGCCAGAGATTGGATCTGAAAAAGATCTGATCGGTTTATGCCCCACGACGGGCCTCGTGCTCAAGATCTCTTGTTCCGAGACCTGGATGGAAGACATCAAAAACTATCTCCTGCAGGGTCACGTACCAGACAACCTACTAGAGGCAAAGTGCCTTCGGGTAAAAGCATCCCTCTTTTGCATGTATGATGGGAACCTCTATGAAAAATCAGTAATCGGGATCATGCTCAAATGCTTAGCCCCAGAACGGGCTGAGTATGTGATGCAAGAGATCCACGAAGGGTGTTGAGGGAATCATTCGAGAGGAGGAAGGTCACTAGCTTTGAAGGTCATGCGCCAAGGTTATTTTTGGCCGACATTAGCCCAAGACGCCATTGAGTATGTTAAAAAATGCGAGAAGTGCCACCTGTACTCGAACCTCCCACATCAACCAGCTGTGCCGATGACCTCAATACCCATAACATGCCCATTCGACCAGTGGGGAATTGACATCTTGGGACCATTCCCACTCGCTCGGGCACAAAAGAAGTTTATAATCGTCATTGTTGAGTATTTTTCTAAGTGGATAGAGGCAGAGGCCTTGGCAATGATCAAGAAACCGAAGTCATGAACTTCCTGTGGAAGAACATAATGTGTAGATTTGGTGTACCTCGGATTTTGTCTCAGATAACGGAACCCAGTTTCAAGGGAAAAAGATAGTGGCATGGTGTAAAAAAATGAAGATCCAGCAGAACTTCACCTCAGTAGGAAACCCACAAGCCATTGGGCAAACGGAGGTCGCAAACCGTATAATCCTACAACACCTAAAGACGCGCTTGGAATAAATGAAGACCTATTGGGTTGATGAGCTCCCTGGAGTACTATGGGCCCATAGAACGACCCCGAAGACAGTGACGGGTGAGACCCTTTTTTGCCTCTTGTACGGTTCGGAAGCAGTGATCCCGGTGGAGATCAGGGAACCCACTCATAGGGTCGAAAATTACGATGGAGGTGAAAACAGAGCAGTTGATCTGGACCTCATAGAAGAGAGGAGAGAGCACGCCTATGGGAGGATCCTGCTGGCAAAAGCAAGAATGATGAACGAGTACAACAAAAGAGTGAAGAAGTGGAGTTTTTGTAAGTCCAAGCGGCTACGATAATCTAGAGGGGGGTGAATAGATTATCTCCATCTTTTCGATTTCGCCCTCTTTTTCGAACCGAATGCTCAAAGACAATAATAAAGGTGCGGAATGTAAACAACACACGTCGATTTAAAGAAGTTCAACCCACCTAGGGCCTAATCCTCTACCACCCCAGTATATCCGGGATGGATTTCAAAAAGAAAAAAAAATATTATTAATTTACCACAAATTAATACAACACCAACTTACAACAACACCTAGAAGAGCACCACACTCTTCTTCAACACCACCTTTGAGATTACCACAATCTCACTTGAAGATTACCACAATCTCCAACGGCACCTTGTGAAGATTACCACAATCTTCAACCTTGAAGAATACCAAATTCTTCAACACCTCAACAAGAAGATTACCACAATCTTCTCACACCTAACACCTAGATCACCCAAGTGTGTTCTTACCACAAGAACACTCACAAGGATATCTTGTGTTGAATGATAACCAAAAATCAAGATTACAACTCAATAATGAATATTACAATTTGAGTGCAAAGTGTAATCAAGAATAGCCTAGACCTCAAGGATGTGAAAGTGATAAGCTAGGCAAATATACAACAAGAATAATAACAATGAAAGACCAAGTATTTGCTTTAAGTGTATCTTGTTGTGTTGTATCTCAATTGTGTTGATTGCTCCAAAACTTCCTCTATTTATAGGAGATGATTGATACTTGATAGGCTCCTCTTGGGGACATGAATTCTGTAAAAAATTGCAAGACAATTGAAGAAAAGAGTTGTTAGAAATCAATCCCACAAATTAAGGAAAAGATGTCTGCTGCACAACAGTTACATTTTTGCTGTCAAACTTAAGGGCAACCGGTCGCGCACTATTAAGTTGTCATGTGCAAAGAGGAGGTAAAAGTGATTGTGGGAATGGATGAAGAAGAAAAGCTAGAAAAGCTGGATGGGAGAAGTACTTGCTGAAGAAAGAAGCTGGGAAGAAGAAAGAAGAAGGAGGGCTCTCAAAGTAACATGTGGATCGACTGAGGCTGTTGATAGGAAGAGATCTCAGATTATTAAATTAGTTATTAAAGAGTTTTATTATTTCCTTTTTATTAAAAGTAATAGTTATTATATTTACGCTTTTGCCCTTACCTAAAGGAATATCTGTTGAGAATGATTAAAAATGCAAAGGTCCCCATGCTAGGGGTTTATGTAGTGGAAAAGAGGAAATGAAATGATATCGAGTTTGTTAGCGATCTCTTTCTTCCTTCATTATTCTCTCAAATTCTCTCCTTCTTCCTTCTAATCTTTCTTATTTCACCATTGTTACATTTCTCAAGCTTAAATACATTACGACATTAACAATACAAATATTACAATTAAATATTATCACCCACTACAATTGGTATCCAGAGCCATTGATCCTTGGAAATGGCAGAGGGCACACGCATGAAGGACCTACAAGAAGCACAAAAAAAGTTAGATTAGATTCTCCAAACAGAAGCCATGAAAAGGGAAACAACTGAGTTGAAATTGCAGGAACAGATTAATGGAGTAAGTTCAGATGTGCATGACCAACCTTCAGGTTTAAATGGTAAGTTTGAACACCTTACTAATACTCTAGCAAAGAATCCAAATTGCAGTTGTTAAATTTAAACAAAGGGAAGGGACCCGTGGAAGAAGAGTCCATCCTTGGGGGACCTTATCCAGGGTATGGGAGTGAGAGTACTAATCTGAGGAATCAAAACTCACCTAGAAACAGGTTGCAGATGGATCAACAAGGGATGCAGGTGATCAACCCATTACCTAGAGTTGATTTTCCTAGGTTTGATGGCACCCAACCTAGGTCTTGGATCTTAAAATGCAATGGGTATTTTAAACTTGTGGCTAATATCCCAGATACACAGAAGGTGACATTAGCCTCTATGCACTTTGAGGGCAAAGCTGCCCTGTGGTACCAGAATTTCATTACTAAGCAGGGGGAGCTCACCTGGCAACAATTTGTGGAGGTAGTTTCAGCTAGATTTGAAGAATTAAAGGAGGCCAGGATTATTGCAGAATTTAACAAGCTGAAACAGACTGGTTCATATTTTGATTATGTGGAGAAATTTGAGGAACTAAAAGCTTGTATGCTGTTGCTGAAGAGTGGTGAATATTCAGAAGAATATTTCATTGCCAGTTTTATTAGTGGGCTTAGTGAAGAGTTGCAATCTTTCATTTATATGTTTGAACCTACTTCACTACAACAAACTATTGATTTGGGAAGAAAACAATTACACACCCTGGAAGCCATCAGCAGGAAGATGAATGGTTCAATCAAACCTTACAATACCCCATATCCACAGGCTAAACGAATTGACCTCTCCCCAAGTCACACCACTAAGTCCCCACCATTTAAGGCCCCAATTAAGATGTTATCTGCTTCAGAAATGGTGTGAGAAGAGAGAAGGGGTTATGTTACAACTGTAATGAACCATTTTCTGCTGGTCATAGGTGTAAAAACAGGATCAACTACATGATTATGACAGAAGAAGAGGAATTAGCCTATCTGTAAGAAACTTCTGGGAAGGAGGAATAGATGGGAATACATTCTTCATCACATATGGAAGAGATACAAATGTCACTGAATGCTTTAGCAGGGGAGGATGGTCTTACTACTATGAGGTTGTTTGGAGAGTGTGGTGGACATATGTTGCATATACTCATTGATTCAGGCAGCACCCTAAGTTTTCTTCAAGAAGCTACAACAAGGAGATTGGGATGCAAGCTCAGTGCAGTTAAACCTCTTTTGGTTAAGGTGGCTAATGGACAGAGATTGGTAAGTACTTGCAGAGCTGAAGGTTTCACTTGGACAATGCAGGGGCATACATTTACCTATCCCCTCAGGTTGCTACAGAATGAAGGTTGTGATATGATTTTAGGGGGAGACTGGTTAAAGTCTTGCACCCCCATTGAATTGGACTATGATCAGATGACTTTCACTGTTACATTACTGGGAAAAAGAGTCAAGATTCAAGCATTATCTACAGTAGCTGAATGTAAATTCATTTCAGGGCCTACCTTGTTTAAGTTGTTACATATGAATTTTAGTGATGAGATTGAGGAACTCTTTGTGGTGACAAGTCAGCAGGTCAAGTCTGAAGAAGATTCAGAACTTCAAAATCTTTTAGAGCAGTATAAGGATGTGTTTGAGGACCCAAAGGGGCTGCCACCTAGTAGGGGAATTGAGCATCAAATTGTGTTGAAACAGGGCAGTACACCAAAACATCAATATCCTTACAGGACTTCCCATCATCACAAGGATGAAATTGAGAAAATTATTAAGGAATTGTTGGAGAATGGGATCATACAGAATAGCAGGAGTCCTTTTGCTTCTCCAGTTATTCTGGTAAAGAAAAAGGACTCTACATGGAGGATGTGTGTGGATTATAGGTATCTTAATGAGTTGACAGTGAAGCATGATTATCCTATCCCTATTATAGATGAACTGTTGGATGAATTATGTGGGGCAAAATTCTTTTCAAAGATTGATCTAAGGTCAGGCTATTTTCAAATACTTATGAAGCCTGAGCATAGATACTTGACTGCATTCAGTACTCATCAAGGGCACTATGAGTTCCTAGTGATGCCCTTTGGTTTGTGTAATGCTCCAGAAACTTTTAAATCCCTAATGAATCAGGTGTTTAGGGATTGTTTGAGGAAGTTTACATTGGTATTTTTTGATGACATTCTTGTGTACCACAAGACTTGGGCAGAGCATCCTTTTCACTTGGAGAGGGTTTTAGAATTGTTAAGGAAGAACCGCTTTATGCAAAGAAGAGCAAGTGCAGTTTTGGGCAAACACAAGTTGAGTACTTGGGGCATGTGATATCTCAAAAGGGGGTTGAGACTGATCCACAGAAGATTAAATGCATGATGGAATGGCCACTACCAACAAATGTGAAACAACTAAGGGGTTTTTTGGGATTGACAGGGTATTATAGGAAGTTCATAAAGGGGTATGGTGTCATCAGCAGACCACTCACACAGTTATTAAGAAAGGATAAGTTCCACTGGAACTCAGAAGCTGAGGTAGCTTTTAATTAGTTGAAACAGGCCATGATCACAGCCCCTGTTCTAGCATTACCAGATTTCTCATTACCATTTGTATTAGAAACTGATGCTAGTGGTGTTGGAGTAGGAGCTGTTTTTAATGCAACAGGGCAAGCCTATTGCATATATGAGCAAAACTCTATGCCCCAGAAATCAAGCTCTGTCTATATATGAAAGGGAGTACTTGGCTGTGCTTATGGCAATTCAGAGGTGGAAACATTACTTGCAAGGGCACAGATTTGTGATTAGGACTGACCAGCAGGCCCTAAAGTACCTTTTGGACCAAAAGGTTATGACCCCAATGCAGCAGAGATGGATAACTAAACTATTGGGGCTTAACTATGCTATTGAATACAGGAAAGGCACTGAAAACAGAGCTGCTGATGCCTTGTCCAGGATTATGATTGAGGGGGAGGGTTGTTCAGCTACAACCAATGTCTCTCCCAATTGGGTACAGGAGGTTGTTAACAGCTATACCAATGATCCTTTCTTCACTAAAATTCTAGTTGCTGTTACTATGGATCCTAAGGCTTACCCACATTTTGAAGTTATTGGGGGTTTGGTCAGATATAAAGGAAGGTTGGGAGTGGGAAATGATTCACATACTAGAGATCTGATTCTAAAAGCAATGCACAGTTCAGCTTATGGGGGACATTCAGGGGTAAATGGTACTTACATGAGGTTGAAAAGGGTGTTCTACTGCCCTAATATGAAGAATGATGTCATCTCTATGGTTAAAACTTGTGATGTGTGTAAGATGAACAAACCAGATTCTGACTCCTATCCTGGACTTCTCCAGCCACTACCTATACCTTCCCAGGCATGGTCACACATTTCCATGGATTTCATAGAGGGGTTACCTAATTCAGGAGGAAAACAGGTAATATTGGTGATTATAGACAGGTTTACCAAATATGGGCATTTCATAGCCTTATCCCACCCATTTACTGCAACCACTGTTGCAAAGCAATTTTTGGACTCAGTCTATAAACTTCATGGGCTGCCAGTAAGTATTGTTACTGATAGAGATAAAATATTTACTAGCTCATTTTGGAATGAGTTATTTAAGATGATGGGGGTGCAGCTGGATATGTCTTCTGCTTACCATCCACAATCAGATGGTCAAACAGAGAGACTGAACCAATGTTTAGAGAATTATCTGAGGTGCATGGTTCATCAAAACCCTAAACATTGGTTAAAGTGGCTATCTTTGGCAGAATATTGGTACAACACCAATTTTCACACTAGCCTTTAAAGATGACACCTTTTCAAGCTCAGACGGTTACTCTCACCTTTACTCAATAGGACCTTATGTGGACTCAACTAATGTGGAGGCTAAGTCAAGTCGTGGTTAAAGAGCGGCAGGAGATGATGCAAGAATTAAGGGAGAATTTGTTTCAGGCCCAGAATCGTATGAAAATTTATGCAGATCAAAAAAGAACAGAAAGAAGTTTTGAAATTGGGGATCAAGTATACCTCAAGCTTCAGCCGTTTCGACAAAACACTGTTCAGCTCCGGAAGAACCTCAAGCTTTCATCCCATTACTATGGCCCCTTCACCGTTTTGCAGAAGGTTGGTGAGGTGGCTTACAAGCTCGATCTGCCCGAAGGATCAAGGATACATCCTGTTTTCCATGTATCCCTGTTGAAAAGGAAACTCAGTCCAGAAGTCACACCAGTTACAGATCTACCACTTATAGATGGGGAGGGGAAGTTCAAGATCGAACCTTTAGAAGTTGTAGAGAGGCGCACTGTAAAAAGGGGAAAGGAGGAGGTCGAACAGGTTCACGTCCGTTGGGCTCATTCTGCAGCTGATCGATCTACCTGGGAGGATCTCAAATTTTTGCTTAAGAAATATCCTACTTTTGATCCTTGGGGACAAGGATCCAGTAATCGGGGGGGTATTGTCATGTGCAAAGAGGAGGTAAAAGTGATTGTGGGAATGGATGAAGAAGAAAAGCTAGAAAAGTGGATGGGAGAAATCTTGTCAAGAAAGAAGGAAGGAAGAAGAAAAAGAAGAAGGAGGGCTCTCAAAGTAACACGTGGATCGACCGAGGCCGTTGATAGGAAGAGATCTCAGTTATTAAATTAGTTATTAAAGAGTTTTATTATTTCCTTTTTATTAAAAGTAATAGTTATTATATTTACGTTTTTGCCCTTACCTAAAGGAATATCTCGTGAGAATGATTAAAAATGCAATGGTCCCCATGCTAGGGGTTTATGTAGTGGAAAAGAGAAATGAAATGATATCGAGTTTGTTAGCGATCTCTTTCTTCCTTCATTATTCTCTCAAATTCTCTCCTTCTTCCTTCTAATCTTTCTTATTTCACCATTGTTACATTTATCAAGCTTAAATACATTACGTACATTAACAATACAAATATTACAATTAAATATTATCACCACTACAAAAGTTAAGAAAAGAATGCAGCAAAAAAACTCAACAGCGGGGTGACTGGTCTAAGGGGGGTCGACGGTCGCTCTAGGTGCGACTGTCGCCCCCCTGATGACGGTCACCCCGACCTATTTTTGGAGTTCGGGAGTTCTTTTTCGTGCAATGCGTTCCCACCTGCCGCTTCTTTGGTCGACCTGGCCGACCTCCAAAATGAAATGTTGTCCGATTTTTGTCGAAAATAAACCTCAAGAAATACTCCGAAAAATTCGTAAAAACATTTTAAACCGATCGGGAGTATTTAGGACAACATTAGAAATATAGTTTTGATGAAATAACACATTAATACAAAAAGTGTTGTCCAATATAAATTCCAATAAATACTCAAAAAATTCGTAAAAACATTTTAGACCAATCGGGAGTATTAGGACAACATTTAGAAACATAGTTTCAATGAAAGAAACCATTGACATAAAATCATTAAAAGTGTTTGTCCAAAAGATTATCGAAAATAAACTTGAGGAAATACTCCGAAAATATTAAAACCATTTTAAATCATTTAGGAGTATTTGGACAACCTTTAAGACCATTGTTTTGGTATAAAAACAAGATCATCAAAATCATGATAAAACCATTTATCAAACAATCTCCCCCTTTTTGATGATTACAAACCAAAACAATTTTAACGAGGTCGATTTTTGAAAACAAAACAATTTTACCGGTTAAAGAGAACTATCCGTTGTGAGTGACAACATTCCGTGCAAAAACACAAGGATGGGAGTAGAGAGATTCAAACATAAATTACAAATGCTCCCCTTATCAATATGCACAACAAGAGTTATAGAGAAGCAACTTAAACATGAGCTAAAACATTAGCTTTTCGATATTGAGCTTAAGTATCAATAACTTAAAAGCTCCCCCTGTCAAAGAGACATCATTAGAACCGTATATAAGTCCATACTACAACCAATGGACCATGATTCATACATAACCATAATGCACCAAGTGGACTAAATATGATCCACAACTTATGGTTTTATGAAGCCATAGCTTATAGCTTCTTTTCGTTAAGCTTATCTTAGCTTCTTTGAGCTAAAGAGCTTATAACTGTTTCTCCCCCTTTGGAATCATCAAAAAGAATGTTAGCACGATAAATACATCATATATTCATATCAAAGTGCGCAATAAAACCGATGTACCGAGCTATTTGAACATTGAAGCTTATAAACCAAAAAGGAGGGAAAAGTCGAATCATACGACTTGAAGAAGCTTATGGAATATCATTTGATAAGCAAAACATGATCTCTATAAATATATAAGACTTTTGAAATCGAGAGAATCATGTAGGTGATGAATTTTTCATTGAAACATCTTATCGAACACTTGGCGGGCGTCAAAATTAGAAAATTATATATATAGCCCTTGTAAATGTAATCAAGCCAAGTTTTTAATCACCAAATACAATTAAACAATTATCATTCATCAACAATCAATAAGCTCATCACAAATATATATGAATTGCATCAAGAAAAATACATATAAGCCACAAACTCAAGGGTTCAACCCAATTGAGCTAAAGAAGTAGAATTCTTACCATTCGATTGGTAAAGACGAGCAAAAATGATGATAACCGAGCAATGTAGTCCCCAAAATATATAATTCATGCATCAAAACTCATTTGAAGTGAAATGTGTGTGAAAATTGCAAAGGGGACGAAAAATGAACCAAAAGAGCCAAAATGGCTAAGTCTGGAAAACAGAACGTTTTTAACAAGGAAAATCATCAAGGGCGACCGGTCCAGGGGCAGGGCGACCGGTCGATGGCATGGGAGACCGGTCGGCCTTGCCCCAGTCAGCCCACTGTTTGAGTTCTGTTTGAAAAATCCGAAGTTTGATCCAAAAATCCGATTTTTCGCCCCTAAGTTTTAAAACGTGCAAGATGCAAACGTAAACCTCATTCAATATACATTATGTCATAATCAAGCTCGAAATGAGGTAAAATACTCGGCGGTAAGTGATTAAAAAGTCCGCGAGTTAACTTTGAGACGGAATTAAACACATCTCAAGTTTTTGATAAAAACGCAATCCCTTAGAAAGTTTTTCGAATCTCAATATGTTTAGTTCGATTATGACGAACCATATTTTGAATACAAATAACCGTATAATAAATACCGAACTTGTTATCCCGAAAAATAATAACGTTTTAAATCTATGAATATACAAGTCATAAGAAGAAGTGCCTTTCAAATATTTGAAAATTTCTTTTAATGGCACTTTAATGAGATTCGTTGGGATAGTTTTTGAAATCGAGCATATAGACATAAGGCATATAGAATGTCGAGTCTATTGGAATAATACAAGAAAATATACCTCGAATTTGTTTGTCAATCGATATGTCTTTCTCAACCTTTGTTAATCTCTACATTGGTAGCCATAGAGGTTGAGTTGATTCTTCCTTCTTCAATGCCTAATATCTTCAAAGATGTTTTTGTATATTTTGATTGTGAATTTATAACCACCTTCTTGGCATTGATTAATTTGAAGTCCAATGAAGAAATTTTAGCTTCCCCATCATGTGATATCTGCTCATCTCAAGTTCACCTACATCAACTTAGAAGAATCTCTTGCACAAAATATTCATTAGTAGCACCAAAAATATTCTCATAAATATGCATAAACAAACAATCTTGCCCTTTTTCAAAAAAAAAAAGAGAGTAGTATCAATTTTACCTTTTGTAAAAAACATTTAGCAAAAATAGCTAAGTCTATCATACCATACATGGGGTACTTGTTTGAAACCATACAAGGCCTTTTATAAAGATCATTTGGCCTAGAAAAATTTAAACCCCGGAGGTTGTTTCACATAGACTCTTACTAGAATAAAGCCATTTAGAAAATAGGATTAAACATCCATTTGGTAAAGCTTGAATTTTCTTAAAACAAGAATGAAGTAAAATGCAAATAGCTACTAAATGTGCTATGAGTGCAAATGTTATATCAAAATCAATTACCTTCTTCTTGAAAATACCTTGGAGCTACTAACCTCGCCTTAGTTCGACCAATGTTGCCTTGGTCATCGAGTTTGTTCCGGAATACCCTTTTTGTCTCTACAGTTGTTTGTGATGGAAGACATGGCATCTATTTCCATATATCATTTTCCTTTTAGCTCCTGTTGCAATTCTATTTATCTTGGAGCATCAATTGAGGAATTTGTCTTCTTCATCACTATCATCATTGGGCATCCAATTGATCTAAGGTGTTCATAATAGAACATTTACATCCAAATATTATGAGGTAACTAATATTTGGAGTACTTCATTTCTCATATACACAACTTAACAAACTCACATCGCTTATATAAGCAAGAAAAATAGCCCAAGTGAAAAAAACATGTCTCAATCATCAATAACAAAATATCTTGCAAAAGAGCATAGTAGTAAGAGACATTATATATATAGACCATGAAGCAAGAAACACATACTATGCATTTAGAAGATCATCAAGAGTCTAATAAATCATGCAAGTTCAAATAAGCTTGAGAAAGCTACAAAAGGTCTCTTTTGAAATTTGAAAATCCGGTAGCATATAATTGAGACCTCATTTAAAAGAAGTATTTGAACAAAAGTTGACAAAGCAAATATGTGCAATCAAATATCGAATAGTGCCTTTCAAAAATCTAAAAATTCTCTTAATGGCACTTGTATGAAATACTATAAAAAACAAGCACATAGGCATATGGCAATACATATATCGAGTCTATAAGAGTAAGAATAACACAAGTAAATGTACCTCGATAATTAATGCCTTTCTTGACAAATAATGGCCATTTGTAAAAATATGTAAATCCTACACAATTCTTAAAACAAATCTAGCACGAATCATAATGATAAAAGTGTAGGCTAAGAGATATCACAAGTAAGCTCATGCTATAAAAATCCATAGGAGATCATAACACACTCTAGTCTACAAAAATGCACAAGAGTTTTAAAAACATCATATGAGGTCTTCTTTTTCAAAAAAAATATTTTAAAAGCACAAATATATATTGAAGACCTTAATTAAAAAATAAAAACTTGAAAACTCATTTGCAATATAGGAACAAATAAAAACATGCATACTAACTAGATAAAATGCATATTTTAAATGGGGAGATACGGTTTACCAATTACGCCATTTCCATGGGTTGTGCCGTTCCCATTGTTGATGATATCTTCCCCTTGAGAAGTCACTTCGTTGATGATGGTTTCTTTGATCACTCCATTTCCAAGGTTTGTTACCTTCCCATTGTTGATGGTCTCTTCTTTCTTGAAAATCATCTTGTTGATGATGTCTTTGCCGTTTCCAAGGATTATGTTCTTCCCATTTGTATCCTCTTCTTGGAAATTTGCTTTGTTGAGAATAGTTTCTCCTTCTTTGATTAAATGAAATGGTCATTTGATGTTTTCTTGGCGGTAATAATTTCCTTCGATTATTATTCCACCGGGTACCTAATACAATATTATTTTGTGGTACCCTCAAGTGCTTGGGTCCTTTAGGATTAGTCTTGAGACTTTTAGGTCTCCAACAATAATTAGAGTTATTTCTAGCCCGACAAGTATTTACCGTATGACCCTTTTTACCGCAATAAAAGCATGTAATAATTCTAGGAGCATAATGACCAATGTGCTTAGAGACTTGATTCTTTTCATGTGATTGACACCTTTAGGCTTATGATCAAGTTCTAGTTTCGATTTATCACAACAATCAACAATATCGGTCATCTTATCGGTACTCAAGTTGGATTTAGATAAAACATTTTTCAAGCAAATTATATCCTCAACAAGAGTACTATTATCTTTCTCAAGGTTTCTAACCTTATCAAGAGTGGTGGTGTGAGCACATGATAGTGATTCATAGGAAGTAAATAAACTATCCTTATCATTTTTCAAAACAATGAATTCCGTTTTCAAATTTTTGTATTTAACAAGTAAGTTTTGGAATTCATCTTGTAGCTCATCATAATCATTTTGCAAATCACTATATTCATTTTGCAATTCATTGTCATAAGAAGTAGAGGGTTTAGAACTTACCTCGTTTTCTTCTTCGATGCCCATGAGGCATTGTTCAATTGTTCATCATGGGAGGTTGTAGAAGGCTTATCCCATGTTGTTGGATTTGATGTTGTATCCATTTGTGAAGTAGATGCTTTTGAGTTGCTCCTTTCATTTGCATATACTTCATAGATGGCTTCTAATTTTTGCCATACTTCATGTGCCGATCGAATACCTACAACATGATCAAATTCCAAAGTGGTAAGTGAACAATGTAAAATATTAAGAGCTTTACCATTTAAGGAGACCACCCCTGGCTAGCCTGACGTGTGTTCATCTATTTCAGGTCACTTAAGAACTCGAACCCGATTACCCGAAAGTCCGTGACCTAAAGGTAACCCACTAATCCACATCACACTTAGTAAAAAATATCCCACAATTAATCCTTAAGAAAGATAATTTTAATGATTCCATAATTTCCATCGTGATGATATTACGTAGTTACCGAAAGTGGGTGTCACAATTATCATATAATTGCTTATTTAAATATGATCTACAAATAACTATATGTAGTATAAATGTATAGTGTATATCATATAAAAAAATCTGAGCAAATATATCATATAATATTAAGTGTCATTCTCAACTAAAAATTCAAAACTTAACAGAAAAAATATACATTTATAATTTTACATATCTGACATCTATTTATGTAAATGTAGTATACATTTTACAGAAAAATTATTTTTATGTAAGTATATATATGTATATATAAATGTAATTTTATATTTTATATAAGTTACTTCATGTTTCATATAAGTGTTTTCACACACACAGAGACGGAGCCAGAAATGAAAACTAGGAGGGCGAGGTTTATTTTTTCTTGACACTAATAGATAAATAGGTAGTTTTTATTTCTTTAGGGGGACAAAATTACAAAATTTATTAATTTCATATATATAAAGTTATACTAATTATAAAAAAAATTGAAGATGAGGGGGGTCGCGCCGCCACCAGCCCCTAGTTCCGCCCATGCAAACACACACGCGCACAATTCTTATATAGTTGGTATATGAGTATGATCGAAAGATAAAAATATGGAGTATATTGCAAAATGTATATTGTGTACTATTAAGTATCATTATATCCTCCTCAAAAAAAAAAAAGTATCATTATATCAATTAAAAACTAAAAACAAAATGCAAAAACTGTACATTTATAATTTTACATATTTTTTTAAACTTCAGAGTTAGATATGTTATGTAGATTCTGAATCCATATATGTATAATTATTACATAATAAATAGAATATTTTACAATATAAACTATACATAAAATTCGAATTATAATCGAATTCGAATCAGTATATGAATTCTAATTAATATTCCAATCGAATAAGGATTTTCAATTGAACTCGGAAAAAAAATCCGTTAATTTTTATTCGATTCAATTATTCATGTTTGAAATTCGAATTAACTCGAAAATCAATTAAAAATTCTAAAATACTAATTCGAAATTGAAATTCAGATTTGAATCGAGTTAAATTTCAAAAGCATTTTTCAAATGAACACCCCGAATTTAATTATTGTAATCCATCTCTTTTAATAGAAAGGGTAAAACTGTCATCGAACAAATACGGGGCCTGGCCTTGCAGAATTTTGCAGAAGAAACGGAAACGTTCCAACTTTTGTGCTCACTCTGTTGCCTAAGTTGCTGCTATAGGCTCACACACTGTAGCAATCACTCCCAAAAGAAAAGCAAAAAGCCCTCTCATTTTCATTATACCAGTTCAATATAAGTTTTGATTCTTTTATTCATCCCATCGATTATCCTTTTAATCGTGAGTGATTTTATTTTTATTTTAAGTTCAACGTTTGGGGGTTCGGATGATTGTTAAATAGTTGTTAGATTTTTGTTCACATTTCTGCGAATAAGTGTTATATGATCGAGATAACGACATGCATATGGTATTTATGTTGAAATATTTGTTGACAATTTCTGTTTTCCATTTTTGGTGTATTCAGCGTGACATGGATGCAGCTACTGAAAGAATTTACCGGAACCCGTTTCTAAAAAGGTTTCCGGCAACTAGCTATAGCGGTAAAGCTTTTCATATCACTTAATATTTGTCATTCTTTTTTAGTCTACATAAGCACATTTATATTTCCCATGGATACACGTAATGCATTTGTTTCTGTCTCTGATATGGTTTTCGATTAGGCGATGCTTATTCTTGTTTTTATTATTTAATTTGTGAATATGCTTGCTTAGCATTTTTTTTAAATCTCTGTTGAATCACTTAACCTTTTCATGTGTTTACACTTTGTTATCAATAGCTCGTTGTTGACCACAGTGAGAATAATATAAGTACTTCGTTATAATATAATTCATAGGCTGAACATTACACGAAAGTATCTGTTTAGTAGGATCTGTCTTCTCGTATGCGAGATTTATAGAATATTAAAAATATATTATTCTATGAATATGATCCATGATTGCACGTTTCTGTTTGTTCTGAAATGTGTACATTAATATGGATGATTTTCTAAATCGTTAGGTTGTGGTGAGACCTGGCACCCCTACCTATGTTTGTTCCATGTTCTATAGCTCGTCTCTCAAATCTTATTGGAATCAGTACTCGTGTTTCTGTCCCTCCAATTTTGTGCATGCAGCAATGATTGTTGAAATGTGAGGAAGCGTATCGAGAACTCCACTGACGCACCAGTTCTTAGACCATTCTGCATGATAGAATTATGACCTCTCTAGTTGTAAACGTGGGTGATGAACTGCAGATTATACTTACATGCATGCTAACTTATAGTCTGAAATGCCTCTCACCAATATATAAAAATGAAATTACTTAAGAAACTTTAAGTCTTGAAACATGAGTTAGGCCTGATTCCAGAAGTTATTGACGTGGAACAATTTGAAAACTGTGACTTAATTGAACTGCCCACAACAGAGAGATTACATCTTAACAGCTGTTTCATTCTTCCCCACCAAATTACCAATATTTACAGTATTTTCTGCATTGTGTTTGACTTCTCATCTAACAGATTTGCGCTCCCAAGAGCGGAAAAGGATAAAACCTGACACAGGAAGTGGGCATAATAATAGTGGCTCCCCTGCTTCTTGGCGATTTCAATCTGAGCGGAAAAGATATTACACTTATTCTCAAGTTGTAGATCATTCTGATCCATTCGCTGTAAATGATATGCTGAAAGAGTTGGATTCTGGCAAATATGGAAGTGTAACTAAAGAAATACTGGAGCTTCTTGAGCGGAGGAGGCAGTTATTGGATTCATTCTATGCAGTGAATCCTGAACTTTCATCAGCATGTCTTGATTTGCAAAATATAGTGACTTCAAAGACAACTGAACTAGCTACTCCTGATGTCATTAACCTAGACGATGATCAGGATTGGGGTAGTGTTGCAGTGAAAATGTTTGTTCCAGCAGTACAGCAATCCCATTATGCTGGGCCGGTTGTTATCATTGATTCGGACGACGAGAATGATGCTCGGAGTGAGAATTTTAGATCGTCCTATATGGAAGTGAACTTAAAGAAGCCTTCTGGAAATCTTCTCATGAAGGACTTTGCGGTATTGGACTTCTGCATTTACCTCTATGTTTAGCCTTATCAATTTATTCTATCATTACCTGTATCATCTGACATTACTAAAGGTTCTCTGGTAGAAGTATTACTCAAGAATAATGAGATTTGTGCTGAACTTCTAATGTATGACTCCTGTGGCATACAATCTATTTTTGCAAGATTATTATCATTTTATTTTATCTATTTTTGTTTTTTCGTATGGGAATGGGTGGACAACCGTATTTTTTGAATGCGATGTCCTTTCCAGGAAATTAATTGTCCTACATTCGTTATGTACCCTTGTTTTATTTGATATTATTGTCGTTCAGCTGATAGTGCCCTATCATTATGCAGGAATGGAATTTTGTTCGAAGCCAAAGTTCTCGAGATGCAGATTCACATATTGCTGGTGAAACTAAATCCCGAAAAGATCGAAACCAAAGTTCTCGAGACGCAGGTGCACATATTGCTGGTGAAACTAAATCACGAAAAGATCGAAACCAAAGTTCTCGAGATGGAGATGCACATATTTCTGGTGAAACTGAATTTCCAAAAGATCGAAGCCTACGTTCTCGGGATGCAGATGCACATATTGCTGGTGAAACTAAATCACGAAAAGATCGAAACCAAAGTTCTCGAGATGGAGATGCACATATTGCTGGTGAAACTGAATTCCCAAAAGATCGAAGCCAACGTTCTCGGGATGCAGATGCACATATTGCTGGTGAAACTGAATTCCCAAAAGATAAAGGTGTATATGTTGGCACAGATGATGACATGCATGAGGAAGGCAATGAGCTGTCTGATACCAATTCTGATGGCCTGGGTGACATTTGGAAAGAAATGACGGTTGCATTAGAATGTTCAAAGGTAGCCTCCTCAACAATTAATTTTGTGGTTCCAGGTGGTACTGACGATGTAATACTTTGTTATGATAATCTTCTGAACCTCATAAACATATTAGCTAATCACAGAGTAAGAGACTGTCCAATGCTTCCTAAGATAGAGTACACATGTCATTTTATTGTTGCAACTGTATTTAGCAATCAGCACAACTTGGCCATTTTTCGTGGAAGATATCAAAATCTGTTACTTTTCTCATTGTGGACTTCTTCATATGGATATATTGGATTGTTTTCTCCTAGAAAAGTGTATTTTCTTGTTGCATAATGGTTAATACTGCACTCAGTAAGGGAAACTGTGGAAATACTTTTTGACTGTTGAGGCTGAGTGCATAGGAGCTGCAGAGTCATGCTGGTATAGGAGAATGCACCAAAGCTTGTTTTTGGAACATGTTTGACTGGTGTGATAATTAAAATAATTAAATAATGAGATAACATTGAAAACATGATAAATTAATTCTTACCCCTGCCCCAAGATCTCTGGTTCTTTTTTGATGCTTTTATTTGTGACATTGGGATTTAGTTTGAGAATATCAAGTCATTTCTCCTAAAGCATCAAATGCCTTTTCTTCCAGTAAAAGTATGTGCTTTAGTTACTTGTCTCTGGCCTGGCTGAAACTACCCATCACCATTGCCATCTTTGATGCATCTAGTCTCTGGCTGCTTTGAAATTCTCAAACATACAACATTGATAAACTATTGTTAAAGCCTCTTCAGTGCTAAAATGTTATGTTTTTGCTATCTGGGCTATAAACTGTTTCAATCTATTGTTAACATATAATGTAAGTGGATAAACAAACAACACTAGATACAGGCACGTTTAGAGTTTTAATAATGTTAAACAAACCATCTGGATGAATACAAAAGTAAAGGCAAAGCAGAGAGAATAACAAAGTCAGCAGGTTAAACTGAAAAACACATCTCAATGGATATGTACATCAAGGCTAAGCAGAGAGAACAACAAAGTCGGCAGAAACTCTTTCTGTATCCTGACTTAATTAACCTCATTGTTTTTGATTTACTGTTATTCTAGAATGTTAAATTTCTGTTTGAGGAATGAATTTGATAAATAAAATTTTGAAACACAAATTTTGAAGTTTTCTGTATTTTCTAATTGTGAAGAAACAACTTCTATACTTTTTTGCATGTCTTTCACCAACTTTCTATCATTTACATTTATATCCTTCTCACTAGGTATGCCATTTATGATTTATCCTTTTCCAAGCCAACTTTGTCAGTTCGCTATTTGAGCTGAATGGAGCAGCATCCTGCTCAGCTTGATTTCCAAGTCCTGCCCATGATAGACATAATTATTCTTAAAAAATGGCTCTCATTCAAAACCAATATTTAGAATCATTTTTTCGTCTGATGCATTGGAGTTTTTTGGGGTTCTATAACTTTAGGAAGGAATTAATGAAATGCCAAGGGCGCTGAAATGAAACTTGAACTTTAAGGTTAAGAAGGAAACAGTTACTTAGCCTCGCATTTTGCTAGAAAGAGGAGAGAAATTAACTAATCGTTATAAACCTTCTGCAAATATATTGAAGGACTATTTCTTGCTGACTACTACCACGTTGACGTAGTAATATGACTAGCAATGATCAAGTGAAATGCAGCTACCAGACATGGTCACTCTAGTCAGTCCAAGGAACAGGTAATAGAATTTATGAAAAGTGATTAAATCAAAGGCGTTGCTTGCCACTCTTGATTTTACCAAGAATGTTCACCCTTATGCCTGAAAATTCAGCTCCTTGGACTTATCATACATTTATCCTTCTCCTCCCAATCTATCTAAAGATACTGATGATCTGATCACATCTTTCATTCTTCAATGTGTTGTGGATGAAAGTATCTCTACTGCAACAACCGCAGTGGCTGCACTTATCTGTTGGTATCCAAGATCCAATATCTGTCACTGATTTTCTCAGTGATGATTTTTTTTCTTAGTGAATATCGAAGCATGGAAAATGATGAATAACTATCAAACAGTTCTTATATGTATGTTACTTCAAAATTTCGATTGCGAATACCATAAATGATCAATGATAATATGTCAACCATATATGACTGCCTATGGTTCAATTGCGTGCGCTTGGGGTAGAAGTACTGTATAAATGTATCGCCATGCTATTAAGTATTTTGATTTTAAGTTCTTTTCTTTTGTTTCGAAACTTGTTCCCTCTGTCCATTCACAAACTCGTGAAAATACTCAGTTACGTGCAATCTATGCAAATCATTTCTTTGTTTTCCCAAGTTGCATTTATGTCCTTCGCATTCTCAGCATATCTGAAGTACTAACTTTTTTGTGCCTAATATTCGAAACTGCATTCCAGTGTGTGTGTTTGTTAATCTTCCATTTATTTAATCTTTTTTTTTATTTGTTATATTATTTTTTTAAGAGGCAAACTTTTGTGTTGACTATCCATGTTTGTTGAATTCGTGATCCTTGCACACATTCTGATGTCATTGACAAGTCTTCTTTTCATATGTCACAGGATGCTGTGGAAGATGTTTTGCTCGATGAATATGATGCTGAAGATGAAGAAGAGTGTGAGCATTCTTTTATACTGAAAGATGATATTGGAGATGTATGTCGCATTTGTGGGGTCATTAAGAGAGGAATTGAAACAATCATTGAATATAATTTCTCAAAGGTATGGGTTTCAATTCTGTATATTATAATTTTATAGTATTTATCTTCTCGCTGTTTCATGTGAAGCTTGGTTGTTTGTGTGAATCTATCACAATTGTTTCGAAAAGTTTGCATCATTTATTATGCATGCTTAACTTACACTTCCCAAAGCAGCTGGAAAATCTGATCTGTAAATATGTGCTATTGTGTGACTTCTGTGTTATCCTGAGGCAATCTGCACTTACAATATTCTTAAGTTAATGTGCTACATTGTTACTTTGTTTTTTTAAAGTGATTTTATGCATCTCTTGACCCTTCCGACTTCACCAAAAGTCGACCTTTTATTTGTATGAGTTTTAAGTCAACACTTCTATACGCTGCATCATTTATATTTACTGGTATCAATTTATCATTCTTTTACTGAGATAGTAGGACTTGTTATTAAAAAATGTTGCTGGCTGGTGGTTTGGGTCAAGAACTTGTTGCCTAGTATGAAATTCTGCTGAGATTTGGTACAAAGTGCTTGCTCAGGTCACTGATGAGCTACTCCCTTTATCATTAGCTTGCTCTGCAAAGGAAAATGTAGGCATTGTTTGGTTTCCTTATTAGAGGAGATTTTAAAAAAGGGGTTGGAAAAGGTGTAGAAAAGGTTCCTAAGTATTAGTTTGAAAATACCAATGTGTTTGGGTTAGTGGTAAGGAAAAGCTGGATACAGTAAAAATATGTTTGGTTTCATTTTCAAAACATGTCAATGTCATGTGTCATATCTCAACTGGGCTTATGTGATAATGTTGATAGTTATCAAATCATGAAGTTAGTTTCGAGTTAATAATACAAAATTTTAGAATAGTTATGTCTATGATGATGTAATAATTATGTTTGTCGTGATAGTATAGTTTATTGTATTCTATGTTTCAATGGGGAGAGAGTGCGTGTGTTGGGTGGAGCTAAATTATAAAGGAAAAAAAGAGAAAAACAATGAAAGGAAAGGGGATGTTTGTATTGGAAAATGAGATCTTCATAAAATGAATTAGTGAGTTGTATCCAATATGTAGGTGTAAAAGTGGATAAATTCCAAATTATGACTGCTCAAACTGGATTCGTGTTCGAGAAAGTAAAACACCTATGATTTTAAGAATTAAGTGGCAACCAAACAAGACCTAGGGACGTCAATTTCTGATGAAGAATCCATCTTGGAGCCCCCTTTCTTTTATTTGTGTGCATGCATTGCAGCATAATGCAGTATTTTCCAGACACCTTAATACACATTTATTCTTAGGAAGCCCGCATTCACCACAAAGTCGAATGAATCACACTGGCTCCCATCTGTGCTTCGCTTTCTAAAACTAATTCACAAACAAGGTGATGTGAGAGTTTCAGCATGTTCAACAGCTGCCAAATTTTAAGTAAATATGGCAGCTATGGAAGTAAAATTCTTTTTGTCTGATTATTAGTTTCCATGTTATTAAGTCGTAAAACATATCCTGCAGCTTGTCCAACAATTTGCAAGGTATTGTAGCAAGAAAAACAATCTGAATAGGAGCTCAGGTTCTTGAGAAATATACACAAGCTATGACATTTATGCTTGGGAATCTTCTCACTGTAGACATACAGAATCTTCCTACATATTAACCTAGATCAAGTTCTGTTTGCTTACTCTGTACTTGTCTGGTACAATTGTCTATTTCCTTATCGTAATGGAATTGGTTCCTCCTTGGCAGTAAAGAATGGTACATCATATATGCTGCTGTATTTCCCTTCCAATGCTCGCTTTAAATTTCACCATGTAAAATTTTCATTTTTCTTTCAAATATCAGATTTGCACTGTTGTAATCTGAATGGATGAGTGTCTTTTTGACATTAATAAAATCTTCTGGCAAAGAGAATCTGATGCAGACAACTTATTTGCTCTTTCTTAAATACAGAGCACAAGGAATACGAGAACATACAGACATGAAGGACGGACTACCAGGGAACACGATCAAACTGAAACTTTGGCTGATGGCGGGTTCAAATCATCCGACATAGATTTCACTGCTTCTGAGATTTACCCACATCCGCGCCACAGAAAGGAGATGAAGCCCCATCAAATTGAGGGCTTCAATTTTCTCCTTAGCAACCTTGTGACAGACAATCCTGGAGGTTGCATATTGGCACATGCTCCTGGTTCTGGCAAAACGTTCATGATAATAAGTTTCCTTCAGAGCTTCATGGCCAAATATCCAGCTGCAAGACCTCTAGTTGTGCTGCCTAGAGGCATTCTGGCAACATGGAAAAAAGAGTTCATTCGATGGCAAGTTGAAGACATACCTTTGTATGACTTCTACTCAGTTAAAGCAGATAGCCGTGCACAGCAGCTTGAGGTTCTGAAGGAGTGGGTGCAAGAGAGGAGTGTGCTATTTCTGGGATATAAGCAGTTTTCTTCAATCGTGTGTGACACTGATGGTGGGAACATTGCTGTTGCATGTCAGAATTATTTGTTGAAAGTTCCCACGATTCTGATTTTAGATGAAGGCCACACTCCCGGAATCAGGACACTGATGTTCTGACCTCTCTTGAGAGGGTTGAAACTCCTAGGAAAGTGGTTCTCTCTGGAACTCTCTATCAGAACCACGTGAAAGAAGTCTTCAACATTCTGAATCTTGTGCAAAAGTTTCTGAAGATGGAGACTTCTAAAGCCATAAGGCGTCGGATATTGAGCAGGGCAGAGATTTCCGGAAAAAGGAATTTGATGAGACATGGGAAAGACAATGAATTCTATGAGCTGATAGAGCACACCCTAATAAAAGATGAAAATCGTACTCGGAAGGTAACTGTGATACAAGATCTGCGCGAAATGACAAAAAAGGTTTTGCACTATTACAAGGGTGATAACTTGGATGAACTACCTGGACTCGTGGATTTTTCAGTCTTTCTCCGGCTTAGTCACAGGCAAAAAGCTGAAGTTGAAGAGCTGATGAAAACTTTGTCCAGAAAATTCACAATCAGTGCACAAGGCAGTGCTATCTATGTGCACCCAAATTTGAAGGCTCTTGCAAAGAATTCTGGTGTAAAAGACCGAGTTGACGAGGAGAAAATAAGTGTGTTGTTGGAGAAAATAAATGTGAGAGAAGGGGCAAAACTGAATTTTTACCTGAATCTCCTTCAGCTCTGTGAGTCGAGTGGTGAGAAGCTACTGGTTTTCAGCCAATATCTCTTGCCCTTGAAGTTTTTGGAGAGAATAACAGCAAAGGTAAAGGGTTATAGCATGGGCAAAGAGATGTTCATGATCACTGGTGATTCAGATAATGACACACGCGAATCTTCCTTAAGAACTTTTAACCAATCATCTGAGGCTCGAGTGTTCTTTGGTTCGATCAGAGCATGCGGGGAAGGTATATCTCTTGTGGGTGCTTCACGCATTATCATATTGGATGTTCACTTAAACCCATCTGTAACCCGCCAAGCGATAGGGCGAGCTTTTAGACCAGGCCAGGTTAGAAAGGTGTATACATATAGATTGATAGCCTCTGACTCGCCAGAAGAGGAGGATCATGCTACGTGCTTTAAGAAGGAGTCCATTGCCAAGATGTGGTTTGAATGGGATGAAGTTAGGGGTCGCCAAAACCTTGAGATGGAGACTGTTGATGTTGATAATTGTGGCGACATGTTTTTGGAAACTGCACGATTGAAGGAAGATGTGGTTTGTGTCAAAAAAAGGTAACTCGACTTTTTTATTTCCCTTTGGATGCATGTATTTTGGATCCAACCTTGACTCATTTTGTGTGTTTCGGGTTATTTTCAGGTAAATGTGAGATTTTATTGTTTGTGAATGATCTCGTGGAGGTGGTAATCTAGCCGTGAAACTGTTAAGAGATACAGTGGAGCATTGTGAATATGAAAACATAATTAGTGAGTACTGGGTTTAGGGTTTTTTGTTAACTCTAAGACATATTTTGCATCTAACTTAAAAATATTTGTTTTGTATAGTGGATATATCTTAGAGGTGTGCATATAAACTTGTGCTGATATATATTTACTTTTTGGAATTGGCATTGGTCAAGCTATGCTTTATTACCTGTGCTTTTGGTTGCATTACTGCTGGTGCAATATTGGTGCCGATCACATTTTATGTGTTTGTTGAGTTCAATTTGGCAGAATTGATGTTGAAACTCAAATTATATTATTCGGCAGTTGCACAAATGGGATATACATTCTTGTCTATATTCAAGAAGTTTAGAGAATTCATTCTTCCTAAGCTTATGAAAGACATTCTTGTATTGGAATTATGTACAGCATTCTTCACTGAAATCAAGTTCTGTTCTTGCATTTATCATTCTGTATGTGTTACAATTCTTGTTTGCTGTGGTGGGATTGTAACAGTTCTCTTATTTTTCTTTTTTTGACAGCAGTTCTCTTATTTTTCATACAACAAAATCATGGTATTCTGGTTTGTTTCTACATTATTAGTCAAACGAACAATTTTCTACAAACACACTGTCCAGCCACTATTTTCACTACAGTAATTCACAAAATTTCCATATGTAAATAAACTAAAGCTTCTTAGGGCTCGTCATGACGAGGCCGGGGTTCGAGTACCTGGAATAATAGGGCCGGACTTTTTTTAGTAAAAAAAATAGGGTTAATTAAAAAAACTACCCCTGAGGTTTGACCTAATTATAAGAAAACCCAGCTAACTTTCAAAATTACAAAAAATACCTGCGAGGTTTTATTTTGTCTAGCATTTAAACCCTTCATAAGTAAAAATATTGCAAAATCCCCTTCATATTTATAAAAACATTGCAGTTTACCCTTTAGTTTTCTCAGGGTACTTTTTGTAATTTTAAAATTTAGCTGGGTTTTTATGTAATTAGGTCAATCTCAGGGTACTATTTGTAATTACCCCAAAAATATAAATAAACTAAAGCTTCTTGCCCTTTGTCACTATGTAGTGTGAAGTTGAATTAGATCTTTCATCTTTCATCAATAAACATTAATAATGGAGATTAAATGGGAGGGAAGAAAAGTATCATTCGGTGAACTGAATAGATGAAATTTCTCTTTGGTTCTAATTCGAATGCTTAATAAAGGTGAATTTCATTTAGTTTTAGTTAAAATGAAATAAAATATTATAAAAATACGTCTTTTTGTAACATCAACAGACCTATTAAATATGTAGATTTGTACAACTTGTGAATCAGATATCCAACTAAATTGAGTAAAATCATTGGTAAGGAGTTTAAGATAGTAGAATTTGGCTAATGACCTAATGAGTTTCAATTACAGTATTTTATTTTGAAGAAAAATATTTGAGAACTAAGAAACTTAGAGCAACTCCAAAAGAGTATTCTATTTTCAATTTGGAACAAAAACTTGCTCTAGCACTATGCTGAAGCCTGCGCCATTTTGAATATTTGAACAATTTTGCGCCATAAATAGCGCAGCACTCTAGTTGTATTAAGTTTCTTTTTTGTTTGAAATTAATGATTTTAGGGTATTACTATTAAATATACACTAAAATGGAATATTGTAGAATATCATTTTTAGTGCAAAATTTAGTGCAAATTGCTGGAGATTAAGTGCAGATTACGTACTAAAATAGTGGATAATTTGCACTAAAATTGTACAAACTGCTGGAGATGGTCTTAATCAATTTAGATTAATAAGTATGAATGCAAAATAATAAATTTTCCACTAATACAAACCTTAGCTGCCCTAGTCGCCTTATTTATTTTCTCTTCTTCCCTATTCTTCCCACTATGGGAGGATGGGGAAGCAATATTATTTTTCTTATTTTTCCATTCATCTCTCTCTCTCTCTCTCTCTCTCTCTCTCTCTCTCTCTCTCTCTCTCTCTCTCTCTCTCTCTCTCTCTCTCTCTCTCCCTGGTAGTTTTTGAGTCTCCTTCGCGGGATTCCATGTCCCTTAAGTGGTGTTTCTTCATTTTAATAAGTAGTGTTTTGTTCCACGTGGTGGTTTTTCGTTTAGAAGATTTTGTCATTGCGGTTCTTCTCAATTTCGTACTGTAGGCATTTTGTGCAATCTTTAGATGACCAATTACCAGAAAATTAAGGACAAATGCGGGTTCGTAATTTATCCAACACTTTTGCGCTACTGGATCAATTAGATCTGTATATGTTTAGAATATGTCTATGTTTTTTTTTTAAGAATAAGTTTGTGATTTTGTAGGTTTTGAAGTTTGGGATAATTACAAAAAAAAAACACGAGATTCGGGCTAATTACAAAAAACCCAGAGTTTTCTGGTAAATTGCAAAAAACATTATTGAGGCTTGATTCCGTTGTACACTTTCCAACTTCATAAGCAAAATATATTTCAAAAGCCCCATGATAGAATCAAACCTGAGGGGGCTTTTTGTAATTTTGAAATAAATCTGGATTTCTTTTGTAATTAGCTCAGAGCTCAGGGGCTCTTTTGTAATTGTCTCTTAAAGTATTGATTTAAATTGTAAGGTTCAGAAAGTTATAAGGTTCTTTCTGCTGAATGATTTTGATTGTCCTCCCTCCCCCCCCAACACACACACACACACACATATATATTTAGGGATATGATCTCGTGAGACAACCTCTTACCGTGAGACTGTAAGGATTAATCACAACCGCTCCCATTAAATAATAATGGCTGAGATTAGAATGAAAAAAATTAGATTAAATATTTAATTTAATCACAAAAAGGAAATAATTTAACACTGTAAAATCACAATAAAATTTAACATCCTTACCATTAAATACGGACAGATAAAAATGGAAATAAAAACAAACAATATCAGTTATGGTCTCATATAACCCCCTCCATATATATATATATATATATATATATATCAACACACAAAAATCGCCATCAAATCCAACAATCAAATCTCTCTCATAAATCGACCATTAACGCATAACATAATTATTATGACTCTCGTGCATATTTAAAATAAATATATTGCACAATTAATTGTTGTTTAATGCATACATGGTTATAATATACTACATATTCATATTTTATTTGGTGGATAGATAGTAATGAGATGATATTAAATTAATTGTTGTTGATGCACATATAGTTATGAGACAACACAGAATTAGTTGTTATTTGATGCATATATAATTATGAGACAATTCGTAGTTAGTTATTGTTTGATGCATAATTATTTGTTGTTTGATGCATATATAAATATAACCCAATGCATATTTAGTTATTAAATGATGCTCGATATAATGCATACTTGATTTGAATCAATTGCATATTTAGAATACATATATTACTTATATAATGAAAAACTTACTGCATAATTATGTTCATTTTGGTGCAAAGGAACATGTATATTAGAATCAATATGATGCATATGTAACATAAACTGAATAGCAGGGGATTTCATATCAAATATTCAATCCCTTAAATCACGGAAGTGAACAGTCACGTTTCTAAAAAACAATGTCAAATAATGAAAGTTCTAAAATACCCTTAATGAAGGGAAATAAATAATTACATAATTAAATATTTGAAATAATCTCATCCATTGATTTGACAAATAAATGGTTGTGATTAGTCCATACTGTCTTACACATAGACCCCTATCTTATTTGATCCAATCACTATATATATATATATATATATATATCATAATTTATCGTTGTATTTTACCAATTTATAAGACTTCCAATTTTAATTTCAAATAGACTTAATAAGTTAATATTGCCACTTCAACCAAAATATGGTCCATCCAATAAAGGGATTTAATGTTTTGCCAACCTAAACCGGTAAACTTCAACGCTGGAAAACATTTATAGTACAATGAAAATTTGCAAAATACTGATGATTAACATTTATAGTACCATGAAAATTTGCAAAAAATACTGATGATTACCAAGTACCAATATTTCCACAAACAAAAATTATTTGAATCAGCATAAAAGACAATAAATTTGTATAGTTTTAGAAATTCATTGAGATTACCAACTTGCAAACAAGGACTAATTATGTTGCAGGTGTACATAACGTAAATATAATACAAAGGGATAATTACAAAAACACCCCTAAAGTTTTGGCTAATTAAAAAAAACCCAAAGATGTTTTATAATTACAAAAAACAAAAAACCATCAAGTTTGATTACAACAACAACAACAGCAAACTAAGCCTTAATCCCACTACGTGGGGTCGGCTATACGGATCATATCGCGTCATCGTTTACGGTCATAAGCTATATTTTCGTTTATTTCTAGGTATAACATGTCATGTTTAATAGCTTCTTTCCAAGTCTTTTTAGGCCTACCTCTTCCTCTTTTGATTTGTGTGAGTGATTCTCTACCTTCTAAACGTCGCACAGGTGCATCTAAAGGTCTCCTATAAACATGTCCAAACCATCTTAATCGTGTTTCTCTAATTTTCTCGTCTATTGGTGCTACTCCCACTTTGTTTCTAATGTGTTCATTTCTTAATCTATCTAATCTAGTGTGTCCGCACATCCATCTTAGCATTCTCATCTCTCGCTACCCTCATTTTTTGTTCGTGTTCATATTTAGTCGCCCAACATTCTGGCTCCGTAAAGCATTGCGGGCCTTATGGCCGTTTATAAAATTTTCCTTTCAATTTTAATGGTATTTTACGGTCACAAAGGATAGAAGATGCACTCCTCCATTTATTCCAACCCGCTTTGGATCCTATGTGTGACATCTTTATTGATTTCTCCGTTCTCTTCAATTATAGATCCTAAGTATTTAAAACTCTTTGTTATACTCACTTCATGTCCATCAATTTTAACCTTCGTTTCATTTGATTATGTCTAAAATTTAAGGGGGCAGTTGTAAGGAAAAATGGAAGATGGAATTAAACTTTACGGGTTTTTTGTAATTTTAAAAAAGGAAAGGAATAAACACATTAGCACCAACAGGTTACCAAAGGAAAGGAATATATATATATATATATATATATATATATATATATATAATATGTCAAACTTGGTAAAGAATGAACAAAAAAAAATAAACACTCCTGATAGTTGAGTATATGAATGATCTCAAAACCTGCATGAAAAACTCAAAAATCATAATGCCAATATCAACAGATGAGAAACAACTCAACTTCAGTTCGTATCATTAGAACGTTCTGCAGCAACATTACGAGACAAAAACCAAGAATATAATTATTCAATTTCTACAAAGCGCCAGAAAAAGAAAAAAATATGTTTCATTTCATTCCTGAAATATTACCCAACATCAAGGCTAATTTAACAAACTAGAGCCATTTTTAATTTAAATTAGCAAATTAACGAAAAAAAAATTATAGAATGAGGTGAAAATAGCATTCGGAACGCTGTTTTCAGGTTGTCCGTTGAAAACAACGTTCCCAACGCTGTTTTCACTGTTTTATTTAACAAGTTAGAAAACAGGTTGTAAACTTTGTTTTCAATTTTTATTGTATTTAAAAAAAAACAGAGCTTACAACTCTGTTTTCATGATATAAATTTTTTTCTTTTATTTTACAGATATATTTTTTCAAATAATTAGAAAATGCATACATCATTTTCGAAATATAAAACATCAACTGAATTACAAAATAAATCCTAAAACGCGATTACTTAATAAAAAACATAAGTAAATGACATAATTTAAAGTCCTACTATGAAACATCATTGTAAGATAATTGTGCGAACAACCGGAACACTAAACATCAATCATAGCGTGAGAAGAACTTCCTTGCTCTACATTATCTCCAAACTTAGGTATTGGTGGCAAGTAGCGTCGAGGGTGGGCCAAAAAATTGCTTGAGTATTGTGTCTCTGGCTTCGGTTTCTTGAAAAGTGTTTCTAGTTTGTCAAATAAATGTTCTTCCTCTAAAATATAAACATTTGGAGAAATAGTTTCATCATCCTAGAAACACCAAAAAATATGAGTGGTTAAATGTACGTAGAACAAAAAATGAATATTATACGGTAGAGTAACATAAGAATATTTAATTTACCAAGAAACCCAGACGTTTTCCGTTGCATACACAAAATTCATCTTACGATGACATTATACACTCTATGTACTCAACATTTTGGCGAACAAAGTATAACGAACTTGAAGATGTTTGACTCGTTGAGTTACCTCAGCAAACTTAAAGTTGCAATCAAATATGCCTTTTAGAATAGCTCTGGCCGTCAATATCGAAACATTGTTGTTGGCTACACCGATAACCCAGTTCCCCTTGCTCATCTCGCTTAGAAGAGAATCGACGAGGATGATGTCCATCGGCATTGTCCAATTTAATTTTTTTTCATTATACAATGTCTCCAATAAATGAAATCTCGGTTTTCGTGAGAGTGGTAGAGGGGACCAATAAAAATCATCCATTTGAATGTGTATAAAATATGAGTATAATACAATTTATGTAAAGGTGGTAGATGGAACTAGTTTCAGAAGAAATGTAAATTTTGTGGTAAGTTTGAGAATATATTTATAGACCATTTGTAAATCTGATAAAATTATTTTGACCAGACCCAACAACTGCATGAGATACTTGAGACGAGATGTATCAACGCAAAGCTGATACGGTCCATCAGACAAGACTATACAACTGTATAAAACTGACATCTGATAAAGTATGGATGACAGGAAATGTCAATGTAAAGCTGATAAGACTAAATCTAATAAAGCTAATGAAAATAAATTACTTAATTTCATACAACCCTTAAGTCTAATGAAAATAAATAATCATCTAAACAAAATTAAACACTGTCAAACAAATATTTAATTAAATTATCTAATGCCATACAACCCTTAGTTCTAATGAAAATAAATCTAATAAATGTCCTTCAATGCCACTAGTAGGCTATTCCTCTCTCGTGCCTTCCGCTTCTACTGCCGGTTGTGGTGGAATAACATGATCCGCATCTGGAGTCGTGAGTCAGAATATCCATCATCACGCATAGAAGAAAATGATGGATACGAGATCGGTGATGTATCATATGCACGTCGATCGGTGGCATGTCTAGGAGGCTCGTGATATGGCATAGTGTACTGGGGTCCCAATTAAAACCAAGTAAATGGTTGTGTAAAAGGTACCACACTTACATCCGTGTAACCGAGTAGGTTGTTGCATATATACTAGTTGAGGACATAATAATAATTTGTATCAGCTGTAAACCGATGCATAGAACTAGACGGACCCGCATCATCATGCGTAGTAACTGTGAATCGACGTGAAGAAGTAGATGGACCTGCATCATCACGCGCAGTAGCTGTGAATCGTCCTGCATAAGTAGATGAACTCGCATCAACTGAACGTCTATGCGATGTAGCACGCGAACTGCTACGCCTTCCTATATGTGTCTGAGACTATTCAGATATCGCTGGCACACTTTGTTGAGGTTGCATATCTACGACGCTGATACAAACGAGTGAGATCTGTTAATGTCGATGCACAAAGATCACAAATTGAAAGTAAAGAATCGCCAGACTCCTCGGAACTAAGCCTAAGATTTTCTATTGTATCGGCGTGAAATGAAATTTTTAGCTTTATGAATATAAAATAAGTTAATACAAACTATGCTAATTATTATAAAGAAAAAATATTTACCATGTAGTCAATTACAGCTGTATTTGATGGTTGGTACCCCTCATGTACTTGTAAGTGGCTATGCGATATCAGTCGGCGTGTAATATCGTCATACCATGCCATGTACCCTGGAGCAGTCGTGTCACTTACAAGTGCATGAGGGTACCAGCCGTCAAATACAGTTGTAATTGACTACATCGTAAATATTTTTTCTTTATAATAATGAGCATAGTTTGTATTTACTTATTTTATATTCATAAAGCTAAAAATTTCATTTCAGGCCGATACAATAGAAAGTCTTAGGCTTAGTACGAGAGTCCGGCAATGGTCATGATCCTTTACTTTCTTTGTGATCTTTGGGCATCGACATTAGCAAATCCACTTGTTTGTATCAGCGTCGTAGATATGCAACCAATGTCTCTAATCGACAAAGTGCGCCAAAATGATATCCGAATGACTGACACATATATGGAGCGTAGCGATTAGCGTCTACATCGCATGGACGCTCGATTCATCGCGAGTCCATCTACTTCATCGCACGACGATTCCGCGCTTATTACGCGTGATGATGTGGGTCCATCTACTTCTGCACGTCGATTCACAACTACTACGCATGATGATGTGGGTCCGTCTAGTTCTACGCATCGATTCACAGCTGATACAAATGATTATTATGTCCCTCAACCAGTAGATATGTAAGAACCTACTGAATTTACATTAGATGTAAGTGTGGTACCATTTAAACAACAATTCATAGATTTACTTGGTTCGAATTTGGGACCACAGTACACCATGTCATATCACGAACCTCCTAGACATGCCACCGATCGACGTGCATATGATACATCACTGATCCCGTATCCATCATTTTCGTCTATGCGTGATGATGGACATTCAGACTCCACGACTCCAGATGAGGAGCATGTTACTCCACCACAAACGAGTAGAAGACTGAGAAAACGAGAGAGGAATAGGCATACTTATGGCACTGAAGGACATTTACTAGATTTATTTTTATTAGAACTAAAGGGTTGTATGACATTAGGTAATTTAATTAAATATTTGTTTGACGGTGTTTAATTTTGTCTAGATGATTATTTATTTTCATTAGAATTAAGGGTTGTATGAAATTAAGTAATTTATTTTCATTAGCTTTACCAGATTTAGTCTTATCAGCTTTACTTTGACATTTCTTGTCATCCATACTTTATCAGATGTCAATTTTACGCAGTTGTGTAGTCTTGTCTGATGCACCTTATCAACTTTGCAGTGATACATCTCGTCCCAAGTACATCATGCAGTGATGCATCGTGTCTCAAGTACCTCATGTAATTATTGGGTCTTGTCAAAATAATTTTATCAGATTTACAAATGGTCTATAAATACATGCTCAAACTTACCACAAAAATTTACATTTCTTCTGAAACTAGTCCCATCTAACCGCAAGTCTACGGTGTCAAGTTTTAATATAGAGAAGTAAGGTTGTCGAATCCACAGGGGATAATTATCGAATTATTGCTAAGTACTATAATATAATAGTCTAACTTTATTTAGAAATTCAATATTTGAAGTAGTTGATTATACTAAAAATACCAAAAATAAATCAAGAATATGAAAAATATCAATGAGTTTATCCAAATGATTAAATGAATTCTAGAGGTATGATGAATCTAGTTATCCCTTATGTTATCAATATGGTTTATCAATCATCAATTATCAATTTATAAGTCAAGATTTCTACAATAATCATTTCCTCTCTCGAGTGCCAAATGATTTTAGATCTAATTGGGAAATCAATATCTCTATAAAAATCACCAACTGAAATCTCAATAAAAGCTATGAATCTTGATAAATGACTTCAAAGGATTCACAAATTTCTCAATTCTATGAAATCCTAGGTTATGCTATTCCAAGGTCATGTATTCAATTACCTCTCTCGAAAGTGTCAAATCAAATACACCAAACACTCTAAATTATTGATCAAGTAATTTAGAAGCAATAGATCCAAATAGCACAAATAAATTGATAGATCTAGATTGACAAACCACAATTTCAAAACATAAGTTCAAACATAGATTACATCATCCCTCTAGAATTATAGAGTTTAGCTCATGATTAAAGAAAATGAATCCATAAGAATACAACAATACATCTTACAAAATATGGAGAAAGTAACAAAATAAGAACAAGAGTTGAGGGATCTTCTCTATTTCTAGATGATAAGAGCCTTCAATCTTCTTCTCCAAGCTTGTCCCAATATGAAAAATAGCAAACAACAAAGTGATATTGGACGGCTTCACCTCCCCGAGTCCAAACTTCATCACATCAGAAAGAGATATAAGATTCACACTGGACCCAAGATCACAAAGTGGTTTCTCAAAGAAAACTCCTCCAATAGTACAAGGAATAGTGAAACTCCCCGGATCCTTCATTTTCCGAGGTAGTTTACTGCGACTATTGCACTACATTCCTCCTCAAATTGACAGTCTCAAATTCCTCCAACTTCATTTTCTTGATTCCACTTGGTTTCACATAAATGGGCGATTGTTCGGTGCAAGTGAATTTCTACCTCCGATCTTACATAAATTGCATTGCAATGCTCCCTTGGATTAACCTATGTATCACTCGGAAATTTCCCTCTCTGCTGCAATGAATTCATTGTTGTTGCTAATCGCCTACTACTTGTGTCACCAAGGAGTTGATGTGACCTATTGTTGTAACTCTCCTCGAGCCGAGCTTGTCCATGTTAGAATCGCTTGTTCATCCTTACTCGTGTTTCTACAAGGAATGAACTAAGTAATTCTTCCAAAGACGGCTTTTGTTCTCCCACGTGTGTACTCGTACTTGCTTGGTTTTGAAATCCCGGAGGTGGTTGCAACACATTTCTCGTATTGCTATACGAGAAATTTTCATGATTTCGAAGTCCCGGATGATAATGTGTTGGCAATTGATTTCCTCTATCATTGAAACCCCGATTGTTCACATAATTGGCTTGCTCCATGTCGGGCTTCATCATCTCTTGACTTAATTCCATGACAACCTATGTTTGTTGTTTTCCACCCGAATTTAGAGTGGCAATTTGCTTTGACAAGGCGGAAATTTGAGAGGCCAATGCGGACATAGTATCAAGTTCAAGAACACCAACGACTTTTTTTGGCGTGGATCTCTCAGAAGGCCATTGATAACTATTGGTAGTCATTTCTTCTAGTAAAAGCATGGCTTCACTTGGAGTTTTAGCCATCAATGTACCTCCCGCTGCAGCATCTATAATAGTTCTCGAATGCCCATTCATACCATTATAGAAATACTGAACTTTTTGCCAATCTGCGTACCCGTGTTGTGGACATCTCCTCAATAATTCTTTGAATCGCTCCCAAGCTTCGTAGAGTGGCTCAAAGTTGAGTTGATGAAATTGAGCAATCTCAATTTTCAGTTGAAGTGTCTTGCTAGGTGGAAAGAATTTTTCCATGAATTTTTCAGTGAGATCATCCCAACTAGTGATACTTCCGGGTGGGAAGGTTTGAAGCCACTGTCTAGCTTTATCACGAAGTGAAAACGGAAATAACCTCAACCGAATAGCTTCATCGGGGACCCTATTCATTTTGATAGTGTCACATATCTCGAGAAAAATAGCCAAATGAGCATTCGGTCGCCTACGCACTACCCCAAATGATTTTGTTGCACCATGTTTATTAAGGCCGGTTTCAATTCAAAATTATTCGCATTGATAGGTTGGCGAACAATGCCCGAATAGTTTTGATTCGTGGTTGGTCGAAAATAGTCCCGAATGGCCCTTTCCGGTGGTGCAACAATAGGTATGCGTTCTTCATCATCACCGATTCCTGCCATTTTTGTGAATTCGATTCTTCGTGCGGCTCTAATCTTTCGAAGTGTTCTTTCAATTTCTGGATCAAATAAGATTAAATTAACACTTTTATTTTTTCGCATCAACAAAAAAACACAAAAATGACAATGACTCTATTGTAACAAGAACCAATCTAAATTAAAGTAAAACTACTAAGTAATAATATTAGCGCAAATAAGATAACTTATTCCACGGCAACGGGTAATGTAACACAAGGATCAATAGGACTTTTAAAGCTTGTAATGTGGGCTTAGGGTAAGGTAGGAAAATATAGGAATAAGCGGCTCAAATCACCCAAACACACAATTAACACTTCGAATTATCAATAGGCACTACCCTTCACTTTTTTTCGGCATCCTCAATGTTTATGAACTTTCAATCCCGTTGATTTTTTTTTCTTTTTTTTTCATTTTCTCTTTTTTAGGAACCCCCAAACTTATTCTTTTGCGTACATGGGGTTTCATCTTTTCTTTTCTCGGGCAACTTCATTCAATTAAACACATACCCTTCTAATCATCCCTTCCTCAATCTTCAACATTTTTTCTATATTATGTGTGTATGTATGAGTGATGGGTAATTAGGATTTTCACATTTAGGCTCTGGGTATTTGATTGGTTGCCAAAGAAACGGGTTTATAAGGCTCAAAGAGGGACACTAGGAAAAATATAATACAAAGGTAGGTATTTTAGGCTCTAGTTTGTTCAAAGATGGCCTAAATCACTTCCTCATGGTTACTTCGCCTAGGATTTCGCCTCGACTAGTGATCAGACAAGTTCTAGCATCCGGTGGGATCATAAAGGAACCACTCAATTGCATAAATCATCCCCAAATAAATCAGCAGAGTTAAGCACATAGATGGAATTAATGGAAAGAAGATTAAATCACAGTTCAAACACATGCTCTTTTGACCGTTCAACTCATATTCAACAAATTCACTTAGTCATGCAGTTTCACAGTTTAACAAACGCCCCGACTCAACTCTAGACTCTTTTTTTCATTTTTTTTTTGACTCAAGACCCGACTCGATGAATAAAAACAGACTGCACCCCCCCAAACTTAAAACGACATTGTCCCCAATGGAGAGGTGGGAAAAAGGACTTTCCTGGTAGCCGAGGAGCGAAGGCTCCTTAAGTCATGTGATACTAGTACGTGTATGAGGTGTCTCGTATAAGCTCAAAATGCATCCTAGCGCACAAGCCCGTGGGCGTTGTATGATCCAAGGTGTGGTCTTGTTCTTTCCCTTCGCCTTGGCCCGACCCCTTTTTGGCTTCGCATCTTTGCAACCTAACAAGTTAGACAAGAAAACAAAACTCGCGGAACCAAGGAACTCGGTTATGGGTGAGAAATCAAAAATCACAGCACATACATAATGCACCCAAGTAGAAAATATAGTGTCCTGTCAAAAAGATAAGCATGGAGATGCAAAATAACACTAAACAATGTGAAACTGTCATTGGGGCATTTCATCAAACACCTCATATGCATGAATTTGGGCAAAGATAGTAAATGCAATGGATAACTCAATTCAATCCCAAAATTCAACACCAAACCTAAGTCTAGCATGATCAACCAATCCACAATCCATACATCAACACAATTATCCTAACACTTCTACAATCCAATCACACCAAAAATCACAAGATGGGAAAAACCATGGGGTGGGTTTTGGAAGTTGCAAAGTTACCAAATAATGAGTGAATGAGATGGAGATGGTGTGTGTGGTGTTAAAGTGCTCTGTTGTGACGATGGGGTGAGATATGTGGGATTTGCACAAATAAGAGGGTGAAATGTGATGCAACTTACTACTAATAATGCAAAAACTCGGAAAAACAAAAAAAACTACTAAACTAAATTAAAACTAAGAAAGCAATAAAAGGGGCTTGGGTTGCCTCCCAAGAAGCGCTAAGTTTACAGTCTTCAGCCAGACTTTGTCAGATTCTCCTCAAGTTGGAGCTCCAATAGGCATGTTATCCACATTGCCCTTAGAAACTCCCCAACCTCCAATGTCTTCAGCTATATTCCCAACCATCTGCTTACCATCATTTAATTCAAATTTTAGAATGTTGGTTGGATGAATGGTGAATACAACTTTCTCCTGATTTACCCGCAGAGTTAGCTCCCCCGTTTCTACATCGATCAAAGTCCGTCTTTGTAGCTAAAAACGGTCGCCCAAAGATGATAGGTATTTTCTTGTCCTTATTCGCATCCAACACTACAAAATCCACAGAAAAACAAATTTATTAATTCTTACCAATACATCTTCAATGATTCCCCACGGATAAGCGATGGATCGATCGACAAAAACCGCAAAAAGTGATATTGGACGGCTTCACCTCCCGAGCCCAAACTTCATCACATCGAAAGAGATATAAGATTCACACTGGACCCAAGATCACAAAGTGGTTTCTCAAAGAAAACTCCTCCAATAGTACAAGGAATAGTGAAACTCCCGGATCCTTCATTTTCTCGAGGTAGTTTACTCGGACTATTGCACTACATTCCTCTCACAAATTGGAGTCTCAAATTCCTCCAACTTCATTTTCTTGGATTCCACTTTGGTTTCACATAAATGGGCGATTGTTCGGTGCAAGCCGAATTTCTACCTCCGATCTTACATAAATTGCATTGCAATGCTCCCTCGATTAACCTATGTATCACTCGGAAATTTCCTCTCTTTGCAATGAATTCATTGTTGTTGCTAACTGCCCTACTTGTGTCACCAAGGAGTTGATGTGACCTTCTATTGTTGTAACTCTCGAGCTGAGCTTGTCCATGTTAGAATCAGTCTTGTTCATCCTTACTCGTGTTTCTACAAGGAATGAACTAAGTAATTCTTCCAAAGACGGCTTTTGTTCTCCCACGTGTGTACTCGTACTTGCTTGGTTTTGAAATCCCGGAGGTGGTTGCAACACATTTCTCGTATTGCTTTATACGAGAAATTTTCATGATTTCAAGTCCCTGATGATAATGTGTTGGCAATTGATTTCCTCTATCATTGAAACCCCGATTGTTCACATAATTGGCTTGCTCCATGTCGGGCTTCATCATCTCTTGACTTAATTCCATGACAACCTCTGTTTGTTGTTTTCCACCCGAATTTAGAGTGGCAATTTGCTTTGACAAGGCGGAAATTTGAGAGGCCAATGCGGACATAGTATCAAGTTCAAGAACACCAACGACTTTTTTTGGCGTGGATCTCTCAGAAGGCCATTGATAACTATTGGTAGCCATTTCTTCTAGTAAAAGCATGGCTTCACTTGGAGTTTTAGCCATCAATGTACCTCCCGCTGCAGCATCTATAATAGTTCTCGAATGCCCATTCATACCATTATAGAAATACTGAACTTTTTGCCAATCTGCGTACCCGTGTTGTGGACATCTCCTCAATAATTCTTTGAATCGCTCCCAAGCTTCGTAGAGTGGCTCAAAGTCGAGTTGATGAAATTGAGCAATCTCACTTTTCAGTTGAAGTGTCTTGCTAGGTGGAAAGAATTTTTCCATGAATTTTTCAGTGAGATCATCCCAACTAGTGATACTTCCGGGTGGGAAGGTTTGAAGCCACTGTCTAGCTTTATCACGAAGTGAAAACGGAAATAACCTCAACCGAATAGCTTCATCGGGAACCCCATTCATTTTGATAGTGTCACATATCTCGAGAAAAATAGCCAAATGAGCATTCGGGTCGTCTACGGCACTACCCCCAAACTGATTTTGTTGCACCATGTTTATTAAGGCGGGTTTCAATTCAAAATTATTCGCATTGATAGGTTGGCGAACAATGCCCGAATAGTTTTGATTCGTGGTTGGTCGAAAATAGTCCCGAATGGCCCTTTCCGGTGGTGCAACAATAGGTATGCGTTCTTCATCATCACCGATTCCTGCCATTTTGTGAATTCGATTCTTCGTGCGGCTCTAATCTTTCGAAGTGTTCTTTCAATTTCTGGATCAAATAAGATTAAATTAGCACTTTTATTTTTTCGCATCAACAAAAAAACACAAAAATGACAATGACCCTATTGTAACAAGAACCAATCTAAATTAAAGTAAAACTACTAAGTAATAATATTAGCGCAAATAAGATGACTTATTCCCCGGCAACGGCGCCAAAAACTTGTTAGAGATTTTTTCTAACCGCAAGTCTACGGTGTCAAGTTTTAATATAGAGAAGTAAGGTTGTCGAATCCACAGGGAATAATTATCGAATTATTGCTAAGTACTATAATATAGTAGTCTAACTTTATTTAGAAATTCAATATTTGAAGGAGTTGATTATACTAAAAATACCAAAAATAAATCAAGAATATGAAAAATATCAATGAGTTTATCCAAATGATTAAATGAATTCTAGAGGTATGATGAATCTAGTTATCCCTTATATTATCAATATGGTTTATCAATCATCAATTATCAATTTATAAGTCAAGATTTCTAGAATAATCATTTCCTTCTCGAAAGTGCCAAATGATTTTAGATCTAATTGGGAAATCAATATCTCTATAAAAATCACCAATTGAAATCTCAATAAAAGCTATGAATCTTGATAAATGACTTCAAAGGATTCACAAATTTCTCAATTCTATGAAATCCTAGGTTATGCTATTCCAAGGTTATGTATTCAATTACCTCTCTCAAGTGTCAAATCAAATACACCAAACACTCTAAATTATTGATCAAGTAATTTAGAAGCAATAGATCCAAATAGCACAAATAAATTGATAGATCTAGATTGACAAACCACAATTTCAAAACATAAGTTCAAACATAGATTACATCATCCTCTAGAATTATAGAGTTTAGCTCATGATTAAAGAAAATGAATCCATAAGAATACAACAATACATCTTACAAAATATGGAGAAAGTAACAAAATAAGAACAAGAGTTGAGGATCTTCTCTATTTCTAGATGATAAGAGCCTTCAATCTTCTTCTCAAGCTTGTCCCAAGATGTTTCTATTCTTCTCCCTTGTCTTCTTGTTGTTTTGTTGTCTTCCAAATGGTCCAAGATGCCCCAATTCACGCCCTCATGTCTCTATTTATAACCCCACAAAGATCCAAGAAAAAAGTAGGCTTAGCATAGGAAAATCCGCCCCGGGCGCATGCGCGCCAAAGCAATTAAGTGCAACATAGTCGCCGGCGCTGCAACAATACGCCGGGCGCGTTAAGGGCGTTGGCCCCCGTCCATCGCGCAATTAAATTCGCTTTTTGTTTTGCCATTACCGCCGCCGGTTTTTCGCCCACGAAATGTCCGAATTTGGTTTTCCGTCCTCATCAAAGTTGTAGCCCTATATCTTAGATTTCTATAGCCACTTGAATCACCAATATCAATTTTGTAGAGAGAGTTATGACCAAAATACGAAACCCCCGCCATCTTTAGAAATTCCGTGACGCATTTGGACTTTTCTTCAAATCAATCTCTCGTTGTTTGCTCGTTCGTACTCTTTTGATACACGATTCATTAATATGACTATAAACTCAATATAATTGGCTCCCAACATGGCTTGACCCCTCAAATGACTCAAACAATGGAAATTAATGCCTAACCTATGAGATATAACAAAAACGACTCAAAATACTCAAAAACAACACAAAACTCTAGTATCGGAAGCCCAAATCAATTGTATAAAACCAAGTGAACAGTCTATAAATACATGCTCAAACTTACCACGAAAATTTACATTTCTTCTGAAACTAGTCCCATCTACCACCTTCACATATATTGTATTATACTCATATTTTATACACATTCAATGAATGACTTTTACTGGTCCCCTCTACCACCCTCACGAAAATCGAGATCTCATTTATTGGGGACATTGTATAAGGAAAAAAAAATCAAAATGGACAATGCCGATGGACATCATCCTCATCGATTCTCTAAAAAAGATGAGCAGGGGAACTGGGTCGTCGGTGAAACCAACAACAATGTTTCGATATTGACGGCCACAACTATTCTAAAAGGCACATTTGATTGCAACTTTAAGTTTGCTGATGTAAGTCAACGAGTTAAACATCTTCAAGCTCGTTATACTTTGTTCGCCAAAATGTTGAGTACACCGAGTGTATATTGTGATAGTAAGATGAATTTTGTGTACGCAATGGAAAACGTCTGGGTTTCTTGGTAAATTAAATATTCTTATGTTACTCTACTATATAATATTCATTTTTTGTTTTACGTATATTTAACCACTCATGTTTTTTTGTTTTTCTAGGATGATTAAACCATTTCTCCAGATGCATATATGTTAGAGGGAGAACATTTATTTGACAAACTAGACACACATTTCAAGAAATCGGAGCCAGAGCACAATACTCAAGCAATTTTTCGGCCCACCGACGCTACTTGCCACCAAGACCTAAGTTTGGAGATAATGTTGAGAAGTGAAGTTTTTTTTCATGCCATGATTGATGTTTAGTGTTCCGGTTGTTCGCACACTTCTCTTGCAATGATGTTTCGTAGTAGGATTTTAAATTGTGTGATTTTCAGTTGTTTTTAATTATGTCATTTACTTATGTTTTTCATTAAGTAATCGTGTTCTAGGATTTATTATGTAACCGGGTTGTAATTCAGTTGATGTTTTATATTCCGAAAAATGGTGTATGCATTTTCTAATTATTTAAAAAAATATATCCTGAAAATCAAAGAAAAAATTTATACCATGAAAACAGAGTAGTAAGCTCCGTTTTCTAAAATAAAATAAAAAAAATAAAAATTGATGAATAACTCTGTTTTCCAACTTATTAAAAAAAACAGTGAAAACAGCATTGGGGAACGCCGTTTTCAAACGGATAACCTGAAAACACCGTTCCTAACGCTATTTTCACCTCATTCTATAATTTTTTTTCTACGTTAATTTGTTAATTTAAATTAAAAAATGGCTCTAGTTTGTTAAATTAGCCATAATATATAGATATATAAATATTTAGTTTAATCATAAATAACATGAGTCAAAATAATATTGCGGGTGCATTAATAACATTCCATTTCTTCCTCACAAGTGATTTCTTCTTTGTATTCAAAACCCCTACGAGTGTTACATTCTCCCCCACCCAACTTATGCACACACGACTCCCTGATACCCCTTTCATTAATCGAAAACTCATATTTTCAGCATTTAGGTTATTTTTGTGATTACAACACTACAATTAACTTTGTCCTAGGCAATCATGATGATGTAGGAATCCATTGATCGCCTTGGATGAAATTTTGAACAGAGTACGAAGAAGCATGCTCACCTGGAATCTGGCTACTCCATCTTACTCGCTTCGATGTATCAGATCCCGGCCCGACATTCCCCATTTCACCATAATACAGTGTCTTCAGTGCAAAATCCCCGCTCCAAGGCATCCATCCGTCTGGCGTTATAAGAGCCTCCAAAGTACACCCAATGAAAACCGTCCTCGAGTACTCTTTCCATGGCCTACCAAGAAAATTCTTATGGACGCGCGGCTTGCTGTAATACAAACCCATATACGCATCAGTGCCGTTGATCACGCAGTTTTGGAACACAAAGCCTGTCGATTGAGCAGGATCTATTCTGCCATGGGCCGTCACTGCATTGTTCTCACCCTTTTCTGGTTTCAGTTGGCGAGGGGCAACAAGGATGAGGCAGTCTTGGAAGAATGCAGCTGAGTTTCCGAATATGAAATCGACGTTGCCCTGGATGTGGCATGACTTGTAGTACTGTCGTAAGCTATGGGCATAAAGGGTGTCTTGATTGCCGAGAAATTCACAGTTTTCTATCACGGAAAGATCGCTATCCGATCGAAAGCGACTGCTTGATGAGCATCAGGGCCTGCTGTGTTCTGGATGGTGAGACCACTTGCCATAAATCCATCACCCACAACACCTTCATTTACAAGGAATCAATATATAAATATTTAGGTAATTAATCCCTTATTACAACCTTCATTCATATACAATGATCAAATGCTATCATGCATACAATTTTTATTTAGAGATTTCATCAGGCCAAGACTAAAGGAAAGTAGAGCTATATGATATTGAAATTTAGTAGAAGAATCACGAAATTAGCTCTTCGGACAGACAACAATTACATCCTCAACTTTTCTAAATATTATAAATAGTTAGACGAAAAATTGGGGTTGTTTGTAATACTTAGAAAAGTTGAGGGGTTTAATTGTAGAACATTTGATAACATGAGCAAATTACGCTAGATCAGTTGGGTAAAATGTATTACGAATCAAACCTAAGTGGTTTATGTAATTATGAAACTTTTTCTGGGATTTTTTGTAAATTACCCAAAACCTCATGGGTAGTTTGTAATTATCCCAAATTTAATGAGTAAACCAAATAGAATTCATCAACATTTTCCCCCACCCCAAATTCCTATATTACCTATGCATAATGTGAGTCCACGTATTTATCTAAGAAATTTGATTCACCCAGCCACTTCATACGAGTAGCTACAATCAGAATCATAGCTTTGAAGTTATAACCGCTCCATATTATATGAGTATATAGAAATAGTATATTTCTTCGCAAATGAGTTCAATCCAGCAAAACCAGAGTAGAAAAAATTAAGGGATACAACAACAACAAACTACGCCTTAATCAAACTATGTGGGCATAAGGGAATGACAAGAACTGTCAACCAGGATAATTACCAAAAATAAAAAATGAGATTCCGCTAATTACAAAAAAACACTATGAGGTTTTTAAAAATTACAAAAAAAAACCTTCCCTGAAGTAATCCAAGCACGCTGCACGCAAGTTGGGTCTCAGTGACTATAAAGGGGGCTTTTTTTAATTTTCAAACATATCTAGATCTTTTAGTAATTAGCCCAAACCTCATGGTTTTTTCTTTAATTATCAGAAATATTAATCAGCATGTTCAGCAACAGAAAGCAACAACTTACCGACGGTAGCGGAGTTGTAGGTGGACATACCCTGCTGGCCCACATTCATGGATCCTGTAATGACCGTTTTGCCCATCCCATCTCCCAACAACACCACATTCTTCTTCTCCAACGGGACCCGAACCGTTTCCTCATAAACCCCGGCCTTGATCCGTATCACAAACCGATTACCCGCCACGGCATTATCCGGTGCGGCATCCACCGCCTGCTGCACCGTCTTGAAATCGCACCCGCCCTCGCCGTCCTTACACACCGTCGCATCCACCTTCATCCCGGGCGGCACGCCTCCCAACGACCCGGAAGAGTCCGACCCGGCCGATTCCCAGAACCCGTCCCTCTCCGTCTTGGGCCGGCCCCACGACGCCGTCTTCTCACCAAAAACGTCGTAGTTCACCATCATTCCCAGCGCGTCGCTGGTGATCCCGGCGATCAAGGAAGAGTGGAAAAACGCCATGGTTTTGTCCACCATGGACGTGTCGTTCACGTACTTGAGCGCGGACCAGCAGTCGTATTGGTACACTAACGCCGCGCTCATCCATGCACGCGCGTCCTTGAACGCGCCGCGTGGCAGCGCGTCGACGGTCAAATTCATCCGGTACTCCGAGTAGCGCAGCAACTCCAGGCAGTTTTTCGCGGCATTGGAGCGGTTCGGATTCGATGCGGACGCGTCCAGGATATCCTGAACCATTCGGCGACCCGTGTTCAGATTCTGCGAGGAGACAAACAGAGCGGATTGGATTGCCTGCAGAACTGTGGCGCCCGAAGGCACGTGGTTGGACTGCGACAACGAGGGTTCGCACGTGGACGAGTCACGTGCCGCCTTGCAGACCTCGTGAATAATGATGTAATTAGGTGGGTTTTCCGAGTTATAAGGCTTGGGTGGATTGTGGCGGCGCGTGGCGGAGGAGATGGTAAAGAAAAGGAGAAGAGTGAGGAGTGCGGAAGAAAGAAGAGCAGCCATTGAAATGAAAATGAGTTTCAATTTCTGAAATTGTTTTGGGTTGTTCGGAGGAGAGGGCGATATGGGGCGTGGAGGGGATTTTGTAGCTTTTCGGTGCTGCATCGTGTTCAATAATTGAATTTCTTTAAATACAGATGTCTCAATCAAGAATATGGACAAGAAAATTAACAGTATGAAATCAAAAGGCACTTCACAAGATATGGAGGGTAGTGTTTGGAAGTGGAGTCACGGGTTGAAATGGAAGTGGAGTGGACGGTGAGAAGGTGAGCACTACAAGCATGGGAATAGAAAGTGGAATGTGAGTCTGAATCCTGTGAGGGAAGATGAGTGTGTAGTGTATTTGGAGGGATGTGAGGTTTAATCTTGTGAATTTTCGATTCCTGCTGGGTACAAAATAAAATGGAGATCTGGTTGGGGTGTGTGTGTTTTTGTGTGTGTGTGTGTGTGTTTTTCAGTGTGTGGGACCGACTGAGCTCTTTTGGCTGGGGAAGGGCTGGAATGTAATAAATTGTTCCTGGATCTGTAGGAAGTGATTTAGTATTATTTTGCTAATTTAGGGCTATATTTGTGTTTGTGAAGAAGATATGTCAAATTCAGATATAATTGGAGTGATTATTCATTACGGGGGCCAAATATTAATTGAAAATGTTTATCAAGTAGGATATAGTCGCCCTGCTATTGGAGCCACGAGAATTTCTCGAACGATAAATTTGGACAATTTGATATCTATGCTACATGATATTCTGGGTTTGGATAAAAATCGTTATTTGTTAAAAATATCCGGTAAATACTGCGATAACAACATGTCACGAGTCATTGCAATTAATACCAACCGAGACTTGTGGTTTTTCTTTGATCCGGAGGCCGGAAATAGAACTGTAGATATTTTTGTTGAGACGGAAGAAGTGCATCATAATGTCGTGTCTGATATCCCTTTAAAAAATGAATATCATCAATACGCATCTTACCTAATGGGAGACAACACACTTGAAGCTCCTATTACGACTCAAAGAACTAATAATGTTGTTGTTAATGATTTGAACACGCGACCTTCTGAATCCGATCGGTCCCCAATGTTGATAGATTATCGCACAATCTAACCTCGATGATCACGGGGATCATGAAATTCCACCTTCTGAACCGAGCGAAAATGGGACAGACGATGAAAATGACACGGATGATGATGAAGATGCAATTGGTGATACTTCTACACCTGACTCACAACCTATTGGAGGTGGCAAGAAATTGCAACATGTCGTGGATTCCGTTTGTGCACCATATAGAGACATACCTTTTTTTAATTCATCTTTCGAGGAATTTAATATTGATTCAGTTGACGCTCCTCATCCGGCATTGTACTATGACACAGATAAAGGTGTGTTGAAAAGAGGTATGGTTTTCAAAGATAAAAAAACATGTTCAATCTGTTGTTAAAGATTTTTCAGTTCGCCACGTAAAACGTGAGTATCGAGTTGTTGAGAGTACTCCAACTGTGTGGAAAGTTATATGCAAACAAAATCAGGGAAGAGTTAATATCAGCAAGTTTGTCATCTGAACAATGCAATTGGTGGTTGCGATCTAGTTTTGTCAAAAGATTGTCTCAATGGGAAATCACAAAGTTGGGGCCTCCTCATTGTTGTCTTATGAATTCTGTACGTAAGGATCATAGGAATATGTGTAAAAATAGGATTGTTGATGATCTAATGGGCATTGTCGAGACTGATCCAGCGTATGACATCAAATACGTCCAACAGACAGTGAAAGATAAATATGGCTACGACATTTCATATCATAAGGCGTGGCATAGTCTGCGGCGTGCTCGTGAAAATGTGTACGGTACTTGGGAAAGTTCAGTCCGATTTTTACCTAAGTATATGGAAGCATTACAAAAGTACAATCCGGGGACATAAAATAATGAATTGTCTCGACATAAAATAATGATGTATTTTTCATTCACGATTATTGTTAACAGGTAATAACATTTACTTGTAATATTAAAATAACGATTTTTTTTTCAATTATAGTTTGTAATCGTTAGTGTGATTAACGACTAGGGAATGCGTGGATAAAAATCCTGATTCTCTAGTTGTTAATTAGATTAACGACTGTGCAGTTTTTTTTAAAAAAAAAAAGTTTTTTTCCAGTCGTTATTGGTGATAAGAACTGGATTAAAGATTTAAAAAAAAAAGTATTTGGTCGTTGTTGCTATCAACGACTAAGCTTTAGTCGTTGATAGCATCAACGACTAACATTACAAAATTAAAAAATCCCAAATCCACCATACTTTTGTAATAAAAATCCCTACATACAATATTCTGTTAAAATTGCCAATATATTATATGTTTTGAAAGAACATACAGGGGTAATTATAAAAACTACCTTGAAGTTTGATCTAATTACAAAAAACTCATTTATCTTTTAAAATTATAAATACCTCATTAAGTTACCACAAACACCCCCCCTTGACGATTGAATTTTCTTAACAAATATCACCGATTGAGGATGCAATTTATAAAATAGAAACAAATATCAACGAGGTATTTATAAGATTTTGTAATTAACCCAAAATATAAATTACTGACCTTGTAAGAAAGTTCTGAATTCCAATTATTGGTAAACCTCACTCTCAAGTTATATATTACTTCACCTTCTATAAAATAACTTACATCAAAATATGTATTACTTCATCTTCAAGTTAAAATACAAAAAATACTATTATATATAATAATTAATAATAAATAAATAAATATAATTAAATATAAAATATAAAAATAATCTAAGATTAGACATAAACTCATAATAACCGTTTTATAAAGGCATATATACTCTTCCAAATATATTATGCAACTAAAAGTAACTAATTGCATCAATGTTTAAAAGACACATCATTATTCTCTAGCAACATATGTTAAGAAATTGCAAAAGCATAAGACAATTATCCCAAGAAATAAAATACAGAAAGAAAAAGGATATTTAAAATGGTTCCCATTTCAAGAATTTTGAAGGTGAACTAAAAATGAATTTAAATCCGTAATAATTATTCTGAGTTTCATATGTTTTCCTTGAAATTATTCATGCATGTAATGAGTTGGTCCAAATTTCTTACTTCTAATTTTATTTTAAAATTTAAAGTGTTTAATTAATTATTATTTCCATAAATTGCTTAATTCTCACAAAAGACATAACCCAGTAAAGGTCTTCCCCATTCCTCCCTTCCTACTGAGATTTCTCCAAACAACAATCTGTAATGTACTCAGCTGATGACCATCAAGAAAATGAGTGCCCACTACTCTAAAATGCAATAAAACCAAAACCCATCATTTAATCCTTTCAACCATGTCAAAAACGACATTCTCCTTTAGCAAGAGAAACAAGGGTTGTACCAGTGAACAAATTACAGTAAATATAAAACAAAATGAAGTACACCTGAATATATCAGAGTTCATATTACCTAAAAAAATTATAGACCCCCACTCAATCCTTTATTCTATCCAATATGGATCTTTGACAAAGATCAAACTTTTGAAGACTAAAAACTTCATCAGCTAGTTATTAAAACAACATATGTTATAATCCTTTTTAAGACTAACAATTTCATCTGCGAGTACAAGATGAGTATAGATATTAAACTTCAAGAAAACTTGATGTTATACAACATTCTAGGTTTTCTGGGGGCCGAAAAATGAAAAGGAAAAATGTTAGCAGCAGTTCTTACCACATAAGTGACAAACGATCCTAACAGATAGTGATAGTACACATATATACATCTTGGGCGGGAGAAAATGAGCAGGTTTAGTATTCCGCGTAAAACGATGAGGAAGTATGAATGCATGTTCTGAGAAAGCATTAAATACAGTTATGATTAAGAACTCAGACGACAACACTTGTCATTGCTTTTGTCATGACCAGGATCTTACAGCTGAATGGTTATGCCAAATCCTTTGTGCATTTGACCAGTTTCCAGATTGCAAAACCAATTTGGTTGCAAATTCCGTGGCCACAAAGCTTCCAAAACTGTATCTGCCACAAATCTTACAACACATATACAGTCAAAATCTTGATTGGAGTATATTTCAATTTTATCATTTATGCACGAAAAAATTGAACAATGTACGGTTGATAGAAGTTTAATCACCTGAGGTCAGCAACTGGTTTTCTTCGTTTCATCGCACTTGGGAATATTGACATCTCTTCGATGCATTCCCAAGGCATTAGCAAACAATCTCTTTGCAGCTCCCATATGCTCCTTTCTCAAATAATTTTCTTGAGTGTTAATATCCTTTCCCTTGGTTTGTGTTGCGTCATTCCTTGGCTGGTGGGGTCCTTTGCTCGTCGAATTTGTCGATGTAAATCCACTGGATTCAGGGACTTCTGTGGTCGTACATGGCCTTGGATGTTTGGCGGTCCCCAACTCGTTGCTGGAACTAATGTCCCTCTCATCCAGGTACTGGATTTTCAAATCCTTTGCTGCTCGGGCACATTCCTTAGTATCACTTAAACTGAGCTCATTTTCAGTCACCTTATTTGATTGGCCAAGCGCATGAGTTATCATACGGCGAGCAACCACAGGATCATTTTTTGGCCTCTCCTTTACCAGTTTTGTCTCACTTGCATCTACAGAAAAGATTCTCTTCCGGGCTGCAAAATAAGATGTTTCTCTCTCCTCGAATGAAGATTTACTCGCAACATTATTCCTCTGGCCTGGAAGAACCAGAAAAGGTGTCTGTTTTTATGTCCACTTAATAAAGCAGAGAATCTGACAATGCATTACAAGCAATGAACCAACAACCACTATAGAAGTTACATACCGTAATAATTATTCATCTCCGACAACAGAGAGAAAGAAGACAATCTCTATCAGAGACAATGTCATGAATTACCTAAATGAAAGCCTTAGCTTCAAATGTTTCAGACAAAATTGTAATTAACTTCCAATGTTTCAAAAGGAAATTGTATTTCCTCTTTGTATGCTCTGTTAGCCTTTCCACGGATTTACTTCTACATATCTTATTTCTGAAACTTCGGTAGTTACATGTTTTGCATATAATTCCAATAAGGCTCCATTTGGTTCCATAGGAAAATGGGAAAAGAAAAACAATGTGTACCAGAAAAAAAATTACTGATAAGCAGTGGCGGAACTAAGTGGGGGCCACTGCCCCCCCAAAAATTTTCAAAAATTGATTTTTCTACTTGTGATTTATTTTAAAAATATATCCATACTTATGAAAAAATACATTTGCCCCCCCGAAATTTTGAAAAAAATTTATATAGGTCTTCAAAATAGATTTCGCCCCCTCAAGTCCCGAATCTGCGTCCGCCACTTTGCGATAAGTGACTTCCCTTAAACCTCTCTTTCTTAGTATCACAATCAGGAAAACAGATACAATTTTTAATACTAAAATTTAGGGATAATTACAAAAACCACCCTTGAGGTTTAGCCCAATTACAATAAACTTCAGCTATCTTTCAAAATTACAAATACCTCCCTCTAAAGTGTGCAATTTGCAAGATAGAAACAGATTTCAAGGGGGTATTTGTAATTTTGAAAGGTAACTGGGCTTTTCTGTAATTACGCTAAACCTCAGTGGTATTTTTGTAATTATCCCTAAAGTTTATCTAAAAAGTTCTACCTTAGATAACAATTAACCCAAACTCATACAAACAGTTAACTTTTAACTGAAAAATTAAGGGGACACTCCAATTTTTTTTGTTCAAGTTCTCATTTCAGTCTCTCATTTAATTATTCATTTTGAAGCAGTACAAACTTTTTATCATAACTTTATAATTCGCATTGCTGCCAAAAAACTTGGGACGAGATTTTAGGGACAAGCAATTCTTCTTAAACTGAGGTGAAGCATCATTTTCAACTCTAGTTTAATTCAAATATTTTCCACTCCAATTGTCTTCCCCATATTTTCCAGAAGTTGATCTTATCAAAAAAATTGTACTGAACTAATTTAGTAATTTACCAAAGTCGGACCAAGTATATCATTTCCATATTCAGTGTAAAGAGCTATGACACAATACTAGTGGTTGATCAAAATTAAATTGCTTGTGATTAAGGTTTGTTGAATTTGCTCAACTACATATTTTCGTATTTCATTAGAAATTAATATTTTCAGCATTTTCAGAATCTGGTGAGGCTTTCACTACTTTAATGATATTCCCATGCAACCAAATAACTGTGTTTCTTTTTTCCCCAAATTTTTCTCCACCTATTTTCTGTGTAAAAGATGGAGCCTAAAGGAATTGAAATCAACAAACACGCAACACTTATCCAAAATTGTATAGCAATTTTTCGTTCATTCTATTCCATGACTGTGAGGCTAGCTTGAAAGCATGAAAACATAAACCCGCCAAATTAAACATGTTGATCTCAAATGTCAAATTAGCTCAAGATTCTGGATGACGAAAGACAAGTCAAGACTTGCATACTTTGGCATGTGATCCTTTGGATCCATTAATTTGCACAATGACTGATCAACTTACAATTCCTGTCCACTTAATTTAAGTAGCTCAAACTAAGATAGTTCGATCATAAATCATTTTCAAGAATGCATTCAGTATTACAATATATATATATATATATATTGAGGATTCAATTTAATACAGGAGATCACAAAATGAGGAACTTTGTTCTCAATCTTGTGGATTACATTCTTGAAACATAATAGAAGAGCCAAAAAAAGAGAGAGAGAGAAAGTAAGCTTCAATTTGTAATGTTGGAGCAAAACTTAGTTAAAAATCTTCAGAACTCCGTAATGTTGTTATACCCAAAAAGTATGATGCTGCATTAAAAGAGCACTTTTATTGAGAAACATCTCTGCCCTTCATCAATTTCATTATGTACCCAGAATAAGCAAACATATTTACAAGTTAAGGCCTAAATTGTGTCAAAGAGCCTGAAAATGAATCTTGTTAAGTATGCAATTTCTTATATTATAGTCTTCTTCGTTAATATATCAAGGTCATTTATAAGCATGACTGATTACTGATAATTAAGGGGTTCTTTAACATACAAAATATCACAAAGTTATCCAAGTCCTCGTCACTTGCACACATAGGATGGTGACTTATAACTACTGATCTAATCGCAAATTCAGAAGATACTCAAGGGAACTGTTACCATAAAGCAGACAATTAAAACATGTAGTATCAAGAAACTGAAAGAGAAAACTAATGCTGCAAATTGCTTAACTTTTGCTTGCCACATGCAATACTTCACCTGGCATAACTTCCTTCCTTCTTATTTCCTCAAAATTTATCGGTGATTGCACTTCATCCAATTCCAAGAAGAAATCACTCACAAGGATGGGTGGCCTGCAATTTCGTCAAATATAAGAATAGCAATGGTTATAAACCAAAGCCAGTATTCTAGGGATTCTAGGTTCAAAAGAAGAAGAAACAAGGTTTTATTAGCCTTTACTACAGCAGCAGTTTTGCAATCAAATGGGTTCTCTATGTGAAATTAAAACCAATATTTATGTTGTGACGGCCACAGCTACAGTACCGAAGCTAAGAACTCAATAGTCATTGGATTATATAACAACAATAGCTGGATCATAAATTGCAAAATATCAAGCTAAACGCTGAATCGTTAAAGCTTTCTATGCTTCCTTTATTAAACAAGAAATGATAATCAAATCCCTGGCCGACCCTACCTCGAGAACTCACACACGAGTCCCGCCTTTGGAACTAGTAAGGTCCTGATAGCCCTTTCATTAAGTTCGACCTTATATCTTCACACACAGGCCCCAATCAAGGCCCATCCCACATTTGTTGGGAATTACTCCTCGACCAACTTATATAGTGGGATTTCCTTCCATTTAGTAATTGGTTATCTACGGATGGATTGACCCATGACGATGGGCTCAATGACTTGTGGGCTTTTGACGCTCAAAAGGCATAAGGGTTGGCCAGAGCATTTGCCTTGAATGCACCAGCATGCACCCCACAGAGACACCCCCCCAACCAAGTCAAGGAATTTTACGACCATCCTGCCCTGGGGCATCTTGTCAAAATCTAATTACAGTTAAACCCCACACAGATTTAAAATGCACAATTCAAAAACCACAAAATGATATCAAAATCAGTCTAACACTAAACTAAAGTAAGCGCGTAAATGAATGCTTCACTTCACCTACATAGATGTCTCTGAGCAGCGCTCCAAAACTAAGTGCCTGTCTTCTCCTTCACCAACAGATTGATGAGAAAATCTATCATGGCAACATGATCGACATATATGTAAAATAATTAGTCAACCAATATCAATGTTTATTAACTCTAGTACATAAATTTCACACAAGAAAATACCAACAGAATGATATCAATGCAACACTAAAAATTTAGGAAGTAAAAGTACCCAAAGATGTCAGCAAGACGATGCACAAGCAGACGGTTATAAGGATTCATAGGTTCCAGCTCAAGCACTCCATCTAAACTGCATATGAAGTAATATGCTCAGCTAAATTTTTCTGAATGGAACTGAAAAAATTTCCTCAGACATTAAGTCATGGAAAAACTAGTCCATAATCAATCTTGTGTAAGAAAGTAATGTATAGATATTGCACTACATATGCAGAGAAGCAAATGAAATACACATGTGGGCATTTTAATGTCAAATCGTGGAGAAAATATAACACAAGGTCTACCTTTGTGGATTAGTATAGAAAAAGTGCCTGCTTAATCAAAAGTTGGAACATCATATGCTAGTACACAGAGCCGTCCCTGGGGTGGCTAAGGCGGCGCTACCGCACAGGGGGCCCTCGGCGAGGGCCCCCACCTCCCGATATTTTTTTTGTTTTTTAATGGTTTAAAATATATTTGTTTATGTAAAATAAAGACTGCAAGCTACAACTAATAAGCTGTTTGGTTTGCTGGTTGGAGCTCTTCTTTTGTAGACAGAGGTTGTGAGTTCAACTCCCCGCTCCAGCAAGGTTGCTTCTTTTTCCCCTCCCTAGCCCATGCCCTACGTATTTCATTCTGCTTTGTCCAGCTTTTAACAAAGCACGTACCCCCTCGGCCCTCCCTCCCCAAGGTTCAGCCTTTTAGCACATATCTTCCTCCCTCCCACCAAATTTTTAGCCTTTTAAATAAATAAAAAAAAAAAAAAGGTTGTGTTGTCAAATAAAATGAAAATTAGAGTTGTATTGTCAAAAAAAAAAAAAAAAGGCTCCATTAAATTATCAACCAATACTGTAAAAATCTCAAGTAAATATTTTTTTTGGTAAGAATTATTTATCTTAAGTTATTCTATCTCATCATTAATATGAATGGTATCAATGTTTATTCTATTTTACTTAAGGTTGCATTATCTTCTCAATGTTAGTCTATTTTGCTTATGTTCAGATTCTAGGATATATTTAGATTTAGTTGTTTGATTTTCACCATTAACAATAACCTTATCTATATTTATTCTTTTATTCCTTAGCTTTCATTCTCTTTCATTTGTAGCATGAATTTATATGAATCATATAAGTTGTAACAATACTTGTGTGTTGGTTCTAATGCATAATTACCACATAACTGATTAAATTGGTGACTTTGTTCAAATAATATTAGAAGTCGGAAAAAAAAAAAGTAGAAGGTATATTGTACCAAAAAAAAATTGCCTTTTAGCTCATGTCTACCACGTCCAAAGGAAAGCCAATTTGTGTTTCCATCGAACATAATAAATACGACGCTTTTGGACTTGCATTTTTCAACATTGATTAATTCATTATTTTAAATTTTTATATGAAAACAAAGGGCCCATTTTTTTATTTCGCACTGTGCCCTTTAAAACATAAGAACGGCCCTGCTAGTACACTTGCCCTGTATGCCCCATCTCCACGAAAGTCTTAGCCGCCTTCCGCGCATATAGAACAATAGAATAGAAAGAAAAAAGACAAGGAACAAAGAAAGACCTAGGGAATAATTCCTTTGTGATCCGAAGAATCAGAAAGATAAGCTAGTCTAGACATATCGGATATGAAAGACTTCGACCAATATGAAGTGTTTTTGAAGAATGAGGTGCTCGCAAAATGCTTCGTCAAAAAACACAACAGCTTGTATGAGAAATAAATCAATAATTAATTAAGGATCTGCAACAACGGTTATGCATTTGCTTTTAAAGATAGAGGAGTGCTGGGGAAATTGGTTTCATAGAGCATACTGCAACTTGGAGGAGAAATTCAACTGCCTGGCAGATCTCTTACTCCTCTCAAACAGACATATATTACTTCCTAATAATCTAGAAGAAGTTATGCTCATAGTTGAGTTGCACGGCACTTTATTTTTCAGTAACTGTTAGGAACATTCACATAATTTACCTTGTATCATCCTGAAGAAAATTGACTAACACATCTTCCACTGACAAAATGAGATGCTTGCAAGGTAGATTGTCTTTAACAAGAAAAGCCAACTCTTCAACCTGCACATGCACAAGTATAAATGGAGAATCAATGAGGGAGAGAGATTAAATTTTTAACGCAAGTGCACAAAAGTGAGTAAACACCGACTTCCAGTATTTACGAGTATGCTACCACGCATGACGCATGCCAGGTCACATGCTTTCCACAACAGACATGTAGCTCAAAACTAATCCTTCAAACTTTTCTAGGAGAAAAACCTTGCTGTTTCACACATACAGTGGCATCTGCTACACTTAGAAACAACAAAAAGTAAAGAAAAAACTCTGTTCCTCTTTCAATTTTGGACACATTCAACATGGACAAGCTCAGAATACAGTGAGGAATTATTCACCTCTGTACATCACTCTTTGATCAAATCCTAACTAAAAATTATGCTAGGAGAAACTAATTTTTTTTGCTAGACATATAATGTAAAAGTTTCAGTACAAACAAGAACAAAAATGACTAAAAGAAACAAAGAGAGAGATACCACAAACAAGAAAAATAATTTATATTGATATATATATATATATATATTTATGATGTTTCAAGTAGTACTGAACTGAAAGACAGAGAAAGGCATGATGATAACTGATAAATTACTTGTTAATCAATGTATGTGACCAACAATTAAAAGGCTCGGTTAATTTTTAGAAACGTATTTACATGTGTTGTAAGATTTCGATTTGCCATTACATTCAACACCCAAAAGCTAATTGTGCTGTTCGTATCGTTTCCCTCTTTGAACAAAAATGTACTTCAATGTTAAATGAAAAATATCCGCTTGGTGTCCTCGTCTCATATGCACACAATACCAAATTCGTGTTCATGATCCACAAGCCAAATAGGATTTACTAATATATGCCAGCAAATGACTCGAATCCATGAAAACTTTGTGTTCTAATTTCAAGAAATACTGATAGAATAAGCAATTGCTCCAGGCAAGACTGATTCGCTGTTTTCCAAGGAAACGTAGAAGAAGTCAGGTAAACAAGTCAAAAAGTAAAAATAAACAAAAGCTGTGTAGCAGCCCAGATAAGAAGGAAAGGATTTAAGCCTCAGCTATGATCAAGTTAGTGTTACTCAATGAAAAGTATTGCTTGAATAAAGCTAATTATGAGTAAACGAATTAAGATTATTAAAATAATTAAATGAGGCACAGCCAATCAAGAAGTTCAATAAGTGATGATCATGTTGTTAACGAGGAAGAGGAGCTTACACTTGAAAAAGATTATTAATTTGGAAGAGAGAGAGAGAGAGAGAGAGAGAGAGAGAGAGAGAGAGAGAGAGAGAGAGAGAGAGACTGAAGCACTGGGCAGGAAGGAAGATAGAAGATTCAGAGAAAGTGAGCTTTCATTAAGAAAATCAGACAATATAAATTATTTCATTTACAGAACTATTATCAGCTGTCGTGCTTCTATCCTAAGCTCTATCTTTTCTCATCGGGGCAGAGACAAATTCAATTTGTCTTATGAGATCGAAATCCATGGGCTGTTATATGTGATCAACTGAGCAGTTTCGCTTGACTATAAATAGCTGTGAACTGGTTTTCCGACGAAAGATTGTTGAAATATTACATATCACCTACCTAATCATTCAAGAGTTCAACACAATTCCAATTTATGATAACTGGAAATACCAGAAAAGTTAAAGTTAAGAGAGAGAGAGAGAGAGAGAGAGAGAGAGAGAGAGAGAGAGAGAGAGCAGCATAAACAACAAGTCTATTCACGCGTGTTAACCAGAGTTCATAAATTGAATATATTCAGTAAAACTTATTGTGCAAAACAACTGCTTACCATCGAAAATTGAGTGGAATTCATCGGAGTTAAGGGTTTAACTCTTATGGAGAATTACAGTTTCAATCTTTCAATTCTCCGGCGCTCTCCTTGTCTCTTGAGTTGTGTTTTCAAGCTTTAGGGCATCTATTCTGCTGGCCACCATTTCCCAATCACCCACCCAACGGAAAATCTCTCATCCATAAACTAAAACCCTAATTACGAGTGTTTTCATTTTTATTCCCCCCTCTTTCAAATTTTCTCACTTTTCCCTTATGGAAAAATCTCACCCTGGTCGTTAATTACCCAACTATGGGGGACAAAATCTCGTTTTTCATAGATTTTCGTCCAACTGATTTATTAATTACTAGTAGTGCACCCGTGCGATGCACGAATTATATGCTAAGTAGAGATAATTTTAATATTTTAGTTATTTTAATTAATTAAATTCAATAGATTATTTATTTATAAAGACAAAATAAATACGGATTACCAATAAATTTGTATTTTATCTCTATACAATAATTTTGAATGAAGAATGAAGCAATTGAAGTTTTCTATTGAATGGTAAATTCTAATTAATTGAAAGTTTATTTATTAAGCAAAAAATATAATGAATGAAATAAAAAAACAAAAACAAAATATACAACATAATAATATATTAGTGACAATATAATAAATTTGTTTTATATTGAGTCACATACAAAGTTTTATTAATTAAATGCATTTTCTTTTGTACGACCAAATTTGGAAGAATTAGCTGTTAGAAGATATTTCGTTGGTTGCTAATCAACAACCTTAGAGAAATTTGGGGAGGTAACTAATGAAAATCATGGCAAATGACAACTTGCAATAATTTGAAAATATTGTGTTTTCTACAAAATAAATATTATTTATTATTTATTGTTGAAAATTCCCCAAAATCTATAAAATATATACATAAAGAGAGATTTATGAATTAGGGAGGAAAAAATATCATACCGTCTGTGGTGTCATACGATGGGAGAAATTGATGTTAAATACAAACAATGTTACGTAGAACATTTCATCTATAGATCTAATTTTTTCAGATCAAATGTTTTTCTTTCGCCTAGATCTATTTGTTCTACAAACTTTGCTGATCTCTTTTGTAACAAATATGCTCTGATTTTGGGAAAAGTGAATATGAAAAAAAACTTTTGGTAGATCTATTTGTACTACAAACTTTGATGATCTCTTTCCAGATCATATTTTATTCATTTTTTCCCGTTCAAAATACACGCCATATTCGTCGTTCTTTTTGATAGATCTAATATTTTTTTCCAAATCGATTGATAATTAATCTTTAAAGAAAATAAATAAAAATTAGATAATAGAACAATAAATCATAAGGCCACCAAAAAACATATTAGAGAAAAAAATTGAACTTTTAAATAAAATGTGAATTTAATAGTATATTTACACATTAAAAATTATTATTTTGTGTTAATGAATTATAAATGACTAATACTGATTTTAAGCAAAATGCTTTATACTATTTCAACTATTGGAAGACTACTTTTAAAAAAACACATTTAAAAGACTACTTTTACCAAAAAAAGAGAAAAAAGAAACAATTGAAGACTAAATCGTAAGATGGGGCTGCCAAATAAAAATGTTGTAGTAATGGAATTATTAAACAAATTGTAGTGGATATCAGATATGGCCGACTTCTTCTCAAAAAAAGATATGGCCGACTGATTCTGACCCAAAAGCCTATATCAACTCTATTTAAAACAATAAAAAACATAAAAAGTTTTCAGGAAAAAAAAAAGAGAAAACAAATGCTAAACAAATGCTTTAACCACAACTCATTTTTAGGGTTTCCTAAACAACATAACAACGGCAGCGGCAGCAACGGCAATATTAGAATTCATCTCTTCATCAATTCTTCTTCTTCCAGACGACGCCAAATCCATCGAAATTCATCAATTCTTTCCCCACGAAGCCGACTATAGAAAGCTCCTCGGTCCAACAATGATTAAGTTAGTTCCTTTTTCCATCTAAAAAAAACGATTCATTATTTAAATGTTTTTTTAGCTTATCCAAAAAAATATATATGCTAAGCTTCACTTTATGAATTTTCTTTCTGACTTTTTCCTGTCAATATATACAGAATGTTGTTTTTATATCATTCTTCTGGTATTTTTAATTTACTAATTTTTATTATTTTTTTATTTTCCGACCATTGGCTTATGTATTGTAGCTCTGATGAAGCGTAGAAAAAAATACTTATATTCTATTTTGTTTATAAGATCTTGAATTTTTATAGATCGAAGGACTTTTTGGTATTGCACACAAAATATAATTATTTTATATTATATTCTATACCTACCGAATAAGATCTGTATTTCTTCGTATAATGTTTTCTTTTTGTATATGTGGATACATATCTATTACAAATTGAGTGGCCTCGTAGGAGTTTGAGACTCACCTCCTTTGGGGAAAGTCACTTTGTTGTTTTTGTCTATCAGTCCTTCAATTTTATTATGTCTGATGAAAGATTTTTGGTATTAAATTTTTTTCTCTTTTTGTTTGATTTATAGGATATCCACCGGAGGGATATCCAAATGATGCATATCTGCCACAGCTACCCACCTCAAGAATACCCACAGGATTACCAACCACAGGCATACCCGCTGCAATACGCTGATCCTTTACTGCAACAGAAGCCCGACAATAGTCATGGTGTCATGGAAAACATGGTACGAAGTTATGCCTAATGGCCACAACAAAATAATTTTCAATTCTGAATTCTCTTTCAGACAAATGAATAATTTTTCAAAACAATGAATTTATTGTCATGATTCGCCTTTGTAAATATCTTTCTTGGAATTGTTGTGGGGGTGTATGTCTCTAACCCTGTAATTTCAAGTTTTCTGCATATTTTTATTTTTATTATAAAAAAATGTATTAATTTTAAAGAGATTCCCATATTGAATAATTACACAGCATTATACAAAATTGTTACATAAATAATGTCTTTGTAACCAATGCATGTATTTTTATTCACATATTTGGTTTTTTTTGGACAGATATACATATTTTGTTAGGATTGAGTCGATTGACAAATTAATACACAGGAACATATTTCAAATGATTACTCAATAAATTCTATAACAAATTTGAAATAAAAATTTTAAGTGTAATAATAGTTCAACCATAATGTTATCTTAAGCACCAAAACATTCAACCAATATAAACCAATATAAACAATGATTAGAACCCAGGAAAGTCTCTTGATATACTTGGTTGTATGTTTCTGATCTATTTTGAAGGAACAAAAAAAATTCAATCCTTTGAGGTTGGATCTTTAATATATTACATTGAGTAATAGTAAAAAAATTCAGTCATCGGTTTTTTGATTTACAGGATTGTATGTTTCTGATCTATTTTCTGTATTCTAGATTTTACAAAAATCTAAAATCAGCAACATTTCATTAAAACTATCTATCATATTTTAACCATAAAAATAATAAAAATTTACATGGGCTTAAAATAACAAAGTAAATACTTTTTATAATGTAAGTATAAGAAAAGGAAACATTTATAGGCCAACAAAAAATGACCCATACAATTTAAATCCAAAATGTATGTAGTAAGTAAGCATGCTCCATAAAATGGACCATTTACTACACATATTCGACTAATACTTGATGAAATGATTCTGAAATGAATCCATTTCTCATTGCAGATTTTGTGGTCGCTCAAAATCTCTAATTACTTGAAATAAATATTCATGAATTTATTGTTGCAATAAAGATGAAAACATGATTGTCTATAATAGACCCTTCCCAGATACATATGTTATTGCTTTATGAAAATTCGTTTTCATTATGTTTAAGGTCATTAGAAATCCATTTTAAGATTTTTGTGTTCTTCATAATGATTTTTGTTGTTTTTGATAGAAATGGAAAAGGGCTCGATGTTATAATCATGGAGAAAAAGAATATGGATATGACAATGAAGAGAATCCAAGGCAGTCAGCAAGATTTTGAGAGAGTATGTCATATACCCGATTTTTCATTTCTTTCTTTTTTCAGTTTGAAACATAATTTTTAAATGCATATAGGCACATTATATAAGCATAACTAAACTATTGCTTATTTGACCATATAAAAGACGAACCTAAGCATTTTGAGCTGACCACTCCATTTTTTAAATTAGGTGCTTTTATCATGCTTTGTAAAACAATACAACATAATAAATAATAAAAAAGATAACTGACCTTTTGATGTATCATTGTTGATCTTGTGCCTGTTTGAGATGAATGTAGAAAGTGTGATCTTCATATTAACAACAATCCTCCTTCAAAACTGGTTGGCTTTCAACTTTCATGTATCACCCCTAGGATACACAATAATGTATTACCGCTATATATATATAGAGAGAGAGAGATTAAAACATGATTGAAAACATATACATAAAAATACAATAAAAATAAATGAGATTAATTGTTTTACTGGGTGGGGGGCGCTAAAGCTCCCCATACACCATGGAGGATACGCCCCTGAATAAAACTAAAATGAGAATAAATTCGACTGAATATTTGCAAAACAATATTAGTCGTCTTTGTTCGACTCCTATCTCTTTTTGTTGGCTGGAATTCATACCAGCCAACAATTTCCAATGACATCTCTTAAAAAATAAATGTATCAAACTTAAAAGAATTTTAATATGGTGGACTTCATATTTATAAGGTGACGGAAGTAATCTTACCAATAAATCTGTAATTTTTTGATTTGTTGGTGTAGCATGAATTCTTGATCTTGAATCAAAAGAAAGAAGGGTTAACACACATAAAATGTAAATTCGTTATATATGCAGAAGAAAAGAAGAAAAAAGAATAGTGTTCATACCTTTATTTCATGAAAGTTGTTTTCATTTGCAGGCACACTTTAAACTTAAAAGTAACTATGCATGCTGAAGATGACATAACAAATTTATATTTCTTCAGAATTTTCTTATTTTAATGTGTTCTAGCTAGAGTGCAAAATGCTGGAATATTTGTTCTGGAATGAATTGAAATGGATGATGATGCTATTTATAATGGGTTATACACTTTACTCTATATTATTATTGAATAAAAGTACTGGATTTTTTTTTTTAATTCTCAGTCCAATATTGAATGGAATGATGGTCTGTGTTTATATTCTCAATGTCGTCCCTATCAAATAAAGTTTTAGCAAACCGAAGCAATTTCAAAATTTGAATTCTAGCTTCGTCTATGATGCAATTTCAAATGTTTGATTTGTATTTTCAATGCTGAAACAATTATTTAATGTTAGGATATTTGTAAATGATGCAGGTCAATTAATACATTCTCCTAAATTGTCTCTGCATTTCAGAAAAGCTGTAAAGTATTCAGATTTGTTAATTGTGCTTTTTTGAGGCCCAAGACAGAGCACTCACAACTATCAAGACAATTGCCAGCTGTAACTACAGGGGGATGTATTTATTCAATGCTACTCTTATTTTCGTGTTTTTTTGATACTTTCGAGAATTGGAAACGTAGTTTTGGCGGGATTATTCCTTATTTAGCATACTATCTTGCTTTTATATATATATATATAGATTACTTTTTTGTGTGTTACTAATAATATATGAATTCATCCATTTAAACATTTTATTAATTATTATAATTAAAATTAATTAATTAATTAATTCACTCTCAAACCATTAATTTTTGTGTGTGTTCGTTTCAATAACACACGCCCTTTCTGTGATTTAATTGAAGAATTAAAATTTTAATTAATTAAATAATATGAAAAGAATAATGTTATAATTAGTGTAATAAGTAGTGAATTTTTCTTAATAAGCATTCATAGGGTGTCAATTTCAGACCCGACACGAATCTAACACAAAATTAATGGGTATGAGTCCAGATTTTATGGGCTCGGTTCGAATTCGGGTTGAACCTGAATAACCCGTCAATTAAACATGTCGGGTTAAATCAACCTTTATGACTGTTTTAATCCGTCTTCAGCTCGTTTGTGAATTTAAAAGAAAACTAAATATATAATTAATTGCAAGAAAAAAAAAACAAGACATGTCTTAAAAAACCTCATTAATTATGTATGTCATTATTTCGCATGTTTTTTTGTACGTTGTCCTCAAAACATGATTAGTATGTTACGATATTTATGCAATCATGTTTTTTCTTTTTGTATGTTGTGAATTGTGATTTTTTTTATTGACTGAATAGTGTCATTGTGGTTGATTTTAAATTTTTTATTTTTATTCAGTTGAAACTATTAAATGTGCATAAAAATAATTTTATTAAACGAATTAAACAGGGTGGATGCGGGTTACATGTGAAATAAGCAGGTCGGGTCCGTGTTCAAGATTTTGAAACTAATAATTAAACGGTATGGTACGGGTTGGCTTATTTTGGCCCGCGAACCCAAACTCGTAAACCCGGACTCAACCCAAATTGATACCCCTAAGCATTCATAGATAAGTTACAACCGTGAAATTATACACATTTCCTATTTATACATATTTACCGTATGTGCAAACTTACTCAAATCATTGATTTTTTTCTCATCTCAATAGTTTTATCACTAGAAATTTATCTAATATCGAAGCATGAAAAACGTGTTTTAAGACCGTTGTATACATGCATAAAGAATGTTCTAAGCTATTTCTATAGATCAATCATTAATCAAAAGCAGATGATAATTCACTATACCTCTTTTAAATTAATTAGGTCAACTCAGTCCATTAAACATGATGGTCTAACTTGGGCCTCATCAATTAGTCCCTCAAATTATGGTTGAGCTTCTTAATTCTTAAATAGGTCGACTGTAGTAAAAATTATATTTAACGCTAAACTTTGTCCTCTACCTCGAGCTAAACAACTCATCATTCAAATTTTTGAACCTCTTGAGTTTTTTAAGCCCTTTCATATAAAACCATCACGATGCATATTCAAAAGTTGTCACGTTTTCTTCTCGATAAGATCCGAGTTATCTCGGGTTAATCGATGATAGTGATTGGTCTATGGAGGATTATGGTTTTCCTCGCTACCATTATAAAAGAGGGAGGGTTGACTCATTATTTTCACTCTCTACATTCTCTCTCTCACTCTCAAACTTATTGCTCAGGCGGTTTCCAACAACGTTTCAGCCATCCTTCGACGAACCTTAAACTCTTCATATTTTGGGCGCCCTCCCCAACTTAGGGATGTAATTAGGTGGGTTGGGTTCGGGGCGACTCGTCTTGAGCCGAATTAAATATAATTAAAGACTAAAAAAATAAAAATATTAAGAAAAAAATATATATTTATATTTATAAAAATATTTTTACAAAAGTTGTCATTATTAATTTATAAATGCTAGATATGATATTAAATACATAAAAATTATATTATAATACATATTATATATGTAAAATATATATTAAATATATTAAAAAAAAGAAATGTTTGACAGAGCGGGGCAGAAGCGATACTTAGACCTCCGTTCCACACCAGGCCCATCATCACGTGGCGGTGACCCAAACAAGTCGCATCAGGGCGGGTCATTGCAGGTCACGCCAAAATTGTCGTTCCTACTCCGACTATGTACCTTCCCGACTTAATTTTCTTATGTTCATCGCTTGAATTTAATTATTTTTAAGAGTCATAATGCCGAACTCCACAGAATAAACTCAAGTTTTTTCTAGCCCATTATAGCGATAAACTACTCAGATCTCTAATGGAAATTTTGATTTTGATAAAGTGAGTGTCGACCCGACTTTGACCAATTTCCGGTGGCTAAATATTTAATTCTGGAGGAATTAAATTATATATTATTAATCTACGTTCCGAGTAGATGTTCGTAGTATTTTTTATTTCTCAAAACCAAATTTCGGTGAGTGAGAAATTAATACACGAAGGTAGCCCACATAAATGGGCATTATGTAAAGGGAGATGAAAGGTTTTTGCCTTATCCCACATAGAATACAAATCATAGTTTATCCTAGTTTATTTACTAGAAGGTGTTATTTGTTGTATAAACTATAACACAAGTGGAAGATCACAAGTGGGCCACACGCGCGTGCGCGCCGCCCCAGCCTCGGCCTGGGCCTTGGACTGGTCCTATTGGGCCCGGGTCCACTAAAGTTTTGCCACTCGAAAATGGGCTTGGCCCAGATTCAAGTGACTATTGGATTGTTGGAGCCCAATGAATCTGGACATTGTAGGCGTCCAGATTCGGGTGACTGTTGACTGTGGAGTTAGTAACTCCTACAATAGTGGTCATCTGAAGAGAGCCCACTACTTGTCTGTTATGGAGTAGTGGGGTGTAACATCCTGGGATGTTACAATTGGATTAATGCCCACTATTTTTGTTATTTCCTGCAGGTGTTGGTTGGCTATATATATTTATTTTAGTGCATTTCAGTAGACTACACAACAAATATTCATACACAAAGCCATATTTCTGCATTCTGCACTCAAAGTCCAGCAACCAATCTTCAACACTTTTTCGTTCGAAGGTGCTTCTGTGATAGTGGTGCTACTACACAGAAGACGAAGCCGTTTTATCTTTGGAGGCAATACGTCAAACCGTGAGTACTAGCCGGGACATAATTGTCTTGCGGATAGAGATAGTATCTCGACTCGGCTTATAGTTCAGTTCTTGAAGTTCCTGTTTTCTGTTTGTAATAGAATAGTTCATTTCCAGTTTGTAATTGAGCCATTGTGAAGGCTTTTCCGTTGTAACCACTAGATTGTAATAACAATCGCAAGACAAATATTGAACTTCACGATGGCAAGCACAAGCAGAACCCCGATCATCCCTCCTGCTCAAGCTGAGAAACCCGAAAAATTCATGGGTTTCGACTTCAAGAGTGGCGACTAAAAATGCTATTTTACCCGACTACTCGAGTGCAAGTATTTGACCGAGGACGCTCTCTGTTGTTCCGAGAACGAAACAAATCTTTGAAAAACGGCTGCGTTTGATGCATGGGGCCGAGGTGATTTCATGTGCCATAATTATGTCCTAAACGGACTTAGTGATGCACTTTACGATGCGTATTGTCTTTGTGAAATCCTCCAAAGAATTGTGGGATTATTTGGAGAATAAGTACAAAATCGAGGATCTTAGGCACAAAAATTTGTTGTCGGTAAGTTCTTGGATTTTGTGATGGTTGATTCTAAAACCGTGATGGAACAAGTTCAGAAGTTCCAGTTGATCCTACATGAAATCTCTGCCGAGGGAATGGCTTTGTCGGAAGCATTCCAAGTGGCCGCCTTGATTGAGAAATTACCCCCAAGTTGGAGGGATTTCAAGAATTATCTCAAACATAAGCGAAAGGAGATGGGACTAGAGGATCTGATTGTCAAACTCAGAATTGAGAAAGACAATAGGAGGATTGACTCTAAGTCCAAGCTTGTCCCTATGGAGTCAAAGGCCAACTTGATGGAGCACGCGGCTCGTCAAGCAATTCAAGAAAAGGCCTAACGATAAAGGCAAGAAACCGGTAGTTGGAAAATTCCAGGGAGTTTGCTACAACTATGGCAAACCAAACCATATGGCAAAGGACTGCCGTCAACCAAAGAAAAAGAAAGCAAAATCGCAGTCCAATGCTAATGTGGTTGAAGAAAGGGAGGCGGATGTTGACATGTCGGCGGTGGTGTTTGAAGCCATTTGGTGGATAACCCGAAAGAATGGTTTGTGGATACGGTGCCACTTGCCATGCATGTTCGATAAGGATGCATTCTCTTCTTACATCCCATCGACCGGAAGGAAGCTCCACATGGGGAATCACGCCTCTTATGTTGTTGGCGTTGAACGTGGTGCTAAAGCTTACTTGGGAAAGGAGTTGAAGGCAAGGATGTCTTTGCATGTCCCGGACATCCGCAAAAATCTGGTTTCGGGTTATTTGTTGGTCAACCATGGGTTTAGACTAGTTTTTGAGTCGAAAAGTTTGTACTTAGCAAATTTGGGCATTCCTTGGTAGGGGTTATCTAGACAAAGGACTGTTCAAAATGAATGTAATGATTGTACGCCGTTTTGGCGAGAATATGAATAAGAATGAATCTTCTTCTATATTCTTGAGTGTAGGTCCCAAGGGGTGTAAGTGTAAGGTTTAGAAGGGGGTTGAATAAACCTTACCAAATTTTCGATTTAGTCCTTTTAAATCTCTGAGTTGAATCTACACTGTGTCCTTGATGGACAATCGTCGAATTAGTCACTCAGTAGAGTTAATCTCTCAACAGACTCAGTGAGCCGTTGATGGAGTAACTCGTTGTTGGCTATAGTTTGACTCAACTGTGGTTTTATTTTCATTGGAAGACTTAATACCCTTAAGTTTGATTAAGCAAGATTTTAGAGCTTGATTTAGTACTTATAAATTATCAAATGGATAGCAAATTTATCGTGAGATATAAGCGATTAAAAAGTGCAGAATTTAAGTCTTTGAAAAGTAAATGACACAATGAAATTTTTATAGAGGTTCGAAGATGGGGTAATTCTTCTACTCCTCTCTTCTCCAACTCCTGGAGGAATCCACTAAGTAATGATCGGTTTACAAAGTGGTAATAGATCCGGATACAAGTCTTGATCACAACGGCCGACTTGATCCTTGGGGACTCGATCTGAGACGCCTTGATCACTCGGTGGCTTCTCGTGCGACTCGAACTTCTTCACAGGCAGTTGCCTTGTTACTACGACTCACTTGCTCAAACTCTTTGGATTTGATCACGAAGCCCTCCAAGAGTTTAAGACTTGGTTCAACCTTGAACCTTTCTACAATCCTTCTTGGAATGTAGACCCTTTTTCTTCAAAAGTTTCCTCTTCAACTGATTGAAGTTCTCTTTCCTTCACAGTGAGTGTTGGATTGATGTACTTCGTAATGTGAAACTTGAGGATTGAGAATATTTGAGTTTTTCGATATGCTTGTTTATCTCACATGTGTGTCATTCTTCTTCTCAAACAAACTCCTCGGCCTTTTATAGTGAACTTTCAAAAATTTGCCCGTTGAAGAGATAGGCTTATTTTTGAAAGTCACTTTGCGATCGTTGGCTTGCGCTTCTTGGAATTGCCATTTCCTCGTATGAATTGTTCTTTCACCTTTTCGAGTTCGACACGGTGTGGTGCTTCCCATTGGTTCATTCCTTTTGCACGCTTCGGGTGAGCACTCAGAAAGGTGGTATGGAGATATTACTTGTTTAAGTAAATCTCTTGATTTAAATCGTCTGGCAACGGTTCTTTTCTGATTATCTCGACTTATTGCATTTCCTTGCTTTCCCCAGGTGACTTAGAGTCGACTTCCAATCATGGATGACTCTTCTCCGTCACTTCAACTTGAGACTTGGCTTTTCTTGAGTTGACTTGACGGATGCTCCACTCATTGCATCTCAACCGCTTCTCGGTAGAGTTCTGTCTACTCTTCTTTGCCATACTCAACTGTCTCGCAGCGGAGTCTTCCTTCAGTCTTGATTGTCTTCTTGCATGTTAGGGCGTAGGCGACTTAACTCGGCGGCAGCGGCTATTTTTTACAATGCATTTTAAAACAAGAATTGGGGTGCCAACTTTCTATTCTAAGTTTTACATGGCATTCATCAAAATCTAAACAATAAAATTCCTAACAATTTCCCCTTTTTGATGATGCCAAAACTTAAACCATTCAAAAATGCAAACAAAGAAAGATACATACGAGATAGTGTATTGACATAGAATGTATGCACTGAGAATAGATCCGTTTATTGATCATATCATTCTTGTTCTTTTACACAATCAAGCTTACAAGGTGTATCGAGCACATATTTGTCTTCAACAAAAATAAAGAATTTATAGTTTTATTACGTAAGACTTACATTGTATGTATTTACAAGAAAAATACACGAAGGGTTGGACAACAACACTTCATCTCCTTCGCCGTCTCCTTCTTTCATCTTGATCGGATCTTCTTCTTTCTTCTCTTTTTCTCGTAAGTAAATCAATTTGCCTTTTTTTTTTCTTCTCATATGCTTTCTGCGGCTTCATCTCTTCTTATTCTTTCCCTGTCTCTCTCCTCCCATAGCCGAGTTTGTCTCTTGTTTTCTTCTTCTAGTCTTTTTGCATACTCGGCGTTAGTTTTAGCCACTTTCAAATTTGCCACTTGGTCAAGCCCGGCCAAATAGATCCCTCCTTTCTTTCCCGGATCTACGTGTTCAATATTCTTGGGCGGAGGCCTGGGTGCAAACTTCTTCCTCCACTATCGCTTCTTCCTCTACCTCGGGCGTATCTTTGCCTTTGGGGTCTTCTTTCCGGTGAGTGACCGGCGGAGTGACCAATGAGTGATCAGGTTGTCTGCTCACTGTCCTTCTTCACATAACGTGAGACCCTTTTCCCGACTGGTCCCAAGCTTGAGCCATAGACATATTTGCAAAGTATCCCTCGATTCGAGCGTCTTAAATTCATCAACGATCGTGGCTCTGTCCGACATCCGAGATGGCATAGGTGTCTCTGTCTCTTGGAATGCCTCCATGTTCTTTCAAGATGTTCATAACCCCGGCATCCATTCTTCCTTCCACTTCCTTCATCCCCGCTTCAATTGTTTTTCTCTTTTCACCATAGATACAGTGGTGGTGGAGTGGCGAGTCACGGGGAGTTTGTTGCTTATGATGTCACCGTGTGTGAACCTTGTTGGGGGTTTGTGCAATCATCAATGTCACATCCGTTGATCCTTCCCCCTCGACAAGCTTTCCTTTCTTCTTTTCAAGACTTCCTCACCGATTTTCCCTTCTCAGTGTTCCTTTCTTCTCGAAACCGGATGTTAGCGCTTTGAGGTATTCCTCTTCCCCTTTTTGGCATCATCAAGGATAGAGGAACCCCGGGAAACATGCTTTGCAAGCATGAAGTTGAGTATTCTAATGGTTGAGTTACTGCTTCAAGTCTGCTGCGTTGTATGCGGCAAAGACGGAATTGGTCGAGTAGCGTTGGATTCTCACAAATCGGCTTCATCTCAAAACCATGAGAAGGCTGAATTTTCTTGTCATGTGTTCTTCCAAACGCTGTAGATCATTTGTATTTTGCTCACGCAGCAGCCTTGATCTCGGCGGTGTGAGCTTATGCATATGCTCAATGTGTTCTCTCGGCTTCGTTTTTGCATCGGCATTTTCGGCTCTCCACACCAACGACTTGTTGAACAAAGTTACGAAGTATCTCACTGTTCCACACGCATTGTTTCTTTGTTGTTGCCACCATTCCCTTATCCGAATCTGTTATGCCTCTTAAATCGGTAAGGTGGCATCTCTGTTGTCGATCGCATGTCCAAAGAGGCACGATGCCTCTCCATCCGTTCAACCTCGGCAAAAAGAGTGTCTTGAACACTTCTCGAACTTCAATCGATTCTTCTATTGCGGTGATGGCCATACAAAGATCAAAATCATAATCACCGGAACAATGGTGTCGATGGAAGAACAGGAGTCTGGTGCGTGATAGCGTGCTTGTTCGTTTTTCGACTCTTCGTGGAGTTCTGTATCTCCAGTGAAAACGGAAAGATTCTACAAAGATTCTTCACCGCCAACCGATGTTCGATGATGAGCGGTGCGCGTGAAGTTCTTTTGGGAATCGATCCTGCTGCACTTGAGGAGCCTGTGCGGTGGTCTCTTGTTCACCGGGTTCGGTTGTGAAGTAGACCGGCTTGCTGAGCCTCGGTGTCTTAACACCGTTGGTCTCAGTGATTTCTCCATTTCAAGATGGCGGTCCTCGGCCTTATCGAAGCGTCATCGGACGATGATGAGATTTCCATTGGTGGCTTATCATCAAAATTAAAGGTTTGACGAGTAGTCTTGGGATCGAACTTGCTCGTGCTTAGAACATCCGCAGGTGAGTCTTTTGGATTTGTCATGGGGATGACTCGGCTTCTTCTTCGCCTTCCGATCCCGAGAAAAGTGACATCGGGGTTGTCCTGGGAATCATGAAGTGCACGATCTCCTTCTCGGATGGGTCGATGATAGCGGGGAGGGATGTTCTCTACTTGACTTCTTTACCCCTGGAAGTCTCAACCTCCCGTGGGCCTTCATTACCTCCGGCGGTCTCTCTGGCGCAAGGCACTTGTCCACCCTTTCGACGGCATGTCGATTGTCTTAGGGTCTTCTACAGTGGCATCCATTGGAGTCTCAACCCCATGGATTGCACTTTCATCGTCCCGCAGTGTTAACTCCCGTTTGTTCCTTCATGTGCCTCGACTGCATCGGCGTCATTCATTAGCCGGAGAGCGGTTGGCACCTCAGGAGACAGATTTCAACTGTCTGCGAGCTTCGTTGATGGCGACTTGTTGTTCTTCTTGTGATTGTAATTGCTCTTCTTCGCCTCCTTGATTCTTTGTGGAGTCATCTGCATCCTCCGACCTTGCTGCAGTGGAGGAGTTTCCCCTCACCGGGCGCACCAACCGAGTGACTTGGAATGGGGTCACTCGTCTCCAAACTCCCGGTTTTTTTCGATTGATTGTTCAGTAGTTGAGGCGGATGGTAAAACACCTTCAATCGGGGTTGGCTCGACCAGGGTCCCCATTTTCCCGGTTTCATCGCCATCTCCTTATTGCCTTCTTCTCGAGTGAGTGGGAAGTGGTAGCGGCAACAACAAGGTGGCTATTTCTTTGAACCACTCCCATTGGATCGATTTCGGTACCGTGTGTTCGAGGACTCTCCTGGTCCCTCCATTAGTCTTTGCTCGTGAAGGATTCTTGATTCGTGCAATGCTTGCTGCATTTGCAACTCTTCGTGGCGGCGACATTCTCCTTCCTCGTCACCTTTGTCGGAGAAGACATCAAGGAGAGGATGTGTGTGTTACGTGGTGCCGAGATAGAGGCGGATGCTTGCCTTCTCACGTGCTTGGCTTCTTGACTTGCTTTTCTCTCTCCTTGTCCTTGTAGATTTGCGGGATGTACGTGCGATTGTCTTCATCCGGTGGGAGCACATGAGTTAATCCAAGGAAATTTAGCAGTTCCTCTTCTTCTTCTATGAACTCGGGCCGTTGGAACTGTTCCCTTGACTTACTCAACTTCCATTTTCTCCACTCACGCAGACGATTTTGGATGTCGGGTAAGGTGGAGATAGGATCATTACATCACTATCCGCTTTCGGCGGAGTTCTTCTTGTACTTGTGTGAGCTACAACAGTGTCTTGGTTGCCTCTGCGACGCCCCGTGAGACTTGGGCTTTTCATCAACTACATCCGAGACTCTACTTCTCCGGTAGTCTCCCGGTATTTGTGCTAGGCGAGTAACGGACTCACCGGTTTTTCCAGATTCGGACCGCTTGACGATTCTTCTTTGTCTCTAGTTTGTACCGGAGGGATTTACGGTTCGAGAGACGTGTCCTCTCGAGTCTTGGGCGGGTGGGGCCGTCTCTTGTTTGTTTGTTTAGGAGCCGTCTTGGTTTGTCTGTTCTCCTCCTTTTTGACGATCGGAGAAGGTATTTGTGAGTCCTTCTCGACCGGCTAGCGCTGCGACGGGAGACACGGCTGGCTCTTTGGGCGGTGACTTCTGCTGCGGGCGGGAGCATGTTTGGTTTTCTTTGCTTTGGGCGCGCGATCTTCTTAGCACTGCGAGGGCGACTTTCTTCTTAGTGGAGAGGAAACAAGCGTATCTTCTTGGTCGGTGATTCCCCTCACCGGTGTCGCTCTCTTGGCGTAAGCTCTCTTGTGCGCCCGAGAGGTTTGCTCAACATCCTCTTGTTAACATGGAATGCCTTCCCATGTCTAAGAGGGACTCCTTTCACCTCCAATAGTCGGCCAATCACTAGGCCATATCCTGAGGGATCCTCCAAATGAGCCATCTTCTTTGAAGGACTTGTTCCCAGCGTTAAGCGGCAGAGCTGGCGTAGACAAACTTCGGCCCGGTTTATCTTCTTTTTCTTCGATGATTGCACCATTACAATCGCTTTGCCTTTGATTGGTCAAAGCGCCAAATTGATGTCGATACATTTGGCAACTATGTCCAACAACTTGTGATAATCCTCCTTGTGATCTCTTGTTTCTTTGTGTATATTATTTTATCGGCAAAGTCGGACTTGGCTATTTCTTTCCATGCGTCGGCCAAGTTTACATCGGCTTCTTTAATCTCGGATGCTCCTTCCTGGGTAGTGAGCAATGTTGACCAAATCCTTGGCGCGTGATAGTCACCGCTTTCCGTGAGCGAAGACTTGATTCCTTCATCGTGAATCTCGGCATTCACGTAGAATTGTGCGACCTCCTCCACATAGGTCATCGGATATTCTAGCGTTAGAAAGCGGTTTTAGTCCGGGCGTTTCCAACTTCTCGGCGATTTGCTTCACCAGGTGTCGTCGGACCCTGTTTCATCATTCCGTCAAAATCCAAATCCGTAGAGCCGGTGTGGATTTGCTTTCCTAACTTGGTAAAGTCATAAGTTGGTGCCATTTCTCGGGATTATTTCAAGGAAAAACGCAGAAAATGATTTGAAGATTGATAGGGTTTCAAGAGTATTTTGCCTTTGCTTTTGAGAGAAAGAGATGAACAGTTTTAGAAGTGTGAGAGAAAACGGACGAAAATGGTTTAAATATGGTTTATGAAAGGGCGTGCGGGTGGTTTTGAATTGTGATCGAAATCAACGGCTTGGATTTCGACGCTTATTGAGCATTTCATGTCTCGTATTTAATGCGGCATTTATATCCAATCATAAGCTTGGTGTGCGGCTTTATGTCCATACACATCATCATTATCTTTGACGTATTCCTTAAAACATTCCCCGCTTAGTCAAACGATTGCGTTTTTGTCACTTTGCTCATAAGTTATTCAGCTTATCTCTTAGTTGATTTAACTCTACTTCTCACACATTCTCTTAGCGACTCATTATCACCGACTTCGGTGTAAGTTTCTTTCCGTCTGGTGATTTACTAAGTGATTTACATTGTCGGCTCTTTTTCACCCCTTTTCTGTTCCATTTCTCTTCTTTGATTCTTCTGTCTCGGCTTAGTTCAATTAGCCCCAACTCATGTTTGAGTTCTTCAAATCTTGACTCACATAATGGTTTTGTGAAGATGTCGGCTAGTTGTTTATCGGTTGAGATATATTCGAGATGATGTCCTTCTTTTCAACATGATCTCTTATGAAATGATATCGACATCAATATGTTTTGTTCTTGAGTGCAACACGGGATTTTGAGTGATTCCAATTGCACTTGTGTTATCACACATGATTGGAATTTCTTTTTCTTCAACTTCATAGTCTCTCACTTTGTCTCATCCATAGGACTTGGGGCACAACAAATCCCGCAGCCTATGTATTCCGCCGTAGGACTTGTAGAGGTGGCTATTGAGTTTTGCTTCTTGCTAAACCAGAAATTAGTCTGTTTCCTAGCATTTGACATGTGCCTGAAGTGCTCTTCCTGTCCACTCTGCATCCAAAGATAGTCGAGAATCAATAGCCAATTAGCTTGAATCCACCTTCCTTTGGATACCACGAGCCTACTTCTTGGCTTCCTTTCAAGTATCTCAATATTCTCTTAGCTATTTCTTTGTCATGTGGCTCTCTTTTGGAGCGATTGAAATCTTGCACATACACCTACAACAAAGGTGATGTCCGGCTCGCTAGCCGTGAGATAGAGCAATGATCCAATAAGTGCTCAGTATCTTGTTTGATCTACGAGCTTGCCATCCGCATCCATGTCCATTTTGACCGATGTGTTCATTGGTATTTTTACGAGAAGACTTCTCCTCCATACCAAACTTCTTCATTAAATCTCTAGTGTATTTTGTTTGACTTATGAAGGTTCCATCCTTCACCAAGCTTCACTTGGAGTCCAGGAAGAATGTCGACTCTCCCATCATGCTCATTTCAAATTTACTTTGCATGAGGTTTGAAAATTTTCACACAGCTCTTTGTTAGTGGATCCAAAAATGATGTCATCCACATATATTTGAACAAGCGTTATACTCTTCTTGTCTTGAATTACGAAAAGTGTTCTATCTACTTTTCCTTTTGTGAATCCATTTTCGATTTAGGAATTGTGACAAGGTATCATACCATGCTCGGGTGCCTGTTTCAATCCATACGGGGCTTTCTTGAGTTTGTATACCTTGTCTCCAAGAGTCTTCGCTCAAATCCTGGAGGTTGTTCAACATACACTTCTTCTTCCAATAAACCGTTTAGTAATGCACTTTTTACATCCATCGATATACAATGAAATTCTTGTGAGTGCATAGGCAAGAAACATCCTTATAGCTTCCAATCTTGCTACGAGGGGCAAATGTTTCATCAAAATCTATCCCTTCTTCTTGCAATATCCTTTGGCTACTAGTCTTACTTTGTTTCTTACCCACGAACCTTCCTCGTTCATCTTATTTCGAACACCCATTTGGTTCCAATAACATTTTGATGTATGGGCCTTTGCACTAATTCCCATACTTTATTTCTCTCAAATTGATTCAGACTCTTCTTGCATAGCTTGAATCCAATGTGTGTCGTCCAATGCTTGTGACACATCTTTGGGCTCTATTTGCGAGATGAAGCATGTGAACATTGCTTCTTGTTGAGTTCGGATCTTGTTTTGACACCTTCTCTTATATCTCCAATGACAAGTTACGTGGATGGTCTCTCACCATCTTACATCGTTGGAGTAAGTTAGCCGGATTGATCGACTTGCGGTACTGTTCTTTGGGTCGCTCTCTCGTAATCACTTAGCCGCAAATTTTCCAAAATTGTTTTTGAGATTCACTATCTCATCTTCTTCGAATTGATAATTCCGGCCTTCTCGTCAAAGATAGGGACTCTTCGTATGGTTGGATGATTCAAACTTATCGGTGACTCTTCAATGTCTTCTCCATTTACATTTGGCTCATCGAATACTACATGAATGGATTCTTCGCAACCATAGTCCTTTTGTTGAGTATTAAGCGAAGGCTTTGCTTTTTGAGTATCTGAAGATACCTCATCGACTTTAGCATCAAAAGCCTTTAGGTTGTCTTTGCCATTGTTGTGGATGAAGCTTTTACATCCAAATATTCAAATATGCAACACTTGGTTTTCTTCCGATCCAGGATCTCATAGGAGTCTTTGTCACCGTCTGTTTATCATACATCCGCTTTTTGGGTATAGCAAGTCAGTGTTGATTCTTGACCCAAAATCTTTTTGTAACCCCGCCTGACTAACATGGTCCTTGGCCGCTTCTTTGAGGGTTCTATTTCTTCTTTCTCGCAACTCCATTCTCATTGTGGAGTCCTTTGCTGTGATAGTTCATGACCAATACCATTCTCAATACAATCGAGTTATTATTCCATTGACAAACTCGATTCCTCTATCGATCTTATTTTGATAATGGTTTGACTCTTCTCATTTTGAATCCTTTTCATCACCGTGGTAGCTTTTGTAGAGTTTCTTTCTTCTTACACATGAATATTGTCCATGTATATCTTGAGTAGTCATCTACTACCACCAAGGTGTATTTCTTTCCACTTATGCTTTGTTGGTTCCATCCAAATAGATCCATATGAAACAGATGCAATATTCTTGTTGAGGATGGGCATGTCTTTTCTTTGAATGACGACTTGATTTGTTTTCCCTTCGACATGCATCACATAGACTCTCCTTCTTGTATCTTGAGTCCGAAGTCCTTCTACAAGATGACTTCTTGCCACTTGTTAATTGTTTTGAAATTCGGGTGACTCGGCTTTTTGTGCCACAACCAACTTGATTCAATTTGTGCTCTTTGCTTTGCTAGTAGACAAGTCTTTGGGTGTTGCGATTGACCAATCCACTACATACATATTTTTCTCGTCTACATCCTTGCAAAGACAACTTCATTTGATTCAATATCTTTGATTTGGCATATACCCATGTTGAATCCAACATTGTAGCCCTTATCACAAAGTTGGTCGATGCTTAGTAAATTGAAGTTTAGTCCTTCAACATATGCAACATCTATGATCTCTAATTCATTCCTCTTGATGGATCCAATGCCTCTTATTTCACCCGGAGCTTCATTTCCTCCAAATATGACTTTTGCTCCTTTAACTTCCTTGAATTTTGATAGATTTTTCTTATTTCTGTCATATGTCCGAATGACCACTATCCATGTACCAGGTTCCTTGGCACTCACTTGTTCCTTGACCTGCAATCAAGGAAATTAAGTTTTAGGTACCCATACTTGTGCAGGTCCTGAGGGGTTAGAATTGTAAGATGATCCAACCAACCTATAGCCAAATGATTTGACTCACTAAGGGGTTGCCATCTATCGGTGCCATAATCATAATTAATCCTGGCAAATTGCTTGGGATTCTAGGTTCATACAAGCTGTCTCTTTTGTCGTATGCTGCATATATGTTTTAGCAATTGCCTTCCTTGGGTAATTGTGGTGTTTTTGAGTGTAGTGCTAGGTGCATATGTGTCTTTGATGAAAGCTCTTATACTTTTGGAATGGCCTTTCTTTGAGTTCTAGGCCTTTGCCATTTGGGCTTATATTCCATAAGTGCGTCTTGACAGATTCACATTATTCCAATCGACTTGGCTTGGATATTTTCTACCATTCCCATCATATGTATTTCTTTTATGGGTTTTCTCGGGATTTTTGGTAGCTCTGCTTCTTCTTTCTGAGTATTTTTCTGTTTGGAGTTTCTTTGAGGACTCGGTGAATCTCTTCTCAAATTTTTTTCAAAGACACTCAATCTGTTGTTTTCCTTTTCCTTTGTAACCAAGGCCGGTTTGCTTAGTATTGTGCTTTGGGTGAATGTGTGTGCAACATTTAGAGTTTTGGATTTTTCGGACTCTTCATGACTTGAAGATCCTTTTTCCAAAATTACTCTTGAGGTTTGACATGGCACAGAGGAATTAAATCTAAGCTTTGTCTTGTCTCCACATTCTCTTTGACTCATAATAAGATCATCCAATGATTTAGATGCCTTAGTGAATGAGGCAATAACATTCTTGAGGTCATTCTCCTATTTTCTATAGCGATTTCTGCTATTAATTTAACATTTTCAGCCTTTAAACTTCCATTCTCAACAACTATTTGACTTAGAGTACTCGGCTCCTTAGTCGGCTTTGAGTTTGACTTTTAGTAGGCTGTTTTTCCTCATTCAATAGTGTGTGTGAGGATTTAATGTGTTCAAAATCTTTCATCATTTTGCCTAATGAATCATAAAGATCGGTGGGTGATGAAGTGTGTGTGTCACAGATCACTATCACTAGTGTACGAGTTTGTTGAGTTAGATTGTACCTCATCTTCTTGATCGGGTTCTTTGGCCATCAAGCGGTCGGGCTTCTTCTTGAGAATCACTTGAGTAGTCGGCTTCATGCTCTCAATCACCGTCTCTCTTGACTTGGCATCTCGGCGATCTCTGCGACCATCATTGCCTTTTTCTTTTCTTGTCTTCTTTCTCTCGAAGACCTTTCTTTCTTCTTCATCCACGCACTTGTTGACTACGAGGATATGAGCGATCAATGGCATAGTGACCTGGTTGTCTCAGTTCCAACATAGATATTGACCTTTTGATCGACTCTTTCCATTCTTGAGTTGTCGACCCTTTGATACTCAACTTTTTGATGATCTGTTCTCTTGGTTGGCCTGTCTTTCCTTGATTTGGAGGGAGCCGAGTGTCTTCGGAAGATTCACCCTTTCCTCTCTTGTAGTTCTTATTAAAGAACTTGTTGAATTTTTAACCATCGTGGCTATTTCTTCCGGGTCAATGACTTTTTGACCTCGGCTCTCTTCCCATCTTTAACAATTAGAAGCATTTGTTTTGGGTGCACTGTCTCTTCCTGGTCTTTTCTTCTCACTCAAACTCGTAGGCTTTGAGGAGGTCTCGAGAATAGTTCATGGTTGGATGTCTTTGATAGGTCCATGGAATGTCTCGGTGCCATGACCTTCATTTCCCATTCAAATGGAAGACTTTTAGGATTTTCATACACATTTCCTTCTCGTGTATATTCCTTTCAAGTGCGAATGACTCATTTGTGATTTACGTGAACCGAAAGGCGTCTAGTTGATCCAGGTTCTCTCCGAGATCATTTTGAAATTTTCAAATTTTTGTACTGACCACCGATAATTTGTTTTCCTTGATTTGCTCGAGCCTTCACAAATCAATGTCAACTTGTCCCCATTTCCTTAGCCGTTTTGCAAGATTTGACTTTATTGAACATGGCTTTGTCGAAGGTTTTGTAAAGGATGTCCTTGGCTACATTGTCCAGTTGTATCTTTTTCTCATCATCATTTGTCCACTCGATTCTTGGTTTTCAACCATGGTGATGCAGGGAGCAAGATCATCTTCTCCTTCACCGCAACTCTTAAATGCAATTTGTGTTCACCTTTAATATTTGCGAGGCCCATCTTCTATCACTATCCACATCTCATCATGTAATCTTTGATAGATGAGCTCAAATACAATTTTCAATCATCAAATTCTTCGATAGTGAACATAGGGATGCGTGTCAAATTTGCTTCCATGATAATGACTTTTTAATAAAAAAGAGTTTTGAAGGTTTAAGTACTAAAGCGGACTTTGAGAAGTTTGGAGATCTAGTTCAAGAACCGGTGCGGAGGTTCAATGAACCAACCGCTCACGATACCACTTGTAGGTCCCAAGGGGTGTAAGTGTAAGGTTTAGAAGGGGTTGAATAAACCTTACCAAATTTTCGATTTAGTCCTTTTAAATCTACAGAGTTGAATCTACACACCGTGTCCTTGATGGACAATCGAATTAGTCACTCAAGAGAGTTAATCTCTCAACAGACTAAATTTAGCCGTTGATGGAGTAACTCGATTGTTGGCTATAGTTTGACTCAACCGTGGTTTTATTTTTCATGCGGAAGACTTAACACCCTTAAGTTTGATTAAGCAAGATTTTAGAGCTTGATTTAGTACTTATAAATTATCAAATGGATAGCAAATTTATCGTGAGATATAAGCGATTAAAAGTGCGAGGAATTTAAGTCTTTGAAAAGTAAATGACACAATGAAATTTTTATAGAGGTTCAAGATGGGGTAATTCTTCTACTCCTCTCTTCTCCAACTCTGGAGGAATCCACTAAGTAATGATCGGTTTACAAAGTGGTAATAGCAGTCCGGATCAAGTCTTGATCACAACGGCCGACTTGATCCTTAGGGACTCGATGCGAGACGCCTTGATCACTCGGTGGCTTCTCGTGCGACTCAACTTCTTCACAGGCAGTTTGCGCTTGTTACTCTGACTCACTTGCTCAAACTCTTTGGATTTGATCACGAAGCCCTCCAAGAGTTTAAGACTTGGTTCAACCTTGAACCTTTCTACAATCCTTCCGGAATGTAGACCCTTTTCTTCAAAGTTTCCTCTTCAACTGATTGAAGTTCTCTTTCCTTCACAGTGAGTGTTGGATTGATGTACTTCGTAATGTAGGCTTGAGGATTGAGAATATTTCGATTTTTCGATATGCTTGTTTATCTCACATGTGTGTCATTCTTCTTCTCAAACAAACTCCTCGGCCTTTTATAGTGAACTTTCAAAAATTTGCTGTTGAAGAGATAGGCTTATTTTTGAAAGTCACTTTGCGATCGTTGGCTTGCGTTCTTGGAATTGCCATTTCCTCGTATGAATTGTTCTTTCACCTTTTGAGAGTTCGACACGGTGTGGTGCTTCCCATTGGTTCATTCCTTTTGCACGCTTCGGGACTGAGCACTCAGAGAAAGGTGGTATGGAGATATTACTTGTTTAAGTAAATCTCTTGATTTACTCGTCAAACGGTTCTTTTCTGATTATCTCGACTTGACTGCATTTCCTTGCTTTCCCCAGGTGACTTAGAGTCGACTTCCAATCATGGATGACTCTTCCGTCACTTCAACTTGAGACTTGGCTTTTCTTGAGTTGACTTGGTGATGCTCCACTCACCGCATCTCACCGCTTCTCGATAGAGTTCTGTCTACTCTTCTTTGCCATACTCAAATTGTCTCGCGGCGGAGCCTTCCTTCAGTCTTGATTGTCTTCTTGCATGTTAGGGCGTAGGCGACTTAACTCGGCTTGGCGGCTCTATTTTTTACAATGCATTTTAAAACAAGAATTGGGGTGCCAACTTTCTATTCTAAGTTTTACATGGCATTCATCAAAATCTAAACAATAAAATTCCTAACACTTTGAGTGCTCTAATTTATGGCATATTAGATTAGGACATGTAAATCAAATGCTATAAAAAGATTGGTAAATTTAGAATTAATTAATTTACAAAAGTAAACTCACAAAGAAAATGTGAAGTTTGTGTTGAAGCTAAAATGGCTAAATTCTTTGTTTCATTCAGTTGAAAGGAGCACTTCACCTTTAAAGTTGATACACACTAATGTGTGTGATCTAAAATTTGTGCAAACTAAAGGTGGTAAAAAATATTTCATCACATTTATTGATGATTGCACATGGTTTTGCAACTTATACTTGTTAAGAAGCAAAGATGAAGCATTAGAAGCTTTTAAGAATTATAAAAATGAAGTTGAAAATCAACTTGGCAGCCGGATTAAAATAATTCGGAGTGATAGAGGTGGCGAATATGTTGCACCATTTGAAGAACTATATACTCAATCAGGCATAATTCATCAAACAACAGCTCCATATTCACCACAGTCTAACGATGTTGCTGAACGTAAAAACCGGACTCTAAAAGACATGGTGCCATGTTGATAAGTTCCGGATTACCCCAGAATATGTGGGGGGGAAGCTGTTTTAATAGCCAACCACATATTGAATAAAATACCACTTAAAGGGAAAGATAAGACACCTTACGAATTGTGGAAAAATCGTAAGCCTTCTTATAAATATCTTAAAGTGTGGGGGTGTTTGGCTAAGGTAGCAATACCTGAACCAAAACAAGTTAAAATTGGACCAAAGACAGTTGATTGTGTCATTGTGGGATATGCATACCAAAGTAGTGCATATAGGTTTATGATACATAAGTCAGAAAATCCGAAAATGACTGAAGGTACCATAATCGAATCAAGGAATGCTATATTCTTTGAGGATGTCTACCCTTGTAGAGAAAAGTTAGAAGTGAGTACTAATAAAAGAACTCACGAAACTTCAAGTGGTTCAACACCAATTAGTGAAGAACCGAAACGCAGTAAGAGGTCTAAGACGGATAAGTCTTTTGGGCGAGATTACATAACATTTATGTTAGATGGTGGGCCAAACTCGATTAAAGAGGCTCTAAGCGATCCGGATGCTCCGCTCTGACAAGAAGCTATCAATAGTGAAATCGAGTCTATTCTGCAAAACCATACTTGGGAGTTGGTTGATCTCCCTGCTGGTCATAAACCTTTAGGATGTAAATGGATCCTAAAGAAGAAGTATAAAGCAGATAGAACTATTGATAAGTATAAAGCACGGCTTGTAGCCAAAGGCTTTAAACAAAAAGAAGGATATGACTTCTTTGATACCTATTCTCCAGTAACGAGGATTGCGTCTATTCGGGTGCTTCTCGCGATTGCTGCTTTGCACAATCTAGAGATTCATCAGATGGATGTCGAGATGACGTTTCTAAATGGAGAGATAGATGCTAAAATCTACATGGAACAACCTGAAGGGTTTGTTGCACCCGGTCAAGAAAAGAAGGTGTGCAAGTTAATAAGATCATTGTACGAACTGAAACAAGCTCCAAAACAATGGCATCTTAAGTTTGACAATACGATGTTGCCAAATGGATTTAAAATCAACGAGTGTGATAAATGTGTATATGTCAAAGGAACATCAGAAGCATTTGTCATAGTTTGTTTATACGTAGACGATTTGTTAATCATGGGCAGTAGTCATGATACTATCATGGAGACTAAAAGAATGTTAAAGAGGAACTTTGACATGAAGGATATGGGGACTACTAATGTAATCCTTGGGATAAAAATCAGCAGAACTCTTGATGGAATTATCTTGTCACAATCCCACTATGTGGAGAAAGTGTTCAAGAAATTCAATGCTTTTGACAGTTCACCGTCAAAGACGCCCATTGATTTAAGTATAAATCTGGTTGCTAAGAAAGCAGAACCGGTGGCTCAGATGGAATACTCACGTATAATAGGCGGTTTGATGTACATCACAAATTGTACACGTCCAGACTTGGCCTACCCTATAAATATGCTGAGTAGGTTCATGAGCAATCCAAGCCATGAGCATTGGAAAGCGTTAACCAGGGTGTTAAAATACTTGAAGTATACCTTGGATTATGGGCTATACTACTCAAGATATCCAACTGTACTTGAGGGATATAGTGATGCTAGTTGGATTTCAGATTCGAAAGATTCTTATTCAACTAGTGGATACATATTCATCATTGGAGATGGTGCGGTATCGTGGAAGTCCACGAAGCAAACGTGTATAGCTCGGTCCACCATGGAATATGAGTTTATAGCTTTAGATAAAGCTGGTGAAGAAGCAGAGTGGCTTCGAAACTTTCTGGAAGATATTCCATGTTGGAGGAAGCATGTGCCTTCTGTGATGATTCACTGTGATAGCCAAGCGGCTATAGGAATGGCACATAACAATATGTATAACGGTAAGTCTAGACATATTCGTCGAAAACACAATACCGTTAGACAATTGATCTCAAATGGTGTGATGTCAATTGACTACGTAAAGTTAAAATACAATTTGGCGATCCTTTGTGAAAGGATCAATCGATATCAATTAGGTAAATTGCTTTGAGGAATGGGCTTAAAGTCCACAAAATAAAATAACCATCATAATGGTAACCCAATCATGATGACTGGAGATCCCAAGAACTTGGTTCAATGGGAAAACTAAACAATGAAGGTTATGTTGTAACACTTGGAAACAATGTTATAACCCATCCCTAAGAAAGCAATACCAAGTGTTGAAACACCTGCAAAGTTGTGGCGAGGCTAAGTCATTTGACTTTTAATGATTCCTACACCTCGTTGAGGTTGAGTATGGCAGGATACTCGGATAGGAGATCACCTATATAAGTAAGAAGTGCGGGTCACTTCAAAGTAACACTTATGAATCCAAAGTGGTGTCCATGACCGAAACGAACACAAAACGTGAGAACAGAAGGTGTTGAGACCTTATTGTGTTAATACTGTTGAATCGGTATACACCATGGAGGAATAGTTCAAGGCATTGCGTCCACTAAGCCGTCAGTGTACCCGATGGTATTGACTACGGAAGGTTCAAAGCCATAAGCTACATTTTCGAATGCACATCTTGTCTCTTGAGGATCGGTTTTGCGTGTTCGCATTCATGCATACATTAATTTCCACTCATGTGGGGGATTGTTGGAAATTTTGGTTTTGATAAAGTGGGTGTCGATCCGACTTTGACCAAATTTTTGGTGGCTAAATATTTAATTATGGAGGAATTAAATTATATATTATTAATCTACGTTCCGAGTAGATGTTCGTAGTATTTTTTATTTCTCAAAACCGAATTTCGGTGAGTAAGAAATTAATACACGAAGGTAGCCTACATAAATGGGCATTATGTAAAGATTATGTAAAGGGAGATGAAAGGCTTTTGCCTTATCCCACATAGAATACAAATCATACTTTATCTTAGTTTATTTACTAGAAGGTGTTATTTGTTGTATAAACTATAACACAAGTGGATGATCACAAGTGGGCCACACGCGCACGCGTGCGTCCGCCCGACTCGGCCTCTGCCTGGGCCTGGGCCTTGGGCCAGCCCGGCCCTATTGGGCCTGGGTCGAGGTCCACTAAAGTTTTTCCACTCGAAAAAGGGATTGGCCTAGATTCAAGTGACTGTTGGATTGTTGGAGCCCAATGAATTTGGACATTGTAGGTGTCCAGGTTCGTGTTACTGTTGGAGTTAGTAACTCTGCGGTAGTGGTCATCGAAAAGAGCCCACTACTTTGTATGCATTATGGAGTAGTGGGGTGTAACATCTAGGATGTTACAATTGGATTAATGCCCACTACTTTTGTTATCTCCTGCAGGTGTTGGTTGGCTATATATATTCATTTTAGTGCATTGCAGTAGACTACACAACAAATATTCATGCACAAAGCCATATTTCCGCATTCTGCACTCAAAGTCCAGCAACCAGTCTTCAACACTTTTTCGTTCGAAGGCGCTTCTGTGTTAGTGGTGCTATACACAAAAGACGAAGCCGTTTTATCTTTGGAGGCAATACGTCAAACCGTGAGCACTAGCCGGAATTGTCTTGTGAATAGAGATAGTATCTCGACTCGGCTTCTGATTCGATTCTGAAGTTCCTGTTTTCTGTTTGTAATAGAATAGTTCATTTCCAGTTTGTAATTGAGCCATTGTGAAGGCTTTTCCATTGTAACCACTAGATTGTAATAACAATCTCTTCTTCATTCCGACCTCAGGATCAGCTTTTCGGGATGAAAACTCTCATGAAGAATTTCAATCATCCCGAATTGACCAATCAAGTACAAGTTTGGTTGGATTCTTTCTCATATTGAGATAAGGTCTTCAACTTCTAATCTCCTAGTTAAATATCTTTATGGTTTCAATGAGACGACTATAAATGTTGATTTACTAAATAACCGCTGAACCAAGATAGATATTTCGCCAAACTTTAAATTAGTTCTAACCTAGTAGCTCGGAAAGGCCTAATCGAGTTCACCTGGGTTATCTAACCTTCTTCTCGGGTTAAATAGATGGACGGTTATGCTACTTAGCACATCCCATCATAATTGGGCTATCAAACTTGTATAACACTCCCTGTAGACATAAATTTGTTATCAAAGCCAAGTGTCAAAATCTTCAGTCATGGTAATCAAGACAAGATCGTGCAGATAAGGAAGTGATTTACCAATATTTTGGTAAAAAGATCAAGCCAGATCAAATCAAATCACAATCTTTTGATTATAGCAAGATATGCAAGACAAATCATGATTGGCCGATCAAATTGCCCCATTTCATCATGCAATTATGGCAAGAATCCTCATCCTACACTTATAAATAGAGACTCTCTCCATAATTTATAGACACACAAATCCTAGAAAAGAAGTCTAAACAAAAGGCGTAATTCTTTCAAATCAAGAAGTTCAAATCCAAGAAAGTTCAGGAACATGCCAATTTGACTTCCTGTGTGAAGTGGGTTTTCTCTCTAGGGAGTGCAACTGTCCATTGGGTTTTGGCTTTCCTCTAGGGTTTACTATTCCATTAGGATGAGGAGTGGTTGGGTAGCCGCTCTTCAGCATTTACGCCTCTCTTTCCTTAACTCTCAAATTTCTTGATGTTTTTCTCCCTCTGCATTTAATTTCTGTTATTTTGTTCTGTTTCTATTCTCTTTACATCTGACTTCGCTCTCTGCTCCCTTGTTTCTTTTCGTTTTTTCTTTTCTTTTGTGCTCTGCTATTTCAGATCTTCTACAGCTTGGTAGCTTTCTTGTGGACTGGTGTGGAACTAGGAAAATCCTTCTGAGATGGCAGCTGAGTTGGTAGAGGGGATGTAGAAGTTCTCTTTATCTATGAAAGAACAGCAGGGTGTTGCCCTTGCTGAGGCTGATATTATGAATAACAATGAGGAGTGTGGTCGCAACTTGTTTGGGCTGATTCATGGAACCAAGAAAGCGAACTCTGCTGGTTTGCAAAACACCATAGCCTATATTTGGCCTATTCAGGCCCCTTTTCTTTTAAGAGAAATTGGATTCAACCAATTCCAGTTTGTGTTCAAAATGGTAGATGACAAGAAGAAAGTGTTCAGGTGTAGATCTTGGATGTTTGACAACCAGTTCCTGATTTTAAAAGAATGGGTGGATGGGCTGCAACTGTCCATGTTGGGAGCCAAGTGTGCGGACGTTTGGGTTCAAATATGGGATCTACCCCATAACTGGATCTCCTCGGAGACAGGCCTTCGGATTGGAAAGATGTTCTCTCATGTATGCGATATTCATATCCCGAAAACGGGTAGTGTGAAGGGCGAGGCACATTAAGATCTTAGTGGTGTTAATCTTGAGAAGCCCCTGCTTCGTGGAGCATCCATCAAGCTTGGTCGATCTAGCAAATGGGTCGATTTCAAATATGAGAAGATGGCGGGATTACTTTTCTATTGTGGGCTTGTTGGGCACCGGACCGGGTTTGTGAGAAGGGAAAAAGGATTTGAGTGAATGTTTTATTGAAGAGGGATAGTTTGGTGAGTGGTTGAGAGCTGAAGAATCTATCCGAGGGACTCGAAACATTAGGCAACACAATAATAATCCTAAAGCTGACTCAGATGAGGGATCTGGAAAAGTTTCAGAATGTCAAGACCTCTTACCTCAGCAAACAGATGTAGGTATCCCCAGAGTGGAGACTATTTCGCAGAATGACTTGGTGTCTGAGAAAGAAAATGGGGCCTGTAATTCGAAGGGTGAAGAGGCACCTGGGGAAGTCAGACAACTGGTCCCCGATGTTACTATCAGTGAAGCTCTCTCTTGGTCTAACCTTATCATTCCACCGGTTGAGAAAATCTCCCCCCAATTACCAAACAAAGATACGCCCCCTGCACCCTTGAGTGTCAATATGGATCCCAATAATAAAGGTGATGGCCCTAATCTTTTTGAAGTGGAAGTAAAACATAACCTCACTCAAACCCCGTTGAAGAGTATTCAGAACTTTAATTCTCAGCTTCAGAAAGTGGACACAAGCACCCCATCCGGCTCTAAAATTCGGAAAATAAAGAAGGAAAGTAGTCAAAAAATGCAAGGGATTGTTAGAAGCCAGAATTGTGTTCCTATTTTAGTGATGGGGGGAAAGCGTGGTAGGAACCAGTCTGACGAGAATAGTGATCCGAATTTTAAATATGGAAACGACAAGAAAAAAAGAAAGCAAGAGGGATTCGCTTCTTACCAGTCTGAAATGGTGGTCGAGACCAGCCTTGAGTGGTCTCCAAAGTTGCAATGATGGCTTCCTGGAATTGTAGAGGTTTGGGTGGACCCTCTACAATTCCTCAAATCAAGGAACTTTGTCGGTCCCATCATCCGAGGTTTGTTTTTTTTATGTGAAACAAAAAAAAGAAAAATTTGTAAGTACGGTAGTTAGGAATCTTAAATGCGGAAACAAATGGACTTGTGTTGATGCTAACGGGCTTAGTGGTGGCCTTATGGTTTTTTGGGATACTTTTGTTGATATTATTAGCATCAGGAAAACATATTTTTGTGTTGAAATCGAATATGTTTATCAGGCTAAGAATCTTTGGGCCATTTTTGTCTATGGTAACGTTGATGTTCTCATTAGAAAGGAGCAATGGAAATTTCTGTTGATTGCTAAAATGAAGTGGGGTGATAGATGGACGTTGGGGGGTGATTGGAACGATTTGGTGTCTCCTGATGAGAAACGAGGTGGCAGAATCAGATCTCTTAGCAGCTGCAGTGGTTTCAAAAATTTTATCAGTGAAATGGGCATGAAAGAAATCGATTTTAAATTACCCTTATACATGGAGTAACAACGAGAGATCGGGAGGGTTTTGTTGAGGAACGTTTGGACAGGTTTTTTGCTTCTCCTCAGTGGGTATTGGATAATCCATCTGCAGTGTCCACTCATATTTCTAGATTCTCTTCTGATCATTCTCTTATTCTTCTCCAATCTCAAGTGGATAAGTGTAAGAGCCGACATAGGTTACTGTTTTGATCGAGAGATGGGTCCAAAATTTGAGTATTAACCCGATGATTGAGAAAGCTTGCACGATCTAAACAAGGTACTCCGATGTTTCAAATCGATCTAAAATTAGACATGACTAGAGTTGATATTTTGGGTTGGAGTAAAGGGTGAAACACAACTCGGCTAGGCAAATTGATAAGATTTCGATCGAGTTAGATGAGCTCAACCTCCAAGGTGGGAGTAAAGATTGGTCGAATGGAATAAGTCAAGTCGATCTTCATAATCTTGTTTATGCTAATGAAGAGTTGTATTGGAAAAACAAGTCCGAGGTTCGATGGCTTAAAGAAGGGGACAAAAATGCAAAATTTTTCCATGCTAGTGTTCTTCAAAGACAAAAAAGAACTCTATGGATCAACTTATCAAGAGTGAGGGCATTTGTGTGATCGGAATTAATGGAAAAGGAGGTGATTTCATTTTATAAAGAACTCTTCTCATCCTCAGAAGCCAACTTTGATCCTGCTGTCTTGGAAGGATTACGTAGATTCATCGACCAGGCTCATTGCAGACAGCTGACAAGACCTGTTGACGATCATGAAATTAAGCAGGCACTCTTCCAAATGCACCCCCATAAGGCACCTGGCCCTGATGGTATGACTTCTTTCTTTTTCCAATTTTTCTGGCATGTTGTTTCTAATGATATTTGCTTTGCTGTTAAAAAATTCTTTGCTAATTCTAAACTTCTAAAAAGCATGAATCATACTATGGTCACTTTAATTCCTAAAATCAAAAACCCCACCTCTATTGCGCACTATAGGCCTATCAGTTTGTGCAATGTTATCTACAAGATCATCTCTAAAGTCCTAGCTAATAGACTGAAATCTTGTCTTCACCTTTGCATCAGTGAGTGTGAAACGACATTTATTCATGAGAGACATATCAGTGACAATATCATCATGGCTCATGAATGTTTTCATTTCCTCCATAATCTTAGAAAAGGTCTTCGTGGCTTCATGGCTCGAAAGCTTGATATGTCCAAGGCCCATGATAGGGTTGAATGGGGCTTCCTCATAAAAGTAATGGAAAAAATGGGCTTCCCTTTTGTTTTTCTTCGATGGATTTTTACATGTATCTCGTCCTCTTCCTTTTCCTTCCTTATTAATGGTATTCCCTGTGGTTATGTCCTTCCTTCAAGGGGCATTCGACAAGGTGACCCTCCCTTTGTCTCCCTATCTCTTTATTATTTTGTCTAAAGCCTTCTCGAACCTCATTGCCCAAGCTAGGCTCCAATCTCAATTCATTGGTCTTAAGATTTGTAGGAATGCTCCCATTATATCCCATCTCTTTTTTGCAGATGATTTCCTTCTCTTCTGTGAAACTTCTCCTTCTCAAGCTCAATTTGTCAAAACTCTTCTTGAGCAATACTGTTCTGCTACTGGCCAACTGATTAACTTGGAGAAATCTTCCATTTTTTTCAGTCATAATGTCACAACTTTAGTTAGGGAGGTCATCTGTCAGTCTCTCAATGGTGTCCAAATTCAGTCCAAAATTAAGCATCTTGGTCTCCCTCTCCTTCTTGGCCGCTCTAAAAAAGAAGTTTTCTCTTATGTGGTCGAAGCAACAAAAAAGAGAGTTAATAATTGGAAGCATAACTTTCTTACTCAAGTTTGGTAGAAAATCCTCATCAAATCGATTCTATCGGCTTTGCTACGTACATCATGTCTTGCTATAGGCTTCTGTTAGTATTTGTAAGGATATTTCTTCTATTGCAGCCCAATTTTGGTGGGGATCACCAATTGATGGTCCTCATAAAATCCATTGGTTAAGTTGGTCTAAACTGTCATATTGTAAAAATGAAGGTGGGCTTGGCTTTAAAGATTTTAGAAGCTTCAATGATTCTCTTTTGGCAAAAAAATTGTGGAAACTTCTTACCCAACCAAATACACTTTTGAGCAAATTGTTAAAGGTTAAATACTTCCCCAAGATTGGTCTTTTACAAGTTTCTCAAAAAAACAGTGATTCGTGGATTTGGAAAAGGTGGTTACAAGCTAGATATTGCCTCCTCCAAGGGTTGGGTTATAAAATTGGGGATGAAAAATCTATTCGCGTGTGGGACTCACCTTGGATACCTGATTGTAAATCCCTTACTCATGTGTCTCCTCATTGTCTTTCACAAATTACCTGGATTAGTGAACTGCTTAACCCCTCCGGGTCAAGTTGGAATGCTACTCTTGTTAATGAAATTTTCAATTGTCATCTGGCTGGGAAAATCCTTAACATCCCCATTCACTCCCCCGGGGGTAGGGATAGATTATACTGGCACCTCACCCCTTCAGGGAAATTTACTGTGAATTCTTCCTATCTAGCCTCGATTGGGGAAGTGAAAAAAATGGCAGACTTTCCTGAAACTAGTTCCAATGGGCCTGGTTTGTCTAAGATGTGGAAAGGGACTTGGAAGCTCAATATCAAAGGAAAATTGAAACATTTTATTTGGAGAAGTTTTCATAATATTCTTCCTACTAAAATGAATCTTTGCAGGAAAGGTATTAGTCTTGACCCTGTTTGCAGTTTTTGCGGTGATGACAATGAATCCATAGAGCATATCTTCTTCCAATGTGCTTGGGCTGAAGCTTTCTGGAAAATGGCACCGGTGTTCTGGGATTTTCTTCCTATCAAGACTGTCTCGTTTCAAGACTGGTGGTGCTCTATCTCTTCGACTCGAAAGAAGGAATTCTGGCAAGAGCGACTTCAACTCACCACCTACCTTATTTGGTGGCTTTGGAAGACTAGAAATTGTTGGATTTTTGAAGGTGTATACATTTCTCCCAAGGAAGCTATTGACAAAGCTATTTCGGAATGGATAGAATTCGGTTATGGCTCTCAGCAGACTTCTTAGCTTCTTTTGTTTTGATTGGTGCAGATGTTCTTATTGAGATGGTTAAGAGCAATACTAGGGACTTGAAGGTCCAGTGGTTAATAGTTCTTCTCATACAGCCCCTCCGATGCTTCTTGACAGAGTTCTTGTTGGGCTTCTCAGCTTGTGATGTTTTTAGATATACTCTTTTTGATTTGATTCTTATATCTGTAAACATCATAATACTCTAGCCCTTGATACTCTGATTTTTGTTTTTGTGAGGTTGTGCCTTGGGTGTTCTTTGTTTTGCTACCTTGATGGTGGCTTTCTCCTCTCCCAGTTGCAAGTGTCTGATTTGGGAGAGGCTTTGTGGCCATTTAGCTGTTGTTTGTATGGTTCCTGGTTGGTTTATCAATATAATCCTATCGTTCTTGATTAAAAAAAAAATCCAAGAAAGTTCACAGTGTTCAAGGCGCAATTCAAGTGTTCGTCGCGGATTCAAATCAAGTCTAGCGTTTAATTTGGGATTAAGCTATCAAGCCCTTGAATTAACGTTAGCGGAAACCAAATTCAAGCTCGAAAGTGACAAATCTATCTTTGAATTTTGATATATTGTTCTTGAAGAGAAGAATGAGAGGATTATTAGGAATTGTACTCCTTTTATTTCATTTGATTCAATAAATTCAATGTGTATTATTTTTTCTTGTTTATAATATTTGCAAACGAGTAATTTGTGTTAAAAATTTATGGCACACCCAATGGGATCATCTTTGTCTTTCATCTCTTTTTTTCGACAATGAAGTTCAAGTTCATATGGTGATAAAGCACAAATATTCTTGTGTCACAAACATCAAAACTATTTAACGTGGCACCCAATTTCTTCACTTAAATTTCATTCAAATGGAGCAATAAAGACACCGTCTCTCCTCAAATTCTACTCTAAATGGGCAAATGACATCAATCAAATACCATTATATTCAGATGGGGCAAATAGAGGTTATATTTCATGTAATCAAATTTCTCTCAAATGGGGCAACGAATTAAAGTTGTTGAAAGTCAAATTCCAACAAATGAAGAAGAAGATCTGGATGATCACAACTTCGACTTTTGAGTTTTGAATGCCGCTAGATATGAGCATAAACTATATAACATTTTCAAATAAAAGTTGTGAATAATGCTCATTGATACGAGCATAAACTATTAATAAGGCTCCTTGATATGAGCATAAACTATCAATAATGCTCCTTGATGCGAGCATAAACTATCAATAATGCTCCTTGATGCGAGCATAAACTATCAATAATGTTCATTGATACGAGCATAAACTTTCATAAGACTCTTTGATACTGAGTATAAACTATCAACAAATTTCAAATTCAAATGGATACTCCTTGACACGAGAATAAAATGTATACAAATTCAAGTTTAACTCATGACTCATTGATACTAGTATAAACTCTCAACAAATCCCAAATTCAAATGAAGACTCATTGATACGAGTTTAAACTATCGAAAATTTAAAATGAAAAACTCATTGATATGAGTATAAACTATCAACAGTCCCAAATTCAAATGGATACTCCTTGACACGAGTATAAAATCCTATGAAGCATTGATATACGGGACACGGATACGATACGACACGGGTATGGAAATATAGTATATTTTGAAATTTTAAGGACACGGGCATGGTATATATATACATATAAAATTACATATTTTTATATTATTGAAAGTACAGGCGTACTAAGTACAGTTAAAAAAATAATGTTTCACGTATAAAAACTAAAATTTCATAAATACTCAAATCTGAGATGTGATAACTCACATAGACACACAAAAAATACTGAAAAAATGAACATTATAATAAATTCTCTATTTCCATGTGTATATATATCCATGGAGTATCTATGAAGTATCAGACAAAGTATCGTATCAGATACGTATCTGGTACGGGTATGGCATCCTCATAGAAAATTGTCTGTGCTTCCTAGATAAAATCTCTATAAATTCAACAACTCAATACTCCTTAATAAGAGTATAAACTTTCTACAAATCCAAATTTAAATGAATAACTCATTGATAAGAGTATAAACTATCTACAAACCCAATTCACATGAAAAACTACTTGATAAGAGTATAAACTATCTACAAATCCAAATTCAAGTGAAAAACTCCTTCAAGTGAGCAAAACTATCTATGTGCTTCAAACTAATCCCAAGTGAAATGCTTTCGAGATTCATTCACTCCAAGATATATTATCCATGAACAAATCGTGATGGGGCATTTGTAGCACCTAAATTAATTGCCAAATATTATCAAGTATCAAAATCCTTAATCTTAGCAATCAATTCAAAATCGTGCAATAAGGAAGTAATTTACGAATATTTTGGTAAAAAAATCAGATCAAATCAAATCACAATATTTTAATTATAGTAAGATATGAAAGACAAATTATGATCGACCAATCAAATCGTCTCATTTCATCTGACAACTATGACAAGAATCTCATCCTACACCTATAAATAGATGTATTCTTCATAATTTATTGACACACTAATCTTAGAGAAGAAGTATAAACAAAAGGCGAAATTTAATCCGAGGAAGTCCACGATATTCAAGGTGTAATTTAAGGTGTTTGTCGCGGATTCGACTAAAGTCTAGCGTTTAATTCAGGATTAAGCTGTCAAGCCCTCAAGTTGATGTTATTGGAAATCAAATTCAAGCTCGAAGGAGGTCAAACGACGAATCTATCTTCGAATTTTCAATTATTGTTCTTGAAGAGAAGAATGAGAGGATTGTTAGGAATTGTAATCCTTTTATTTTGTTTAATTCAATAAATTAAAATTTGTATTAATTTTTTTTTATAATATTTGTAAACAAACAAATTGTGTTAACTCTCCTTAACCAATTGCCTCCTAATTCTTTATATTAATAGTCGGTTTCATTATGGCAGCTAAATACTTGGAAGTTACTTGTAGAATTGAGCTTTTTTTTTAATGAAAAGTTTTTGTTTACTCCTGCCACATTGACCTTACGCCTCGAGGTGGCTCGGTTCTTGAGCAACTACATTACCTCCAATATATTTGGAAAGGACTATACCATTTTGTATTGTCTCCCAACCTTAGGGCCTTTCTCGCCAAATGGGCATGAGAGATACCCATTCAACAAAAATATACTATCAAGTATCTTACCGAACTTCAGCACCATGTGGATAGACTAAGCCAACGAGAATATGACTTATCTCGACTTATGACCAGTTACCGTACTTCACCACTTGGCCATAGTTCTGAGCCGAGCTCGCAGAGGAATTTAATAGATATGATTGCTTTAATTATCACCATATCCATTGTGATTTCCCCGTCTGATCTCTTATGCCCTGCAGACACCATGATGACCAACATGCTTGCCAACAAAGAAGATTAGAGCACAAGGAACACCTCAGTAACTAAGAAGGGCATAAAATATTAAAAAATGAGTAACTCATAGTTAGTGGGATTTTAATTCACTAAGGCTATAAGTTAAACGATTAAAATGATATTTTCTTAGCCATGGAATTACAGAGTTAGAGGTCAAAATGGATTAGACATGTAGGGTGCGATTGGATATGCTTTCATTTTGAAAATTTCCATTTTGCTAGAGAATAATGGTGAAAAAAATTTTGGGAGAAAAAAGATGAATTTTGAGAGTGTGATTGGATGTGAGATGAAAAAGTAATGATGAAAGTTGATTTGATTTTCAAATAGTAAAACAATGATTGAATTTGATTGGTAGTTAGAAATGTGTGAGTGAGTGAATATTGAAATTCGTGGGAGAATGTGTAATAATGATTAGTTTTTGTGTGAAAAAAATGTGTAGATGTGATTGGTAAAAGAAAAAATGAAAAAAAGTGAAAGTGAGAGAATAATATATTTTCTGAAAATTTTCATAAGCAATCACATATTTAGTCAAAAAAAGTTCTCCAACGGAACAAAAATGGAATCTCGTTCATATCCAATTGCAGCCTTACCTTTTGGACAATACAAAATTCACAGACCTAGTTTGGGATTATTGATATGGGTTGATGTGAGTTTTTATCATCATGCATCAATTACTGATATGGGCTTTGGGCTAAGTACACGTTAACTTCCTTTTATGATCTTAGATGATTTAGTTATTTGTCCTACATAATTATTATTCACAAATATAGTATTATCATAGTATTTTATATTTTCGTATAAAATAACCCTGAATTCTATATACAATAGTTCAAACTAAACTATCAGCGAACAACAATAAAATTATATTAAATTCTCCCAAATTTTAGTAATCATATCAATATTCACAAACGAAGCTATGTGATCCTCGACTTGATACGTGATAGTGTAATAATTCATGCCATTTTTAGTGGGTTCTTTTTCCCTTTAGAAAGAGGGGTGTATTGGTGGGATTTGATCTTAGATCCATGACATCATGACATGAGTTATAAATGCTTAATCACCTGAGCTGCAATCAATTTCTTTTTAGTGGGCCATATCGTTTTGTAGAATGCTATCCTTGATAATATATATTTAAAGATTTTGCCTTTTGTGTTATATGTGTCTGGTCAATATCTAGATCTGGCAAAATGCAGCCCGACCCATTGGCTCCTGATTAGCCCGAGGTTTGGACTAAGATTTTCTAGGTTCGAAAAAATTGGGGCTTATTTGGCCCAAAAGATTGGCCCGTGGGCCGGAGTTAGCCCGACTCCATAGTTTTCTGTGTACAAAATACACACATGGGTTGGGCTAGACCATACATTTTCGGGGACTGATCTAAATTTGCCTGACCCGACCCAAATTTTTCCCGAGAACCCGATGGGATCCTATCGGGCCGACTATTGTCGCGTATATGTCTTCTTATTCCCAAGTACAAAGTTAGTGTACTAAACTTAAGGATAGAATAAATATTTAATTTTGGATAAATCACTAAATAAGGGGAATTAAATTGTTTGAATGATTGATCATTTTTTTTTTTTGAGTAAAATGATTGATCTAATTTTGATTGGTTCAATTAGTCATCAAAACTTAGAAAACTTACTTATATCATAACATATATGTGGTGGTGTCCTCTGTTTTTATAGAAAAAATATTGATCAAAATTATCATCATCTGCTCATTTAATTAAATTAAGATTAAGATTAAAATAATATATTTACATTTCCTCGTGGTTAAATAATCAATTTTCGTACTGGCCAATGGCCGCCATCCTCATTTTTCCTTCCCAGGCACCGGCCACCGCGCAACCGTCGTAATCTCCCCGCACCCCCAAATCCAGTTATCATTTAATTTTCGCCCAACGGAAATTCGATTCTCAGTTTCATGGTTTTGAAACTTCTGGGTCTCCCTCGTAATCTTTCCCCTTTGAGCAAATCATCCCCTCTAAGTCTGTGAGATTGGTGTGGCCTTAAAAAAAATAAAAGAAGGTTATGGTTTCGCCGGCGGTTTCTATTTCGTACACCCCTCTCAGTATATGCAACGGTAACAACAACAGTTGGAGCAGTAGCACTAGCTCTAAATTTTTGCGATGTTTTCCATCCTTTCCGGTTTCATCTGTTGATGATGAAAATGCAATAAGAAATAGAAGGGTTGCTTGTGCTTGTGTCGCACCCCCTCAGGACTTCACACCTGCCAAATTTAATGTACGCGTGCACTATTTTGAAATCATCTTCGATCATTTTCTTTCATTTTAGTTTCTTCTTCGTGTGTTTGTTCATTCAGCTTTTATGGTTTTCGAATGTGGGGGATGGGTTCCCTGATTCTTGGCTAGATAGATTTCTTTGTACCTTGATGAACAGTTTGGAATGCATACTACTTATAATTCATACATGTTGGGGGCATCAACATCAGGATTCTGAACAGGAACTGTTGACAGGATTGGAATTCATTAGGATTGTAATTTTGCTTCAAATTGTTTGATCTTCAATTCTTGTCCCAAAGCTTGCCTATGTTGTAAAATTCTCTTATTATTGTCTTTTCTTTCTGAAGTATGTGGTTTTTCTCTTTGAATTTGGAGTGTACATTTTGGATACCTAATATTCCAAGTATGCTTTTAGAAAGTAATCAATGTTAAAGCTATTGATTTTTCAGTTCGATTTAAAATGATTGTAATTTATACTCACTTATTATTTTTCTTTAAAACTGAACCAAAATATGAAGGACAAACTCTTGAGCTGGCTTTCATGTCTGGAAGATGGTGACAGAATAGATGGGTTTACTATTTGTTGTTTTTTCATGAGGAAGTTTACCTGTTTGTTCATTTTCTCCAGGGTGCTCATAAGATAGAAAACTTGAGTGTCAATAAGGAGCTAGAGGATGAGTCTGATGTACTCATTGAATGTAGAGATGTCTACAAATCTTTTGGAGAAAAGCACATCTTAGGAGGTGTGAGCTTGAAGGTGACATTCTTAATTATGCTTGCAACTTACTCTTAACACTTTAGCTATGTAGGGATGCATAATCTAATTCATTCCTTTTTCTTTTCTTTTCTTTTCTTTCTTTCTTTCTTTCTTCTTTTGTGTGTGTGTGTGTGTGTGTGTGTGGCTATGTTGCATATAACCCACAGTTATTGTTGTCTCAACTGGTGTTAAATTACTCAATAATTTGTCTTATTTTTCAATCCCGTTCAAACAATCTTCTTCCATGAGTTTAAATTGGAAACAATATTATTCCTTTGTAGATTAGGCATGGAGAGGCTGTTGGAATTATTGGGCCATCTGGGACAGGTAAGTCAACCATCTTGAAGATTATGGCTGGGCTTCTTGCACCAGACAAGGTAATTGTTTTAGTATATTCTTTTAATTTGGCAATATGTCTTATATTCTGCAAGAATGTGCTTCAGAGTTATTCTAATTATCTTCTTGTCATTGTCTAACAATGGTATTTAATGGCTAGGGTGAGGTTTTGATTCGAGGTAAAACACGACATGGGTTGATCAGTGATGAGGAAATATCTGGTCTTAGAATTGGCTTGGTGAGATTATATAGTTGCACATATATTATTTCAGTGATTCCAGGCAGTTCTTGAATTTCTTTCCCTATTTAACAGGTGTTTCAGAGTGCAGCTCTTTTTGATTCTCTGACTGTTCGTGAGAACGTTGGTTTTTTGTTGTAAGATACTATAAGACTTCTTTGAAAATGTTAAGAGGCCTGTTGTTTCACTGTTAACCAACGAATTTGTGTTTTTCATAATTTCTTATTGTCATTCTTTAACTTTTCTGTTACAGATACGAAAATTCCACGATGCACGAGGACCAAATTGCCGAGCTTGTGACAGAGACTCTAGCTGCTGTTGGATTGAAGGTGTGTAGTTAATGACCATTTTGCCAGGGTTACTTCATCTAACATACTAAAGCTCATCTATACATTGGTTGCCATAAGAACGTATGTTCAAAGATGTCTATTTGTCTGAAAAGTTATTATTGTTAACATAATGGCTTAATTTACTCATTAACAAGTAGAAGCTGCTAGCTCAGGTACTTGATCTCTATATTGCTTTATGATTAAAACCATTGAGATCCTGGACTAAATTTTCAAGTATGTCTCAGTATTGGAAAGTAATCTCTATTGCAGCAGCTAATATATGCGCGCAGGTAACGTGTAAGAACATGCATTAGAAATTTCCTAGGCTCTGTAGATAGATCAGTTTGAATATATTTTTTATGTTGAAATGACCAGAGCAATTGCTTGGAAACTGAAAGCCAGCTTAATAGGTTGGCATACCATACACTGAAAGAGCTCATTCATTTTTGGGGAAGGCATGGTTTAAATGAATGTTTTGACAGGGAGTTGAGGAACGATTACCTTCTGAATTGTCGGGTGGGATGAAAAAGAGAGTTGCTCTGGCTCGTTCCATAATTTATGATACTGACGAAGGATGCAATAGAGCCCGAGGTATGATGATGTTGCTTTCTACTTTCCCATGAAAAAAAATGTTGATATAGTTTTACTTTGCTGATTTATTTTCTTAAAAATGTTGATTCATATATGTTGATGAGTGTGTTCTTTGAATTTTTAAGGGCATTGATGTGGGCATACAATGATATAATTTTCTACTCATTTCGATTCAACTCTACGAATGATAATATTTTCGTGAAAGACGAAGAAATAAAATATCGATGGAAGAGGTACTTCAATAATCTTTTAACGAATCTAATGGGAGTGAGGTTACATTAGGGGAATTAGGCCAATTTGAACAAAATAGAAACCGTACCTTTTATCGCAAGATTCAACTTCAAGAAACAGAAAAAACATTGAACAAAATGAAAACTGGCAAAGTAGTTGGCCTAGATGATATACCAATTGAAGCATGAAAATGTCTTGGAGGAGTTGGAATTACATGGCTTACTAAATTCTTAAATGTTATCCTAAAAACTAAGAAAATGCCTAATGAATGGAGAAAGAGCATAAGAGATACCCATATATAAAAATAAAGGAGATATATAAAATTGTGCAAATTATAGGAGCCTTAAAATTAATAAGTCATACGATGAAACTATGGGAAAAAGTAATAGAGGCTAGAATAAGAAATGAAACTAGTGTATTAGATAATCAATTTAGTTTCATGCCAGGAAGGTCCACAATTGAAGCTATACACCTAATTAGACGTTTATGTGAGAAGTACAACGAGAGAAAACAAGATTTACATATTGTTTTTATTGACCTTAAAAAGCATATGATAGAGTCAACCGGGATATAATGTGGCGCGTATTGGAAAAAAAGAGGAATAAAAATAGCTTACATAGACGCCATAAAAGATATGTATAGTGATATAACATGTATAAGGACACCAACAGGAGTATCTAGTGAATTCCCAAATACTATAGGTTTACACCAGGGATCAACTTTAAACCCCTACCTTTTTATTCTAATAATTAATGAAATCACTAAACACTTACAAAAAACTATTCCTGGATGCATGCTTTTTGCGGACGATATAGTTTTAATTGATGAGACGAGAGGAGTAAATACAAAATTGAAAGTTTGGAGAGAAGCATTAGAATCAAAAGGTTTTATCATAAGTAGGGCTAAATACATGGGATGTCACTTTAGTAAAAAGAAAAGTAACAATGAGAAAGGTAAAAATTGTCGGGCATGAAGTGAGCGTAGCAAAGAGCTTTAAATATTTAGGATCTATAATTGAAGAGAATCGAGAAATCAATAAGAACGTTACGCAGGGATCCAAACGGGTTGGAATAAATGGAGGAGCACGTCTTCTATACCGTAAAATACCATTAAAATTAAAAGAAATTTTTATAAAACGCCCATAAGGCCATCAATGCTTTATGGAGCGTAAATGTTGCCGGCGACTAAATATGAACAAGAACAAAAAATGAGGGTAGGCATGAAAATAATACGATGGAATGTTAAGATGGATGTGCGAACACAAAATCGATAGAATAAGAAATGAACACATTAGAAACAAAGTGGGGTAGCACATTGAAACAAAGTGATGAGATAATAAAATTAGAGAAACGAGATTAAGATGGTTTGGACATATTTATAGGAGACTTTTAGATACACCCCTTCGATGTGTAGAAGGCGAGAGAATCATTCACCAAAATAAATAAAAAAGCGGAGAGCAGACCTAAAAAGTCTTTGAAGGAAACTATTAAAAAGACATGTTATATCTTGAAATAAATGAAAATATGGCTTTGGATCGTAAATGATGGCGTGATATGATCCATATAGCCGACCTCACATAGTGGGATTAAGGCTTAGTTGTTGTTGTTGTTGTTTGATTCAACTTTGCGCAGACCCATTTCAAAATGAAGAGGCTACAAACTCCATAGCAGCATTAACAACTTTTAAGTGAGATACACAACATTATCAGTTAACAAATTAATAGTTTTTTTGTCGTGGAGAGATAAGATGGGCAAAGTATCTAAACCAAGTCTATCAAAAATATTGTCTCATATTTTGGTGCCTAATATTCTAGTTGGCATGATCTATGGCTTCACTTCTCAAGGTTCGTCAAATTATCATACCGACATACCCACTCATCATTTTCCGCCCAAGGTTCATCCAGTAACTGCATGCCTTAATGCTTTCCAATTTAACATTCTGATGCATTGTGGACGCTCTGGCTCTATCTCTGGAGTCCTTATAAAGTTCATAAATTGTCATTTCTAGTTCTATTGATCAACAACATACCAATAATTGCAGTGTTGATTGGGCGAACAAAACAACCTGGCCAGTCCCCACGTGTTAAATTGTTGTCCAGACTCTTATCCTGTGATGAGTAATTATTCAAGAAAATGCCGTGCTGTGTGTTACTCATACATGCTGCACATATCTTACAAGGACTACATTAATTCCATAGAATTATTCACATATTTTAAAGGGATAATACCTTTTTGTAACATTTTTACATTGGGCCTGATGTTTATGTATTAAACCTACTTTCAAACATGGGCTAATCAAATTTTCAACGTGGAACTTTATCCTTCATTAAGGCATATTAAAGCTTTCATCTTTGTCTGCCCATCAATTTTTAGTGTGGGAACATTTTCACGCAAGTTATACAACCGTTTGGGAGAGCCATGTGCATCAGCGCCATTTTGACGCTAAATTTATTAATTACACTTGAAGAATTCTTGAAAATCATTGTCTCCACTCTTATAGATATTGTTTGAGGCTATATCTTATAATCTTCTAACTAGATTCAGCTACGATGATGATAATTATGTGTATCCACACTTACATTCTGTTTTTTATTCATCTTTTGATAGTTATATGAATTTATTGAGTAGGTGCTCCTATATGATGAGCCAACAGCTGGTCTAGATCCAATTGCATCTACTGTTGTTGAAGATCTCATTCGCTCTGTTCATATGAAAGGTGAGGATGCACTTGGGAAGCCTGGGAAGATTGCATCCTACATAGTCGTCACTCATCAACATAGCACTATCAGAAGAGCTGTGGATAGGTAGTGATTGGTTTCTAAACAACTTAGTTCCTTGTTTTAAGAAGTCGAGTCTTTCTACTCTTGTTTTTCCCTTACTGTTGCTTCTTTATATCATCCTAATATCAATACCATACCAGGCTGTTATTTTTATATGAAGGAAAAGTTGTTTGGCAAGGAATGACTCATGAATTCTCCTCATCAACAAATCCGATTGTTCAACAGGTAAACTTCCACTTATTTGTCTTTTTCTCCCCTCCCCAAATCAAGTGTGTGTGTGCGTGTGTGTGTGTCAATGTGTATACACACACACACACATGCACTCACACACACACACACAGAGAGAGAGAGAGAGAGGCACACACACACATATGTATGTATATATATATATATATGTATAATATAATTATGTTTTATGTCTTCAAACCACAGGCAATACCTTTTTTTTTGTTTGTTGCAATACACTGGCAATACATTTAGGAGAATTGAGTTTACTTATCCATGAGTATGGCTGAACATTTACTGTTCAGCAGGTCAACATAGTTTTCTCTGGATATTTCATCTCTCTTTTATCAATAACTTATAGATTGAGGAGAAATGAGTTATCACATCTCAGTATGTTTCATATTTAAGTTTATTTCAGAGTCTAAGAATTTCATTAGGGATATCAAAAGTATTTACTAGAGGTTCTATTTACTAGAAGAATTGTCGTTGATAATATCGTAGCATTAAAACCAAGCTCATTAACCCTAATTAACATAAATCAGAGTTTAATTGTTAACATAGTTGGGTTTTAATTTTCTTAAGTTTTATTTGCTTATATATTTAAACTAAAACGCTCTTTTTCATTAATTATTTGATGCTGTTTCATGCAATTTCATTAGTTTCAGCAAGAATACATGCCTCTCTCATGACAATGCTGCTATGTATACTTTCAATGCTCCATAGTTGTTGATTAGTACCATTGAGAATGATTTCTTTCTAATTTAACTATTTTCCCCTACTTGAAACCTTTCATCGATTCTTCTGATAAATGAGTTCTACTTTCAGTTTGCATCCGGGAGTTTGGATGGGCCAATTAGATATTAGCTGGTACAAGTCTTTACATGCAGATCCATTGATGCGGGAAGAGCTTTTTAAGCGAGATAATTGAAGATTTATATGGCGTTTTTATTATGGCGAATTTGGAGCCATAATATCATCCTAGTGGGGCAGAATATTTTTGTGTGGTGGAAAACTGCAGGCAAGTCAGTTACTCCCCGTTTGTTCCCCAGTTTTGTTTTGCTCTGTTTCTTCTGACAGAGTTGGAACGTTTGTTCCTGTCGTCTGTGCCGTAGTATTGTACTATGTGAATTCATTCCAAAGATAAATGAATTGCAGGGAACTAACTCTTGTTCCTTACATTTTGCTTTCATATTCTTTCCCCCTGTTTGTAATATATGGAGTTTGGTTGCTAAGCAAATCAAAGGAGATGATGTTTAGTTCCGGTTGTTGCTTTAGAATACATAGCATGTCTCGCTTGTGCTTTTGTAAAATTGAACTTAGATTTAGGGAGTGGTTGTAAACTCGACATATGATTCTCAACTTCCGGGTGGAAAAAACATTTATTTTTTGGTCTAGAAGTCGCAAATCAATTTTTTAGAGTTTGCAAACACTCCTTTATTCATCCTTGTTCATCTCTGTAAGTCGGGAGTTTTGTCTGTTTCACAGATATATTAAATAATTGAGATGGAATCAGATAGCATCAGTATAAATTCCTTTGAGTTATAGCGCATTAGATTGCAACGTTCATGTGGTTCAAGAATGAGCATTTGATTCTGTGCATAAGCCTCAAGGAATATATGCCAAACGGATGGAAGATTGTTTTATAATTTATGGAGGCATCTAGAATAAAGCTCTGTATAAGGAGTGTTTAAAGAATGCTTTTGTATTATATGAACTGTTAAATACAAAACTACCCATGAAGTTTAGCTTAATTACGAAAAAACCCAATTGTCTTTTATAATTACAGTAACATTTGTTTTCAGCTGATAAAACTATGCCCTCAAGAGAGGGTATTATTAGGTAAATACAAACCCCAAGAATATTTGTAATTTTGAAAGATAACTGGAGTTCTTTTGTAATTCGACTAAATCTCATCAATAGTTTTTGTAATTATTTCTTAAATGATTTATGTATCAGATTCTCCCTTGATGTTGTGATCTTAATCAATTTAAGGATTCTTATCTTACAAAAAGAAAAAAAAAATGGGAGAGAAAATAGTTGTACTGAAAATCACTAGTTAGTTCAATATCCTACAACCCTACTGATTTGCCATGTTCATATATGGCAATTAAACACTAACCATCATAAATGTTGGGACATATACTAACCACCATAACTGTATGATACAAATCTCAACAGTAGCATGAATAAAAACACCACTTTTTAGATTTTTGTCTACAAAATGTAGCTTCTCGTTTGACCAGAATAACATAGAGCAACCACACCTGCATAAAAACTAACCGAAGCACTTATACAGAAAATCCGAACCGAAATCAGCCCGCTCTCGTTTTCACGTGCGAATGTATTTCCCGGCACGGTCGGATGGCCTTGCCCCTTGCACCCATCTATCGACTCCAAGCACAAGCCGGGATTTCCAGCAAATGCCCCTGGAAATCTCCAGTAGCCTTGCGTAGCAGGGACAATCCCGGAAAGACAATTATACGACAGATCCAAGAGTGATAAGTTTCCAAGACTCGATATGTTTTCTTGGATAGATCCCGAAAACGAATTATGCGACAAATCCAAGACCTTCAAACTCATCATCTTCCCCAAACCTCCCGGAATTTGACCGTCAAGAAAATTATATGACAAATTAAGATATTCTAGGCCTCGCAATCCGAAAAGTCCGGCTGGAATTTCTCCATGCAGTAAATTATCAGAGATATCGATTCCAATTACGTTCGGAACGTCGTATTTGAAGACCAATTCGGTTCTATCAGCAACCGTTACAGAAATTCGTACATCCACATCAGTAAACGACGTCGTCTGATGAAAACGTGGTGCGCCAATGCGATTAAAATTCGCGCTAACGTTGAAGTTACCACCATCCGGTATGTATCCGGAGAAGTTGTTGCCAGAGAGATCCATTATTTGGACGGCCTCAAACGCGAATAACCAACTCGGCAAAGATCCATTGAACGAGTTATGAGAAAGCATTAGAACTCTGAGTTTAGACCATTTGGTCACCGCATCATTTAAAAAACCCGATAGATTATTAAAGCTCAAATCGACCACTTCCAACGACTTACATCCCGCTAACGTCAGAGGGATCTCTCCGGAAATCCTATTGTTACTCAGAGCCAAAATCTTCAAACTATCCAACGCATCAAGCTCCGGTGGAATTTCACCGGAGAGATTATTGTGGTTCACCTTCAATGCCAGTAACTGAAAACAGCCAACAATATTCAGAGGAATCGAACCCGCCAACATGTTGTGTGAAAGATCAATTACTTGAAGATAGGTCAGATTTCCAATCCTCTCCGGTATCTCACCCGTTAAAAGATTACACGATAGCAACAACGCTTGCAAGTTTTTCAACTCTGTGATGGATGCCGGGATATCACCAGAGAAGTGGTTATTAGATAGATCAACAACTAAAAGACTGGATTTTTCAGGCGTCCCGATAATATTTCTCGGGAGATTCCCCGATAATTCATTGAAGCTCAAGTCCAACGCAACTAATTTCTCCGAAAAAACTAATCTTGGCGAAATCCCATAATGCAATTCGTTAAACGACAAGTTGAGCTGTGTTAACTCATGACAACTAGAAATGCAAGATGGTATCCCTCCCATAATCGAGTTATTAGCTAAGTTAAGCACTGATAAAGATTGAGATGATGACAAGAAACAGGGCAATGTACCAGACAACAAATTGAACTCCAAGTTAAGATAAACCAATTCTTGCTGAAAATCACCAATAATCCCTGTCAAATAATTATGTGATAAATCCAGGTACTTTAATGACATTGCGTAATACAAGCTACTAGGCATCTCACCATGAAAATTATTGAATCCCAAATCAAGTTTCTCAAGTTTCAAAGAGAAATTCCCAATCCAAATTGGGATTTCACCATCAAACACATTGTGGCTAAGATCCAAGATTCTAAGGTTTCGAAAAAGATTGAAACAAAATGGGACCGAGCCGAAGAACCCATTGCGAGATAAAACGAGGGTTTCGAGAAAAGAGAGGTTACAGAGAGAAGGGTGGACCGGGCCGGACAAGTTGAGGGCAGTGAGGTTGAGGGAGGTGAGCCGGCCGGTCTGGTTGGAGATGGTGAATCCGGTCCAGTTTGACAAGCGGTTGAAAGGGTCTTGGAGATGAGACTTGAACTCCAAGAGTGCAGCTTTGTCACTTGGGTCGACAAAACTGGAAAACCCATAACTATCAGGGTTTAAAGAAGCAGCAAAAACAGAGGGTACTGAGATTATTATTACTACGACGAATAATAAAGAAAATAAATTAGAGATTGTTATCCGAAAACCCGGTATTTTTTGTTTCGGTTTCATGGAAGATTAGTAACAGTAGGAAATGGTGTAAGGTGGGGAAGGAAGGAAGGAAAGAATGTGGGGAGTACCTGAAACTAAAGCTCAGCTGAAAATGAAGCAACTTTGGGCTCTAAAGAGAGAGAGAGAGAGTGAGATAAATGAGGAACAAAACCAGACATTCTTTCTTGTTTTTATTGATTCTCGACACGAGTGAAAGTGGAGAGAAAAAGAGAGGAAGACAATAATAATCAAAAAGCCAACAAGAATATCAGCAAACAGCAATTAAAGCAAACCATAGGAAACCGTGTGTTAAAGTGAAAGGTCCACTTTTTATTTAGTTTTTTCTTTTCTTTGTTGGTCCTTTGTTTTCTTTTGGTTATTGTGTCTAGCCTGTCTAGTTCAGCTCCCGGGAAAGGTAGAGCTAGCAAAAATGCAAAATGCAACCCAGGCCCGCAGGCTAGGAGCGGCGACGAGGTGGGTTTTGGCATTTTCGTACTCGCTCCACTAAGGATTGAAGTATGATCGGAGGCGGAGTGAATTGGGGACGGGGCGAGAGCGAGTATCTTTATTTGTATTTTTTATAATTAAATAATATTTTTAATTTTAATTTATATATTTTAAAAAAAATATATAATATTTTGTTAAATTTATGTGTTATATTGTAAATACTTCTAGAAGTTATCATCAAATATTAAAAAAATAAATATTAGTTGATATTTTTTTAGAAAATAGTATCTTCATATATAATATATATACAATATGAAAATATACTTAATATATAATTATATATAAAGCCAAGGCGGGCCGGGGCATAGAGAGGTGGGGTGACCTACTGGGGAAAGTGGGGAGTGATTGATTGTAGGGTTCCCCTGAGGGAGGTATTTTGCCATCTCTACCGCTGGTAGGTTTAGAAAATTGGGTTTTGGAACCTTACCAACTTTTTTCTATTTTTTTGTTTAAAATATTTTTTCACGAAAATAGTTAGTTAAAAACACAACTAAGTCTTTGAGGGACAACTAAGTTAGTTAATCAACAGACTCAAAAGGTTTAGAAGGGGGTTGATAGAATAACTTTTTCTATTTTAGTTTTTAAACTAAGCCTTAATTTGTGATGAATTTTTCAATTTTTCAACTGACTTAACAACACCAAATTTGATTTATCTTTATTTTAACACTTGGTTTTAGCACTTTGTTAATTATCGGTTGGATAGCAAATTATCGCAGATATGAAATAAGTATGCGTAAATAAAATCTTTGAAATATAAATGACACAATAATTTTTATAGAGGTTCGAAGATGGGGTAATTCTTCTACTCCTCTCTTCTCCAACTCCCCGGAGGAATCCACTAAGTAATGATCAATTCACAAAGTGGTTATCACCCGTATACAAGTCTTGATCACACAAACGGTGACTTGCTCCTTTGGGACTCGATCCGAGATGCCTTGATCACGCAAACCGCTTCTCGTTCGACTCGGCTTTCTTCACCTGGGGCGGCGCTTTATTACTTCAGCTTACTTTCTCAAGCTTCTTGGATTTGATCATGAAGCCCTCCAATAACTTGAGATTGGTTCGACCTTGAACCTTCCTACAATCCTCCTTGGAAAGTAGACCCCTTTTGATTCTCCAAAAGTTTCCTCTTCAACAGTTTGAAGTTGTTTTTCCTTCACAACTTAGTGTTGGATCGATTTCCTTCGATATTTAGGCTTGAGAATTTTGCTTGAATAACTTGAGAATATTTTGCAGGTTATAGTATGAATATCGCTTGATTTCTCAGGTATGTTAGGTTCAGGTAACCTTTTCTCAAAGTGATTCCTCAGCCTTTTATAGTGACCTTTCAAAAATCTGCCCGTTGAAGAGATAGGTTGATTTTCAAAAATCACTTATGTTGGTTGGCTTGTCTTTTATTGGTCTTCAATCTTGAGATGTAGACCTTTCCTCGTATTAAATGAATGTTCAGCTTTTCAGAATCTGACACGAGGTGCGATCTTCCCATCGTTTATTCCTTTTGCACGCTTCTGGGACTGAGCACTTTAAGACATTGCAGCATGGAAGTATTACTTATTTAAGTAATGTTCTTGACTTTTGTGCAATGGATTCTTTTCAGTTAACTCCTTTTTGCAGCTGCCTTTTCCCCAGGTGACTTGAGTCTGCTCCAATGATTGAAAGACTCATCTGTCACTTCAACTTGACTTGACTTCTTGGTTTGACTTAACTGACTCTTCTCACAGTTGTCTCACAACCGATACTCCTTCAGTCGAGTCCTTGATCTTCTTTCTTGGCCATACTCAGTTGTTCCTCAATGAGTCTTTACTTTGCATCTTCATTGACTTCTTGTATTTCCAGGCATAGGCGACTTGACTCGGCTTTATACAACCCTATCTATTACAATAAAATTACAAGGAAAATGGGGTGCCAACTTTCTAGTCTAAGTTTTACATGGCATTTATCAAAATCTAAACAATAAATTTCCCAACAATTTCCCCCTTTTGATGATGCCAAAACGTAAAACATACAAACAAAATGCAAACGGCAAAGATACATACGACAAATGCAAGAATAAAAAGAATGTATGCGTAGAATCAATCTTTTTATTGATAATAACATTTTTCCTCCTTTACACAGTTGTTTACAATGTGTATCAGAGCAATTAGAACATACTTATGCCTACGCAAAATACAGATTTTTCATTAAATGTACAGAAGACTTACATACATATGTATTTACGAAAGTAAAATACATGAAGGGTTAAGCGAAACACTTCATCGCCTTCGCTCCTCCTTCTTTCTTCTTCAGCTATGTCTTCGTCAACTCTCTTTCTTTTATTTTCCTCTTGTTCTTTCTTCTTTTCGTAAGCTCTCTTTGCAGCTTCATCTTTTCTTTTTCTTTCTTGTCTCTCTTGCCACAACTGAGTTTGCCTCTTATTTTCTTCTTCGATTCTTTTGACATACTCAACATTTTTCCTCTCCACTTCCAGATTGGCTATGACATCATATCTAGCCTAGTAGATCCTTCATTTCTTGCCTGGATCTACATATTCAATATTTTTGGGCAGAGGTCTAGGTATAAAACCTCCACCTCCACCACTTCTTTCTTCTCTTCTGGGCGTATATTGTACCAGAGTCTTCTTATTACCAGCTGAGTGACTGCTAGTAGTCTGTTGCCTATCAGCTTCTTCGCACAGCTTCAGACCTTTCTCCCAGTACAAGTCCTAGGCTTGGGCTATGGACATGTTTTTCAAATATCCTTCGAACTCGAGCGTTTTGAAATTCTTCAACAGATCTTGGCTCTTGTCCGTCATCTGGAATGGCATCTATATCTTTACCTGGCGGAATGCCTTCAAATTGTTTTAACATCTCTTCAACACGGACATCCGTTCTCTTGTCGAAATCCTCCATCTCTGCTTCTACAATTTTCTTCTTATGAGACATAGGCACAGTAGAGTGATAGAGCGGCATAGTCACAGGAAGTTTGCTGATTATCGATGCTGTGACTTGACCTTGCTGAGGGGTTTCAGCAAGCATTGAGGTCACATCTTTTGACCTTTCCTCCTTAACAACTTTTCCCTTTTCCTTTCTCTTCTCAATAGCTGTTTCTTTCTTTTCTAAAACATCTGTCTCCTTTTTCTTCTCAACAACCGTCTCCTTCAACGTCTTCAGGTATTCCTCTTCCCCCTTTTTGGCATCATCAAAGGAGAGAGGAACCCCTGGAAACATCCCAACAAGCATGAAGTCCAGTCGGCTGATAGCTGAATTCTTCTTGGAGTCTGCTGCGGAGTATGCTGTTCGAAATTCTGAGCGGGTGGCTTTGGACTCGGCTGCCACGAGTTTAATTTCAGCCATAAGAAGGCTGAATTTGGCATTCATATTCTCCTCAACGCGCAGAAGTTCCTTTCGATGAAATTCACGCAGCAACTCCATCTCAGTTGTATGGGAGGCATGCAATCTCTCCATATATGTCTGCATCCTTGCCTTCATGTCAGCATTATCAGCACTCCAGATCAGCATTCTGTTGTATAGAGCCTTGAAGTAGCGAACTTGATTGAGACACATGGAACTCTGCTGTTGAGACCATTCCCTTATCCTGACCACCACTCTCTCAAGTCTGCTGTGAGAGTGGCTTCTCTGTTGTCCAGGCGCATGTCGAGAGAGGCTTGGTGCCGTTCAATCTTCTCAATCTCTTCACAGATCTTCTTGAAGATCTCACGCACCTCAGCTGTATGACTTGAGTCAGCTGCATGCCACTCTGCATCGAAGTTGAAATCAACTGGCACAATCGAATCAGTAGGAATAATGGGGTCTTCTTGACGGTGTAGAGCTTGTTCTCTTGCGAGTCTCTTCTTCGAGCACGGCGCTCGCGAAAAAAAAATACTTCTTCATATACATCGTCTCGCACTTGAGATATTGTGCGCGAGGTGGTGTCTCTTTACCGCAACTCGTAGCTCGCGCGATTGAAGTTGTGGCGGTAGGGCGATTGAATGTTTTTGCCCAAACCGACCGAGCCTCACTGTCTTAACACTTCTCCGGTCTCGATGGGTTTTCCATTTGAGTAGATCGTCTCTTTGCATCAACAACGTCATCGGATGGTGATGGAACCTGGGGTTTGGTTCATCATCGAGTTGAATGTTTGACGAGCAACTTTGAAAGTTGATCGACTCGTCGGGCGGAAAACATCCTCACTGGTCTTTGTGATGTGCAACAGGGGTGGACTCAGCTTCATCTTCATTTCCCATAAATGATATATCAGGGTTGTCTTGGGAATCATGAAGTGCACTAATTTCCTTCTCGGATTCTTCAATGTGAGCAGGAGGGATGTTACTGTTTCTTTCTCTTTACCCAGGGAAGTCTCAACCTCCATCGGGCCTTCAATACCTTTAGCACTCAACATGCAGAAAGGCCTTCTACAATCCCTTCGACCGACACAAACGTCTTTAGGGTCTTGGACATTGGCATCCGAAGGAGTCTCAACCCCTTGATTGCACTTTCAGTGCCCAGAGTGTTAACTCCCGGAGCATTTCCATCTTGTGCCTCGACTGCATCAGCAGTGTCCTCAGCCTACAAAGATGTTGGCACTAGACTCAACTGTCCGAGCTTCGTCAGTGGCAACTTGCTGTTGTTCTTTTTCTTTCTCTTTCTCTACTTCGCCTCTTTCCTTCATAGTGGAGTCATCTGCAGCATCCTCCGACCTAGTTGCAGTGGAGTGAGTTTTCCCCTCAGCTGGCGCACCAGCTGAGTGACTGATGGTGGGGTCACTCTGCTCCAGACTCCCGGCTATTTCCATTGAGTGTTCAGCCGTGGGGGCAGGTGGTAAGACACCTTCAACATGGGTTGGCTCAACTTGGGTGCCCAAGATCCTATTGTCATCGCCAGGTCCCTTAGATCCGTCATCTGAGTGAACTGGAGAAGTGGTTGCAGCAATAACTGTGATAATATATTGTACCACTCCCAACGGATCAATCTCCAGCTGAGATTTAGAAGATTCTCCAGGTCCTTCCCTCAGCTGTTGCTCATGCATCAATCTGGATTCTCGCATGGCTTGCTGCATATCCAACTTCTCCTTTGCAGCAGCAGGATCCATTTCCTCATCACTCCCCGAAAACATATCAATGTGAGGATGAGTGTGGTCACTGGTTCCAGTGAAAGGACAAATGCTGGCTTTCTCACGAGCTTCAGCTTCCTCTGCTAATCTCTCCTTTTCTTTCTCCTTGAAGATATGCAAGATATCCAGGAAGTTGTCTTCATCAAGTGCCTGAAACACGGTGGTCAATCCTAGGAAATTCAGCAATTCTTTCTCTTTCTCAATGAATTCAGGACGTTCAAACTGTACCTCGGCGACTCGGCTTCCATGCTCGCCATTCACGCAGATTTACGCCGAATGTCCGGGTACACAGGAGAAACAACTATCACATCATCATCTTCATCCTCTTCATGTCTTTTCTGTTCTAGGAATGGATGGTAGCAAACTCTGCTTCACCTTCACCTTGGCGGATCGAGGCGGTGGAGACACAACCCTTTCACCAGAAGATTCTGCGGTCTCTGCTGCCTCTTCTTCCTCAGCTGTTCTATCCACAGTTGGGTCTTTATTTGCCTCTGTTGATCGTCCTCAGCAGACTTGGTTGTTTCATCAACAACTTCTGGAGACTGCACTTCCTCAACAATCTCAGAGATTTTCTCCAGCTGAGTGGCAGACTCAGCTGTCTTCTCAAGCTCCGAGAGCTTGGTGATTCTTCTTCTTCTTTTTGTCCTTACCAGAGGAAGTTCTGGTTCGGATACTTCTTCCTCAGATTCCTTGGCGGCGGGGGCCAGTGTATCTTTCTTTGACTGAGGAGCTGCCTTTCTTGGCTTAGTAGTCCTCTTCTTTTTGATGATCGGAGAAGGTATTTGGGCTTCCTTCTTTGACTCAGCTGCAGGGACAGGTGCATCTTTTGTCTTTGCTGCAGGGGCAACTTTCTTCTTTGCAGCTACAGGGGCAACTTTCTTCTTGGGAGGGGAGGCAACAACTGTTTCCTCGGGGTCAGCTGATTCCCCCTCATTTGTGTCCGCCCTCTTTGCATGGGCTCTCTTTTGGGCTCCTGAAAGGTTGGCCCGGAATATCTTCTTGTTAACATGGAATCGCTTTCCATGTCGAAGGGGAACACCCTTCACCTCCATCAAATGGCCAATAACTAGGCCATAGCCGAGTGATCCTCCAAAGGATCCATCCTCCTTGAATGATTTATTTGCAACGTTCTGGCAGAGTTTGCTGTATACAAACTCAGCCCAGTTAACTTTCTTCCCTTGCATGATCGCAGCCATGACGATCAGCTTAGTCTTTGACAGTTGATTGAAGCTGCCAAACTTCATATCCACGCATTTTGAGACGACATCCATCAACTTATGATAATCGTCCTTCAGCAGCTTCTTCTCAGCTGTGTAGATCACTTTCGCAGCACACTCGAGTTTGGCTACTTCTTTCCATGCAGCAGCCAAGTCCACATCAGCTTCATATATCTCCGGCATACCTTCCGACGGTAGTAAACAGTGCTCCACAAGGTCCTTAGCAGTGATTAATATGTCCTTGCGGTGGACGGAGGACTTAATTCCTTCGTCCTGCACCTCGGCGTTAACATAGAACTGGGCAACTTCTTCAACGTATGTCATTTGATATTCCATCGTGAGGAAGGGTTTTAGTCCGGATTTCTCGATTTTATCTGCAATCTTCTTCACAAGGGTTTCATCGAAACCCTGTTTTATCATCCCTTCAAAATCCACAGTTGATCATGTGTGGATTTGCTTTGTGAGCTTTGTGAAATCATATGTTGGTGCCATTTTAGTGAGTTTTACCGAACGAAACTTGATGAACTTGCTTTGAGAACAGATAGGGTTTTTGAGAGAGAAAAACTGGCTTTCGTATGCTTGAAGATGAACAGTTTTTTTTTAAGTGTGAGAGATAAAGACTGAAAGAATGAGTATATAAGGGTTGTGAAAGGACGTGTTTTTTTGGTTTTTGAATTTTGATCTAAATCAACAGCTCAGATTTAGCACATCACATTGCATTTAATTTCTCGCATTTAATGCGGCAACATTTATATCCAATCATATGCTTACTGTGCAGCTTTTGACTATACCCGTCATAATTATGCTGACGTCATCTTTAAAAACATTCCCGCTCATTAAAAACGACTGCGTTTTTGTCACTTAGCTCATAAATGACTCAGCTTACTTAACAGATGACCCAACTCTTCTTCTTTCTTTTTGTATTGTGACTCAGCTGTCAGCTAACTCGATACATCTGACTTTCCGATACGGCTGATTCACTAAGCTGATTCATGAGACTTGTTCTATTTTCATCTTTTCATGTTTCATCTCTTCTCATTGAGTCTTCTGAGTGTCAACTCAGCTCAATTAACCCTAGCTCATGCTTAAGTTCTTCAAATCTTGATTCACATAGGGGTTTGGTAAATATGTCAGCTAACTGTTTATCAGTTGAGATGCATTCCAAGGTGATGTCTTTCTTTTCAACATTGTAGGTCCCAAAGGGTGTGAGTGTAAGGTTTAGAAGGGGGGAGGGGTTGAATAAACCTTACCAACTTTTTGATTTAGTCCTTTTAAATCGTTCAGAGTTAATTCTTCACCTAAGTCCTTGATGGACTAAGTTAGTTAACCAAAGTTAGCCACTCAACACTTGATAAAGCCGTTGATAGAATAACTCACCTGCTTAGTCTAAAGCTTAACTCAACTGTGATATGTTTTCAGTGGAAAACTTAACACCCTTGAATTTGGTTTAAGTTTGTTTTGACACTTGGTTTTTAGCACATTGTTAAATGTCAATTGGATAGCAAATTTATCGTGAGATATAAAATAATATGCACTGAATTGAAGTCTTTGAAATTTAAATGACACAATAAATTTTATAGAGGTTTGAAGATGGGGTAATTCTTCTAATCCTCTCTTCTCCAACTCCTAGAGGAATCCACTAAGTATTGATCAGAGTACAAAGTGGTTATCAGTCCGGATGCAAGTCTTGATCACACACAGGCCGACTTGATCCTTTGGGACTCGATCTGGAGATGCCTTGGTCACACAATGGCTTCTCGTCCGACTCGGCTTCTTCTTCACAGGGCAAATTTTGCTTTGCTACTACAACTCACTTGCTCAAGTTTCTTGGATTTGATCACGAAGCCCTCCAAGTACTTAAGACTGGTTCGACCTTGAACCTTTCTACAATCCTCTGTGGAATGTAGACCCCTTTGATTCTTCAAATATTTCCTCTTCAACTGATTGAAGTCGTCTTTCCTTCACAGATGAGTGTTGGATTGATTCCTTCTAAGTTCTGGCCTGAGGATTAAGCTTGAATGACTTGAGAATATTTTGTAGGTTACAACTCAAAATGATAGCTTGAATGTTCGTAGTACAGGTAGTCAAGGTAACCTTTTCTCAAATTGATTCCTCAGCCTTTTATAGTGTTCTTTTGAAAATCTGCCCATTGAAGAGATAGGATAATTTTCAAAAGACACTTGTGGTTGTTGGCTTGTCTTGTTGCAGTCCTCGAAATTGACATTTCCTCGTATTGAATGAACCTTGACTTTTCGTAGTTAAACACGGTGCGATGCTTCCCATTGGTTTATTCCTTTTGCACGCTTCTGGGACTGAGCACTTTAAGAAAGGCAGTATGGAAGTATTACTTGTTTAAGTAATTTTCTTGACTTTTGTGTAACGGATCCTTTTCAGTTGTCTTGACTTGACTGCAGTTCCTTAACTTCCCCAGATGACTTGAGTCGCTTTCAATCATGGATGACTCATCCGTCACTTCAACTTGAGACTTGGCTATCTTGGGTTGACTTGACCGACACTTCACACACAACGCATCTCACCGATACTTCTCCATCGAGTTCATGTCTTCTCTTCCTTGCCGTGCTCAAATTTGCATCACAAATGAGTCTTCATTCTAGTCTCTAGTTGACTCTTTGCATATTTAGGCATAGCTGACTTAACTCAGCTCGACCATCCCTATCTATTACAATGCAAGTTACAAAGAAAATGGGGTGCCAACTTTCTAGTCTAAGTTTTATATGGCATTCATCAAAATCTAAAAATAAATTTCCCAACAATTTCCCTTTTTGATGATGCCAAAACTTAAAGCATACATACAAAATGTAAATATCAAAGATACATACGAGATAGTACAAGAATGAGAGAATGTATGCGTAGAATCAATCTTTATTGATCATAACATTCTTGTCCTTTACACAGCTGTTTACAAAGTGTATCAAAGCAAACATCTATGTCTACGCAAAAAAATATAGAAATTACAGATTTCTTATTCAATGTACAGAAGACTTACATACTTATGTATTTACAATAGTAAATTACATGAAGGGGTGGACATCAACACTTCATCTCCTTTCACGCTGCCTCCTTCTTTCCTTATCGCCTATGTCTTCTTCTCGACCTTTTTCTCTTCTCTTCTCTTCTTCAATCGCTTTTTCTCATATGCTTTTCTGGCAGCTTCATCTCTTCTTTTTCTTTCTTGTCTTTCTTCCCACAACTGAGTTTGTCTTTTATTCTCTTCCTCGATTCTTTTTACATACTCAACATTGTTCTTGGCTACTTGCAAGTTAGCTACTTAGTCAAACCCAACCCAGTAGATCTCTCATTTGTTCCCTGGATCTATGTATTCTATATTTTTGGGTAGAGGTCTAGGTCTGAAACCTCTTCCTCCATTGCTTCTTCCTCTTCCTCCGGGTGTGTATTGTCTTGGGCCTTCTTCTTCCCAAATGAGTGACCAAAGAGAGTGATCAACAGAGCGACCGCGCCGAGTCCGCTTTTTAGCTTCTTCGCATAGCTTGAGGCTTTTTCCCAATACAAGTCCCGTGGCTTGGGCCATGGTCATGTTCTCGAAGTATCCCTCGGATGCGAAAGCGTCTTGAATTCATCAACAGATCTCGGCTCGGTTCCGACATCCAAATGGCATCGATGTCTCTTCCTCAGGAATGCCTCCATATTGTTTCAGTATGTCCATTGCATGGGCATCCATTTTTCTTTCAATCTCCGTCATCTCTGCTTATACTATTTTCCTCTTCTCGGACATGGGCATAGCAGAGTGTTGGAGCGACAGAGTCACTGGAACCTTGTTGATTATGTCAGCTGTGACAAGTCCTTGTTGAGGGGCTCTAGCAACCATTAAGGTCATGTCTTTCGAACCTTCCCCTCAATGATTTTCCTTCTTTTCTCTTCTCTGTTCTTCAGCTGTCTTTGCCTTTACAGCTGCGTCCTTCTTCTCAGCTGCGGATTCTTTCAACGTCTTTAGGTATTCCTCTTCCCCCTTTTTGGCATCATCAAAGGAGAGAGGAACCCCTGGAAACATGCCATCAAGCATGAAATCTAGACGGCTGATAGCTGAGTTCTACTTGGATTCTCACAATGGAGTATGTCTTTGCTCGAAATTCTGAGGAAATTCTGAGCGAGTGGCTTTCGACTCGGCTGTCACCAACTTTATTTCAGCCATAAGAAGGCTGAATTTTGTATTCATGTTTTCTTCCACTCGCAGAAGTTCTTTTCGATGAAATTCGCGCAGCAGTTCCATCTCTGTGGTATGAGATTCATGCATTCGATCAATGTTTTCTTACATTCTTCTCTTCATATCAGCGTTATCAGCGCTCCAGATCAGCATCTTATTGTACAATGCTTTGAAGTATCAAACTTGTTCCACACACATTGTTTGCTGTTGTTGCCACCATTCCCGGATCCTGACTACTATCCCACGCAGATCGGCAGTAAGATTAGCATCTCTGTTATCTAGCCTCATGTCCAGGGAGGCCTGGTGCCTTTCCATCTTCTCTATTTCTACAAAAATCGCCTTGAAGACTTCTCTAACCTCAGCTGTCACCTCCATCTCGGCTGGAGGCCAAGCAACGTCAAAGTCAAAATCTGCTGGAACGATGGTATCTGTGGGAAGAACTGGATCTGGTCTATGGAAACATTGTTGATCTCTAGCTGATTCATCATCAAGAGCAGTCAGTTCTAGAGAGAAGAGGAACGTTGCTTCAAAAGCATCATCACAAACATATGAAATCTGTTCAACGGTAACTCGTGGCCGTGATGTTCCCGGTTGTGTTGATTCTGCTGCAGCTTTGGGAGCTCGCGATTGATTGATCGTGATTCTGCGAGCTTTGGGAGCTCGTGATTCACTGGGTTGTGGTATGGACCACTGGCCGAGCCTCATTGTCTCAACAAATCGGTCTGTCTCAAGGTGCTTCCTGTTGAGTTGTCTGGTCTTCGGCCGTATTAGTGGCGTCATCGGAAGATGATGAGATTTGGAGAGGTGGCTCATCATCAAAATTGAAAGTTTGGCGAGTAGCCTTAAGATCAGACTTACTCGTGCTTGGGAGAACATCCTCAGCTGAGTCTTTTGGATTTGCAGTGGGGATGACTCGGCCGTCTTCCTTCACCTCCAAAACCCGAAATGTTACATCGATTGTCTTGGGAATCGTGAAGAGCACTTATCAACTTTTCGGATGCATCAATGATAGTAGGAGGGATGTTCTGTGCTTCTCTCTTTACCCCCGAAGTCTCAACCTCCCGTTGGCCTTCACTACCTCCCCGCAATCTCAATCTGCAATGAGACCTGGACAATCCCTTCGATAGACTCAACCGTCTTAGGGTCTTGAGGGTGGTGGCATCCACCGAGTCTCAACTTCATGGATTGCACTTTCATCGCCTGTGTGTTAACTCCCGGGCGAGATCCATCATGTGCCTCTACTTCTTCAAAGAAGTCATTATTAGTTTTGTAGAGCGGTTGGCACTTTCAACGAGATCTCAATCGTCCGAGCTCGCAAGACAACTTGTTGTGTATCTGTTTGTTTTTCCTTCTCCACTTCGCCTCCTAGATTCATTATGGGGTCAACTACAGATTCTCCGACCTTGTGCAGCGGTGGAGGAGTTTCTCCCTCACCAAAGACACCACCGAGTGACTTGGAATGGGGTCTCTCTTCTCCGCACTCCGGTTGTTTCCTCGTGAGTTGTCACCGTTGGGGCGGTGGTAAAACACCTTGATGAGGGGTTGGCTCGACTTGGGTCCCCAAGTTCCCACCATCGCCAGCCTCCTTAATGCCTTCATCGAGTGAGCGGGGGAAGTGGTAAGCGGAACAACGGTTGCAATCCGCCGCACCACTCCCATAGGATCAATCTCCACCGTGATTTGGAAGATTTCCCAGGGGCCTTCCATCACCGTTTGCTCATGTAGATCCTGGATTCCCGCATGGCTTGCTGCATCTCCAATTCTTCATGGCAGCAGCAGGTCCGTGATCTTCATCGCTCTGAAAGCATATCAAGGTGTGGATGAGTATGATCGGTGGTTCCGTTAGAGGATAGATATCGGCTTTCTCACGAGCTTGACTTCCTCTCGCGATCTCTCTCTTTCTCTTGTCTTTGAAGATCTGCAAGATATCTCGTGCGCTTTCTTCATCCGAGTGTTTGGACCATCGTGGGTCAAACCGAGGAAGTTCAACAGCTTCTTCTTCTTCTTCAATAAACTCGTCTTTGGAATCGTTCCTTGATCGACTCAAACCACTTCCTTCATTCTCGCAGACGATTTTGGATGTCCGGATATGGTGGGATAAGATCATCACATCATCATCATCTCCCCTTGCCATGCCTTCCTTTTCGGAATAGAAGACAACATACTCTGTTTGCTCAACTCCTTCAAAGAAAGATCGGGGGGGTGGAGATATAGTCCGTCGGCTGGGGATTCAATTGTCTTAGTCGCTTTTTTTCCTCAATTGTCATGTTCACAAACTGGTCTTGACTTGCCTCTCGATCGGCCGGCTTCAGAGACTTGGCGATTGATCAATAATCTCTCGAGACTCTACTTCTCCAAATTGTTTCAATGATATGTTCGGTGAGTGGCAGACTAACTATTTTCTCAAGCTCGATCGCTTGAAGAGTCTTCTCCTTTTGGTCCTTACCGAGGAATTTTTGATTCGGATGCGCTTTCCTCCGAGTCCTGGACGGCGGGGGCCGGTGCTTTTTTCTTTTTCGGAGGAGATGGCTTTCCTAGGCTTGTTAGTCCTTCTTTTCTTGACAACCGGAGAAGGTATTTGAGGTTCCTTCTCCATGCGGCTGCGAGGACAGTGACTCAAATGCGGGGCAGGCGGTTTTTTTTTTTCTTCGCTGCAGGGCAACAGTCTTCTTCTTGAGAGGGGAGGAGACAACTGCTTTTCAGGGTCACCAAGTCTCCTCACTTGTGTCTCCGCTCTCTTGGCATAAGCTCTCCTCTCGTGCTCCGAGAGATTTGATCGAACATCTTTTTGTTAACATGGAATGTTTTCCATGCCGGAGAAGAACACCTTTCACCTTCATCAACCGCCAATCACCAGGCCATACCCCAAGGATCCTCCAAACGATCCATCGACTTTGAATGACTTATTCCCAATATTTTGGCAGAGTCTGCTGTATACAAACTCAACCTAGTTTACCTTCTTCTCCTCCATGATCGCAACCATCACGATCAATTTGGTTTTGGACAGCTGGTTAAAGCTTCCAAATTTGATGTCTACGCACTTGGCAACAATATCCAATAGCTTGTGGTGATCTTCTTTCAGCAGCTTCTTGTCGGTATGTAGACAACCTTCGCAAAGATAGTCGAGTTTGGCCACTTCCTTCCATGCAATGCCAGGTTTACGTCGGCCTCATAGATCTCCTCACTCCTTCCGCCGGTAGCAAGCGATGTTCGCCAAATACTTAGCAAGATGATTGTGATTTCCTTCACGTGAACAGAGGACTTGATGCCCTCGTCGTGAACTTCAACGTTCACATAGAACTGCGCGACCTCCTCCACGTAGGTCATTTGAAACTCCATTGTGAGAAAAGGGTTTCAAATTGAGACTTCCACACTTTCTCAGCTATTTTCTTTACAAGGGTTTTGTCGAACCCCTGTTTGATCATTCCTTCAAAATCCACGATGGAACCAGTGTGGATTTGTTTTCCCAACTTGACAAAATCGTGAGTAGATGCCATTTCTTGAAGCTTTACCGAATGAAACTTTGAAAAAGTGCTTTGAAAATCTATAGGATTTCGAGAGAAAAATTTCTTTCTTTGCTTTGGAGAGAGAGAACAGTTTGTGTAAAGTGAGAGAAAAAGCAGAGGCGAAATGGTATATGTATGGGTTATGAAAGGGCGTGCATTTGCGGTTTTGAAATTTGATCAAGATCAATGGCTCGCATTTTGCACGCCGATTAGCATTTAATTTCTCGCATTTAATGCGGCAAAAGATTTATATCCAATCATAAGCTTAGTATGCGACTTTTGACTGTACACATCATAATTATGTTGACGTCATTCTTAAAAACATTCCCGCTTAGCAGAAACGACTGCATTTTTGTCACTTCGCTCATAGGCGACTCAGCTTGCTTCTAAGCTGATTCAAGTTTTCTTCTCTCTATCCACATCGTGACTCAGCTGTCAGCCAACTTGTTGCAGCTGACTTTCCGATACGGCTGATTCACTTAGCTGTTTCAAGAGCTCCGCTTTTTTTTTCCATCTTTTCATGTTCCATCTCTTTTCCTTGAGTCTTCTGAGTGTCAACTCAACTCAATTAACCCTGATTCATGCTTGAGTTCTTCAAATCTTGATTCACATAATGGTTTTGTGAATATATCAGCTAACTGCTTATCAGTTGAGATGTATTCTAAAGTGATGTCCTTCTTTTCAACATGGTCTCTTATGAAATGGTATCTGACATCAACGTGCTTTGTTCTTGAGTGTAACACAGGATTTTGAGTAATTACAATTGCACTTGTGTTATCACACATAATTGGAATTTCCTTTTCTTCAACTTCATAGTCTCTCACCATTTCTTGTCTCATCCATAAGACTTGGGCACAAATAAATACCCGCAACTATGTATTCTCGCCAACTTGTGGATGTGGCTATTGAGTTTTGCTTCTTGCCAACCAGAAATTAACCTATTTCCAACCATTTGACATGTACCAAGTACTCTTCTCCCGTCAACTCTACATCCAAAGATAGTCGAAATCAATAACCAATTAGCTTGAATCCACATTCCTTTGGATACCATAAGCCAACTTCTTGGCTTCCTTTAAATATCTCAATATTCTCTTGGTCTCATGTGGCTTTCTTTAGGAGCAGATTGAAATCTTGCACATACACCTACAAAGCAAAGGTGATGTCCGCCTTCTTGTCAAAAAATGAAGCAGTGATCCAATGAGTGCTCAGATCTTGTTTGATCCACGTGCTTTCCATCTCGCATCCATATCCATTTTGGATGATGTATTCATTGGTATTTTCACGAGAAGACTTCTCTTCCATACCAAATTTCTTCATTAGTTCTCTCGGTGTACTTTGTCGACTTATGAAGGTTCCATCCTTCAACTGTTTTTACTTGGAGTCTTAGGAAGAATGTCGCTCTCCCATCATGCTCATTTCAAATTTGCTTTGCATGAGGTTTGAGAATATATCACACAGCTCTTTGTTTGTGGATCCAAAGATGATGTCATCCACATATATTTGAACAAGCAGTATACTCTTCCCATCTTGAATTCTGAAGAGTGTTCTATCTACTTTCCCTTTTGTGAATCCGTTCTCAGTCAGGAATTGTGATAATGTATCATACCATGCTCTTGGTGCCTGTTTCAATCCATATAGAGCTTTCTTGAGCTTGTACACTTTATCTCCAAGAGTCTTCTGCTCAAATCCTGGAGGTTGTTCAACATATACTTCTTCTTCCAATAATCCATTCAAGAATGCACTTTTTACATCCATTTGATATACAATTAAGTTCTTGTGTGCAGCATAGGCAAGAAAATCCTTATTGCTTCTAACCTTGCAACAGGGGCAAAGGTTTCATCAAAATCTATTCCTTCTTCTTGGCAATACCCTTTGGCTACCAATCTTGCCTTGTTTCTTACCACATAACCTTCTCCATTCATTTTGTTTCTGAAAACCCATTTTGTGCCAATAACATTTTGATGGGATGGTCTTTGAACCAATTCCCACACTTTGTTCCTTTCAAACTGAATTAGCTCTTCTTGCATGGCTTGAATCAAATGTGTGTCATCCAATGCTTGTGACACATCTTTTGGTTCTATTTGAGAGATAAAACAAGTGAACATAGCTTCTTGTTGAGCTCGGATCTGGTTCTTACACCTTCTCTTACATCTCCAATGATTAGGTCCGTGGATGGTCCTCAACCATCTTACATCGAGGTTGGAGTAAGTTAGCCGATTCGATCTTCTTCTTGTACTGTGTTGTCTTGAAAGCGCCTCTTTCATTATCACTTAGCCGCAGATTGTCCAACTGTCTTTGAGATTCACTATCTTCTTCATCTCGGTTAATTGCTCCAACTTCGCTTCAACATAGGGACTCTTCTGCACATTGGTGATTCACTTATCGCTAACTCTTCAATGTTTTCTTCATTTACCTTGGGTTCATCAAACACCACATGGATGGACTCTTCTGTAACCATTGTCCTCTTGTTGAGCACTCTATAGGCTTTACTTTCAACTGAGTATCCCAATAAGATACCTTCATCAGAATTGGCATCAAAAGCCTTTAAGTTGTCTTTGCCATTATTATGGATGAAGCATTTGCATCCAAATATTCTAAAATATGCAACATTTGGTTTTCTCCTGTCCAAATCTCATAGGGAGTTTTTGTCACCGTCTATTTATCATGCATCTATTTTGAGTATAACATGTCAGGTGTTTATTGCTTTCACCCAAAATCTTTTAGGTAGCCCTTTTTAACATGGTCTTCTTGTTTCTTTTGAGAGTTCTTCTCTTTCGCAACTCCATTCTCATTGTGGAGTCCTTGCTGCAGATAGTTCATGAGCAATACCATTTTCAACACAATGAGTTACTATTCCATTGACAAACTCGGTTCCTCAAACCGCCTCGATCTTATTTTAATGATGGTTTGACTCTTCTCATTTTGATTCTCTTCATCACCGTGGTAGCTTCTCGGGTTTCTTTCTTCTTACACATGAAAATTGTCCATGTGTATCTTGAGTAATCATCTACTACCACCAGGGTGTATTTCTTTCCACTTATGCTAGCTGGTTCAACTGGACCAAATAAGTTCATATGTAACAGGTGCAATATCCTTGTTGAAGATGGACATGTCTTTTCTTTAAATGATGATTTGATCTGCTTTCCCATCCGGCATGCATCACATACACTCTCCTTCTTGTATAAATGTCAATCGAAGTCCTTCTACAAGGCAAGTTTGTTAATTATTTTGAAATTCAGGTGACTCAGCTTCTTGTGCCACAGCCAACTTGATTCGGATGTGCTCTTTGCTAGTAGGCAAGTGCTTGGTGTTGTAGTTGACCAATCCACCACATACATGTTCTTTTGTCTGCATCCTTGTAGCACTACTTCATTATATTCAGTGTTCTTGATTTGGCATACACCCATGTTGAATCCAACATTATAGCCCTTGTCAAGTTGTTGATCGACTTAGCTTAGATTGAAGTTGAGTCCTTCAACATATGCAACATCTGTGATCTCTAATCCATTTTTCTTGATGGATCCAATGCCTCTTATTTCTCTTGAGCTTCATTCTCTCCAATATAACTTTTGCACCTCTAACCTCCTTGAATTTTGATAGATTTTTTGTAGTTTCTGTCAAAATGTATCCGAATGTTCCACTATCCATGTACCAGGTTCCTTGACACTCAAATTGATCCTTGAACCCGCAATCAAGAATTTAGTTTTAGGTACCCATACTTGCCTGGTCCAGGGGTTAGTGTCTTTTCAAGATGATCCAACCAACCTATAGCCAAATGATTTGACTCTAAGGGGTTGCCATCTATCTCACTCCATAATCATAATTTACTTTGGCAAATTGCTTGGGGTTTTAGGTTCATACAACTGTCTCTTTTGTCTGTATGCCTGTGTGTGTGTTTTAGCAATTGCCTTCCTTAAGATAGCTCTTTTGCCTTTGGAATGGCCTTTGCTAAGTTCTAGGCCTTTGCCATCTAGGCATGTATTCCATAGATCTTTGCTGATTTTTCACATTGTACCAATCAACTTGGCTTGGGTAGTTTATACCGTTTCCATCATATGTGTTCCTTTTATAGAACTTCTGGGGTTTTTGGTAGCTCTGTTTCTTCTTTACAAAGTACTTTCTATTTGGAATTTCTTTTGGAACTCGGTTGATTTCTTCTCACATCCTTTCAAAGATACCCAATCGGCCAAGTTCCTTTTCCTTTATAACCAATGCCAAGTTTGGTTGTGATTGTGCTTTGGAATGAATGTGTGTGCACCATTTGAGTTTTGATTTTTGAGATGCTTCATTACTTGAAGATCCTTTTTCCAAGATTACTTTGGGAGTTTGACTTAGCATAGAGGGATTAAATCCTAAGCATGTCTTATCTCCACATTCTCTTTGGCTCGTAATAATATCATCCAAAGATTTAGATGCCTTAGTGAATGAGGCAATCACATTTTGAGGTCATTTTCCTCTTTTCTATAGCGAATCCATATCTCTGGAAATAAATTAGTTTAGTATTTTCAAATCCTTTAGTTCTTTATTCTCATCGGCTATGTGGCTCAAACTGTAATCGAGCTCCTTAGTCACCCATTTGAGTTTTGGCTTTTTTTTTCCAACAGGCAAGTTTTCCTCATTTAGCGAGTGTGTGAGAATTTAATGTGCTCAAAGTCTTTCATCATTTTGCCTAATGAATCATAAAGATTAGTGGGTGATGAAGTGTGTGTGTCACTCAATACTATCACTAGAATCCGAGTGAGATGAGTTAGAGTGTACCTCATCTTCTTGGTCGAGTTGGTCTTGTTCTTTGGCCATTAAACGGATCCGGGCTTCTTCTTCGAATCACTCGAGTAGTCGCCTTCACTACTCTCTCCAATTTGCTGTGTCTTTTGGCTTACCTGTCTTACGGCGGTTTAAGCCAACATTGCTTTTTCTTTTCTTGTCTTCTTTCCTCAAGACTCTTTTTTCCTCTTCATTCCTGTATTTGTTGACTATAGGATATGGGCAATCAATGGCATAGTGACTGGTTGCTGCAGTTCAAAGATAGATTCCCAACTTTTTGTTCAAATATCTTTCCATTCTCGGATTGTCATTCGGCTCTTTGGTACTCGACCTTTTGATGCTCGCTCTCTTGGGTGGCCTATCTTCCCTTGACTTGATGGAGCCGAGTGTCTTCTGGAGGATTCACCTTTGCCTTTCTTGTAATTCTTGTTGAAGAACTTGTTAATTCTTTTAACCATCAAAATATGCAATCTCCTCCGATCGATGACTTCTTTGCTTTTAGCTCTTTTCCCATCCTTAACTATTAGAGCAAATTTTTTGGGCACAACTGTCTCTTCTTGATCTTTTTCTTCTCAAATCAAATTCATAGGCTTTGAGATCGAGAATAGCTCATGGTTGGATGTTTTTGATAGGTCCATGGAATGCCTCGAGCCATGACCTTCATTTCCCACTCGGTTGGAAGACTTCTTAGAATCTTCATACACATTTCCTTCGTGTATATTCTTTTCCAAGTGCGATAGTTCGTTCGTAATTTTACGTGGAACCGAGCATCCAGTTGATCCAGGGTTTCTCCCTGCAAGCATTTTAAAATTTTCAAATTTTTATCAAAGAATGATAGCTTATTTTCTTTGATCCGCTTTTCGTAGCCTTCACAAATCAAAGTTAGCTTATCCTGATTTCTTTGGCCGTCTTGCATGATTTGACTTTGTTGAACATAGCTTTGTCAAAAGTCTTGTAAAGAATGTCCTTGGCCACATTGTTCATTTGTTGTATCTTTTTCTATCATCATTTGTCCATTCAAATTTTTTTTCAATCATAGCCGGTCCGGGAGCAACATCCTCTTTCTCCTTTTTCTTGAAAACTCTCCTTGCAGCTGTGTTCACTTTTAAAATTTGTAGTGGCCCATCTTCTATTACTATCCACATTTCATCGTGTAATGCTGAGAGATGAGCCTGCATATGAATTTTCCAGTCATCAAATTCCTCAATTGTGAACATAGGGATGCATGTCAAATTTGCTTCCATGACAATAACTTTGCTAAATAAAAGAGTTTTGAAGAAACAAGTGCTAAAGCAAGCTTTGAAAGATTGGAGATCTAGTTCAGTAACCAGTGCGGAAGGCTCAATGAACCAACCGCTCTGATACCACTTGTAGGTCCCAAGGGGTATGAGTGTAAGGTTTAGAAGGGGGGTTGAATTAACCTTACCAACTTTTCGATTTAGTCCTTTTAAAATCGTTCAGAGTTAATTCTTCACAGCTAAGTCCTTGATGGACAACTAAGTTAGTTAACCAACAGAGTTAGCCACTCAACAGACTCGACTGAGCTGTTGATAGAATAACTCAGCTGCTTAGTCTAAAGCTTAACTCAACTGTGATATGTTTTTAGCGGAAGACTTAACACCCTTGAATTTGGTTTAAGTTTGTTTTGACACTTGGTTTTTAGCACATTGTTAAATGTCAATTGATAGCAAATTTATCGTTATAGATATAAAATAATATGCAGAATTGAAGTCTTTTAAATTTAAATGACACAATAAATTTTATAGAGGTTCGAGGATGGGGTAATTCTTCTAATCCTCTCTTCTCCAACTCCTGGAGGAATCCACTAGTATTGATCGAGTACAAAGTGGTTATCATCCGGATGCAAGTCTTGATCACACAATGATGACTTGATCCTTTGGGACTCGATCTGAGATACCTTAGTCACACAGCTGGCTTCTCGTCCGACTCAACTTCTTCACAGGGCAGCTGCCTTGCTACTACAGCTCACTTGCTCAAGTTTCTTGGATTTGCTCACGAAGCCCTCCAAGTACTTAAGATTGGTTCGACCTTGAACCTTTCTACAATCCTCTGTGGAATGTAGACCCCTTTGATTCTTCAAATATTTCCTCTTCAACTGATTGAAGTCGTATTTCCTTCACAAGTGAGTGTTGGATTGATTTCCTTCTAAGTTCTGGCCTGAGGATTAAGCTTGAATGACTTGAGAGAATATTTTGTAGTATACAACTCAAAATGATATCTTGAATGTTCGTAGTACATGTAGTCAAGGTAACCTTTTCTCAAATTGATTCCTCAGCCTTTTATAGTGTTCTTTTGAAAATATGTCCGTTGAAGAGATAGGCTAATTTTCAAAAGACACTTGTGGTCGTTGGCTTGTCTTGTTGCAGTCCTCGAAATTGACATTTCCTTGTATTGAATGAATCTTCAGTTTTTCAGAGTTCTGACATGGGTGCAGTGCTTCCCATTGGTTTATTCCTTTTGCACGCTTTTGGGACTGAGCACTTTAAGAAAGTCAGTATGGAAGTATTACTTGTTTAAGCAATTTTCTTGACTTAAGCAACGGATCCTTTTCAGATTGTCTTGACTTGATCTGCTTTCAGTTCCTTAACTTCCCCGATGACTTCAAGTCGAACTTTCAATCATGGATGACTCATCCGATCACTTCAACTTGAGACCTTGCTATCTTGGGTTGATTGGACACTTCACACAATCGCATCTCACTGATACTTCTCGGTCGAGTTCTGTCTTCTTTTTCCTTTGTCGTCATTCAATCTATTTTCACAACGGAGTCTTCATTCTAGTCTCCGGTTGACTCTTTGCATATTTAGCATAGCTAACTTAACTCAGCTCAACCATCCCTATCTATTACAATGCAAGTTACAAAGAAAATGGGGTGCCAACTTTCTAGTCTAAGTTTTACATGACATTCATCAAAATCTAAAAATAAATTTCCCAACAAACATGATCTCTTATAAAATGATATCTGACATCAATGTGCTTTGTTCTTGAATGCAACACAGGATTCTGAGTGATTGCAATAGCACTTGTGTTATCACACATAATTGGAATCTATTTTTCTTCAATTTAATAATCTTCCAGCTGTTGTCTCATCCATAAGACTTGGGCACAACAACTTCCCCGAGCTATGTACTCTGCTTCAGCTGTGGATGTGGCTATTGAGTTTTGCTTCTTGCTAAACCAGGAAACCAGTCTGTTTCCAAGCATTTGACAAGTTCCTGAAGTACTCTTCCTGTCAACTCTACATCGAGCATAGTCAGAGTTTAAATAACCAATAAGCTTGAATCCACCTTCCTTTGGATACCATAAGCCAACTTCTTGGCATCCCTTCAAATATCTTAGGATTCTCTTAGCTGCAGTCATATGACTTTCTTTTGGAGCAGATTGGAATCTTGCACATACACCTACTGCAAATGTGATATTTGGCCTTCTTGCTGTTAAATAGAGTAGTGATCCAATGAGTGCTCTGTATCTTGTTTGATCCACAGGCTTTCCATCTGCATCCATGTCCATTTTGACTGATGTGTTCATTGGTATTTTCACAGAAGACTTCTCTTCCATACCAAATTTCTTCATTAAATCTCTAGTGTACTTTGTTTGACTTATGAAAGTTCCATCCTTCAGCTGTTTAACTTGAAGTCCTAAGAAGAATGTCAGCTCTCCCATCATGCTCATTTCAAATTTACCTTGCATGAGGTTTGAGAATTTATCACACAGTTCTTTGTTTGTGGATCCAAAAATGATGCCATCCACATATATTTGAACAAGCAGTATACTCTCCCCAACTTGGATTCTGAAGAGTGTTCTGTCCACTTAGCCTTTGGTGAATCCATTACCTATCGGAAATTGAGATAATGTATCATACCATGCTCTAGGTGTTTGTTTCAATCCATATAGAGCTTTCTTGAGTTTATACACCTTATCTCCAATTGTCTTCTGCTCAAACCCTGGAGGTTGCTCAACACAGACTTCTTTTTCCAACAATCCATTTAAAAATGCACTTTTCACATCCATTTGATATACAATGAAGTTTTTGTGTGCAGCGTAGGCAAGAAACATCCTTATTGCTTTTAATCTTGCAACAGGAGCAAATGTTTCATCAAAATTTATTCCCTCTTCTTGGAAATACCCTTTGGCTACCAATCTTGCTTTGTTTCTTACCACAGAACCTTCTTCATTCATCTTGTTTCTGAATACCCATTTTGTGCCAATAACATTTTGATGGGTTGGTCTTTGCACCAATTCCCATACATTGTTCCTTTCAAACTGGTTCAGTTCTTCTTGCATGGCTTGAATCCAATGTGTGTCATCCAATGCTTGTGACACATCTTTTGGCTCTATTTGGGAAATAAAACAAGTGAACATTGCTTCTTTTTGAGCTCTGGATCTCGTCCTTACACCATCTCTCACATCTCCAATGACTAGCTTCTCGTGAATGGTCTCTCACTATCTTACATCGTTTGAAGCAAATCACCGGATTTAGTCATCTTCTTCTTCACTGTTGTCTTGAGCAGCTTCTTTCATTATCATTCATTCATGATTTTTTCCACCGCTTTGAGACTCAAATGCCTCATCTTCATCTTGATTGATTGCTCCACCTTTTCAAACATAGGGACTCTTTCGCATAGTTGGCTGATTCAGCTTATCAACTAACTCTTCAATATCTTCTTCATTCACATTGGGTTCATCAAAAACCACATGTATGGATTCTTCTGTGACCATAGTCCTCTTGTTCAACACTCTATAGGCTTTACTTTCAGCTGAGTATCCTAAAAAGATACCTTCATCAGCTTTAGCATCAAAAGTCTTTAGATTGTCATTGCCATTGTTGTGGATAAAACATTTACATCCAAATATTCTAAAATATGCAACATTTGGCTTTCTCCCCCGTCCCGTATTTCATAGGGGTCTTTGTCACCGCTCTATTAATCATGCATCTATTTTGAGTATAGCATGCGATTTTTATGGCTTGGTCTATTTCAAAATCTTTTAGGCGGTGCAACTTCAGCTAACATGGTCCTTACAGCTTCCTTGAGAGTTCTATTTCTTCTTTCTGCTACTCCATTCTGTTGTGGAGTCCTTGCTGCAGATAACTCATGAGCAATGCCATTTTCAATACAATACTGAGTTATTATCCCATTAACAAACTCAGTTCCTCTATCAGACCTTATCTTTATAATGGTTTGACTCTTCTCATTTTGAACTATTCTCATCAGCTAAGGTAACTTCTGCAAGGTTTCCTTCTTTTTGCACATGAAGATTGTCCATGTATATCTTGAATAATCATCCACCACCACTAAGGTGTATTTCTTTCCACTTATGCTAGGCGGCTCAATCGGACCAAACAAATCCATATGCAATGATGCAATATATTCTTGTTGAAGATGGACTTGACTTCTCTTTAAATGATGATTTGATCTGCTTTCCCATTTGGCATGCATCACAAACATTTTCCTTCTTGTACACTGAGTCTGGCAGTCCTTCTACAAGATGACTCCTTGCAAGTTTGTTAATTATCTTGAAATTCAGATGACTCGATATTTTTGTGCCAACCAACCAACTTGATTCGGCTGTATTCTTTGCTAACAGACAAGTGCTTGGTGTGGCAGTCGACCAATCTACCACATACATGTTCTTCTGTCTGGATCCTTGCAGCACTATTTCATTTGATTCAGTGTCTTTAATTTGGCACACTCCCATATTGAATCCAACATTATAGCCCTTGTCACAGAGTTGGGTGATGCTTAACAGGTTGAAGTTGAGGCCTTCAACATATGCAACATCTGTGATTTCTAATCCATTTTTCTTGATGGATCCAGTGCCTTTTATTTCCCCTGGAGCTTCATTTCCTCCAAATATGACTTTGCGCCTCTAATCTCCTTGAATTTTGACAGATTTTTCTTGTTTTTTAATCGTCATGTGTCCGAAACAAATGCTCACTATCCATGTACCAGGTTCCTTGGCACTCAACTGTTCCTTGAACCCGCCATCAAGGAAATTAGCTTTTAGGTACCCATACTTGCCTGCGTCCTGAGGGGTTAGTGTTGTAAGATGATCCAACCAACCTATAGCCAAATGATCTGACTCTAAGAGGTTGCCATCTGTCTGTGCCATAATCATAACTCACTTCGGCAAATTGCTTGGGGACTTTAGGTTCATACATCTGTCTCTTTTTGTCTGTATGCCTATGTGTGTGTTTTAGCAATTGCCTTCTTTGGGTAATTGTGATATTTCTGAGTGTAGGGCCTGGATGCATATGTGTGCTGATGATAGCTCTTTTGCTTTTGGAATGGCCTTTGATGAGTTCTAGGCCTTTGCCATTTAGGCTTATATTCCATAGGTCTTTGCTGATATTTCACATTATTCCAATCAACTTGGCTTGGGTAGTTTCTACCATTCCCATCATATGTGTTTCTTTGATAAAACTTTTGGGGTTTTTGGTAGCTCTGTTTATTTTTCACAGAGTACTTCCTATTTGGAGTTTCTTGATTTTCTTCTCGCTTGTCCTCTCAAAGATACTTATTTTCCTTTTCAAAAAGATAACCAAGGTCAATCACAACATTTTGTGATTGTGCTTTGGTGTGAATGTGGGTGCAACATTTGGTGTCTTGGATTTTTGAGATGCTTCATTGCTTGAAGATCCTTTTTCCAACATCACTCTGGGAGTTTAACTGTGCACAAAGGAATTAAATCTTATGTTTGTCTTATCTCCACACTCGTTTTGGCTCATAATAAGGTCATCCAATGATTTAGATGCCTTTGTAAATGATGCAATCACATTTTTGAGATCATTTTCCCTCTTTTCTATAACAGCTATCTCTGCTTATTAGTTTAACATTCTCACTTTTATATTGACTCTTTGTTCTCATCAGCTATGTGACTTAGAGTACTCAGCTCCTTAGTCAGCTGTGAGTTTTGGCTTTTGAGCTGGCTGTTTTTCTCGTTTAATAGTGTGTATGAGGATTTAATGTGCTCAAAGTCTTTCATCATTTTGCCTAATGATTCATAAAGATCAGTGGGTGATGAAGTGTGTGTGTCACAATCACTATCACTAGAATCTGAGTGAGATGAGTTAGAGTGTACCTCATCTTCTTGGTCAGGTTGATCTTGTTCTTTAGACATTAGACATATCATTGCTTCTTCTTCAGAGTCACTTGAGTAGTCAGCTTCACTACTCTCTGAGTCTATTGCTTCTTTAGACTTAGTTATCTCAGCAGTCTCTGCAGCCAACATGGCCTTTTTCTTTTCCTGCCTTCTTTCTCTGAAGACTCTTCTTTCTTCTTCATTTCTGTATTTAGTGACTACTGGGTATGGACAATCAATAGAAAAGTGTTCTGGTTGTCTACAATTCCAACACAGGTTCTCAACTCTTTGATCAGCTCTTTCCGTTCTTGGGTTATCAGCTCTCTGATATTCAACCTTTTGATGTTCAACTCTCTTGGGTGGCCTATCTTCCCTTGACTTGGAGGGAGCTGAATGTCTCCTGGAGGATTCACCTTTGTTTCTTTTGTAGTTCTTGTTGAAGAACTTATTGAATCTTTTAACCATAAGGGCAATCTCTTTCTGGTCAATGGCTTCCTTGACTTCAACTCTCTTTCCATCCTTGACTATAAGTGCATCTGTTTTGGGTACAACTGTCTCCTCTTGATCCTTTCTTCTCAGCTCAAATTCATAAGCTTTGAGGTCTGAGGATAGATCATGATTGGATGTTTTTGATAGGTCCATCGAGTGCCTTAGAGCTATGGTCTTCATTTCCCATTTAGTCAAGGCTCCTTAGAATCTTCATACACATCTCTTTTGTGTGTATTCCTTTCCAAGTGCTGAGAGCTCATTTGTGATTTCAGTGAATCTAGCATCCAGCTGATCCATTGTCTCACCTACAAGCATTTTAAAGTTTTCAAACTTTTGAATAACAACAGATAATTTGTTTTCTTTAATTTGCTCTGATCATTCACAAATTAAAGTTAGTTTTTCCTAGATTTCTTTTGCTGTTTTGCATGATTTGACTTTATTGAACATTGCTTTGTCCAGAGTTTTGTAGAGAATATCCTTGGCCACATTGTCCAAGTTGTATCTCTTTCTGTCATCATTGGTCCATTCAAGATTTTGGTTTTTCAACTAAGGGCATTGGTCTTCTTCTCGCATTTGAAAATTTATTCTCCTTCACCGAAAAGACATGATGCTCATTAAGATCCTCCTTGCAGTTGTGTTCACTTTCAATATTTGCAGTGGCCCATGCTCTATTACTAGCCACATTTCGTCATGTAAAGCTAATAGATAAGCCTGCATACGAATTTTCCAGTCATCAAACTCCTCAATAGTGAACATAGGAATGTGTGTCAAATTTGCTTCCATGATAGTAACTTTGCTGAATAAGAAAAGCTTTTGAAAGGGCAAGTGTTAAAAATTTCTTTGAAAGATTGGAGATCTAGTTCAGTAACCAGTGCGGAAGGTTCAATGAACCAACCGCTGTGATACCACTTGTAGGTCCTAAGGGGTGTGAGTAAGGTTTAGAATGGGGGGTTGAATAAACCTTACCAACTTTTTCTATTTTAGTCCTTTTAAAATATTACAGAGTTAGTTACACAACTACGTCCTTGAGGGACAACTAAGTTAGTTAATCAGCAGAGTTAGCCACTCAACAGACTCGAAAGAGCTGTTGATAGATGTTGGGATTTGGTCCAGCATCCTGCCTGCAATGGGCTTTAAAAGAGGCACGAGGTGCGGCCCGCGATTCGAACCCGTGAGCGCTGGATTGCACAGTTAAAAGAAAGCTTAAAGGATTCGATTTGGACTACCTATACCAACAGATGCATCTTCTTTTCTGGTGCCCATTACATAGAAACTCTAAGGTTAAGTGTGTTTGTCCTGGAGTAGACATGGGATGGGTGACCCCTTGGGAAGTTTTCCAGGGTGCGTGTGAGTGAGAACAAAGCGCTAGAAAAGACTCGTGTTGGTTTGTGGGAACAGTCGTGAATCCGAGTAGCGCTAGAGGTCCAACAACTAGTATCAGAGCAGGTCATGAGTTTGAAATCCCTTGGAAGCACGCTGCAGTGGAGGTTGCCAGGAGCGGTGGAACTAAGATGCTGGCGCAGTGGAGGTAAACGGACTAGAACTGAATGGTAGGTTGCCAGGTGGCCAGAACTAAGGTAAAAAGGATCGAACCGGTGTAGGTCTTTGGGTGGATCGGATCGGGCGGGTAGGTTGCTAGGTGGCGGAACTTAGGTAAAAACAGATCGAATCAAGGTGTAGTTTCGGGTGTACCCCATCGAATAGTAGGTTGCCGGAAATTTAAATCGAGGCCGAATCGCTTGAGGCGGCATGACGCGACGCTTTGAACTTAAGAAGTTGGCGTTAGAACGGGAGGGGATTGTTGGGATTTGGTCCAAAGATCGGGCAAAGCTTTAAAAGGAGGTTGACAAGCACTCCATGATTCGAGCCTAGATTACTTACTGGATTGACACAGATTAAAAGAGAGCTTAAAGGATTTTTTGGAGGGGATTGTTGGGATTTCCGGTCCAAAGATCCCGCCCGCAATGGGCTTTAAAAGAAAAAGGGGCGCGAGGTGCGCCCACGATTTGAACTTTTTTCATGAGCGCTGATTGCACAATTTTAAAGAGAGCTTAAAGGATTTGATTTGGACTACCTATACCAACCAACAGATGCATCTTCTTTTCTCGTGCCCATTACATAGAAACTCTGAGGTTAAGCGTGCTTGGCCTGGAGTAGACATGGGATGGATGACCCCATGGGAAGTTTTCCAGGGTGCGCGTGAGTAAGGACAAAGCGCGCTAGAAACGACTCGTGTTGGTTTGTGGGGACAGTCGTCAATTCGAGTAGCGCTAGAGGTCCAACAATAGAATAACTCAGTTGTTTAGACTAAGCCTTAACTTGGCTGTGATGAATTTTTCAGCGGAAGACTTAACACCCTTGAATTTGATTTATCTTTATTTTAACACTTGGTTTTAGCACTTTGTTAATTATTAGTTGGATAGCAAATTATCAGGAGATATGAAATAAGTATGCAGAAATAAAATGCTGGAATGTAAATGACATAATAATTTTTATAGAGGTTCAAAGATGGGGTAATTCTTCCACTCCTCTATTCTCCAACTCCTGGAGGAATCCACTAAGTAATGATTAATTCACAAAGTGGTTATCAATCCAGATACAAGTCTTGATCACACAGTTGACTTGCTCATTTGGGACTCGATGAAAAAATAAGATGCCTTGATCACGCAATCGCTTCTCGTCCTACTCAACTTCTTCACAAATCCATTCTGAGTTCATTACATTCAAACACTTTTTAGTTATTTCACTACTTTCTCAAGCTTCTTGGATTTGATCACGAAGCCCTCCAATAACTTGAGATTGGTTCGACCTTGAACCTTCCTAAAATTCTCCTTGGAAAGTAGACCCCTTTTGATTCATCAAAAGTTTCCTCTTCAACAGTTTGAAGTTGTCTTTCCTTCACAACTTAGTGTTAGATCGATTTCCTTCGAGATTTAGGCTTGAGGATTTTGCTTGAATAACTTGAGAATATTTTGCAGGTTACAGTATGAATATCGCTTGATTTCTAAGGTATGGTAGGTTCAGGTAACCTTTTCTCAGAGTGATTCCTCATCCTTCTATAGTGACCTTTCAAAAATCTGCCCGTTGAAGAGATAAATTGATTTTCAAAAATCACTTATGTTCGTTGGCTTGTCTTTTCTTGGTCTTCAATCTTGAGATGTAGACCTTTCCTCGTATTAACTGAATGTTCAGTTTTTTAGAATCTGCCACGAGGTGCAGTGCTTCCCATTGGTCTATTCCTTTGCACGCTTCTGGGACTGAGCACTTTAAGACATTGCAGCATGGAAGTATTACTTATTTAAGTAATGTTCTTGACTTTTGTACAACGGATTCTTTTCGATTAACTTTTTTGCCCGGTGACTTGAGTCCATGGTCTCCAATGATTGAAAGACTCATCCAATCACTCAACTTGACTTGGCTTCTTGGTTTGACTTAACGATTCTTCTCAAATATACACATCAAACCGATACTCCTTCATCGAGTCCTTGGTCTTCTTTCTTGGCCATACTTAGTTGTTCCTCAAAAATTGGCCGAGTCTTTACTTCGCATCTTCATTGACTTCTTGTATTTCCAGCATAGGTCGACTTGACTCAAACATACAACCCTATCTATTACAATAAGAATTACGAGAAAATGGGGTGCCAACTTTCTAGTCTAAGTTTTACATGGCATTCATCAAAATCTAAACAATAAATTTCCCAACAATGATGCCCTCTGGCAAATGAAATCTTTATAAAATTTTCGGGGAAAATTACATAAAATACCCTCTTTTTGGTAAACATACCAGAAAATACGCTCCTATCATTTTTGTATCTATTTTTTCCTTTTGTACCTATTTTTTTCCTTTTTTATGCTCCTGCATATTTTTTTGGACTATTTTTACGTTTTTTTTTCGTTTTTTTGTTCTTGTATTGCTTTATATGTTATATATGATGTTTCGATGTTGTTTAAATTTATTTTTGTTTCGATGTTTCAAAATGTTGGGAAATTTATTAAAGATTTTGATGAATGCCATGTAAAATTTAAATTAGAAAGTTGGCACCCCATTTTCCTTGTAATTTTCATTGTAATAGATAGGGCTGGAAAAGCTGAGTCAAGTCAGCTATGCCTGGAAATACAAGAAGTCAATCAAGACGGAAAGAAGACTCCGCTATGGAACAAATTGAGTATGGCCAAGATAGAAGAACAAGAACTCGATGAAGATGTATCAGCTGAGGAACATCTGTGTAAAGAGTCAGTCAAAGTCAACTCAATAAGCCAAGTCTCAAGTTGAAGTGACAGATGAATCTTCCAATGATCGGACAAAACTCAAGTCACTTGGGAAAAAGGCAGCAGCCAAGAGGAATTAACTGAAATGAATCCGTTGCACATAAGTCAAGAACATTACTTAAATAAGTAATACTTCCATGCTGCGAAGTCTTAAAGTGCTCATCCCAGAAGCGTGCAAAAGGAATAAACCAATGGGACGCATTGCACCTCGTGTTAGAACCTGAAAAGCTGCACATTCATTTAATACGAGGAAAGGTCTACATCTGAAGATTGAGGACAAAGAAAAGACAAGCCAACGAACACAAGTGACTTTTGAAAATCAGCCTATCTCTTCAACGGGGAGATTTTAAAAGTTCACTATAAAAGGCTGAGGAAATTTATTGAGAAAAAGTTACCTGAACCACGAACAAGCAAGTATTATTAGAACTATTAACATGCAAATATTCTCAAAGATATTCAAGCAAATCCTCAAGCCTGAAACTCGAAGAAAATCGATCCAACACAAGCTGTGAAGGAAAGACAACTTCAAACCTGTTGAAGAGGAAACTTTTGAAGAATCAAAAGGGGTCTACTTTCCAAGGAGGATTGTAGTTAGGTTCAAGGTCGAACCAATATCAAGTTATTGGAGGGCTTCGTGATCAAATCCAAGAGCTTGAGAAAGTGAGTCAAGTAACAAAGCAAATGCCTGCAGAAGAAGTTCGAGTCGGAAGAGAAGTCAGCTTTGTGACTAAGGCTGTCTCTAGACATTTGACCACTTTGTAAACATATCTTTTACATAGTGGATTCCTCCAGGAGTTGGACAAGAGAAGATTAGAAGAATTACCCCATCTTCGACCTATATAAAAATTAACTGTGTCATTTATTTTTTCAGCACATTTATATTTTTGCATATTACTTTATATATGCTGATAAACTTATTTGCTATCCACCTGATTAATAACCAAGAGCTAAAATCAAGTGTTAAAACAAGTTTAAAACAAATCAAAAGGTGTTAAGTCTTCCGCTGATAAAACCAACAAAACCAAGTTAAGATTCAGGTTAAACAGTTGAGTTATTCTATCAATAGCTCTATCGAGTCTGTTGAGTGGCTAACTCTGTTGAATAACCAACTTAGCTGTCCCTCAAGGACTTTGTTGTTTGTGTTAACTCTGTAATATTTTAAATGTCAGCTGTATCGAGTTAGCTGACAGCAGAGTCGCTTAAAGAAAGGAGAGAACTAGAGTTAAGTCATTTTTGATATAAACTGAGTCATTTACGAGCTAAGTGACAAAAACGCAGTCGTTTTTAATGAGCATGAATGTTTTTAAGGATGAGGTCAGCATAATAATGACGTACAGTAAAAAGCTGCACAATAAGCATATGATTGGATATAAATGCTGATGCATTAAATGCGAGAGATTAAATGTGGTTTAACGTGCTAAATCTGAACCGTTGATCGTGATCAAATTTCAAAATCCGAAGACATGTCCTTTCATAACCCTTATATATCCATTTTTCCAGTTTTCTCTCTCTTTTTGAAACTGTTCATCTTCAAGCAAAAAGAAAGCAAGCTTTTTCCCTATCGAAAACCCTAAGTGTCCTCAAGCAAGTTCGTCAAGTTTTAATCGGTGAAAATCTCTGATAATGGCACCTAAGTTTGATTTCGTCAAGCTATCGAAGCAATTTCACTCAGGATCGTCAGTGGATTTCGAAGGCATGGTAAAGCAGGGTTCTGATGAAACCCTAGTGAAGAAGATTGCTGAGATGTTAGAAAAGTCAGGTCTTAAGGCTTTTCTGACTTTGGAATACTCGCATACCTATCTCGAGGAGGTAGTGCAGTTCTATGTTAATGCAGAAGTGCAGGACGAAGGAATCAAGTCTTCTGTCCACCGCAAGGATATTTTGATAAATGTTAAGGACCTTGCGGAGCACTGTTTATTACCGTCTGATGGCATGAAATAGATAAATGAAGCTTATGTTGATTTGGCTGCTGTGTGGAAAGAGGTAGCCAAACCAGAGTGCGCTGCTAAGGTGGTCTATACAGCTGAGAAGAAATTGTTGAAGGACGACTATCATAAGTTGATGGATGTCGTCTCCAAGTGTGTAGACATGAAGTTTGGAAGCCTTAATCAGCCGTCCAAGACTAAGCTGATCGCCATGGCTGCGATCATGCATGGCAAGAAAGTCAACTCAAACAAATGCCGAGTTCGTGTACAGCAGACTCTGCCTGAATGTGTTGAATAAGATGTTCAAGGATGACGGATCCTTTGGAGGATCTCTTGGATATGGCCTAGTGATTGGCCACTTGATGGAAGTGAAGGGCATTCCCCTTCGACATGGAAAACCCTTCCATGTCAACAAGAAAATATTCAGGGCTAACCTCTCTGGAGCCTAGAAGAGAGCCCACGTGAAGAAAGCGGACACAAGAGAGGGGGAATGAGCTGAACCCGAGGACACAGCTGCTACCCCTCCTCCAAAGAAGAAAGTTGCCCCTGCAGCTGCGAAGAAGAAGGCTGCCCCTGCAGCTAAGAAAAAGGATGCACCTGCCCCTGTAGCCGAGTCGCTTGCCACTGCAGCCGAAGGAGAGGGGGAACACCATGCTCCTTCTCCTGCTATCAAAAAGAAGAAGCGCACTACCAAGACAAGGAAGGCGGCGACCTTCAAGAAAACTCAGAAAGCCTTCACTTTCGAGGAACCTGAAGATATTGAACCAGAGGTTCCCCTGCCACATCTAGAAAAAGAAGATTGGTCAGGAAATCCAATCTTGAGAAGACAGATGAATCTGCCACTCAGCTGGAGAAAGCATCCGTGACTGCTGGAACTCAGGAAGTGCAGTCTCCTGAAGCTATTGATGAATTTGACAAGACTGCTGAAGGTCATCAACAGAGCTCCTTTGAAGACCCAAGTTGAGCCAACCCCTAATGAAGGTGGTTTACCACCTGCCCCCAGCGGTTGAGCACTCAATGGAAGAAGCCGCGAGTCAGGAGAAGAGTGACCCCACCATTCGTCACTCAGCTAGTGCGCCTGTTGAGGGGGAAACTCACTCCACTGCAGCAGGGTCGGAGGATGTTGCAGATGACTCCCTTTTAAAGAAAGGTGGCGGAGTGGAATCTGAGAAACAACCACAACAGAGTGACATTGACGAGGCTCGGACAATTGAGTTTGTCCCAGTTGAAGTGTTAGCTGCTTTGAAGGCTGATGACACTATTCCTACAGTCGAGGCACAGGATGGAGATGTCCCGGGACTTAACACTCTAGGCAGTAAAAGTGCAATCCTAGGGGTTGAGACTCTTATGGATGCCATGGTCCAAGACCCTAAGACAGCTGCGACTGTCGAATGGAATATTGAAAGCCTCGCTGCAGTTGAGACTGCTGGAGGTAGTGAAAGCCCAAGGGAGGTTGAGACTTCCCTGGGTAAAGTTCAAGAGCCACGGAACATTCCTCCTATTCAAAGCACCGTAATAGAAGAGGAGATAAGTGCACTTCATGACTCCCGGGAGAACTTTGATACATCATTCTTGGGGTATGAGGATGAGCTGAGTCCACCCCCATTGCAGATCAAATGGACCCAGCTGAAGATGTTCTCAAAACCACGAGTCAGCCAAGTGATAAAGCTGCTCGTCAAAAATTTAACTTCGATGATGAGCCAACCCCACAAATCTCATCATCATCCAATGATGTTGATGATGCAACTGAGGATCCAGTAATTCATTTAGAGAAATCTACTAAGACCGAAGACGTTGTTAAGACAGTTGAGGCTCAGTCAGCTGGGCAAAATATCTCAATCGCACCAATGAGACACATCCATCACAAGTGAGCTTCCATAGTCAGCAGCGAACGACTACACACACTCCATCACAGGCTCCCACAGTTGTGACCTCTACCGACGAAGCTATCGCAGCTGAGGTACATCGAGCTGAGTCAACAATGGTACAACCCTCACACATCCCTTATGTGAGTGATGATTCATTTCCAAAGATATTCCCTTTCATGCCGATCCTACCAGACTTGGAGGAAGAGACCGCTGCTAAACAACAAAGATTCATCGTGAGAGAAAATCTAATCATCCCTACTGACACAATTGTTCCAGCCAAGTTCAACTTTGTTGAAGAGTGGTCTGCAGCTGAATCAAGTGACACAGCTGAATTTCGTGAAATCTTCAAGAAGATCTGTGAAGAGATTGAGAAGATCGAAAGACATCAGGCTTCACTCGATTTAAGACTGGACAACAAGGATGCTACCCTCACAGCAGACTTGAGAGGGATAGTAGTGCGGATCCGCAAATGGTCTCAACAGCAATCTGCCATGAGAATCGAGCAAGTTCGTTATTTTACGGTACTGTATGGCAGAATGCTTGTCTGGATGGCTGACAATGCTGATTTGAAGTAGAGGATGCATGCGTATATTGAGAGGTTGCATGCCTCTCACAAAACAAAAATGGAGCTACTGCGTGAATTTCAGAGAAAAGAAGTTCTGCAACTTGAGGAGACCATGAATGCAAATTTCAGCCTTCTCATGGCTGAAATGAAATTTGTGGCTGCCGAGTCCGAAGCCACTCGTTCAGAATTTCGGACAGCTTATGCCGCAGCAGACTCCAAACAAAATTCGGCTCTCAATAGACTCGACTTTATGCTCACAGGCATGTTCCCTGGGGTCCCTCTTTCATTTGATGATGTCAAAAAGGGGGAAGAGGAGTCTCTAAGGAGCTTAAAAGAAGAAAAGTTGAAAGAGCCTGCAGCTACGATGAAGACAACTGAGAAGAAGGGAAAAGCAGTTGAGGGGGAACTTTTGAAGGACTTGACGTTAATGATTGCTGAAACCCCTCAGAAGGGTCATGTTACGGCCTCAATTATCAGCAAACTTCCAGTGACTCTGCCGATCGAACACTTTGCTGTGCCGATGTCGGAGAAAAGAAAAATCATCGAAACAGGGATATTGGAGTTCGACAAGAAGATGGATGCCCACGTCGAAGAAGTGTTGAAATAATACGGCGGCATTCTGGCAGGAAAGGATCAAGATGCCATTCCTAACAACGGATCTGAGCCAAGATCAGTTGAAGAATTCAAGACGCTCGAATCCGAAGGCTATTTCCAAAAGATGTCTGTAGCCCAAGCCTGGGATCTATACAGGGAGAAGGGTCTTAAATTGTGCGAAGAAGCTGATAAGCAGCAGACTACCAGTAGCTATTCAGCTGGTAAGCAGAAGACTCCCGTGCAATACACACCCAGAGGAGGAGGAAGAAGTGATGGAGGAAGAGGTTCTCGACCTCGTCCAAGACCCAAGAATATCGAATATGTAGATCCCAGAAAGAAGGGGAGAATCTACTGGATTGGGTATGATGAAGTGGAGAATTTGGAGGTGGCAAGGAAGAATGTTGAGGCTGTGAAAAGACAGGAAGAGGAAAATGAAAGACAAACTCAGCTATGGCTCGAAAGGAAGAGGAAGGATGATGCTGCGAAGAGAGCCTATGAGAAGAAGAAGAAAGCTGAGGAAGAAGAAAGAAAGAGAAAAAGAGCTGATGACTTCGACAAAGTTGAAGAGGAAAGAAGGAGGCAGCGAAGGCGATGAAGTGTTGCTGTGAACCCTTCATGTATTTTACTTATGTAAATACATTTTTGTAAGTCATCTGTATACTTAGTGAAGTGTTCTATAATTTTTCACTTTGTATTTATATCCTAGCATAGATGTTTGTATTTTGCTTTGATATAGAATGCTCTGATACTAAATGTAAACAACTGTGTAAAGGACAAGAATGCTATGATCAATAAAATGATCAATTCTATGCATACATTCTTCGTTACAACATTGTTTGTATGTATCTTTGCTGTTTATATTTTCTTGAATGTTTTTAAGTTTTGGCATCATCAAAAAAGGGAAAATTGTTGGGAAATTTATTTTAAATATTTTGATGAATGCCATGTAAAACTTAAACTAGAAAGTTGGCACCCCATTTTCCTTGTAATTTTCATTGTAATAGATAGGGCTGGAAAAGCTGAGTCAAGTCAGCTATGCCTGGATATACAAGAAGTCAACTGAAGACTGAAGTGAAGACTCCGATGTGGAACAACTGAGTATGGCCAAGATAGAAGAACAAGAACTCGACTGAAGATGTATCAGCTGAGGAACAACTGTGTAAAGAGTCAGCCAAAGTCAACTCAATAAGCCAAGTCTCCAGTTGAAGCGGCAGATGAGTCTTCCAATGATTTGAGCAGACTCAAGTCACCTGGGGAAAAAGGCAGCAGCCAAGAGGAATTAACTGCAATGAATCCATTGCACAGAAGTCAAGAACATTACTTAAATAAGTAATACTTCCATGTTGTCAAGTCTTAAAGTGTTCATCCCAGAAGCGTGCAAAAGGAATAAACTAATGGGACACACTGCACCTCGTGTCAGAACCTGAAAAGTTGCACATTCATTTAATACGAGAAAAGGTCTACATCTCAAGATTGAGGACCAAGAAAAGACAAGCCAACAAACACAAGTGACTTTTGAAAATCAGCCTATCTCTTCAACGGGCAGATTTTTAAAATTTCACTACAAAAGGCTGGGGAAATTCATTGAGAAAAGGTTACCTAAACCACGAACAAGCAAGAATTATTCGAACTATTAACCTGCAAATATTCTCAAAGATATTCAAGCAAATCCTCAAGCCTAAAACTCGAAGGAAATCGATCCAACATAAGCTGTGAAGGAAAGACAACTTCAAACATGTTGAAGAGGAAACTTTTGAAAAATCAAAAGGGGTCTAGTTTTCAAGGAGGATTGTAGGAAGGTTCAAGGTTGAACCAGTATCAAGTTATTGGAGGTCTTCGTGATCAAATCCAAGAGCTTGAGAAAGTGAGCTGAAGTAACAAGGCAGCTGCCCTGTGAAGAAGCTGAGTCGGAAGAGAAGTCAGCTTTGTGACCAAGGCTGTCTCTAGACATTTGAGCACTTTATAAATAGATCTTTTACATAGTGGATTCCTCCAGGAGTTGGACAAGAGAGGATTAGAAGAATTACCCCATCTTCGAACCTCTATAAAAATTAACTGTGTCATTTATTTTTTCAGCACATTTATATTTCTGCATATTTACTTTATATCTGCTGATAAACTTATTTGCTATCCACCCGATTAATAACCAAGAGCTAAAATCAAGTGTTAAAACAAGTTTAAAAAAATCAAAGGATGTTAAGTCTTCCGCTGATAAAACCAACACAGCCAGTTAAGATTCAGGTTAAACAACTGTGTTATTCTATCAACAGCTCTATCGAGTCTGTAGAGTGGCTAACTCTGCTGAATAACCAACTTAGCTGTCCCTCAAGGACTTAGCTGTTTGTGTTAATTCTGTAATATTTTGTAAGGACTAAAATCGAAAAGTTGGTAAGGTTTATTCAACCCCCCCTTCTAAACCTTACTCGCACCCCTTGGGACCTACACAAAACAACTTTTACCTATTTTTTATGCTATTTTTTGTTCATGTATTATTTTGTACATTGTTTCTTTCTTTCGATGTTGTTCTATAATATTTTCAGTGGTGTTCAAATAATTTTTTTTTGTTGTTTCCAATTTTTTTTGTTTCCATTTAGCGTTCAATGTGTAAATATAGTTTTTGTTAGTCCAAGTGGCTACGAAAATCTAAAGGGGGGTTGAATAGAGTTTCCCGATTTTCCAATTTACGCCATCTTTTTCGAATATGAAGATGATAAAGAAATAGAAGTACATAAAATAAATCAACACACAATGATTTATAGAGGTTCAGCCCACCTAGGGCCTAATCATCTACCACCCAGTATGTCCGAATGGATTTCGAAAAGGAAAAAGTTTATTGATACCAAACAAATACAACATTTACCTTGAAGAGTATCGCACTCTTCTTACAATACCACCTATGAAGATTACCACAATATTGCGACTCGAAGAGCACCAAACTCTTCTTTACCTCGAAGATCACCAAACTCTTCCAACACCTCGAAGAGCACCAAACTCTTCAACACGAAAATGACCAAGCTTTTCAATCAATCACCTCTTATCTACCAAACGTGTACTTGCCAAAAGAACACTAACAAAGATTTCTTGTTTTGGATAATGTTATAAATACAATCAAGATTACACTTTAAATAAAATATTACAACTCAAAAGTGCAAGTGTAATCAAGAAGTAAAGTCTAGTAATCAAAATGTGAAAGTGATGTGCTTAGGCTATTACAACAAGAATGTTGAAAATGAAAGCTTAGAGAAGTTTGTTGTTTTTCTTGTTGTGTTGTATGCTTGTGTTGTGTCTTGATCCTTCAAGCCTCCAAGTATTTATAGGAGAGCTCCTTGATTTAAATACCAACATAGGCTCCTCCTAGAAGAGTGAAATCTGTAAAAGAAATGCCAAATAATTCAAGAAAATAGTTGTTAGAAACAATCCCACAATTTCAAGAAAAGTTGTCTGATGCAATGGGTAGTGTCTGATAAAACCTTAGGGCGACATTGACCTCTAATAAGAAAAAAAAACGTTGAGAATATTTAAACATGGGTTTCCCTGGGGGTGGACCGACCGACCAGAGGGTTGGACCGGTCGACCAGGGGTTGGATCGGTCCCTCTTAGGTTCAATCGGTCTCCCTCGAGTCAGAGAGAAAATAAGAGAGAAAAAACAACCAGGCATCGGTCGCCCTCTAGGTCGACCGATCTACCACACCGGTCGCCCTCTAGGTGGACTGGTCGACCTCCCTATTTTCAGCAAACATATTATTCTCTGTTTTGCACAACTTTCAGGTACTAGTTGCCCTATAGGGCGACCGATCGACCTAAATACAGTGAAGTTGTCCGAATTTTGTCAAAAATAAAGTTCAATAAATACTCCAAAAAATTAGTAAAGATCATTTAAATTGTTTTGAAGTATTTGGACAATATTTGGGACATTGTTTTGGTATAAAACTCAATTATATCATCAAAATTACGATAAAATCATCAAATATAGATGTCGCCACCAAGACTCACGGTTAGAAAAAAGCTGCGCAATTGGAGTATTAACAATATTTCGAACGAGCTAACCTAATATCTTAACTATAAAATCAAAGATGGCGATAACACAGGAACCTACGTGGTAAAGATACATCAGAAATGGTATGATGTGCATCATCTGAGTGGTGCTCCAGATCAGTATGGTGCTACATGCAGGGTGGTTGATTCGCTGCCACCCAAATGGAAGGCTAAGGCTAAAAATTTGTGTGGGATGATGGTGGACTATGACGCACAAGACAATAAACTCAAGATTGATTATGGGGCATTCACTTCTATGTTGTTTTCAAAATGGATTGATCGTATAACTGAGGCTATGAAAGAAGATGAAGAAGAGGATCCAAATGAGGATGGAAATGAGGGATAGAGCCAGAACTTTTGAGTTGTTTATTCAAAATATGCTTTATATTCCTTTTATCCAAATAAATCCCTCTTAAAGGGTTGAAATAATATTATGAATAAAAACCTAATATTCTTTTATTATTATTTGTCTACAATTACCTTTTTTATGCTTATATTTGTAGTAAGACTTAATATTCGATTATTAAATTAGTTAAACATTATGTATAATTGTAGGATTATGGCTCCCCATAACCAAACAAGAAACCATATGAACGAGAGTAACTCCTCTAATGATGGCAATCAAGCCAATATTGGAAACCAAGTCAATGCTCATGTCGGTGATATACTTGTCGAATTCTTCAGGGCAGTGCAAAACAATAACAATAATAACAATACGAGGACTGTGGAATAATTTTGCCATTATCGTACACCTACGTTTAATGGGCGTGATGGTCCAGCTGTTGTGGAAGAATAGTTCTGATCTTTAGAAAGAATTTTCCAACTCATTGGATGCACTGACAAGCAAAGAGCCACATGCCCCACCTTTCAGCTAATTGAGGATGCTACTCATTGGTGGGAAGGATGTTGGAGAATTAGAACTGAAGAGGAACGAGATGTATTGACTTGGAATGGGTTCAAGGAGGTTGTCATGGGCAAGTTTTTCTCGCGATCGTATCGTGTAATGCCCCGATTTTTATAAAGAGTGCAACCCTGGATAAATTTTTCGCTAAATAAAAAGAGTTATAAACATCTCACGCTTAAACAAAAGGATTTTACTAAATTTTTTTTTCTTCACCGAAAATAAATAACTCATACTATTGAAAACATTAACTATAATCCATGTGCGCAAAGGAAAATAAAAAATATAAACATTGTCTAAAACTCTCAATAAATATAAAATAAACTCAAAAGAAAACTTTGCGTGACTCCAATCACATCCATCCGCCACGTGCCACGCCGACTCTAACCCGAAAATTTGTTAAATGGAAGGGGTGACCTATCAATAACTCGATCGGTGGGGACGATTGTCTAAATCAAATACACAAGCATAATCATCATTGCGTACACACCTATGATTTTCATGGTTTGATCAAACAAGCTCGTAGCTAATTGTGGGTGTACAATTAAGACGCGTACATGTTTGTACAATTAAGTACCTTCGTGATGTATAATTAAGTACCTTCGTGTCATGTCATGTTTAACGTGCCCATACATATAACAATCATAACAAGGCATTTAAAGTAGACAATAAGCGAAGAAACCCCACCTTAAAAAATTACGGTTCGTGAACTTGGAAAATTATGAAATTACTTGAGCTTGAAAATCCTAGGCCTCGAAAGTATCGTTTCCTACACACGCAAAATAATTTAACTTAATACATGGCTTTAGGATTTAAATAAATAAGGAAGGAAAAAGGGTAGGAATAAATCGAACTTAGGGTCAAAATTTAGGTTTGATGGGCTGACTTGTAAGGAATAGGAAGCTGGAGGGTCAACCTGTAATTTCAATAAAATAGGTAGGTTAAAATTTCAAAACCAATGAAAAGGCCATCCACTAACAAGATTCTTAATTCCTATTTTCATTAGTTTACCCATTCTACAACATACCCTCTGCAAACTATTTCTTTCTCCCAAAATTTCAAACTCCCCTCAGTACCTCTCGTCCATCTCTCTCGGGTTTCTCTCTCTCTCTCTCTCTCTCTCTCTCTGCTAATCTATTTTTTTTGCAATTCTTCCTCCATCTCTCATATTTGTACCTCTGTCTCTCAACCTCAACTCTTTGTTTTTCTCTAACTCTCATCTCATCTTTCTTTCTTTAAAATCCTAATTACGTAAATTGAAATCATTCTCATTAATCCCCCCAAATCACAGCTCCCGTCTCCAACTCTCTGTCTCCTTTCTTTTTTTTTTTTTCAAAACCTATCTCTCTCACAATATGCCTCTATCACTCTCACTCTCACTCTCACTCTCGGACTCTTCTTGGGGCGACAAGGCGGCGTGATTCGGGCTTGGAGTTTAAGTTTCCTGGCTATCGGGTTCGAGGTTTTGGATTTTTTCCTGAGTTCTTTGGGTGATACTCGTGAGGTTAGGAAATAATCAATAGGAAAATTTATGAGTTTACATTGTTTGTGAAAAAGTGAGATTGTAGAGAAGTATCGATAGGTTGCTTGAGATATGGGACGACCGGGAATATATATATATATATATGTATTTAGGTTTGAGAGTCCTTATTGTGTTAGGCCATGTATTAGGTTAAATCTATTTGGATATGTACAAATAAAATTCTTTTCTATCTGATAAAATTTTATAAAACATGAGGACTCCTTTTATCAGATAAAATTCTGCAGATTTTTAAATAAAATAAAAATACACATATGGGCTTTAATAAAGTGGGCTTATAAAACAGGCCTATCAATGTAATAATCATTGGGCTTATAATAATAAAAGGGTATTTCTTTGTTGGTCCAAAACTTAAAATCTTAAAAGGCCAAGAAAATCACTATCCCAAATATCAAATAATTTATGGGGTGTTACATATCGTGATCGAAAAGAGAGAAATTTACGAACTTCAAAAAAAAAACAAGACATGGATCGAGTATGAAAGAGAATTTAACCAACTGAGTCGATTTGCACCTCATTTGGTTGATACTGATATAAAAAAGGCATTGAGTTTTAGGAGGGGATTACGATCGCAATTGTCTAGTATATTGTCTGCTCAGGGTGATTTGAAACACTCTAAGATGGTGAAAAGGGCACAAGAAATAGAGGCAAGCCTGGTTGAGGATGGCGATGATCAGAAACTGGTAATGGTACCTGAAAAGCGAAAGTGAGATGGGACAAAACAAAATCAGAATAAAAATCAGAACAAGCAGACAAATACTGATGGGAACGTCCACCCAAATACTCAAAACAATAAGCCGTTATGTCCTAATTGTAAGAAAAACCATTATGGCGAATGTCTAGCTGGACAAGGAAAATGCTTCAAATGTAAGAAGTCAGGACATGCGACCGCTAATTGTCCTATTTTAAAGGATGTTGGGAACAAAAATGGTCAGACTGCTGGAAAAAGAGCTCGGATGTATGCTTTGCCCCAAGAGGAAATAGATCAGAACCAGGTGTGATGACAGGTATGTTAACAGTATCAGGAATACCTACTTTAGCACTATTTGACAATGGTGCATCACACTCATTTATATCTGCTAAATTTCATGCCATAATTGGGTATAAGCATGCTAAAGTAGATGAATCTATTGAAGTTAGTTTACCTTCTGGGAATTCAATAACTACTGATTCCATGGATAAAGGTGTAAATTTGGATATAGGGGAAAACATTTGGAAGTTGATTTATATATTATTGGGATGAAGGATTTTGATTTAATTTTAGGCATGGATTGGCTTAGCAAGTACAACGCTGACATTAAGTCTCAGGAGAAGGAAAAAACACTTAGACTACCTAATAATGATGAAATAAAATTTTATGGTGTTAAGTCTAAGTATACGCCTAAAGTTATAATGACAATGAAAACATTGAAAATGCTGAGAAAAGAAAATTGTCACGGTTATCTAGTAAACTTGATTGGTACCTTGATGATGGAGACATAACCTATTGATGTCCCTATTGTCTGTGAATTTTTGGATGTATTTCCGGAGGAATTGCCAGGAATTCCACCAGATAGACTAGTTGAGTTTTCAATTGATTTGGTACCTGGAGCAGCACTAGTATCTAAGATACCTTGCCGGATGGCACCAAAAGAATTACAAGAACTGTAGGTCCCAAGGGGTGTGAGTAAGGTTTAGAAGGGGGAGTTGAATAAACCTTACCAACTTTTCGATTTAGTCATTTTAAAGAAATTACAGAGTTAACATAAACAGCTAAGTCCTTGAGGGACAGCTAAGTTGGTTATTCAGCAGAGTTAGCCACTCAACAGACTCGATAGAGCTGTTGATAGAATAACCCAACTGTTTAACCTAAAACTTAACTTGACTGTGTTGGTTTTATCAGCGGAAGACTTAACACCCTTGAATTTTATTAAAATTATTTTAACACTTGATTTTATCACTTAATTAATTATCAGTTGGATAGCAAATTATCAGCAGATTAAGTAAGTATGCAGAAATAAAGTGATGAAATGTAAATGACACAAATGATTTTTATAGAGGTTCGAAGATGGGATAATTCTTCTAATCCTCTCTTCTCCAACTCCTGGAGGAATCCACTAAGTAATGATCGGTTCACAAAGTGGTTATCAGTCTAGAGACGAGTCTTGATCACACAGTTGACTTGCTCATTGGACTCGGTCTAGAGATCCTTGGTCACACAGCTGGCTTCTCTTCCGACTCAGCTTCTTCACAGGGCAGTTGCCTTGCTACTTCAGCTCACTTTCTCAAGCTTCTTGGATTTTATCACGAAGCCCTCCAATAACCTGAGACTGGTTCGACCTTGAACCTTTCTACAATCCTCCTTGGAAAGTAGACCCTTTTTTATTCTTCAAAAGTTTCCTCTTCAACAGTTTGAAGTAGTCTTTCCTTCACAGCTTTGTGTTGGATTGATTTCCTTCTAGTTTCAGGCTTGAGGAGTTTGCTTGAATATCTTGAGAATATTTTCAGGTTACAGTTTGAATACTGCTTGCTCGTTCATGGTTCAGGTAACCTTTTCTCAATATGTTTCCTCAGCCTTTTATAGTGAACTTTCAAAAATTTGCCCATTGAAGAGATAGGATGATTTTGAAAAGACATTTGTGTTCGTTGGCTTGTCTTTTCTTGGTTTTCAATCTTGAGATGTAGACATTTCCTCGTATTAAATGAATGTTCAGCTTTTCAGGTTCTGACACGAGGTGCAGTGGTTCCCATTGGTTTATTCATTTTGCACGCTTCTGGGACGAGCACTTTAAGACCAAGCAGCATGGAAGTATTACTTATTTAAGTAATGTTTTGACTTCTGTGCAACGGATTCCTTTCAGTTGACTTCTCTTGGCTGGTGCCTAATTCCCCAGGTGACTTGAGTTTGCTCCAATCATTTGAAGACTCAACTGTCACTTTCAACTTGTGACTTGGCTTCTTGAGATGACTTAGACAGACACTTCACACAACCTGTTCCTCGCCTGATACATCTTGATCAAGTTCTTGATCTACCTTCTTGGCCATACTCGGTTGTTCCACAAATGAGTCTTCACTTGATCTTGATTGACTTCTTGTATTTCCAGGCTTAGCTTACTCGACTCAACTTTTTGTTAGGAATTTTATTGTTTAGATTTTGATGAATGCCATGTAAAACTTAGAATAGAAAGTTGGCTCCCAAATTCTTGATGTAAAATGTATTGTAACAATTAGAGTGGCCAAGGCGAGTTAAGTCGGCTACGCCTTAACATGCAAGAAGACAAATCAAGACTGAAGAAGACTTCGTTGCGAGACACCGAGTATGGCAAAAGAAAGAAGAGAAACAGAACTCTATCGAAAAAGCAGCTGAGATGCAGCTGAGTGGAGCATAACCGCATAAGTCAAGTCAACTCAAGAAAAGCCAAGTCTCAAGTTGAAGTGACATAAGAGTCATCCAATGATTGAAAGTCGACTCTAAGTCACCTGGGAAAGCAAGGAAATGCATCAAGTCTAGATCATCAAAAAAGAACCGTTGCCGAAATCAAGAGATTTACTTAAACAAGTAATATCTCCATACCACCTTTCTCGGAGTGCTCGGTCCCGAGGAAGCGTGCAAAAGGAATGAACCAATGGGAAGCATTACACCGTGTCGAACTCGAAAAGGTGAAAGAACAATTCATACGAGGAAATGGCAATTCCAAGAACTGCAAGCCAACGACGCAAAGTGACTTTCAAAAATAAGCATATCTCTTCAACGGGCAAATTTCAGAAAGTTCACTATAAAAGGCTGAGGAGTTTGTTTGAGAAGATGAGATGAATGACACACACGTGAGATATACAAGCTGATTAAAAACTCAAACATTCTCAATCCTCAAGCCTACATTTCGAAGTACATCAATCCAACTCTTACCCGTGAAGGAAAGAGAACTTCAATCGATTGAAGAGGAAAATACTGAAAACAAGGGGTCTACATTCCAGGAAGGATTGTAGAAAAGTTCAAGGTTGAACTAAGTCTTAAGCTTTTGGAGGGCTTCGTGATCAAATCCAAAGAGCTTAAGCAAGTGAGTCAGTAGCAAAGCAAATGCCTGAAGAAGCTGAGTCGCATCGAGAAGCCACCGAGTGATCAAGCGTCTCATCGAGTCCCAAAGGATCAAGTCGGCCGTTGTGATCAAGACTTGTATCCGGGACTGTACCACTTTGTAAACTGATCATTACTTAGTGGATTCCTCCGGAGTTGGAGAAGAGAGAGTAGAAGAATTACCCTACTTGAACCTCTATAAAAACTTTCTTGTGTCATTTACATTTCAAAGATTTAAATTCCCGCACTCTTAATTGCTTATATCTGTGATAAATTTGCTATCCATTTGATAAAATTATAAGTACTAAATCAAGCTCTAAAATCTTGCTTAATCAAACTTAAGGGTGTTAAGTCTTCCAAAAAAATAAAACCACATTGAGTTAAATTATAGCCAGACAAATGAGTTACTCCATCAACAAACAACGGAGTCGTTGAGAGATTAACTCTCTTGAGTGACTAATTCGATCGTCCATCAAGGACACGGTGTGTAGAATCAACTCAGTGTAGATTTAAAAGGACTAAATCGAAAATTTGGTAAGGTTTATTCAACCCCCCCTTCTAAACCTTACACTAACACCCCTTGGGACCTACAAGTGGTATCGGAGCGGTTGGTTCATTGAACCCTCCGCACCGGTTCTTGAACTAGATCTCCAAACTTTTCAAAGTCTCGCTTTAGTACTTAAATTTTCAAAACTCTTTTTATCATTAAAAGTCATTATCATGGAAGCAAATTTGACACGCATCCCTATGTTCACTATTGAAGAATTTGATGATTGGAAAATTCGTATGCGAGGCTCATCTATCAAAGATTACATGATGAGATGTGGATAGTGATAGAAGATGGGCCTCTCGCAAATATTAAAGGTGAACACAAATGCGAAGAGTTGCGGTGAAGGAGAAGAAGATCTTTGCTCCCCAGGACCGATGGTTGAAAAACCAAGAATCGAGTGGACAAATGATGACAAAAAGATACAACCTGGACAATGTGGCCAAGGACATCCTTTACAAAACCTTGACAAAGCCATGTTCAATAAAGTCAAATCTTGCAAAACGGCTAAGGAAATGGGACAAGTTGACATTGATTTGTGAAGGCTCAAAGCAAATCAAAGAAAACAAATTATCGATGGTCAGCAAAGATTTGAAAACTTCAAAATGATCTCGGAGAAAACCTGGATCAACCGGATGCTCGGTTTACGTAAATCACAAATAAGTCACTACACTTGGAAAGGAATACACACGAGGAAAAATGTGTATGAAGATCCTAAAAAGTCTTCCAATGAATGGGAAATGAAGGTCATGGCATCGAGACATTCCATGGACCTATCAAAGACATCCAACCATGAACTATTCTCGGACCTCAAAGCCTACGAGTTTGAGCCGAGAAGAAAAGACCGAGGAAGAGACAAAATTGCCCAAAACAAATTGCTCTAATTGTTAAAGATGGGAAGAGAGCCGAGGTCAAAGAAGTCATTGACCCGGAAGAAATAGCCCGATGGTTAAAAGATTCAACAAGTTCTTTAATAAGAACTACAAGAAAGGAAAGGGTGAATCTTCCGGAGGAAGACACTCGGCTCCCCTCCAAATCAAGGGAAGATAGGCCAACCAAGAGAACAGATCATCAAAAAGTTGAGTATCAAAGGGACAACTCAAGAATGGAAAGAGTGATCAAAAGGCTGAATATCTATGTTGGAACTGTAGACAACCAGGTCACTATGCCATTGATCGCTCATATCCTGTAGTCAACAAGTACAGGATGAAGAAGAAAAGAAAGGTCTTGAGAGAAAGAAGACAGGAAAAGAAAAGGGCAATGATGGTCGAGAGATCAAACGAGACAAATGCCAAGTCAAGAGAGACAAATGATTCGAGAGCAAGCGTGGCGACTACTCAAGTAACTCAAAGAAGAAGCCCTGATCGCTTGATGGCCAAAGAACAAGATCAAGAAGATGAGGTACAATCTAACTCAACAAGCTCGGACACTAGTGATAGTGATATGACACACACACTTCATCACCTACTTTTGATCTTTATGATTCATTAGGCAAAATGATGAAAGATTTTGAGCACATTAAATCCTCACACACACTATTGAATGAGGAAAACAGCCTACTCAAAAACCAAAACTCAAAGTGACTAAGGAGCCGTGAGTACTCTAAGTCAAATAGTCATGTTGAAAGTGAAAGTTTAAAGGCTGAAAATGCTAAATTAGTAGCGAGAGATTCTTCGCTATAGAAAAGAGGGAGAATGACCTCAAGAATGTTATTGCCTCATTCACTAAGGCATCTAAATCATTGGATGATCTTATTATGAGTCAAAGAGAATATGGAGATAAGACAGGCTTAGGATTTAATTCATCTATGCCATGTCAAACCTCAAAAGTAATTTTGGAAAAAGGATCTTCAAGTCATGAAGAATCTGAAAGATCCAAAACTCTAAATGTTACACACACATTCACTCCAAAGCACAATACTAAGCAAACTGGTCTTGGTTACAAAGGAAAAGGAAAACAGCCGATTGAGTGTCTTTGAAAGGGCAGTGAGAAGAGATTCACCGAGTCCTCAAATAGACTCCAAACAAAAATACTCTGAAAGAAAAAGCGAGCTACCAAAAATCCCAGAAAACTCATAAAAGAAATACATATGATGGGAATGGTAGAAAATATCCAAGCCAAGCTGATTGGAATAATGTGAATCATCAAAGACGACTTATGGAATATAAGCCCAGATGGCAAAGGCCTAGAACTCAAGAAAGGCCATTCCAAAAGTATAAGAGCTTTCATCAAAGCACACATATGCACCTAGGCACTACACTCAAAAACACCACAATTACCCAAGGAAGGCAATTGCTAAAACACATATGCAGGCATACGGACAAAAGAGACAAATATGAACCTAGAATTCCCAAGCAATTTGCCAGGATTAATTATGATTATGGCACTCGATAGATGGCAACCCCTTAGAGTCAAATCATTTGGCTATAGGTTGGTTGGATCATCTTACAATTCTAACCCCTCAGGACCCGCACAAGTATGGGTACCTAAAACTTAATTTCCTTGATTGCGGGTTCAAGGAACAGTGAGTGCCAAGGAACCTGGTACATGGATAGTGGTCATTCCGGACATATGACAGAAATAAGAGAAATCTGTCAAAATTCAAGGAAGTCAAAGGAGCAAAAGTCATATTTGGAGGAAATGAAGCTCCTGGTGAAATAAGAGGCATTGGATCCATCAAGAGGAATGGATTAGAAATCACGATGTTGCATATGTTGAAGGACTCAACTTCAACTTACGAGTATCGATCGGCTGCGTGACAAGGGCTACAATGTTGGATTCAACATGGGTATGTGCCAAATCAAAGATACTGAATCAAATAAAGTGGTACTGCAAGGATGTAGACAGAAAAATATGTATATAGTGGATTGGTCAATCGCAACACCCAAAGACATGTCTACTAGCAAAGAATACATTGAATCAAGTTGGCTATGGCACAAAAAGCCGAGTCACCCGAATTTCAAAACAATTAACAAGTCGGCAAGAAGTCATCTTGTAGAAGGACTTCCGACTCGAGATACAAGAAGGAGAGTATATGTGATGCATGTCGAAGGAAAACAAATCAAGTCGTCATTCAAAGAAAAACATGCCCATCCTCAACAAGAATATTGCATCTGCTTCATATGGATCTATTTGGCCCAGTGGAACCCAAAGATAAGTGGAAAGAAATACACCTTGGTGGTAGTAGATGACTACTCAAGATATACATGGACAATATTCATGTGTAAGAAGAAAGAAACTCTACAAAAACTACCACAAATGATGAAAAGGATTCAAAATGAGAAGAGTCAAACCATTATCAAAATAAGATCGGATAGAGGAACCGAGTTTGTCAATGGAATAATAACTCGATTGTATTGATTGAGAATGGTATTGGTCATGAACTATCGCCAGCAAGGACTCCACAAACAGAATGGAGTTGCGAGAAAGAAGAACAGAACTCTCAAAGAAACAAAGAAGACCATGTTAGTCAAGCGGATTACCAAAAAGATTTTGGGTCAAGCAATCAACACAACTTGCTACACCCAAAACAGATGTATGATGATAAACAGGCGGTGACAAAGACTCCCTATGAAATGCTGGACCGGAAGAAAAACCAAATGTTTCATATTTTAGAATATTTGGATGTAAATGCTTCATTCACAACAATGGCAAAGACAACCTAAAGGCTTTTGATGCTAAAGTGATGAAGGTATCTTCTTAGGATACTCAAATTTGAAAGCAAAAGCCTACGAAATACTCAACAAAAGAACTATGGTTACGAAGAATCCATTCATGTAGTATTCGATGAGCAAAATGTAAATGGAGAAGACATTGAAGAGTCACCGATAAGTCAATCATTCAACCATACTGAAGAGTCCCTATCTTTGTCAAGTCAAGCGAATTATCAATTCGGAAGAAGATGAGATAGCTGAATCTCAAAAACAAATGGAAAATTTGCACCTATGTGATTACGAGAGAGTGACCACAAAAGAACACACTGCAAGTCGATGAATCCGGATAACTTACTTCAACCTTTGATGTAAGATGGTGAGAGACCATCCACGAACTTTTCATTGGAGATATAAGAGAAGGTGTCAAGACAAGATCGAACTCAACAAGAAGCTATGTTCACATGCTTCATCTCGCAAATAGAGCCAAAAGATGTGTCACAAGCATTGGATGACACACATTGGATTCAAGTTATGCAAGAAGAGTCAATCAGTTTGAAAGGAATAAAGTGTGGGAATTAGTGCAAAGACCCATGCATCAAAATGTTATTGGCACCAAATGGGTATTCGAAATAAAATGAACGAGGAGGAAGGCTATGTGGTAAGAAACAAAGCAAGATTGGTAGCCAAAGGATATTGCCAAGAAGAAGGGATAGATTTTGATGAAACATTTGCTCCTCGTAGCAAGATTGGAAGCTATAAGGATGTTTATTGCCTATGCAGACTCACAAGAATTTCATTGTATATCAAATGGATGTAAAAAGTGCATTCCTAAATGGTTTATTGGAAGAAGAAGTGTATGTTGAACAACCTCCGAGGATTTGAGCGGAAGACTCTTGGAGACAAGGTATACAAACTCAAGAAAGCCCTGTATGGATTGAAACAGCGCCCCGAGCATGGTATGATACCCCGTCACAATTCCTAATCGAAAATGGATTCACAAAAGGAAAAGTAGATAGAACACTTTTCGAATTCAAGACAAGAAGAGTATACTTTGCTTGTTCAAATATATGTGGATGACATCATTTTTGGATCCACTAACAAAGAGTCATGTGAAAAATTTTCAAACCTCATGCAAAGTAAATTTGAAATGAGCATGATGGGAGAGTGACATTCTTCCTTGGACTTCAAGTGAAACAAAAAGGATGGAACCTTCATAAGTCAAACAAAATACACCAGATTTAATGAAGAAATTTGGTATGGAGGAGAAGTCTTACGTAAAAATACCAATGAACACATCACCAAAATGGACATGGATGCGGATGGCAAGCACAGATCAAACAAGATCTGAGCACTCATTGGATCATTGCTCTATCTCACAAACTAGCAGCCGGACATCACCTTTCTTTGGTGTATGTGCAAGATTTCAATCTGCTCCAAAAGAGAGCCACATGACAAAGACCAAGAAAATATTGAGATACTTGAAAGGAAGCCAAGAAGTAGGCCTATGGTATCCAAAGGAAGGTGGATTCAAGCTAATTGGCTATTCGATTCTCGACTATCTTTGGATGCAGAGTGGGCGGAAGAGCACTTCGGCACATGTCAAATGCTAGGAAACAGACTAATTTCCTGGTTTAGCAAGAAGCAAAACTCAATAGCCACCTCTACAAATGAGAATACATAGGCTGCGGCAATTGTGCCCAAATCCTATGGATGAGACAAAGAAATGAGACTATGAAGTTGAAGAAAAAGAAATTCCAATCATGTGTGATAACACAAGTGCAATTGCAATCACTCAAAATCTGTGTTGCACTCAAGAACAAAGCATATTGATGTCGATATCACTTCATAAGAGATCACGTTGAAAAGAAGGACATCGTCCCGGAATATATCTCAACGATAAACAACTAGCCGACATCTTCACAAAACCATTATGTGAGTCAAGATTTGAAGAACTCAAGCATGAGTTGGGGCTAATTGAGCCGGTGACACTCGATAAATCAAAGAAGAGAAATGGAAAAAAAGGGAAGAAAAAGAGTCAAAACAAAAATCACTCAAGAAATCGATTGTATCGGAAAGACAGACTACACCGAGTCACCGAGAGCCGAGTCGCTAAGAGAACTGTGAGAAGTAGAGTTAAATCAGCTAAGAGATAAGCTGAATAACTTATGAGCAAAGTGACAAAAAACGCAGTCGTTTTGACTAAGCGGGAATGTTTTAAGGAACACGTCAGCATAATGATGATGTGTACAGACATAAAGCTGCACTCCAAGCTTATGATTGGATATAAATGTTGCCGCATTAAATACGAGACATGAAATGCTCAATTGGCGTGCGAAATCCAAGCCGTTGATTTCGATCACAATTCAAAAACCGTCTGCACGTCCTTTCATAAACCATATTTAAACCATTTTCGTCCGTTTCTCTCTCACACTTCTAAAAACTGTTCATCTATTTCTCTCAAAAGGCAAAGGCAAAATACTCTCGAAACCCTATCAACCTTCAAATCAATTTCTGAGTTTTTCTTTGAAATAATCCTGAGAAATGGCACCAACTTATGACTTTACCAAGTTAGGAAAGCAAATCCACACTGGTTCGACCGTGGATTTCGACGGAATGGTGAAGCAGGGGTCCGACGACACCCTGGTAAAGAAAATCGCTGAGAAGTTGGAAACGTCGGACTAAAACCGTTTCTAACGTTAGAATATCCGATGACCTATGTGGAGGAGGTCGCACAATTCTACGTGAATCTTTGAGATTCACGATGAAGGAATCAAGTCATCTGTTCACGGAAGCAATCGACTATCACCGCCAAGGATTTGGTGAATATTGCTCACTACCCCAGAAGGAGCATCTCGAGATTAAAGAGGCTGATGTAAACCTGGTGACGCATGGAAAGAAATAGCCAAGTCCGACGTTCTTTGACAAAATAATATACACAAAGAAACAAGAGATCATTTGAAGGAGGATTATCACAAATTGTTGGACATAGTTGCCAAATGTATCGACATCAAATTTGGCGACTTTGACCAATCACAAAGGCAAAACTGATTGTAATGGCTGCAATCATCGAAGAAAAGAAGATAAACCGGGCGAGTTTGTCTGAAAGATCTGCCCGAACGCGTGGGAACAAGTCCTTCAAAGAAGATGGCACATTTGGAGGATCCCGGGATATGGCCCAGTGATTGGCGGCTATTGGAGGTGAAAGGAGTCCCTCTTAGACATGGGAAGGCTTTCCATGTTAACAAGAGGATGTTCGAGCTAACCTCTCTCGGCGCTCGATGGCGAGCTTACGCCAAGAGAGCGACACCAATGAGGGGAATCGATTGACCCCGAAGACACACGATTCTTTTCCTCTCCACCAAGAAGAAAGCGCCCCTGCGGTACGCCAAGAAGATCACGCTGCGCCCTGCGGCAAAGAAAGAAAACCAAACATGCTCCCCGCCCGCAGCCAGAGAGTCACTGCCCCCCAAAGTAGTGTCTCCCGCCCGCTGCAGCGGCCGAGAAGGACTCACAAATACCTTCTCCGATCGTCAAAAGAGGAGAACCGAGAAGCCACGATGGCCTGCTCCTCGAAACAAACACCGCACGGCCCCACCGCCCAAGACTCGAGAGGATACCGTCTCGAACCAAAATCCCTCTGGTACAAACTAAGAGACGAAGAAGACTTGTAAAGATCCGAGCCCAACAGAGAAACCACCAGTCGATTACTCGGCTAGCACAAATACCGGAGACTATCAAGAAGTAGAGTCTCCGGATGTAGTTGATGAAACAGCCAAGTCTGGCAAGGCGATCAAACAGAGGCAACCCAAGACACAAACAGTAGCTCACAAAATGGTGAAGCACAAGAAAGAACCTACCGGAGCGGATAGTGATGTAATGATCCTATCTCCACCTTACCCGGACATCCAAAATCGTCTGCGTGAGTGGAGGAAATGGAAGTTGAGCAAGTCAAGGAACAGTTCCAACGGCCTGAGTTCATAGAAGAAGAAGAGGAATCGCTAAATTTCCTCGATTAACTCTTGTGCTCCCAAACTGGATGAAGACAATCGCACGTAAAATCCTGCAGATCTACAAGGACAAGGAGAGAAAAGCAAGCAAGTCGAAGCCGAAGCACGTGAGAAGGCAAGCATCCGCCTATCTCTCGCACCCGAACACACACATCCTCTCCTTGATGTCTTCTCCGATGACGAGGAACCAGAGAATGCTGCTTTGCGCCACGTAAGAGTTGCAAATGCAGCAAGCATTGCATGAATCAAGAATCCTTCACGAGCAAAGACTAATGGAGGGACCAGGAGATCCCACGAACACACTGAAATCGATCCAATGGGAGTGGTTCGGCAAATAGCCATTGTTGTTGCTGCTACCACTTCCCTGACTCACTCGGAAGAAGCGATAAGGAGATGGCGATGAACCGGGATAGTGGGGACCCCAATGAGCCAACCCCTATTGAAGGTGTGCTACCACCGCCCAACGGCCGAGCAATCAATCGAAATAGCCGGAGTTTGGAGACGAGTGACCCCATTCCAAGTCACTCACCTGGTGCGCCACCGAGGGGAAACTACCTCCACCGCAGCAAGGTCGGAGGATGCTTTGCAGATGACTCCACAAAGAATGTAGGAGGCGAAGTAGAGAAAACTCAAACACAAGAAGAACAAAGAAGTTGCCATCAACGAAGCTCGGACATTGAGACTGTCTCACCGAGTGACAACCGCTCTGAAGGCTAATGACGCTGCCGATGCGGTCGAGGCACGGAAGGAACAAACGCCCGGGAGCTAACACTGGCGATGAAAGTGCAATCCATGGGGTTGAGACTCCAATGGATGCCATCAGAAGACCCTAAGACAAAATTGTGACACTTTGTCGAAAGGGAGGACCAAGACCTCGCAGTAGAGAGACTGCTGGAGGAAAATGAAGGCCCACGGGAGGTTGAGACTTCCCGGGGTAAAGCACCAAGTAGAGAACATCCCTCCCCGGTATCATCGACCCATCCGAGAAGGAGATCGGCGCACTTCATGATTCCCGGACAACCCCGATGTCACTTTTCTCGGGATCGGAAAGCGAAGAAGAAGGCGAGTCATCCCCATGACAAATCCAAAAGACTCACCGGATGTTCCAAGCACGAGCAAGTCCGATCCCAAGACTACTCACAAACCTTTAATTTTGATGATGAGCCACCAATGGAAATCTCATCATCGTCCGATGACGCTCGATAAGGCCGAGGACCGCCATCTGAAATGGAGAAATCAACAGAGACCAACGGTTAAAGACACCGAGGCTCGGCAAGCGGGTCTCTTGCCGCACAAATGTAACCCAACAACAAGAGACTACCGCTCGGGCTCCTCAAGCCGCAGAGATCGATTCCCAAAAGAACTTCACGCGCACCGCTCATCATCGAATGCATTCCGGTTGGCGGTGATGAATCTTTTGTAGAATCTTTCCCTTTCTCACCGGAGATACGAGAACTCCACGAAGAGTCGAAAACGAACAAGCACGCTATTACAAACCAGCTCCTGTTTCTTCCATCGTACACCATTGTTCCAATAATTATGACTTCGATCTTTGTATGGCCTTCTTCAACAAGAAGAATCACCAAGCTCGAGAAGTGTTCAAGGCACTCTTTGCTTGAGGTTGAAAGGATGGAGAGGCATTAGGCCTCTTTGGACATGCGATTGGACAACAGAGATGCCACCCTTACTACGGTAGATTTAAGAGGCATAACAATTCGAATAAGGGAATGGTGGCAACAAAGAAGAAACAATGCGTGTGGAACAGGTGAGATACTTCGGACAATTGTTCAACAAGGCTGCTGGTGTGGAGAGCTGAAAATACGATGCAAAGACAAAGTCAGAACACATTGAGCATATGCATGAAGCTCACACTACCGAGATCAAGTCGCCCCCGAGCAACATACACATGATCTACACGTTTGGAAGAACACATGACAAGAAAATTCAGCCTTCTCATGGCCGAGATGAAGTTTGATTTCAGTGAGAATCCAACGCTACTCGACCAATTCGGGCCGCATACAACGCAGCAGACTTGAAGCGAAACTCAACCATCGTAAGACTTCGACTTCATGCTTGCCAAGATGTTCCCCTGGGGTTCCTCTATCCTTTGATGATGCCAAAAAGGGGAAGAGGAATACCTTAAAGCAAAAAAATCTGGCCGAAAAGAAAGGACAATTTGAGTCGGGAAAATCACCGAGGAAGTCTTGAAACAGGAAGAAAGGAAAGCATGTTGAGGGGGAAGGATCAACGGATGTGACATTGATGATTGCACAAACCCCCAACAAGGTCCTGTCACGGTGACATTATAAGCGGCAAAACTCCAGGTGACTGACTCGCCACTCCAACACTCTGCAGTATCTATGGGCCGAGAAGAGAAAATCAATTGAAGCGGGGATGAAGGAAGTGGAAGGAAGAATGGATGCCAGGGTGATGAACATCTTGAAAGAACACGGAGGCATTCCAAGAGAGCAGAGACACCTATGCCATCTCGGATGTTGGGGCGAGCCACGATCGGTCGATGAATTTAAAACGCTCGAGTCCGAGGATACTTTGCAAATATGTCCATGGCTCAAGCTTGGGACTCAGATCTTGGGAAAAGGGTCTCACATTATGTGAAGAAGGCGACGAGCGGCGGACTCTGACGATCGGCTCAGTCACTCTGCTGGCCACTCACCGGGAAAGAAGACCCCAAAGACAATATACGCCCAGGTAGAGGAAAGAAGCGAAGAGTGGAGGAAGAAGCTTGGACCTAGGCCTCCGCCCCAAGAATATTGAATACGTAGATCCAGGAAAGAAATGAGGGATCTATCAAACTTGACCAAGTGGCAAATTTGAAAGTGGCGAAAACTAACGCGGAGTATGCAAAAGAATACGAAGAAAAAACAAGAGACAAACTCGGCTATGGGAGGAGAGACAGGAAAGATTAAGAAGAGATGAAGTCGCCAGGAAGGCATATGAGAAGAAAAAGGCGGTGACGACGAGAAAAAGAGAAGAAGAGAAGAAGATCTTGAACAAGATGAAAGAAGGAGACAAATGAAGGAGATGAAGTGTTGTTGTCCAACCCTTCGTGTATTTTATTATGTAAATACATACAATGTAAGTCTTCGTAATAAAGGTATAAATTCTTTAATTTTTGAAGACAATTTTATGCTCGATACACCTTGTAAACATTGTGTTGAGAACAAGAATGATATGATCAATAAAAAGAATTGATTCTGCGCATACATTCTATGTCAATACACTATCTCGTATGTATCATTGTTGTTTGCATCTTTGAATGATTTAAGTTTTGGCATCATCAAAAAGGGGGAAATTGTTAGGAATTTTATTGTTTAGATTTTGATGAATGCCATGTAAAATCGAGAATAGAAAGTTGGCTCCCCAAATTCTTGATGTAAAATGTATTGTAACAATTAGAGCTGGCCAAGCTGAGTTAAGTCGGCTACGCCTTAACATGCAAGAAGACAACTGAAGACCTGAAGGAAGACTTCGCTGAGAGACACCGTAGTATGGCAAAGAAGAGTAGACAGAACTCTCTCGAAAAGCAAGATGCGATGCAAATGAGTGGAGCATAAGTCAAGTCAACTCAAGAAAAGCCAAGTCTCAAGTTGAAGTGACAAGAGTCATCCAATGATTGAAAGTCGACTCTAAGTCACCTGGGAAAGCAAGGAAATGCGGTCAAGTCGAGATGATCAGTAAAAGAACCGTTGCCTGACCTAAAATCAAGAGATTTACTTAAACAAGTAATATCTCCATACCACCTTTCTCGGAGTGCTCAGTCCCCGAAGCGTGCAAAAGGAATGAACCAATGGGAAGCATTACACCGTGTCGAACTCGAAAAGGTGAAAGAACAATTCATACGAGGAAATGGCAATTCCAAGAACGCAAGCCAATAGATCGCAAAGTGACTTTCAAAAATAAGCCTATCTCTTCAACGGGCAAATTTTTGAAAGTTCACTATAAAAGGCCGAGGAGTTTGTTTGAGAAGATGAGATGAATGACACACACGTGAGATATACAAGCGATTAAAAACTCAAACATTCTCAATCCTCAAGCCTACATTTCAAGTACATCAATCCAACACTTACCCGTGAAGGAAAGAGAACTTCAATCGAGTTGAAGAGGAAAATATCGAAAACAAGGGTCTACATTCCGGGAAGGATTGTAGAAAAGTTCAAGGTTGAACTAAGTCTTAAGCTTTTGGAGGGCTTCGTGATCAAATCCAAAGAGCTTAAGCAAGTGAGTCATGTAGTAGCAAGCAAAATGCCTGTGAAGAAAAGGCGAGTCGCACGAGAAGCCACCGAGTGATCAAGGCGTCTCGGCATCGAGTCCCAAAGGATCAAGTCGGCAGTGATCAAGACTTGTATCCGGACTGTACCACTTTGTAAACTGATCATTACTTATTGGATTCCTCCGGGAGTTGAAGAAGAGAGGAGTAGAAGAATTACCCCATCTTCGAACCTCTATAAAAACTTTCTTGTGTCATTTACATTTCAAATTTAAATTCCCGCACTCTTAATCGCTTATATCTCACGATAAATTTGCTATCCATTTGATAAAATTATAAGTACTAAATCAAGCTCTAAAATCTTGCTTAATCAAACTTAAGGGTGTTAAGTCTTCCAATAAAATAAAACCACAATTGAGTTAAATTATAGCCAACAAATGAGTTACTCCATCAACGGCTCACTGAGTCATTGAGAGATTAACTCTACCTTGAGTGACTAATTCGACCCATCAAGGACACAAATGTGTAGAATCAACTCTGTAGATTTAAAAGGACTAAATCGAAAATTTGGTAAGGTTTATTCAACCCCCCTTCTAAACTAAACCTTACACTTACACCCTTGGGACCTACACTTTTCCAGCCCTATCTATTACAATGAAAATTACAAGGAAAATGGGGTGCCAACTGTCTAGTTTAAGTTTTACATGACATCCATCAAAATCTACAAAATAAATTTCCCAACAAGAACTAAAGGTGCAAATACAAGAACTCTTCGATATAAGGTTTATTCAACCCAATGTTTCTCTGTGGGGAGCACCAGTCCTTTTTGAAAAAACAAAAAAGATGGGACACTTAGGATGTGTATCGATTGTAGAGAACTTAATTGACTCACCATGAAGAATAAGTACATGTTACCAAGAATTGAGGACTTATTTGATCAATTAAGGGGTGCCAATACTTTTTCTAAGATTGACTTTAGATCTGGATATCACCAATTGAGAATTAAGGAAAGTGATATTCCGAAGACGGCCTTCAGAACTCGTTATGGGTATTATGAATTCGTTGTAATGCCTTTTGGATTGAGTAACGCACTAGCAGTGTTCATGGACTTAATGAATCGAGTGTTCCATCTATTTTTGGACCAATTTGTCATAATCTTTATAGATGACATACTGGTGTATTCTAAGAATGAGGAACAAGATAAAAAACATTTGAGAATAGTGTTGGAGACACTTCGCAGAGAAAAGTTGTATGCAAAGTTTAAGAATTGCGAATTTTGGATTAATCGAGTTGTATTTCTTGGGCATGTGATTACTGCTCGAGGAATTGAAGTAGATCCAACTAAAGTCAGTTGACGAATGGAGGGCTCCTAAGAATGCGAGTGAAGTTTACAATTTTCTGGGTTTAGCAGGGTATTATTGAAGTTTCATCGAAGGATTTTCAAAAATAGTTGGACCCATGACCCGACTGACTAGAAAAGGGGAAAGTTTATTTGGACAGAATTGCGAGGAAAGTTTTCAAGAATTGAAATAGACTGGCCTCTGCACCAGTTTTGACAATTCCTGATCCTTCTAAGGAATTTGTTATTTATAGTGATGCGTCCAAACAAGGTTTGGGATGCGTGCTGATGCAGCATGACAAGGTGGTTGCATATGCCTCACGACAACTAAAGCCACATGAATTGAACCATCCTACCATGATTTGGAGCTTGTTGCTTTGGTTCACGCCTTAAAGATTTGGAGGCATTATTTGTATGGAGGAAGGTGTGAGATTTTCACTGACCACAAAAGCTTAAAGCATCTTTTTACTCAGGACAAGTTGAACATGAGGCAGATGAGGTGGCTAGAATTGATTAAAGATTACGACTGTACCATCAACTATCATCCTGGGAAAGCTAATGTGGTTGCAAATGCTCTAAGTCGTAAAACTAAGGAGAAATGTCGAGTTTATTTACTGAATAAGATGATTTGGTGAATGAGTTTGCCAAAATGAATATTGAGGTAGTAGTACTGCCCAAAAGTACAGAGGCGAATACTAACTTCTTTAGTGATCCAACCTACTTTAAAGGAGAAAATTAAGGAAGCTCAACCTCGGGATAAGTTTCTGAACAAAATGAAGGAACGAGCCCAAAAAGGGAGTGTTAATGTTTTTCTTTTAACAGATGAATGTGTTTTAACTTATGAAAGGAGATAGTGTGTTCCTAAAAAAGAGGAACTTAGAAAGAAAATTCTTAAAGAAGCTCATTGTATGTCGTACACGACTCATCCTAGGGGTACAAAGATGTACAGAGATGTAAAAAAGTATTTTGGTAGAGAAGTATGAAGAGAGATATTAGAAATTTTGTAAAGAAATGTTTGACTTGCCAACAAGTGAAGGTCGAGCACCAAAGACCGTCGGGTTTACTGAAACCTCTTGAAATCCCTGAATGGAAATGGGAACATATAACTATGGGTTTCGTGGTAGGACTTCCACGACCGATTAAAGGAAATAAGGATGTTTGGGTCATAGTAGATCGATTGACTAAGTCGGCTCATTTTATGCCTGTTAAAATGACATATAATATGGAACAATACACTCAGATCTACATGAGGGAGATAGTAAAATTACATGGAGTATATGTGTCTATTGTATCAGACCGAGACACGAGATTTACTTCGAAATTCTGGAGAAGTCTGCAGAGTGCAATGGGCACAAGATTGAAATTCAGTACAACTTATCATCCACAGACAGACGGATTTGAAAGGACGATACAAATATTAGAAGATATATTGAGAGCTTGTGTGCTCGATTTTGGAAGCAACTGGGAGACTTTATTGTCTTTAGTCTTATAACAATAGTTATCAAGGGACAATTGGGATGGCTCCATATGAAGCATTGTATGGACAAAAATGTAGATCGATGTTGTATTGGAACGAGGTTGGTGAAAAGAAAGTTTTGGGGCCACAATTGATTCAGGAAACTTTAGAAATATAGTCAAGGTTCAAGATCGAATCACAATGGCTCAAAATAGACAAAAATCATATACTGACAAAATGACAAACCATATACAATTCAAAGAAGGAGAAAAATATTTTTGAAAGTAGCTCCTATAAAAGGTGTTATTCATTTTGGTGAAAAAGGAAAATTGAAGCCAATATATATTGGACCGTTCGAAATTCTTACTCGTATTGGAGATTTGGCTTATCAATTGGCATTACCACCAAGTATGTCAAGTGTGCATAATGTCTTTCATGTTTCAATGCTGAGAAAATATGTTCATGATCCAAGTTACATCGTGAATTATACGAATTTAGAAATTAACAAGGACTTGACATACGAGGAAGAGTCAGAGTCGATTTTAGAGCGCAAGATCCACAAACTAAGAAATAAAGATGTTGTGTTAATCAAGGTTCAATGGAGACGCCAACAGAAATGAAGCCACCTGGGAGCGCGAAGAAAAGATACGTGCCAAGTACCCGAATTTCATTATCCAAGGTAAGTTACCGAATTTTGAGGACGAAATTAATTTTAAGGTGTGTAGGATGTAATATCCACAAAAATTAGGAATAAATTTATAATAAGGGTTCACAATTAGATTCAATTGGGGATTCAAATCCCTAATTTCATAATTTGGGGCAAATTACATTTTAGGGTTTCTAATCTTTTAAAAATTAAAAAATTATATTTAATTAGCCATTTAAAACATATTTTAGTTATGAATATAGAAAGGTTCAGATTTAATGAAAGAGATGAAGAGTTTTCTGATTTTAAAAGAAAGAGATGAAGAAACATATTTTAATGTAACAAAAATTACTCTCATTCTTAACTCCAGAATTTAGTCTTATAAATTGAAAATTTTCCCTTACAAACTTCACACTATTTCTCTACAAATCTGATTCAGGTAAAAAAAAATCCATCTTTGTTTGCAGCCCCTTTCTTGTCTTCTGGTTGTGAGATACAGAAAAGAAAAAAAATGAAAGAGAGAGAAGAATTGAGGAACATACATGAGATAGAGAGAAAAAAAAAAAGAAAGAGAAAGAAAGAAAGAAATCGAGAAAAAGAATGGAAAAAAAAGGGAAAAAAAGAGGGATCAAAAACAAAAAGAGAGAAGACGTGTAGAGAGAAAAAGAAGGTAGAGAGGGAAAATAAATAGAAAGAATAGGGTTTAGAAATGATATTTTATTTTGAGGGATTGATCAAGCCTTATAGCCATTTAAGCCAAAACCCAAATTCCTAATTTTCTTTCCAATATTTCAATTCTTTTCTAATCCATCCAAAATTTCTTAAATAATTTTATTAATTATAATTTTATAATTTATGTAGGAATCAAGAATAAAGAGGATTAGAATAATTATTTTATTTTCTACGTGGATTAACATAAATCAGTTGAGGTAAGGATATTTAATTCTTGTATTTATATAATTCTTCATGTGAGTATTTTCAATTTTATGTGGTATGTAAGATGAATTATAAATTATTAGTCAGGGACCGTAAATAGGCTCGAGATCAAAGTTGATCTTCGGGTTAAGCCTGCTGTGCTAAAATTTATTAACTGCCCAGTCAGAGAAAAATTACAGAGGAATTACATGTTTTATTATTCATGATTATGCTTGTATGATTTATTATACATTGACAAAAGTTGGTCCCTACTGCGCAAGTGGAAGCTCACCCCTTTACTTTCATATTTTTTTCATATTAAGGAGTCGGGCTGGAGATATGCCAGTGACGGATGAAGATCAAATTTAACTTTGGATAATTTTATTTTATGACATGGAACATTTTGATAATATTTCATTAGTAACGTGAGTGGTATTTATCTATATTTAAATGTTTAGTTTTATTAAATTACTTTGTTAAAAATCGTGTTTTTATAATAAATTTTTTATATAAGTCGGAATATTTTTATTTTGTAAAACTGGGGCGTTACAGATAGACTTCCCATTAGCCATTGAGAAATGCACTCCTTTCTTCAAAACATATCTATCATTCATCCAACATCTCCAAAGCCAAGAAGCATGATGGTGCACATCCACTTCCAGAAGTTTTCCCCTGGGAAAGTACTTGACTTTAAGCACTTTACTAACAAGAAGATTTAGCCTTGTAACAATCCTCCACAATTGTTTAGCAAGCAGAGCATCATTAAAGGCTTGTAAATAATGAAAATCAAAACCACCTTCATCTTTAGGCAAAGACAAAACAGACCACCTCTTCTAGTGAATTTTCCTATTCTCACCCTTCTTATATCCCCACCAAAACTTTGCAATCAGCTTACCAAGATCTTTACAAATGCTAACAGGCAGTTTAAACACAAAAATAACAAAAACGGGGAGGGGTTCCAACACTGCTTCAATAAGAATCTCTTTCCTAGCAAAAGATAAGAAAGTATTCTTCCAGTTATTAAGTCTATATGAGTTGTTCCCACCACAAAGTTAAAAGATTCCCTTTTGTTTTACAAATAGCCAATGGGAGACCATGATATGTACTAGAAGAATGCTTCTGGATCCCTCTGAATGAAGAACAAATGCTGCTTTGGATTTCCACAGGAGTATTTTTACTAAACATGATGTTGGATTTGTCCCAATTGACCAATCCCCCAGAAAAGTCTTTATATTGAGAGAGAATCCTCAAAATAACAGCCGCTTGATTAGAATTTGCTTCACAAAATAGCAAGGATCATCTGCAAATAAAAGATGAGTAACATAGGGTCCTTTTTTGCACAATTTAATACCAATTTTTTTCCTAAGCAGTAGATTTAATAAGGTTGGAAAAAACTTCAGTGATTATCAAAAAGAGATAAGGAGAAACTAGGTCTTCTTATCTAATCCCCCTAGAGGGTTTGACATAACCACTTGGATAATCATTGATATTGAAGGAATAAGAAGGAGAAGAAATACAAGTAAAAATCATGTCCACAAAAACAGGGGCAAACCCCATATGAATCATCACAGTCTTTAGCCCTCCCCATTCCACCCTATCATAGGCTTTAGCCATATCCGGTTTAACAGCCATAAAGATTTATTTCCTAGTCCTATGTTTATTCAAAAAAAATGTATGTATTCTTGAGCAATCACAACATTGTCCAAAATTTGCCTATCAGAGATAAAAGGCGACGATTCTAACAGAGATGCAAGAGTGCAAACAATTATTAAGTCTAGAGGCCGAATTTTTGCTATAATTTTTACACAACCGAACAGACCGGTAAGCTATAGTGGGAAATTAAAGAAGGATTTTTGCACTTAGGGATGAGGGTAATTAATGTATAATTAATACTTTTAAGCATCAACCCTGACTTAAAGAAATTTTGAACAACAACACAGAGATGAAATTTAATGGAATCCCAGAAATGTTAAAAAAGATAGGGGGATATACCATCCAATGCAGGGGCTTTGTGAGGGTGCATATCGAAAAAGGTACTTTTGATTTCAGGTTCCTCTACAGGTTCCATGAATTCCTTGTTCAAAGGGCCTGAGATTGATTTTGGGATTCCCTTAAGAAATTGAGCATTCCCCACCAAGCCCTCAGAGGTGAAAAGGTTGGAATAAAAATCAGAAATGGCCAATTCAAATTTCATGCACAGACTCGATAACAGTACCATCCTCTCTAGAGAGATTCACTGTTTGATTTCTTTTTCTCCTTTTGAAGAGGCATGGAAGAATTTAGTGTTTCTATTGTGAAGCCCCTGATTTTTCCGAGCACGTAATTGATTCTTTTGTCGACTATGTATTTGATCGACTATTTTACCGCGTCACTTTGAACGGTAATTATTAATAATATATATATATATTTTGTATTTTATTTCATTTTATTACTTATGATCCTGATCATCATTAACTCTATTTCGCATTTATGATCACTTGATTGATCATTATTACTATTCTTGTATTTATTAGTCACCTTAGAATTTTAAGAGACTATTTATTTTAGAGACTTTTACCTTATAGAATTAAGAATTTGATTTAGTATAAGTGATCATGAGACTTATAAGTGATCAAGGAAATCACTAATTATTTTGGAGATTGATATTATTCATCTATTATCATCAAATTTGGGACAAAAAAATATATATGGAATTACCAAATTGCCCCTATAGTGGACGGCCATGATGAGATTTTTGGAGTAGAAATATCATCCAACTCTTGTACACTTACACCTTATATTAGTCATCTTGTGTATAATTATACCATTAATCCAAACATTATACACATCATCTAATACATAAATTCTTTATCATTAAATTTCCCCAACTTATTCTATTCTTCCAACATTCTCCTTAATTTTCTCCCAACCCATACTTTGACCAATTCCTTTGTCTCCATGCAAGAGACAACATTCAAGCCTTGAAAAATTTCTCATCTCTCTCTCCCTAAAACTCACGGCCATTAGGCCATTTTTGTGCCAAAAATTCATCTCATTTTATCACCAACACATTCAAGTCTTGCAACTTTTCTCCTCTCTCTCTCTAAAATCCTCCAACTTCTCTCCACTCTTTTCTTCTTCTTATTTCTTAAACACTTAGCAAAATTTCAAGAATTCTTCCTATTTCCTTCATAAAATTCGAAACCTACTACACCAAAGGTAAGGAATTTCTTCTTTCAATTCATTTGATATCATTTAGCTCATCCATTTTCACTTATTAACTTAAGCTTTGAATTCTATTTGAGGTATACTTTGAAGACCATTTGAAGATTAGAGCTTGACATCATCTTGAAGAGGACTTCAAGACTTGAAGAATAACTAGTAGAGAAATTTGGACTACAAGGTAAGAATTGGACACTAGAGCCCTTGTTTCTTCTTCTCCCTATTTTTTTCAAATTTTAACACCCCTTTTCATTTTTCAGAAATAGGGGCTGACCTTAGGTGATTTTGGAGTTGAACCAAAAATTCCAAATTTGAATCTTCAACTAGTTTCAAATCACCTACTACACAAGGTAACGTGTAGTCTTTCCAATTTCCTTATCTCCTTCTTTTCCTCCTTAATTTTTCTCTCATTTTTCTAACTCCAAATTTTTGATATTTCTTGACTTAGGGGCTGACCTAAGTGACCTCCTCCAAAGTTGTGAAATTTATCATTTTATTTCACAATTTTCCAATTTAAGGTGGGTGGAAAAATACTTTCCAACTTCTAGGTGTTTTTATTAAAATGCATGTAGAATTTTGATCATGAGCCCTTGAGATATATAATCTATGTATTGCATGTCAATTTTATGTATCAAATCATGAAAATTCTCAAGAGTTACTCAAAATTGCTATTTATTGAATTTTAGGTGCATGCATGTGCAATTAAATATTCTATTTGATGAATTCTTGCATGTATTGGACATGCATGTGTATGATATTTGAAATCCATGTTTTGGATGACTTATAACCTGGAAAAGTCGAGCATAATTGATTAAATTTCAATTTTGGACTTAAAAATGCAAAAATAGAAAGTTGGTGGACTAAATTGCAAGAAAATGAAAGTTAAAGGACCCCTCTGCAAATTTCGAATTTTGGGACTGTACTCAGGTTCAAAAATGACTTTTGGACATTTTAATAAAGTTTTAAGAGTTTTAAGATAAATAAAATCAACCTTTAAAAGCCCAAGGACTAGATTGTAAAATTTTGAAAGTTTAAGGGCTACTTTGCAAATTTTGAAACTGTACCAGACCTTAATTTTAAAATTTGAAATTTTTACTCTTAAGGTACTGGAAATGACATATTTAAATGTATTCCAAAAATCCAAGTGTTTAGAGCTTGGAAAATAATTTTACTAAAATTGAGGGACTAAAGTGTAAAAGATTAAACTTGAGGACCCAAATGAAATTTCCAGGACTTATGCAGCCCATGCACCTGGAAATACTAATTTAACTATAACTTAATTATATTTTGGACCCAAGGTTCAAATTTCATAACAATTGGACCCCTAAAAGCCTTAAAGGCAAATATTTCAAAATGGGACAAAAATGAGATTTTCAAAAGTTAAAGGACCAACACTTATTTCTTTTAAAAAATGCTTTTGTCCCAATATCCTACTAACCTTAGTGACATTTTCCAACTGGAATCACATTAAAAGCCCTTCCGGTTTGTGAGTTCCAATTATTTTAAACTAAGGGCCCGAAATGACAATTTTTACAAATTTGGGGCCAATGTGAGAATTTTATAAAAACTCGACCTCAAAACTTTAAAAACCTGAATCTCTGAACAATTTGGAGAATTTAGGAACTGCCTCATAATTCTTCAAGGTCGGGATATTTATTTATTCAATTTTAACCCCAAGAGTATTGATTTTTACAAAACGGGGCTAAATTATAATTTTTCTTTTATAAATGACCTAACTCAAATTATTTTACCTTTTACTAAAATAGCCCTGGACCCTTTGACTTGGAGATTTAATTAAAGTGTTTTATTTCCTCAAAAAAAAAACCCTTGACTTATCGGATCGATTCGACCGATTAATACCCGATCGCGGGGCGACTTCCTCGTCTTGCGGTTTTGAATCTATAATGGGACTTATGTTCCACCTAATCTTTCAATATATCGAAGATTGCTTATTCTTCCGATAATCATCTTCATCCTAATAACTCCACCAATGCCATATTGCTACTCGTGAATTTCAAAAATTTTCCTGAACTGCTTCCCTGAATCAATAATACTCATTGCTGGTTGATGCTTGTACTTGTATTTACTTTCTGCTGAGTCAACTTGGTGTGTCGAGCTCACGTCGGAATGGATACGTCGGGGATGGGCAAGGCTCGGCTGCTATTCCACTCTTCCTACCCCATCGTCCCTAATCCATGCAATCGAGGACGAGTGTCCAAGGGAAGCGGGTCGTAGTACTTGAGGTATAATCATGATTATGACAGATCCCGAGCCTTGCAAGCTCCAATGTGGATTTTGTCTTTGCCTACGGAGCGATAAGGTGACAGGTCTTGGACCATCTTGCACTGGGGAGTTACAAGGAAGAACGAATGAATCATTGTCGATCCACACGATTCCGGAGTTATCGGACCCGTTTGGTTGGCGCTACAAATCCGTGCACGCAATCGCTACTTGTTTTTTTGCATTGGTTGGCGCTACAAATCCGTATGCAACCATTAATTATCTTGCATAGGATTGGCGTTATATTCCGTATGCAATCCTACATGTCTTGCCTGAATCACATAGTGTTTGTGTGACCATGAACTGTTTTCTTAAACTGTATAAGTATATTACTTAAATATTTTATCACGACGTTTGTGGATTGTGTGTGAATTCATGCATCATATCTCACTCGTTTTCATACAACTGTTTTCTCGCATTAACTATATATCGCCACACTTGCACACGATCACCCCATCCACTGATATTTCTGTCTCATCCCCTCCTGTTTTCTAACCTTTAGATGGGGACTATGTTGAAGATGTCGAACTGGCCTCAGATTGATGACCCTCGCCCTGCCTGTCGATCTTGCACCTTTTTTACTGATGATTGTTCTTATTTCATGTACTTTTACTGATGTTGGACTCCCGTTTATCCTGCTACTCTTTTCTCTCTTTGACTGTAATTTAAGGGCGTAGGACCCTTTAACGTTTAAGATTTGGACATTGTACTTTACCTTATGTTTTAGTTTTGGCCTGTAAACTTATTCAGTTTATTATGTCGGATGTATTTGGATCTTGTTAGACTTTAAGTTGTAATTCGTACTTATGTTTATTTTATTTCCGCTGCTTTAGACTCTGTTTCACTTGGGATTGTTGTATCATTTGTCTAGACTGTTGGGTTTATTTCTATTTAAGTGGTTGATCGTCGTCGCGTCCTGTTTAGGGCGTGACATCTATCCCCCTCTTGAAGCCATTGAGTACGAGATTTCTGCTTCCAAAAAGTTTCCTCTCGAATATAAGCATTGTTCAAGTCACTCTTCAACTGACACTACATGTTCCAATCTCTCAAGCCCCCAATATTCCTCAACGGTTCCATTTCTTTCTTAATATTAGCAATTTCAATTGAAGAATTGGTGACCAGGCTAGCGGACCATTTAAGAATTCCAATCCTGCACTCTTTGATCTTGGCATGGAGTTGGAACATAGTAGACCCCTTCGAGGATTTCTCCCACATTTTCTTAATATCATCCTTCAAACAATATTTTCCAATCCATCTTTTGTCAAAAAAGAACCATTTTTTTTGTTTTCAAGTGCAATCTGAATCCAAAACCAGAAGAACATGATCAAATGAAGACTTGGAAGCCTGAATAACCTTGGAGTGAGGAAACTGAAAAATCCATTCACTAGAAACAAAGAAATGGTCGAGTTTCTCCTCCACAAAACCTTCTCCATTACGATTGTTAGCCCAAGTGAAGGTACCATTCTCAGGCTGAATTTCAAGCATCTGCATACAAGTAATGAAAGTGTTGAAGTTACGGAAACTGAGCGCAGACCTCAACAATCCTCCCTTTTATCTTCATTACTTCAAATGTCGTTGAAATCACCACCAATAAACCACATATTACCCCACTTATGTTTCGAAATTGAGAATGAATTTCCATTGAAGTTCTCTAAATTTATGATCAGTACTAGCATACACGAAAGTACCCCAAAATCGGCAATAAAAATCGGTCCGGGAAAAAATCGGCCTAGGCGGACCAAAAAATTGGCAAAAATGGGGAAAACATCGGCCTAGGCAGTCTAGTCGGAATTAATCGGCCAAAAATTGGCAAAAATCGGTCAAAATTCAAAAAAAATGAAAAAGAAAAAGAAAAACTTATTGTTTCTAGGCGCCCGTCTAGCGCGCCTAGCGCTAGGTGCCCATTGCCATTGCCGCGGATCGCGCTAGCGATTTCTACAACCCTGCTCTCAGGCCTATAGGATCAACAATTTTCCACTTATTCTCGAGTTTCATTTATTTACAAACAGTAGCAATAAAGGCCTTTTTTTGTTTGGCACAGAAAGAAAACATCTGGGAGATGGAGCTTCCATGACTCCTTGAACTGGGAAACTGTAGTGGGCCCTCCCAGTCCTCTACAATTCCACACCATAGCCTTCATAATTCACTTTGGGGCCAATCTAGTCTGGCTACCCCCACCTTATTTTAGTGTCTTCCTCAGCATTGAATTTTGATTTTTCGTCTTCACTAAATCAAATGGAGTGATATCAACATTCTCCAAATTATCTTCATCCACCAATTGAAAATTTCTTTTGACCCCAGATAATCCACCAACAGAATACGGAGTAAAAATAGACATAAAATTTTCTAATTCGTGGCCAACAATCCTAGACCAAGTTCCTTTACCTAGACCAAGTTCCTTTACCTAGACCAACTTTTTGGTTAAGTAGAGAGCTGCTAGAGACATCTCACAAAGGGATTTTGAGATTCGTCTCTACCACTGGAACCTGAACCAGCTCCATGTCCGCAAGGTTGATCACAACAGGTTTCTTACACTGAGATTTAACCACCGAAAGACTCTCCCCTGCATCTGTCTTAGTCAGCACGGGATTAAGCTTAAACTGGGTGCTAGCAATTTCTTTCTCTGCCATAAAACATGAAAGTTCAGGGAAATCTTCTTAATGAAAGTCCAAAACTATCGCTTCCACAAAATTTCATGTGACTTGAGGTTTATCTTATAGAGAGTCCAAAACTTCTGACTCCACCACAGGAGTAATCTCAAGACATGGTAATTGCTTAAGCATAGAAAGGGCATATTTGGGAAGAGGATTTCTATCATTTTTTACTTGAGGACCCAACGTAATAGCATATAACCACTCTCCATATTGTCCGGTTTTGAGACCATCAGCTTCAATATCAATTTTTCTACTCTCACATGATTTTTCTAAGTGACCCACTTCACCACAATAAAAGCAAAGGTTTCAAGTTTTCATATTTGAAATCCACCCACACCGATTTACTACTAAGATTAATAAAAATTCCCCTTAGCAACGGCTTTTCAAGATCAACAGAAGCCAAAATTTTAATGTACCGACCACGAGAAACCCCACCTTCTGAAACAAACACATCTTTAACCTTAGAGATTTTTTTTCCAATTTTCAGCCTTGCTTCAGACGACAACCAGTGAGTAGGTAGTTTCCAAACTTGAACCCAAAGATTTACATGAGAAAAACAATCACACTTAAGCTCTAAAGTTTTAGCCCATTTCTTCAAAATAATATACTGACCATCAAAATTCCGAACATTGCCCTCAAAAATCATTTTTTTTATCTTATGTGGATTTAAAGATGAATTGGAAAATATTATTCCTAAGGACCCGAATGGTGCAGGTTTGATTTGTTAGCCAAATCGAAGTAAAGGTTCTTTTCAGCCCACTAAAATTCACCGTTTTACCAAAAATCCTACTAAACAAACTATTTTCACATTCCTCAACACTAAAATTGATATCCTGGTTTTCAAGAGTAATACTAGTTTTTTGCTTTGCTGGAAGAGTAAACTTTTGAAGACTCCCCGCAATGTCATCCGCCATAAGGAAAAATACCAAATCAATCAGAGACTCTTGATCAAGGAAGAATGTAACAAACAATGTAAGAACCTACAAAAAGAAAGACATAAAAACAAAAGGACCGAGAAAAAAGTTAGCGGTAGAGAAACAAGAAAAGACAAAGAAAAAGAATATAAGAGGGCTTAGAATAACAGTAGAGGACAGAGTTAAACCAAAAAACAAAAACAAAAGAGAAAGATAAATAAATGGGCTGTGTAGGTCCCAAGAGGTGTGGTGTAAGGTTTAGAAAGGGGGTGAATAAACCTTACCAAATTTTTACTTTTTAGACCTTTTAAAATTTTCAGCAGAGTAGACTCAAATCAGCTAAGTCCTTGGGGGAGCTAGGTTGGCTTACTTCAGCAAAGTTACTCAACAGACTCGACTGAGCTATTGATAGTATAACTTAATTGCGTCAGCTAACACTTAACCTTTAAGTTGATTTGGTTTTATACAACGGAAGACTTAACACCCTCAGTTAATTTTTAAGCACGTTTTTTACACTTGTTTTAAGCACTTGTTATTATCACTAGAGTAGGCAATTTAACTAATCAGCAGATATAAAAATATGCAAGTAAGTAATGAGTGAATGTAAATGACACAAGTAAATTTTATAGTGGTTCGAGGATAGGGTAATTCCTCTAATCCACTCTTCCCCAACTCCTGGAGAAATCCACTAAGTAACAGATCAGGTTAAAAGTAGTTCTCTAGTCTCGAGATAGCCTTGATCATACAGTTGGGTCCTCCTGCGACTCAGATTCTTCACCAGACAGCTGCCTCGCCACTTTAGCTCCCTTCAAGCCTTTGGAATTGATCACACAACCTTTCAACAAGCTTGATATTCCTGGTTCGACCTTGAACCTTACTACAGCTCCTTCAAACTTGGAGAGTAGACCTTTTTTTGTTCTTGAAACTTTTCCTTCCTTCACAGCGTGTGTTGGATCGAGTTCCTTCGAGTTATAGGATTGAGGAATTTTCTTGATAAGCTCAGAGAGAATGTATGCAGATTTTCTTGCTTTCAGTTGCTTGAAATATTTGATCTCTTGTGTGTCATTCGTATCTTCTCTCTCTTGCTTCCTTCCTCGGCCTTTTATAGCGTTTATTTGAAAATTTACCCATTGAAGAGATAGCTATTTTCAAAATGACACTTCCTTGTTCGTTGGCTTGTCTTTTCTTGACTGCAACATGTGAATGGTGACCCTTCCTCGCATTAATTAATTCTGCATTTTCAAGGCCCGACCAAGCTTGATGCTTCCCATTGGTTTATTCCTTTTGCACGCTTCTAGGACGAGCACTTTAAGACAGGAAACATGGAAGTATTACTAATTTAAGTAATTTTTTGACTTCCGTGCAACATACTAATCTCAATCGACTTGACCGACAATCGCTTTTTACCCTTTAACTTCGAGTCCGCTCGAATCCTTTGGGAAATGACTCAACTGTTAATTCAATAAGACTTGGCTCTTTATTGACTTGCACGACACTTCCATATCCTTTACTCAATTGTTCCTCGATTGGATCTCCTTGATTGAGTCTGTGTCTTCCATCTTGACCACATTTAGGCGACATATAGTTGGGTCTTCACTTGATCTTGATTGACTTCTTGAATTCTTCGACGTAGTTGACTTCACTTAGCGCATTGATCCCATATATTACAAAATAGAAATACAAGAAAAATGGGGTGCCAACTTTCTATTCTAAGTTTTACATGGTATCATCAAATTCTAATAAATAAATTTCCTAATAATTTTCCCTTTTTTGATGATGCCAAAACTTAAACAAAAATATTTCTTTAAAATATTTCTCCTAGAGAGAGAAAGTAAATGACCTCTAGAGAGGGAAATTCATCTCTTACTAACCCGAGATTGAAAAATCAACAGTTTGTAGGTAAAGTCGATCGTGTGAATTAGAATGAAAAATTGGTGCATATTCTTGATGGTCGACTTATTCAAGCATATCAAATATTAGAGTGGCAATAGGGCCGGCCGGGCTGTTCGACCCGAGCCCAATGGGCTTTTGCAAAATTTTAGGCTGGGTCGGGCCGGCCCAATTTTGGTCCGGCCTAAAAATTCACTGGCCCAATCCAACCCATACATACACTCTATGCACAAAAAGTTCGAGCCGACCCAAAAAAGTCCGGCTATCCGCCCGTTGGGCCATTATTCTACCGGGCCAAATAGGCTGATTTTTTTTCGCCTAAAAATCACAAAGACAACCACCCAAACCTCGGGTTGGTGGGTTGAGCTTGATTTTGCCACCTCTATCAAATATATAAAATAAACTTCTAATTTATCATTGTATGATCATTTGGTTTGATTGATCTATAAGTAGGGGATCCCGCTTTAATCTCCCATAATTCGAAGAAAAACCTACCAATTTATAATATAAAATCTAAATTAGAATTAAGATGAGTATGCACATGGTTTTGGCCATATAAAGTGTTAGTATAGAGATTAGAGGTGTCAAAACTAGTCTGCTCCACTAGTCCAATGATATGGTTGGATGGGCTGCAATTTCTCAAAGTCTGCGATCGGCTCGATTCGATCGGCCCGATACAATTCACTTGTATTTTCAAATTATGGGTTGAGTTGAATACTTGAATTCCACAAATTAGGTCGGTCGACCCAATTTATCCAATTGGCCTAGTTAGCCAACATCGGCCTCGCTCGTTTCGACTATTCTAATATATATAATTAGAACTAAATAAACTTGTTAAAAATATTAAAAAATAAACTTTAATCATTGAGTACAAAATAATTTGGGAAGAAATAATATAAAATATGAATTGATTTTAAGTTTTTCCTCTCTTACTGAACTGAGCATCGAAAAACCTAACACTGATAGAGCCAATCGTGTGAACTAGAGCAGAAAGTTGTTTCATATTCTTGATGGTCGGACTTATTCAAGCACATCAAATACATAAAATAAATTACCAATTTGACATTGTGTGATCCTTTGATCTGATATATCTATAGATAGGGGATCCAACCTCAGTCCTCCATCATTCGGAATGTCATTTGAAAAACAATTACCAATTTATATTATAAAATCTAAATTAGTTTAGAATTAATTAACATGAGTATGCAAATGGGTTTGGCCATCTAAGTGTAAGTATAGATATTTGAGGTGTCAAAGCCGGAGCCGGTGGGTCAACCCCATTGGTCCGATGATAGGGCTAGACTGTGCTTCAATTTATTAAGTGTGAAAGGAGTCGCTTGGTTTGATCACCCCAATAAAATTCATTTGTATTTTAAAAATATAGATCAAATTTGAGCTCTAAAAATTAAGTTGGTCGGCCCGATTTTTCTATTAACTCGACAGTCAACATTGGCACGAGTTGTTGTGTAACAAGTGCATAATGTCCACCGAGCATAACTAGGGGTGGCCAAATGGGCAAAACTAGGTTCAAAACTTAACGTGAACCATTGATCGATCAACGGTTCCAAAATCGGAACCAAAACCGTGTAGACCAGTTCCGATTTTGGTTCCTTGGTCTCAAAAACTATGGAATCGGCGGTTTTAACCGTCTGTGGAACCGTGGTGGAACCGGCGGTTTTAAGGTTAAAACTAATATTTTTTATTTTTATTTGGTAAAATATGCTATAAGAAATGTTAAATATTTATTATGATGTTTTATATTCGTTGCCACATGAGACACGTTTTAACTAGGGGTCGCAATTTGGGTCATCGGGTCGCGTTCGTGTTTGGTTTCGGGTTATATTTAAAATACATCGAAAGTTAATGAAAATTTAAAATTACTATGTTTTAGACAAATTGGTAACATCGGGTCGTGTTCGTATTAGTCAGTTTCGGGTTCGGATTTTTCGTGTTCGGGTTCCTCTCAGTAATTTCGGGTCGGGTTCGTGTTCGGGTTTCGTGTAGTATCGGGCATTGCCACCCCTAGTTTTAACCAAATGTTGTAAGCGAACTACACGAATTTTGATTCATTTATGATCTAATAGTATATATACACTTTAATATTATCATTAATATTAAGTGCAAACTCAATTGAATATTAAGTCCAAGTCTTTTTCTTTCTTTTAAATCAAAATTGATAAACCAATTAAAAAAATATTAAAAGATAACAAATGGTTCCGGTTAAAATCGGAATCAGAATCGTTGAGAAATGGGGTTCCAAACTGAAATTGGAACAGTTCCGATTTTAAAACAGAACCGTGAGGCAATAGTGCAATTCCGATTCCTCCAAAATAAAAAAATCGGAACCGACGATTCCAAAACCGTGGTCATCTCTAATCATAACAGCCTCACTGTTCCGATGGAGAGAGAGCTTTTCGGGAAATAACCCATTTGACTACTTTATTTAACTAAATTCGTATAAAATATTAGAAATAAATTAAATTTTAATCATTGAGTAGAAGAAATAATATAAAATTAATCAATCATTCTCCCTCCCTCTCGATAATTGGGATGATGATGATAAGGATGAACAAACACAAGTCAAAGAAGCATGTGGATTCCCTCAAAAAAAAAAAAAAAAAAAAAAAAAGCATGTGGAGAAAACATTTATCATTACCGCCGCTACCTTACTAATCTAATCACAGTATTGTTATATTGTTTCTCTCCTCCAAGACTATTTATTATCATCCATTCAACCTTCCTTCCGAACTTCTCTCTCCCTCTCTAGTCTCCCTCTGAAACAGCCACTCAGATTCACCAAAAGGAGATTGACGAATCAACATCTCTGGCAGGTTTTCTACCCACAATCTCTTTCATGGGCCTTGCTGCTGCTGCCATCTCGAACAATTTTCTACTTTTAATCTATGGCTCCCAATTTTTCTCTTCTTCCTAACTGGATCACTCCCATTCCTGCTGCAATCCCTATTTTTATCACATCATTCCCCATTACTCCGTTTCACCTTCTCCTTATTTTCCTTCACTCCCTCTTATAGCAGTTAATCGAATAGGATTTGAAAATTTTGCCCATATCTCGCCTCTTCCTACGGAATTGAATTGAATTGAAATATTTCAGGTTGCATCGTCAAATCTCGCAATCAAAGTTCTGATTCGATTAGCGAGCCATCGACATCGATCAAAAATGGCATCGGTGTTTCTGTACCATGTGGTGGGAGATCTGACGGTGGGGAAGCCTGAGCTGTCGGAATTTTCGGAGACGGAGACATTGGCAGCCGCCATACGGACCATTGGGGATACCTCCGAAGGAGGGATTCCGGTGTGGAGAAAGAGATCGCAAATGTGTGCGGTGGAGAGTGCTGAAAGCAGACAGCAGAGGTTTGTGGGCATTCTCAATGCATTGGATATTGTGGCATTTTTGGCCAGAGAGGACTGTTTGGCTGATCAGGATAAAGCCATCAATACCCCTGTTTCAGAGGTGGTTGTTCCCGACAGCTCCGCCCTTAAGGTTGTTGATCCTGGCACAAGGTTAGTCAATTCTTAGCTCCACTCGCCTCCTACTTCTTTTATTTATCGTTTCGGTACTTGCCAGCCATTTTGTTTCTCAAAATTTCGTAACATCTACCAGACTTTACTTATGAATTGTGATGATTTTAGTGTAGCACCCATGACTTGGTTCTGATGCTGTTTCTTCTGGTAGTGGACTTCATAATGGGGTGGAGTTTGATTGTGTATTCAGGGTAGATTTTTGGCAGAGGTATATTAGAGTTACATGGAGATTATGATTGGGCCTTCCATTTATAGCAAATGTCATCTGGTAATAATATCTTCATAAAGTTTTATTGTATGGTGCTTGCTTCAATTACATATGGAAGAAGAAAAATTTGCATCGTCTAATGGAGATATATGCAAATTCAGTGAATTGGTGTCCTTGCATGTTCTCAACTTGATGGAGCTACTTGTGCTTTGGATTTTGATCTCTGTTCTTGTACTTCGTGATTAGCAAAACATGCTGACGTCATATATGGTTCTTTTTCAATGCTTATTGAGGAGCTTAAACTTTGATTTTATTTGGAGAGCTTATAAGCACTTTTGTCAGAAAACCAAATACTTTGGAAGACTTTATGGCCCTCAAACATGTTATAAGATGTTTCAGAGCATACAAATACCCTTTAAGTACCCTTGCCTTGTGTTTGGTCGATCAATTGGAGAGTGAGCCAGTCGTCATATGGTAAGACCACCTACCTTATGGACGGCTTATTCAGTTTGACCTGATCAAGTTTGGGATAGAGTTTCTTGAGTATAGAATACAATGGTTGCACTTCCCACTTCTTAAAATATGTTCACAAGTAGTCCATTCCATGCTAGTTATGGAACCCACCACTCAAGATCAGATAATGTGTATATCAATGACGTGAAACTACTGTATAAATACTTATTCATGAGTAATCACATTATGAGTTTCATTACAGTTTACACGCACATATATGACTTGAATGACAGGAATAACTGTTGTATACAGGAATAACTGTTGTATGTATGCATATAAATAACCCATTTTGTAAGTTTATCTGTTTGTGTGTGTGAAATAAAAGAGAAGTTGGGAAGGATATGGCCTCCATACCCAACTAGGAAATTGTATAATAGACCAAAAGGAGAAACCAATATTAAGTTCCTATCCACTATGTTTTTTTTAAATGATCTGGTGCTCAGAAAGGGTTACTCAATGTATGCACAAAACTTCAGCATTATATTCAGATGATTTGCTTTAGGAAAAACAAGCTCTGCCATTCATGACTGCTCTGTCTGTATCGTCTGTCCGATTATTGATCCATTCCATGTTTGTTCGAACTATCAGATCATAAGACTTAGACAACGAAGATTCATGCAAAAAATTCTGGTCATTTTCCTTGAGAGAAAATGAATTGTTGATCCGTAGCAGAGTCTAAAGGAGAAAAACATTCATGGCAAATCTATATGCTTGCTATACATATTATTTGCACCAGTTCTTCTAAAAAAATCCACTCTTGCAGGCAATAAATACTTGCTCCCTTTGATGCTTTCTTTTTAAACTTTCGATGATCTAAAACTCTTGGCATGATGCCTAGGGAGTGGTGAATGATTCCTATCCTTGAACTCCTGAATCTGGAACCTTTTATGTTTGATGTGTGTTATTATAGTCCTCCATAGGTGCACATGCCAAAAGGGTGCATATGTATGATGTCATAATACCATGTTCCATGACAACTATCAATATGTATCAATCAAAACAAGGGTTAATTACAAAAACTACCCTTGAGGTTTAGCTTAATTACAAAAACGCCCATTTATCTTTCAAAATTACAAAGATCCCCTTGACATTTGTTTCTCTCTTACAAATTACACCATCGATAGGAGGATATTTGTTAAGCAAATACAAACTTCAAGGGGATGTTTGTAACACTTTAAGGGGGTTATCGTAATTTCCAAAGATAACTGGAGTTTCTGTAATTAGTCTAAATCTCGGGGGTATTTTTTGTAATTGTCCCTCAAAATAATGATCAGCCAAATGCTGTTGGTTTTCTGCCTAACTGCAACTATTCTAATCTGACTCCCAATGCTTCTATAGAAGAGAGAAAATAAATGAAACGCGCAAAATTGCATATTTATCAGCATCGAATTTCTTAGTGTGGAAGTATAGAAGTGAGAAAATTCTAACAGCAGATTCCTCTAGAACTTTTGGTACTGATATTTCATTCTCGTACAAGATTAATAGATGCTCTGGAGATGATGAAACATGGTGTGAAGCGATTCCTCGTGCCTAAGAGTTCAATATGGAGAGGAATGAGCAAGCGCTTTTCTATTCTATATAACGGAAGGTGGCTGAAAAACGCGGACCCCCCTTCTGGAGGCAGTAGCACAAACACCTTGGTTAACACTAACCGGCCACCATCATCTTCCACTTCTTCCATCCAGGACAAATTTTGCTGTCTGTCAAGAGAAGACGTCCTTCGCTTCCTCATTGGTTGCCTCGGTGCCTTGGCCCCTTTACCACTTTCTTCTATAGCCTCCCTCGGAGCTATCAATCCAAACTACTGTTGCATTGAAGCATCCCGTCCCGCCATAGATGCCACCAAAGAACATCCCCAAGATCCCTGTGCGGTGGCCGTTGTGGAGCCCACACCAGACGGTCAACATAATAAGATCATCGGCGAAATATCATCAGCTAAACTATGGAAATGCGATTGTTTGGCTGCTGCGTGGGCTCTGGCTAATTTATCAGCTGGACAGTTTGTAATGGGGGTTGAAGATAACATGAATTCAAGGTCACTGCCTAATGATATTAATTCCCTTGATGAAATTTTAGCTAATGGTGAAGGTCCAAATAATAGGCTGAGAAAATTCAGTAGCAGAAGTATCGGGTTTTTCGGGAATTGGTCGAACCCAAATTTCGGAATCGGTAGGAGCATGTACCGTGGTAGAAGTGCCCCACTGACCTGTAAAGTTACGAGTTCACTGGCTGCTGTCATGGCGCAGATGCTGTCGCACCGTGCAAGCCATGTGTGGGTTACTGAGGCTGAAAATGATGACAATTTAGTTGGTGTAGTTGGATATGCTGATATCTTATCTGCGGTCACCAGGCAACCTCCTGCTGCAGCCGTTTCCGAGAATTCGTAACAAGCATTGATTTTCGTGTAATGTCGAAACAGGTTCTCGTTATGTTTTCGGTACACACTTAAATACAAAGAATTTTGGTCTGGATGTTCTTTGAATTACTCTGTTTTCTGTATGATTTGAATTTCCATTTTTACTTTTAAGAAGTGAAACGTGTGTGTATTCGATGCAAGTGATTGTGTAATGATTTTTATCCCTCTATAACTACCTATAAAAGTAAATTATACTAAGACAAAAGGTAGCCTTATTACTACTCATATATGTAAATTTGAATGTATATACTGTTAGGCTTGCAATGCTACACAGGACATTGTCTCCTATGTTTCTTGTGCATGCCCAGGTAAACTGGTTGTGGAAAATACATAATATCCTACTCCATTAGTCTGCTTAATTTCTTGTTTGTCTTTCAACTTTTTCATATTTGTTTTGACTGTAGGATGCCGTGTCAAATAGATGTTCTACATTGAACTAATCGCCACTTGCGTATATTATTTATTCAAGCCTCATTTCAACTGTCTTAGTCAATTTTAGGGATAGTTACAAAAAAACGTCATGAGGTTTGAGCTAATTACATAAAAATCCAAAGATAGTTTTAAAATTACAAAAGGCCGCATTAGGTTTGATCATCTCTTAAATTTGAGGGGTAACCCTAATATTTCTATAAATATTAAGGGAAGTTTTGAAATGTTTTTTGCATGTGAAAGGAAAAAATGTAAGACGGAATCAAACTTCAAGGTTATTTTTTGGCAATTTTCAAAAGTCTCTAGATTTTTTTGTAATAAGCTCGAAACTCAGATTTTTTTATTTTTTTGTAATTATCCCTATAATTTTATTCTCATGTCTGGATATTAAGACTTTTTTCATCTCGAGTTCAATTTAAGTTGTACATGAAGGTTATATATGCTTGCAACTTTTGTGATCAAATTCCAGCCTGCTAGTGCTTGCTTTTCCAGATACAGCATCCTACATAGAACAAGTCACAAGAAGGCTGCAACACAGTTCAAAACGAACCAAACTACTCATACTCGACTTGCTCAACATAAAAACTCGTATAAGCTCAATTAGTTGACATATGAACCAAGTTCGAACACATTTCTTTGTTCGATAATATGCAAAGCCCGGCTAGAGCTCGACTCAAATAGTAAAAACAGAATAAAATGTGTAGAAATATCAAGCTACTCGAGCTCGATTCGTGTTCGGGTCAACTAAAGCTCGTTCGAGTTCCGATTCGAGTGATAATCAAATCAAACTCAAACATAATATTTAAAGCTCGATAAAATTTAAACAAGGTTTGAAGAGTACTATCTTCGGTTATTTCTCTCTTACCCACCATATAGATAACATTACAGGCAATCACTTCAAAAGCTGTTGCATTAATATATGAGATGGAGCAAATACTAGTGCCATTGCTGTCCACTCTTGGTCTTGGAAGATAATAACACAGTAAAACACACAGATCAGTTATAAAAATTGCATTTGATAAGCAAATGGGAGTTGTGGGCTTAATTTCCTCCTCTCAACCACCACCCACCCACCAACTTCAACTTCCTATTCATTATTTCATAGACCCTAGCAGTTCCACATGCAGCGCCTATTTATAATTGCTAACCAACCCATTTATTCTCTCCTATGCCCCATTATAAATGAAATTCCATCTACTAAATTTTTTATAAAAAGAAGGATAATTACAAACACAACCCTTGATGTTTGGCCTATTGCAAAAAAAGCCCAAGTATTTTCAAAATTACAAATACTTCAGTAAGAAGTTTGTATTTTCTTAACAAATTGCCTCCTGTTGAGAGTGCAATTATTCAAACAGAAACAAATATGAAGGGGGTATTTGTGATTTTGAAAGATAATCAGGCCAAACTTCAAGGGTATTTTTGTAATTAACCCTGAAAAGAAAACACTAGTCCATCATCATCATCCACTTCTTATTGATTTAATGATTTCTCCTCTCTGCCCCAATATAAATGAGATCCCATCTACTAAATTCTTTATTTAAAAAAAAAAGAAGAACTAGTTCATCATCATCCACCATTATTGTTTCTTCTCCTTGAAGCTCTACATAATACTACTAAAGCAATACAGCTGTAGAGGTCTATTTCATTGGTCAAGAAATGGACCACCCTCTAATTGCCAACTACTATTACTATCCTCTACTTGCTTCTTTCCCTTTCACAAACTGCAAACCTCAACTACAATCCTACCTACAATACTTTAAGACAGTTCAATTCTATGATAATAATAAGAGATAATTACAAAAAGTACCCCTTGGTTTAGTTTAATTACCAAACACTCCAGTTATCTTTCAAATCTACAAATAACCCATTGAGATTTGTATTTACCTAACAAATACCCCCTTCTAGTCCTAGAGGGTAATTTTGTAAGCTAAAACAAGTGTCAGGAACATTTGTAATTTTATAAGATAACTGTAGTTTTTGTAATTAAGCTAAATCTCAGTGGTAGTTTGTGGTAGTTTTTGTAATTAACCCTAATAATAAATATAAGCCCACAATGCCACATTACTCTTAAATTATACATCAAAAACACAATAATAAATGAAGTCAAAGGGACACTTAGTCATTATCTTAATCCCACTCATCATCATTAACACATTCCCACAAAGCAACATGCACCATCACATTCTAAGCAACATAAATTAATTCATTACTGCACCTCAAATGACAATGTTTAATATCCTTCATACTATAATATGGATAACAATTACAATTTCACCCACTAAACCTTAATTAAGAAGACTGATCACTCTTAATTAAAAAAGGAAAAGAAAAAGAAAAAGATAATGATTTTGGATTCCATTATAATGCTTCCAGCTAAGCTTTTGCTAATTCAAGTAAATCTGACTAATCTTTTGCTATCAAATGCCAGAAACCTAGGGAGAGTGATAGTAGCTAGATGGCACACAAGTCCCATCCAATAGCAAAAAACTTACCTGGAAATAGCTGTCCCAAAAGATAATTATAAACAAGTACTATAACATCTAGGAGAAAAAGAACAGATAATAATACCCTGTTTCACCCTTTCACACTCCCACAGAAAATTCATCAAAATAGACAATTAGATATGGCATCCAAAGCAATTACAAGTCTTGGGAGTGAAAGAACAGAACCCAAAAGGCCTGTTTGGGATGTTGCAATTAATTGCATAGCAACATGGAGATGGCAAACAGTAGCTTCTGCTTCCACCTCCACAACAAGTGCAAAGAGAACAAATCTGAAAGCTACCCAATTTTCTCCTGCTTTCATTCACCATAACCATCATCTCCATCTTCCCAGCCTCCACTAGTGGCACCATCTCCCCATCATCATCTCCCTGAAAAATCAAGAAACCATTTTTACAAAAAGCTAATGTCATCAAGACTCAATTTTTACAAACAAAAAAGGGAAAAGTATGAAATTAAGATATGAAATTTCACAAAAATATTTGTGGGATATGTTATACAATATTGTAGTTTAGTAATATACAGAAAGAGGGGTGAGAAAGAAAACTCACCATGGATAATCTAATTTCATGGAGACTAAAGATGAGTAACACAATGAAAAGGGACCAAGAAATCCCACTACCAATTGCACGCATCTCTTTCAAAAAAAATTGCTTCTCTTATGAGGTTCTTGAGAAAGTAAAGGAAAAGAATAAGAGTTAAGAATCAGGAAAAATGGTGAGAATTGGGATCTTTTCAGTAGTGATTAGGGGTGAGCATGATGCATCTATATATCTATCCCCAAATAAATAAAAGTGGTTTTGTATGGGTATAGGAGTGAGGGAATGTGGGGTTTAATGGCATTCAACAATCAACAAAATCAGTTCTTAATTTTTTGGAAATGGATTATGCATTTTAATGAACAATATTTTTTTTGTTTTTTTTTTCCTTCTTTTTTTCCCCCTTTGGCTGAGGGGAAGATGGAAAACAGGAAAAGTAGAAATGGGAAAGAGAGATAGTGAAGGGAGCGAAGCAAGTACGCCTACTTTTGTTACCCTCACACACACACACAGAGTAGTAGCAACAGTAGAGGTATTTTTTTTCCCAAAAAGAAGAAAAGAAAATATATATAAAAGCAAATAAATAAAATAATAGTGACAGTTTTCTTTTTTTTTTTTTTGTGAAAATATAATGTGCATGTTTGAGAGCATTATGCAAAAATTCATTTAGATGCGAGGAGTGAATTATCGAAAAAATCATTTTAAATTGACCACCAAATATTTATATTATGGAAAAAGAAATTAGATCCAAAAATCCATAAAAAAGTGCTCTCAACAAGCACAATAGCAATAGCAAAGTAGGACTAGGCGACTAAGTGTATGGATGTACGAGCATTGCTTTAGAAATTGGATTAGATCAGCTGGTTCAATCGATTCAATCGTGAATTGATAGTTAGTCCGATTCAACTAGTTCTATTTTTTATTTTTTTCGATTGAACAGTGAAAATCGATTTGATATGTCAAATTCAGTTATTTATTATTTATTTGAATATTTTGAACTTGGTACTTTGTTAAACTTATATTATTATTTTATATGTTATTATATCATTGAAATCAATTATTTATATTGTAATAACCACACACTTATAATAATATTATTAATAGTATTTTAGTATAAATAATAATTATATATATAAGTATAGTATAATAAATTTCTAATTTATATTTATATTTTTTTAAATTAGATGATTACTTTTATTATTTCAATAACGTAAGAAGAAGAAAACCCATTTAGAAAAGAAAAAAAAAAGTAGTACATTAATTAACTTAATTAATATCTACATTGATTTGAATTTAATTAAAGCTTACGTTATTAAAAACTTAATTAAAACTTACAATAATAAATACTCAACTTAATTTATACTTACATTAATTAATCTTCAACTTAATTATCTATTAAGTATATATAACCTTATTCTACTTGAAAAGTCTGTTACGAAAAAGAAAAGTGAAGATTCTAAATTTTATACTTTATGCTAATTAAACCAAAAATATTAGAGTGTGTGTTTATTGGTTTATATATATTATTGTAGTGTATGTGTGTGCGTGTGATGTTGTGAGTGTGAGTATATATATATATATATATATAATATATATAATAGTACAATATAATAATTTATATATACATATATACTAGCATGTTGTAAGTATAATATATATAAGTGACAATAGTTTTAATTGTCCCGTGTGTGAGCATGTATGAGATATATATATATATATATATATATATAATCTAAATGTGTGAGATTAATTATTAATTTATATATTTTAGTATTAATTTTAATTATTAATTCTTGATTCATGTCATAACAGCCTTCAAAATTTTGTTTTAGGGAAAAGATCGCTATATATATATATATATATATTTTAAATTTATAATATTTTTCTCAATATTTACATACTGTATAATATTCTTATAATTTTTTTACCGAGATATATGTATAAGATTCATAATATACTTATTACTACTCTTATATTTTAAGATTTTGAATATAACTTATTCTATTTTCATAATGGGATACGGAGAAAATTTAGAGATCTAGAATTTACGACATACCAACTTCCAAATTCTCATTATCTGTATCAAGACAACTATTATATAAAGGTGGGGATATTTCTATTCAATTATTGTTTGTCGTTATTAAATATTTCGTATATGTATTTTCGTTTATGTGCAACGTGGAAAGAGGAATTCATGTTAGTTAGGGGCCATAAATAGGTTCAAGATCAAAAGTATCCTCGGGGTAGCCCGCAAATGCTAAATTTATTAACTGGCCAGTCAGAAGAACTAGTCAGGGACCGTAAATAGGTCCGGGATCGAAGATGATCTTCGGTTTAAGCCCGCCGTGCTAAATTTATTAACTGGTCAGTCAGAGGAAATATTACAGAGGAAAAATTACACGTTGAATATTTACGATTGTGCCTATAGGTTGTATTTAATTTTGACAAACGTGTCCCCACTGAGCGAGTTGAAAAGCTCACCCCATATTTATTAACATTTTTCAGGTTGAGGAGTCCGATCGAGGATTAGAGGCGGACAAGCGGTGGATGCGAAGCCAACGATTTTTATTTAATTGAATTTTTTTTTGGAAAACTCATTTTGTTAATGAAATTGAGTTACTGTTAAATGTTAGTATTTTAATTTTGGAGAATAAATATTTTGGTTCGAATTAAAGTATTTTTGTTTATTTGGATCCAAAAATTTTAATTATAGGCAATGTTTTATACAATATGTTCTTTTATAATTTTTTTATTGAATTACTTATATTTTTGAAAATCGGGTCGTTACATATATATTCTTATATTTAAAAACATAATTAATGTGTTACATTATTAGTTTCTGAAATATATAAAAAAAACTAATTTATTTATATTAGATTAATTAGACTAGACGAACACCAAACAGTTTTTAATACATTGCATACGAGTATAGAAGTAGCAGACGAGTTTTAAGGGAATTGGTACGTGTTGCAGCAGCATTTGGTTGACCAGTAAATCTTGGTCGGCGTTCACCCCCATGGTAATGTCTTTTACGGAGTAAATATAATTATTACATTCTTTATTTTTTATTTTAATTTAATTACCCCCAATTTAACATTGTTCAAATCAAATTAGTTTCTAAGTTTTCATTCATTACACACACACATATTATGAAAATATTATGTTTTATTTAATTTATTTTAAAATTTTAGAGAATTTTATTACTATGATTTGGATTACTGAGAAATCAAAGAAAGTACTCAAAAAAAAAAAAAAAAAAAAAAAAAAAAAAAAGAAAGAAATCAAAGAAAGGCCCAAAATGAATTTGGGTCACTCTGAAGCCCAACACCTGGTTGAGGTTAAAAGACTTCTCTTTACAGAAACAATTCAACGAAATTAGAAGAAGAGAAGAAATTCGCAGAATTTCATTAACATACAATCCTCAAATCTTCGTCCCAAACAGATCATCATCGTAATCGTAAGCAATAATTATATGGCAAAGAGGACGAGTGGAGCAGGGATAATCGGGTTCGATGGCGTTCGCAGAAGAAGGAAGATTCATCATCATTTTCGGCATCATCTTCATCACCGCCATCATTGTTGACTCGATCGGTCGACTCGGTTTTCGCCTTTGTCCGCTTTGCCGAATTCGAGATCCTCTTCGTACTCTTCTTCCTCGTCGCTTTCCTCATCTTCAAAGATCTGGTTAGATTCATTCATCGCCGACCTCCGTTTTGTTTTCTTTAATTTTTCCTAATTCCGTTAGCCAATGTGTTAGATTTGCCTCTTTTCAGATTACGTGTTAGCATATTGTTAATTATAATATGATAAATGCTCAAGGCTACCTTAGTGCTATAATCGAATCAGTTCAGTAGTGCTTTAAGCGGAAATAGTAATTAAGAAAAAAAAAAAAGGAGATACTAGGAATAAGAAGAAGAAATAGAGTTCAATGGTTAGAATGAGAAATCAAGATATTGGTAGCAAGCTCAACTCTTAAGTCCTAGCTGTTTTATGGTTATTCAATTGAGCTCACTTTTGGGGTTGGGATAAAGTTAGTAAAGATACTTCATGACAATCAGGTTTTACCTAAAAAATGTCAGTCAGATTTAATGAGATGTTTTTGGGGTTGAAAGGATTTAATTTCTTTGAGGCTTCATTTGTATTGATGGACTTGAAACTAAGGATTTTAAATCCATAATAACAAATCCATTCAACTTGTTTGGATACAATGGATTTCAAATCCATAAGCTCCTATTTTGAACTCTTTCTTTGAGTCATTGGATTTCAAATCCACCTTAGATTGAGTCATTTAAAAAACATCTCCCAAAATCTTCTCCTCAAATCCAAATCCTTCAATCCAAATGCAACCTGAGAGTTGGAAAGAAAATATCTGCTCATAAGTATGCTTAATGTTTGTCATCCCTATCGAGTTGAATCCGCTCTTATCGTATGGTAATATTATTTCTCATGCTTCTCATTCAATTGGATCCCGTAGACATTCAAATCGTGCATTTTAGATTTATATATTTTGAACGTGGATAGTGCAAATTGATTTTCATTCTCTTAGTTTCTATCTGCAACTTACCAACTCAAGAATTTTAATAACCATGTGTTAAATGTTAAGCAGACCTCAAGACCTGAATACAATGATATCCTTGTGAAGAAGCCTGGTGGAAGTGATTGGTGGCCTTACTAGATTGAAAAGGGCATCTGGATAGAAGAGCTGCCTCCATTTGTGCTAGCTACTCTTGGTGTGTAATTTGTTGTATTGTTTTTCCTTATAACACTAGGAACTTTTTGTGACAGAGGTTAAGAGAGTTTTTGCTTCTTGCTTGTAGATATTATCACATATTACATTTATTTTCCTCCCTTGTACTGGGCTTGTTATGCTCAAGCTGATGAATAATGGAATAGTTTCAGATGTCAATATTGTAATATTCAGTTACATTTTCATCACTTTTGGTGTTTACTGTTTACAAGTCTATTTTTCATTCTTCAGTGTCAGAAACTGCATATGATGTCTCCATAGTGAATCTCCTTTTGCTTTCACGTTATTAAAAGCAGTTGTGAAAGAATTATGGATCCTATGGAGTATTTGCAAACTCTGAAAAAAAAATTCTAGAGAAAATAGTTTTTTTTTTTGGCATTTAGAAGCTTGAAATCAATTTTTGTTATAAATTGCACACTCTCCTTTGTCAAGCATGTGATTCTTTTACGCGGTGAAAAGCCTCAAATGGCCATGCTTATAGAAATAAAAAAAGTGGTAATAGGCCAAATGACCGCTTATGTTTTGTGAAAATGAAAAATAGACATGCTTTATGAAAACATGTTTTTAGTCATTTTGACTAAAATCTGATGGTCATACCCTCGTATATTCTTTGGTGAGGTACTTGATCATTTTTCAGAAAATTGATATGGTACATAACTCAGTACCGAGTCGTGTACCGGTCCCCAGAAATAAAAAAAGGGCAAAATGGACATATGAACTCAAAAATGGAAAACATGGCTAAAAAACATTTTTACCATGGAGAAAATGCCAAAAATCCTACCGAATAAAATTTGAGGTCGAAATGGCAATTCAATGTTATTATCCGGCAAATAAAGAAACTTTGTGCACTCCTTGGGCTCAACACATAGAAGCCGGTGTCTTTGATGCATTTCTGCAGAGAACTTAGAAGTTTTTGAAATCCAACTCCAGAAGAGATTATGGCACATTAAAAAATTATGTAAAAGTTGCTCTCCATATGGTTCTCAGGGACATGTCACGTTTCAGAGTCAGATTTTTCAGTTGTGATGCCATTTGGTTGATAGTACTTGGTGAAAACTGCTCTTCATGAGTTTGATGGTATAAAACATAGTGATTTTATCAGATATGTAAATGAGTATTCTTTTCCGTAAAATTCATGTATAACACCAGAATCTGAAAATTAGTGGAGGAAAAGAGCAATAGGATAGTTTATGGAGAATCGATGGTTTTCCCATATAAAGGAAAATAAATTGTTGGATACCATATCGTTCCTAACAAAGGAAACTGGAATACAGTTGGTTTTGATGGAATATTACTCAACAATTAGAAGTCCATAGAACGGTGTGTTTTCAAATTGGCAGAACAAATTTTAATTTTTAACAGGATCTAATCTATATTATTTGCACTTGATGATTATCAAATTCAGACCACAATAGTTGATCCACATCTTCTAAACACAACTGTTAGTCAACAAGGCAATAGCACCTTGAAGATTGGTAGAGTTCCATTTCACTGGAAGCAGCATCTTTAGAAACTCGGCATCAAACCTTCAGGAATACCTAAATCTATGATTCATCAACTACAAAGTGAACACAAGCTAATGGATGTATAAAATTTAAAAGACCCCTCTTATAAAAAGAATCATTCCATGATAATAAAAAATTAAAAGCAAGAGATCGGAAAAACTAGAGTGCAATTCTAACAAAATCATAAAGATGACATAGAGGTTACCAATCGCAGAAACTGGTCATCAAGGATCACTTCTTAGCCTTCTTTGATCCCGAGTCAGATATATTTAGTTAACCCTCAAATTAGGGGTGGCAATTCGGGTCGGTTACGGGTCCATGGTTCAGGTTGGCGGAGCAGGTTGAGAAATAAGATTCGTGTCGAAATTTTATGTCGTGTCACAAGTTGCCACCCTATCTCAAATCATACAACTTCAGCTTGTAATAACGAGATTGTAGAACAATTAGAAGCCACTCACTGCGCTTGCTGACATGTAGGTGCAAGAGTTGCTGCTACAGCTGGTGCTGCCTTTTCTCCTGGTCCCTGCAATGGTTAAATTTTTCGGAAAATACACGTAAGTTACCCAAACAGATATGTTAAATCATTGGGATAGGATGAATTGAAAGCTTTAGCTTAAATTAAAATTCAAGACGCTGGAACAACAAAAGAACAGCAGAGAAATTACTGAAACAAATAAATGAAAGACATCTCTTTCCAACTAATTGAATATCCAATTCTATAGCTGAGTCAGCATAAATGGCAAAGCAAACACAGGTATTACTCGGAACAAAGTCATCTGACCATATCTACATGGGGTCCAAGCTGAGGCCATGTCCTGGTTGATGTGCTACAAGAATGACAATGTATCTAAGAACCCAGAATACATATATACGAAAAGGCACACAAGTCACTGTGTCATTCGCATCCACACGTTACAATTACAAACGGATAAAATTATTCTACCGAACCAATACCTGCTTTACTCTTTCTTCTCCTTGCAATCTTTATTTCCCCGTTGGCCCTCTAGGCCTAAAACTGGTCGGACAAGGTCTTCTCTCTAGCTTCCTCAGCCTCCACGTTCATGTATACGTCATGATACACGTGCTTGTCAATCTTCTTTGACTCAGCACCCTCATTCTCCTCGCTCAAAGCACTTCAGTGGGCAATCTTGCCTCCCTGGTACTCTTGCACTTACTTGAAAATCAATCAAAAAATTACACTAAAAAACAAGGATCATGTTCATATCCCTTCAGTGAATTGCTAGGCTAACAACAACCATAGCCTAAGTAGTACAACTAGAAACAGAGAAATAGAAGAGAGAGTGGCATCACATAAAAAATTGCATATTCACACATTCTGTATGAGAGGACTGCATATATGTTCATTCTCTTCCAATTGAAAAATAAAAGCAGTCCCTACTCCATTTAACCCATCAAACTGGAGTGCCGATAATCGTATAATCTACTTTATGCGAGCTTACAACTAGGTATAACCAACCAATGTACACTGCAGATTATCAATAACAAACTGAGGCCATCAGCTAATATGAAAAGCAAAGGACAAGCCACTGGCCCTCAAATAATAACATAGTACAGACATGGTACACTCCCAAAAACCAAAAAAAATACCATATCCAGAGTCATATCCGTTTCTCTTAGCCTCATTCGTCCATGCATGCGCATGGGATTGTAAGTGAATCATGGTTGGCGTCCTGATAATGAAACCATCCTTGACCAATTTCCTATAGTTTTGTCCAGTATCCGCAAGAAAGAATATCAATAATGCGAATATAAGTGTCCCCTCAACAATGGAAAATGTGCTTTATCCATATCTGAAATTAAATTTTCTTTGAATTACGGAAATGGCCAAACAAGATGTGACTAAGAGCGCTAAAATTGTAACATTTGACACATATCCATGTAGCCTTGTTGACAGTGTTCTTATTTCTTTTAAGAAAGGCTAGTCACAGGTTTCCATTGGTTTATAACTTCTCTATTCCACAAATGCATTGTAGTTGGAGAGCTTGGAGAAAAGGGCAGGGCCAAGTTTACAACTAGGTCTAGAGATGAACTGAGTATGCAAAAATTTAATTCCATTTTATTGATTTCGTATTCCTAATTCAAATCCATCAAATATGAGGAGGAAAAATAAAGAGCAAACAAACAGACCACCAAAGAAACCAAGCCCCCATCAAGGATTGCAATCATTCGCAATTAAAGCATAAATGTTGAAATTTAATTCTCATCAATGCTTATGGAAGGAGATTTAGAAACCCAAAATAGCCAAATACTGCCTCCACTATAAAAGAGACAAAAAAGAGACAACCTCATTTGTCTCAGTTTTGTAGGATACATGGCACTGTCTCTATAGAAGTATTTGTAGATGCAAGGGATAGATGGCACCTGCCTTTTTTTAACCTTTTTTCCCAATCCTGTTCCATCTTGCAGGGCCTTTGATAATCTAGCTAACAGTGGAACATAGTACTCCCTATAAAAGTAAGACAGATATGAGCTCCAAGAATTTCAAAAATTTAAGAGAGCTAATAAAGAATGCAAATAATTACCTTACCTTACCCCTGAGTTACTTGTGGGCGTGCTCAATCAACTTAAAACTTCAATTCGGCTACACTGATTCGTTGGCTTTCTCAATTGGTTTGTTTCCCATTTAAACCGAAAACCTAGACACTTAACTTCTTATGGAGAAAAAGGAAATAGTATGCATTCATCAAGTAGTGGTCTACCTACAGGAATGATCGCATCATTATAGAACTTCTTTTAACGTAACAATTGACCATAGATTTCATTCTGTATATAGTCTAAGATAATAATAATAATAAGGAACTAAAACATTTCTTGTAGAGAAGTCAGTACGGGATCTATAACAATGCTATAATCCAACATCTGGATCAAGGTTAAATTGGAAGCACAGGTTTCAGATCCCATTCCATATAAGATGATATCCTTAATGCAAAATATAATTGGAAAAAACATTAGAGTAAGAGTCACCTAAAGATTTTCGTGATGTCTAGCTGTTGACTCACATCATGTTTCCTAATTATAACCTTCTAAAGAACCTAATGTAAACTGAAACCAACTTATCATAAAGCTCTCTTAATATTGCTAACAGCCAAAATTACTTAACTACTAGCACAACTGACAGCTAATAACAAATTTAATTTGACTTTAAAATTGAGCAATTAAATTGACCAATAGCACAGTAATTGAAGATGTTCCCTCCGGATTCCTAATAGCAAAAGTGAAGCAAAAAATAGTTCCCGATGAGAAAATAACACTTACTATATAATAATTGCTCTAAATGAACTAATAATTTGAGATAATCCTGATATTGACCATGATAGCAAGGATTATACAACGAAATTCTAGATAAGTATGACTTTAAACATAATCATTAGAAATAGGTGTTTCGAAGAGAAATAATCCTGTTGTGTTTTGAGAAGACCAATGCTGAGCGAGATGACCCAGCTGCGAAAATAAATGTTGGCGATACAAAGACGTCAGAAAGATGGTTGTCAGAAAAAAAGAAACATTCACCATTCCTTCAACAAATGTGACAACATTTGCAGATTGATACAATTCAGCAAGTTTAAAGAAGTCAATCTAGTCCATTGAACTGCAATTCAGAAGAGCAGATTGACTTGGAATTGAATTCTGTACATCTCCAGCAACGGAAATGAATTTACAAGAAGCTGTCATTTATTTACTTTCCAAATATTGGAATTAACTTAGTTGCGTTTGGAAGCATATTTCATCACTCGGAGTCAATGTTATTATCACCCAAGGATTTCTGTCTTGCCTCTGACAAAGAGAGCCGTCTGTTGTTTGTAGAGCCTGTTTCTACAAGTCCATCTGCTGAGAAACTTAATGCAACAGTTCCTGGCGATGATGTTAAAAAACGACGAACAGCTGGGGAGTCAGTTGATGATGATGCAGCCGCATTGTATGCAAAAACCCTCATTGGGTGGTCAAACTTGCAGCTTGGACCAAATTTGCAGATTCCATATCGGGAGTAGAATACACATAGAGGCTCCCCCTAAAACCAAAAAAACCGCAACAAAAATATATGTGACGAGGAACTAGTCGAACAATGCGAAATAATAGTCAAACAGGTTTGGTACCAAAAGGAATAAGGAAAATACGGGTCTCTTTCTTCTTCACTCAATATTGTTTATTTAGACATATTCTTAATAAGGAAAGCACATTCCTCTCTCTTCTTCGATCAAAGTTCTCCTTCAACTTAATTTTCTTGCTTTCCACTCACTATTTTTTCTGATTTCTATCTTTTTAAGGACCCAATATGCAGGAAAATATTAGTTTATATAAAGCAGAAGCACATTACTTACATATGTGTTGCTGAATCATCAAAACATGCAAAAGCCTATAGTATATGATCAAATTATTTTTTTCACCATTTTTGCCACTGCTCTTCTATTATTTTGTCGATTAATGGTATTTACATAGAACTCCACAGCAATCATCCAATCCGAAGTTTAATTGTCCAGTCAGAGTTTTCATTAACAGAAATAAAACAGTCTTTTCCCCAAAGCTGCATTTTAGAAGAAGAAGAAGAAGAATGTGTGCCATTAAAAGTATGTCAAATAAGACCTTGATAACCTAAGTGCCCAAGAAACTTCAACTCCAGCGAGGATAAAAATCCTAAAAAAGTGGTTCAACTATTTGTTCCTAGGTGATGATCACATATCGTGAGAGGGGAGAAAGAAAAAGGGCAGCTTCTTTCCAGATAAAGCCTCCAAATCACCAAGAATAAATAGCATAGAAAATACAATTTATTAAAACTATGTCAAGAATTTCCTAGATTTATTCACATAAAAATATTAAGAAAAGATTTCAGCTTCCATAGTATTTGTTGTTAACAAATTATGGCATATTTAGAAAATCTGGGATAGCCACAAGATTGAGAATCACAAATATAAATCTGTTTGCCTTTTAATCTCTGCAAAGGGAGGAAAAAAAAAAGGTCACTCACTTAAACCAAATGCTCATTGTCTGTACTAGAATAACTGGTGTTTAACTCATCATGGAGAAAGGAAGGTTCCTATTGCAAAGAGAAGGCCCATCATGCTTTAAAATCTAGTATTGACCTGAGGTGATGGGAAGGCAGAGCCTAATGCAGCTTTAACTGGCTGATGGTCCAAAAGAAACAAGACATAGAGACACCATTGTCACATAAGAAAAGTAACCTGAGCTTTAAATGACTATGAAATGAGAAAGCTTTATAGTCATTACTTTAACAGTGCAGATCATTATTTTTCGATTCTGGATTCCTGTTGCTCCTGACATCCAGTCATTACCCCTTCTTCTTCCAACTCTTAGTTGAGCAGTGGCAAGCGATTAAGGAGAGTGGAGAGTTACAAGTTCAAGGGAAAAACCTTCTGTTCTCTACTGAGGCGGAGTAATCCTGCATTAACTTATTGGTATTGACCTGATGGGAAGGCAGAGCCTTTCATCACTATCTAGTATCTAGTGTTTGGTTGCTTCATTTCTTCCACCTTCTTTATGAAACAACTAATTACCAAAATGACCTGAGTGATTGTTTATTTAACCAAGATGCAGTGTAAGGGAAAACCACATAGAAGTATCCGAAAGATCTCAGGAGAAAGATCTGGCATGGCTTACCGGCCGTAAAGGAAGTCCAATTGGACTCAAGACACAGTCAGGAACAGGGATAAGTCTTTCTCTAGGATGGTGAAATTTACATACTGCACCAAATTTGCAGTCCCCAGTCTTCATATAGAACTGGCATTCTGGCTGGCCCGGTCTCTCTGGAAATACATTGTCTCCCTGAAACGCATAATACCCCATGGGTACAGAACGAGAATGAAATTGAGATCCCACATTTCCGGGTTCACCCTGGTGTGATGTGCCATCATTCTGGCTGTTTCCTGTTGTAGGGTGTTTGCTTTCTGAAGATAAAACTGAACCCATCTGACCCTGGAAAAGAAGCCATCACCTAGCAATTTCAGAATTTATATTTACATAAGTTTGTTCTGAAGCAAAACACACCAGTGTTGTCTCAATGTATGGAGATCAGATCCAATAAACAACAAAAGACAATACGGATGAGCAAATGTCTAGCAGATCATGGACTAAGAGATGCAAATGAGGAAGAAAAGAACACGTTCATTACGTCTATGAAAATCACATTCGTCTTATGTAAGAACCCATCAATATTTGATAAACTTTGCCCTATTGAGAGGTAAAGATGCATCAGATATATTATCTCAAATTAAACTACAAGCTATTTGGAGGGACCTTGCATGCTTGAAATTATAGGATCAACAGCCCTCAGCCTAGAGCGCACGTGAGCGCTCGAGCAACAAAATAACCATGTTGGAAAAAATTATCCAATAATGACATCTTTTTTGTTTTTTAGTTTTTTACTAATTATTTTCTATATTAATAACCATGTTTACTGCCAATTAGCAGTATAGTTTGTCCATAAGCACCTCATACAAGCATATCTCTCAAACAGAGAGCTGAATCTGATATAAGCATTCAAGGGAAGTTTTAATCATAAAAGAAATTAAAGGAACAACAACAACAATATCCGGATGCACTGAAGATGCTCCAGTGCAATAGCACTTCGATAAAAGCAAAGCCATACCTAACAGAACAGTCAAGCATCTGAATGCAAACTCTAATTACTTCACGTGATCATATAGGCTGTAATACCCTAGTGGCAATGCTCAACCACTTCTTCAGATTTCTCAAACAAAAAACTTCTTAGGTTTTCCAATCAAAAGAAATTTTCATCCTGACTATATTTCCTTTCCATCTATTGGCATCTTTTACTCCGAGTCTCCAGGCTAACATAAAAGGAAATCTCACTTCTGATCCCATGCACTCTTTCTTCATGCTTCTCCTTACATGTTTCAGTTAGTTCTACCATGTGAAGTGATTTATGAGGTTTGGCAAGTGATGTGCATTCAGGTCCACAACAATCAGGGAAAGACATATATTCTTTAAATAAATACAAAAAGAGCCAAGAATGGACCAAAAGGATGGAGAATCAGCTGGGAAAAAATAAGCCACAACACACTCAAGAAAATTAAGAAACAAGAAAGCAAGGTGAAAATAAAATCATCAGAAGGATTACACTATAAGTGTTCCATCCAGGAACAGATACCATTCCCTGGGGCATAACCAGCTGTGCATAGCTTGAAGGGCTTTGCCACCGTTGACTGGCTATAAAAGAAGGCCTTGACAAAGGAAATGACAGGTGGCTGGTTGTTGGAGAATGAATAGGAGGATATACAGCAGAACCACGTAAAGAGACCATCATATTAGATGGCTGAGGATGGTGGAATTTACAAGTGCCCCCAAATTTGCATAGCCCATTTTTCATATAATATGCACATTCCATTTCATTCTGCGCACAATGACAGAAAGTAGAACTAAATCAAAACGCAGATTCATCAAACCATGAAAAATTGACATTTAAAGAAATGACTTTCTTCGCTGCTCTAAATCAGATGATAAAAACACCTAGCAACTCTAAAACGGAGTGTTTGGTCCAACATTCTCTAGATAAGGAACAAGGTATTTCTAAGTAGTTCAAATGGTTCCTTCCTTTTATGTGGATATAGTCACGTCAACAAAGCGCCGAGCTTACCCTCCTGCACCCTATGTTTGCTTTATATTGGACCATGAATCAGTAGGTAAACGGGCTATGATCTCATGCATTCAACTAATCCATTATTTTCCCCCGAAGCCATACCTGGCTCATGTTCCAGAGCACAATAGTGATGCTGATACTCTGTTTCACCATTGTGAAGGTTTCTATAAGTATTTCTTTAGATAGTATTGAGAAAAATTTATGAGAAAGCTAATGCTCATGACATCACTCAATTACCAATAATAAACATTCTACGCATAAATGGAATGGTACTTGATCTCACCTATTAGAGGTGAGATCTAGGGTTCAAACTCCATCCCGGGTAATGAGATGCTACCCAATTGGGTACAACCCAAATCCCATGTGATATTGACATGTGTCCCATTATGCCGTGCAAGTATTCTTTCAAAAAAAAAATCAAAATAGAAAACATGTCAATATCACTTGGAAGTTGGGTTGCACCCAATTGGGTAGCATCTAACTAGCCCCCCATCCCTTCCCTACAATCCATTTGTAATGTTTGAATTTGCACTAAAAAAAAAAGACATTCTACGCATAGTAAATGCTATAATTATCTCGAATCTACTCTTAATGCAGTTGGGCAACATAAAAGTGAAAAAATGTGTGTAAAACTCCAAGTGTGCGGTAAGTTGGTAAAATTTTAAAACCAACTATAAATATAAGAAAATATTACTGAGAGGAAGATAAAATGCGCAAACCGGACGAAGTGGATATCCCAAGACATTCAAGGCAACTCTTCCAGCACTCCCAGCTTTGTCTCTAGGATGATGAAATTTGCACGTGACTCCAAACTTGCAGGTCCCCGTTTTTAAGTAATACTAGAGAAAGCAGTTCAAAATGTCCAAATGAAAATAGTGACAGAAAATTAATAGAAGAGCACTAACATTCGAATATTAAGTTTTAGTGAGAAAAGACAGCTACGCAAAACACGCGGAATCCTCCACCTCGTAATAGAATAACATAATTGCAGAAGAATTATGCAACACGCTAATTATGAGAAAAATGACATCTCACTTATGACAATCTCTTCAAGATACATTTTCTTAAGCATGCATTTTTGTCATTCTTGTTGTATGGTCCAATCAATCTTGTTAAGTGATTACACTCAGTCCATGTTTACATTTTCTTAGCTAAAAACTTCTGCACTATCAAGTAAAAATGTAAAATAGAGAATGGATTAGGAATAACACTGTCGCCAGCTAAAGGAATAAAAGCACATAAGCAACTCGGCACTTTTTCAAGTGCAATAAACTCAATTTAAGACAAGATGGCCATAATAAGAGCCCAAGAAAATTCCAATTTCAGCATGAATTGATTTGGGTACTCTTCAGCGAAATGTTTGAGCACTCTTATTGACCCAAATCACCAAATAGGTCAAGAAAGTGTGGGAGCAACTGTTGATGAATAGAGCTACTACAGGCTAGTACATGAATTATTTCTCTCTCATACATCTCGCTGGACATTATGTCCGAATCACTCACTCAAATTAAAAAAGAAGGGGAGACCTAAAAGAATTGGAAAGAAACTATTAAAAAGACATGACATCTCCAGAAATAAACAACAATATGGCCTTAGACCGTAAATGGTGGCCTTTCATAGAGAAACTTGGTTACTAAGAGGAGCTAGAAACAAAGTGTTGTGGCCAGATCAAGTGCCAAAGCAGAATTTCATGTTATGGCCCTTAGACATTTGTAAACTTCTTTGGATCAGAATAATCCTAAAGATTGATGGCAGAGGGATAAACAATCAGCTAACAATATAGCTCACTATCCAGTTTAACATGACCAGACTTAGCATGTGGAGGTGGAAAGGCACATTATTAAGAAAAAAATTAAGAGTGGACTCATCGCCATTCACCATTCCCCACATGGCATCAGGATATCAGCTGGTAGGTACTTTGATCAATGAATTGGCTATTTTTAGGTTTCAAGAGATCACTGGCAGGATTAACTATTTCGAGGTTTCAAGACATCACTGGCAAGCTTGGAATGGAAGACATCTACTCACTAGCTTAAGGTGGAGCGATGATTGTACAAGATGGTATTATTCGGTGTTTAAATGTGTCTACTAATTAGGGAGACTTAATTGGATTGTTATTGAATCTATTAGATGTTGTTTCCTTTATTAGTTAGTTTTCTAAGTTTGTTCCTGTAATGGAGGACTAAATACTCTCCATATATGCTAATGTGATTGTCTTGATTCAGTGAGAACAAATGATCATAAACTTCTTCAAGTATAGATAGTATATGGCTAGAAAAATGACCAATAACATATAGAGTGGCAAGTAGAGACAAAATGCAGTATGGGTGCGGACCTGACATTCAGGTTGTCCTATTCTTTCTGGATACTCGCCTTTCACCCGTGCTGTGGCAATAGCCTACAGATGACAGTCAATAAGTTTATCAACCAATGTATATATATGGACTAAAACCTGAAAAATGTGTAAAAGACTGTTTGAAGATGCATATTCACTGACAAAATTATGTAAATGGAATTAGTTCAGTTTTTGTTTCTTGATTTTGATTTAAGGTTTAATCAGGTAATGCAATTAAACATTTATTTCAGTCTCTACTAAACACCAATATACCCAGCCAAGTACCCCATACCAGTTTCCTGTTGGGAGGGTGGTTAAATCGGCATGTCGTCCCAAATCTGCATAGACCTGTTCGAATGTAGTATGAACAATCTGGTTCACCTTCACGCACTGGATATGGTCCAGAATCTGTTTGTTCCCTTGATCTCATGTTCATTTGCCATAAAGCATCTGAAAATATTAGATAATGTAAGTTATCAGAAAATATTATATGATGTAAGTTTGAAAACTCAACAGTCATTTAACATGAACTGTAACTGCCGTCCTCTAATAATGCTGTCGATTTGTAAAATAATTGGAAAGAAGGGTGTCCAACTTGGACATCCCAACCTTGAACTTTAACATCACATTCTTGAAATAAAAGGTTCATAAACGAAAAGCCTAAAAATGATGAGACCACTTTCCAAATTTTTATTATCACAATCACAGTGGGAAAGAACATAAACTGAGATTTGGATCAAAGGCATTTGTAGTCCCCTGTTTACCCCATTTACTTATATATGTGAACAGTCACGAAGCAAATCATCAAAAAAAAATCTCCACCTACATGGAGGAATGAAGTGGAAGATTTGGATGCTAAAGTTCATTAATTTCCTGAAAATAGAAAAAGAAAAAGAAGAGGGAAAAATTGCAGGGATGCAACTAACAATCCTTTGTATTTGTTCCCATGGAATTCAAAGCAATTTAAAAGTTGGGAACAGTAAAAGAAATTAGAATGTCACATTCCAAATTTATATTTTAAATGCTTTATGCATGTGAAAGAATGGGTTCGGAGCACCATGTGATCTTAAAAGTCAGGATTGCACATGAGATCAATTCCAAACTACAATCATTCAGAAGAAAAGGAAACAGCAAAAAGCAAAGGATTTAGAACTTCAAAATCAATGATAGTATTACTTGCATTCATCAATTAATGGGTAAGGATATATGTAAAATTAGCAAAGACAAGCTATTGGAGACTTGCAGATATGAAAATGGAAAACAGTTATGGTGATCAACGTCATCCCAAAATCAAGCGATTATGCACAAAGTGTGGCAAAAACCTGCGCTGGTGTATCACAAAATTGCTTAACTACCAGATTGCTTTGTTCCCTTGATCCCATGTGCATTTGCCACAAAGCATCTAAATTATCAACTGATGTCAGTTTGGAACCCCAGAGCACATTGCGTTAACCACCACCTAACATATTTAATTGAACCAAAACCGCTTGCCACGTATTTTCCAGTACCTATTGTATTTGGCGTTATATTTCCTAAATAAATCAAGCTATCCTCTTACGCAACAGCTGGAAGAAGTTTTGAACTTGAGCACCACATTCTCATCAGAGAAGTGCAAAACTAAAGCTCTAACAAGTGAAGGTGTCCATTTATCTTCCAATTCTCAAATACCACAATCTGCTTTGGGAAAAAAAAAATCAAAGGTTATGACTTATTAGCCTATATTCACTAGAACAATAGATATTGAGCCCCCTTTCTATTCCAGACTCATAGCATACTTGTACAAAAATGGCAACGCCATCACAGAGAGTACACCTTGAAAGAACACAGAAGAATAATGGCTGAATCAGTTTGAACCAAACTCAAAGCAAAATGAAACTAGGAAAAAATAATAATATTTAAAATTCACATTTCAATTTTCTTTTTTTTTTTTCTTATTTAAGCCTCAAGTTCAAACATTAAAACAGTTGAAAAGGATATTAAATTCAAACATGATGCAGACATCAAAAACTGATACGAAAAACAAAGTCAATGGTGATGAACAACACGATCAACCCCCAAACCCGCCGTCAAGCATCGCAAAATTACACAAGTGTCGCTACAATCCATGCAACCAACGTACGACACAGAAAGGTTAACAATGAACAGTAGAAACGAGACCTTGATGGAGGAGAATGGAGGAGGAAGCGGAAGAAGCAACGGCGGTGACCGACGCTCGCGACATTGGAATTCACCAACCACATGACATGTCCTTCACCAACTCCACACACGAGCGATCGTCAGTGCTCCACTCTCTGCTAACCTACGCTCGCACCCTGGTAGAAACACTGAAATCAGCAATAATTTGTCATGGGAATAAAAAATGCGAAGAATAAAGGTGTCGAGAGAGAGAGAAAGATGATGGAGGAAGGGGTTAGAGAGAGAGAGAGAAATGGTGTAATTAGGTGGTGGAGTAATGGCGTCCTCTCCCCTCCACAGAAAGAGAAAAGAGTGATACAAAAAGAAAAAAGAAAAAAAGCAGAGAAAATGAAATAAAGAGAGGGAGAATAAAACTCAACCAACCAAACCAGCCATTCACACTCGCACACGCTCACACACTCACACACTCACTGTGTGCCTTTTTTAACTGACGGACCCCTTCCTTAGCTCCTTTTCAACTTTAATCCCCACTCCCGCGAGTACGCTTCCAAAACTATACTCCCTACGTACAATATCTTCTTTTTTTTACTCTGATTATACATGGAATAGTAGCTCCGGCACTTGCCTATACCTAAGCATAACATCTCCGACCCCTCAATAAAGCATCTCCAGTCCCTCATTGTTGCAATCATGTACATCGCGGGATGTGTTTGGACTTTGGATTGGCTAGGGTTGATAATCAGATCAACTGTTCGTCACCATGGCTCAAACCCATAAGAAAGCATGTTTAACACCCCATAAATCGAACCCATATTGAAAGGTCACTTCCTTTGCCAGACCAATTGTGCCCCCGACGGGAGGGTGCTGTTGGAATTTTTGGCTTTGATAAAGTGGGTATTTACCCGACTTTGACCAAATTTTCGGTGGTTAAATATTTAATTATGGAGGAATTAAATTATATCTTGTTAATCTACGTTCCGAGTAGATGTTCGTAGTATTTTTTATTTCTCAAAACCGAATTTTAATGAATGGGAAATTAATATACGGAGCAAGCCACACGAATGGGCATTATGTAAAGGGATATGAAAGGTTTTAGCCTTATCCCACGTAGAATATAACGCATTGTTTATCCTAGTGTATATACTAGAAAGTATTATTAGTTGAATATACTATAACACAAGTAGGTCACACGCGTGCTCGCCTGCCTGCCGAGCCTCGACCAGGCCCCTGAGCCGGGCCGGCCCTTTGGGCCCGAGTCCAGGTCCATTATAGTTTTGCCACTCGAAAATGGGCTTGGCCCAGAATCAAGTGGTTGTTGGACTATTGTGTAACTCCAAGTGGCTACGATAATCTATTTACCCCCTCTAGATTATTGTAGCCACTTGGACTAACAAGTGGTATCAGAATCAAACTCTTTGGCAAGCTCATTCTTCATTGCGAGTAAAATGGAAAGATCTATGGCTACGAACGAAAGCTACCTCACCACCGGCACCTCCACCAACAAGCCACCACTATTCGACGCCAACAACTGTACTTTTTAGAAAGACTGAATTGAGTGCTTTCTACAAGGGTGCGGGTTCGATATTTGAAATGCGGATATTGAAGGGATAGCTCAACCAACAAAGAAAATGGAGGATGGAACCACAACCCTCAAGAGCTCCAAGAAATTTGACGATAATGACAAGAAGTCATTTTCTCTAAACGGTAAGGCCTTAAATATTTTGCATTGCTCTATTACCGCCACCGAGTATAATCGTATTAGAGGCATAAGGTCTGCACATGAAGTTTGGGAGAAATTGGAAACTATCTATGAAGGCACAAAGAAAGTAAAACAAGCAAGAAAAACCATGCTTGTTAAAAACTTTGAAAACTTCATCATGCTTGAGGGTGAAAATATTTCAATAATGGTGGAAAAGCTTGACAACATAGTCAATCCTCTTGTGGCACTTGGAAAGCCATCTCCTAAGAAGACAAGGTAACTAAAGTCTTAAATGCTCCCCCCAGTTCTTGGTTCGAAAAGGTGACGGCAATTATGGAAGCTCAAAATCTCGAAACTCTCAAGTTTGACAAGCTTATTGGAAATCTTCTCATCTATGAAGTATATCTCAAAGAGAGGAAAAATTCTAAACCATCCACCTCTCAATCGGGTATGCAATTTATTCCTAAAGGCTTAGCATCTTCTTCTAATAATACATATTATGCTAGTGATGAAGATGATGAGGAGACGGCTGCCCTTGTCTGAAAATTTGCCAAATTTGTAAATGAAAATAAGTCAAAAAAGTTTAGAGACAACTCGTGTTTCAAATGAGGGAAACCCAGGCACTAAATAGCCGATTGCTCGAAATTAGCGGGGGAGGAGCAAAAGAAGAAAAAGCTTTTCCCAAGAAGAAAGCTCTAAATACGGAAGCAAAAACATGAGATGAGCTCTTTGCCACATCCGATGAAGAAGAATAAGTTGAACATGGTCTCATGACCATAGATGATGAAAACAATAGGGTGCGTTATAACTCTTTATCTTCTTCTCTAATTGATGAATTACAAGGTGGTTATGATGAGTTGCAAAATGAACTTAGAGATATAATTTGCAAGTACAAACTTTTGAAAAAGGAGTATAAAGAGCTTAAATTAAAAAAAGAAAAAGATTTATTAATAGATACCAAACTATTACAACATTTACCTTGAAGAGCACCTCACTCTTCTTACAACACCACCTATGAAGATTACCACAATATTCTTACACTAATGAAGAGTACCATACTCTTCAACACCTAAAATCACCCAAGTGTGCTTTTACCACAAGAACACTAACAAGGATGTCTTGTTTTGGATGATTGAAAACAATTCAAGATTACAACTCAAATGAAGTATACAACTTTGAAGTGCAAGTGTAATCAAGAATCAAACCTAGTACTCAAGATGTGCAAGTGAAAGACTTAAGCTAAATACAACAAGAATATGAAAGTGAAGACCAAGAAGTTTGCTTGTGTTTGTATTGTTTGTGTTGTTATTTTTTGTTGCTTCAATCTTTCATCTATTTATAGGAGAGGTCTTCGATTTGAATTTCAACCATAGGCTTTTCCTTGGAGATTGAAATTTGTAAAAAATTGCAAATCAAATGGAGAATATAGCAATTAGAAATCCATCTCTTAAAATCATGAAAAGTTGTCCGTTGTGCAACAGATAGTTTGCTGATAAAACTTTAGGTTGACCGATTGACCTCAAATAAGAAAATTCCAATTGCACATGAGAAATTACTTGGTGGACTCGTCCAGGGGGTCTTCGACCGGTCGGCCCCTTGGGTGGACCGGTCCACCTATTCAAAAATGATACATAATGAGTTTGAACCAATTTTAATATAATCAGGCACCGGTCGACTTTGTCGACCTCCAAGATGTTCCGTCCGTCTCTTTTCTGTTTCAGAAATCAATCTTTAGACAAGGGTTTCTCTATGGGGCAACCGGTTGGCCTCGAAACAGGAGTATTGTCCAATTTTTGTCAAAAATAAACTATAAGAAATATTCTGAAAAATTAGTAAAATAATTTAAATCGATTAGGAGTATTTGGACAACATAATTATGGACATTATTTTGGTGAAAAACCCAGTTAAATGAAATCATCAAAATTACGATAAAAATATTTATCAAACATGTTGGAGCCCAATGAATCTGGATATTGCTGTTCGACCGTTAAACACCTATAAAAGCCTAACAATCCTCGCAAGAGAACGAGATCAATTGTAGGGTAGCAAGTTAACCACAAGTCATCTCTCAAGGAAGACTTAGCCGGCAAATAATTATTATGTATCACAATAAACAGAAAATAAATCATAAACACTCTAACCAGATTTGTTGGTTTTAAATAAACTAAAAGAAAACAATTAAAAAAAACAAATTAAAACTAAGCAGGATTAAATTTGGAGAAAAAGATATGGAAGAAAGTCTAGGATTATGGATTCATCTCATCAAACTTGCAAGCAGAATATCAATTAATTGGTCATGCGTTTAACAAATATAACAACCATGCAAAGACTAGGTCTAAATCTTATAACTCTCGTATTCACAGATTAGGGCTATCCCAACATAATTTGCTATTTTCATTAAACCTGGGTTAGATAATACATTTCGATTCATATCTAACCCCCGAATAAATTTAATCCGGGGATAATATCTTGATCGATCTCAATTATCCCCTTAAACAATCAAGAGTTGGCCAAACAATCAATCAACAAGTAAAACAATTTATTCAGGAAAGTAGATCAATTAATCAATACTCATACTTGCTTGTTTGAATCAAATCATCATAATCCTAGAACAAGGAAATTAGTTCATGCTTGGGGATGGGATCATAATCTCAATTGAAGGAAAGAAAACAATCATAAACATGATCATGCAACAATAATAATCGCCCAACAATTGAAATCAGACAAAATAGATGAAGAAATCTTACTCTTTGATTAAGAAGCAAAAATAACTTCAAAGGGAAGAACCCAAACAATCCCAATGTTGAAAGCAAGAGAAAAATACCATAAACTAAAGTATAGAAGTGCTATGAATGATGGTGTGTCGAAAATAGGGGCTCCCCAAGTCCTATTTATAAGCTTAGAGTCCTAAACAAGGTGGAAGAGCCAAAAATCGGATAAAAATCAGAAATTTCGTGTTCAAGACGACACCACCGCGCGCCAAGCGCAAACTGCGCAACGACCTTAAATCGCTGCACCACTACGCCGCTTGATTCCTTGCGCTTCAAGGCCGCTTTTCTTGCGCCCGCGACTTGGCATCGATGTTTGTCATTATGCCCGTTTTCTCCATTTTTCATCCGTTTTCGAGCCTCTTTTCATCATAACTTATAAAAATGACAAAAAAAACACCCTACGTAACACTCGACACTCTAACCAATACTTTAAGCTACGGAAATATGCATAATCACACACAAAATAAAACAAAAACACACAAAAATAATACTCAAAAACATGCAAAACAATTGCAGGTGTCCAAATTCGTGTGACTGCTAGAGTTAGTAACTCCTGCAGTAGTGGTCACATGATGGGCTGTTATGCAATAGTGGGATGCAACACCTAGGATGTTATAACTGGTTTAATACTCATTACTTAGTGTTATCTCCTGCAGGTGATGGTTGTCTGTAAATACATTGTTGTGCATTGCAGATTTCTTACTCATAAAATTCATAGCTCATACCTCACAACTAGAGCTGTCAAAAGACCGGGCCGGGCTGGCCCGAGCCCACCGGGCTTTCGAATAATCGGGCCGGGCTGGGCCAAACAGTACCCCGGGCCGCAAAAATGGGGAATCTAGCCCATCCTAAAAACGAAAATTACACTGAAAAAGTCGGGCTTCCCGGGCTAGCCGTCGGGCTGGGCTTTTGAGGGCCGACTTTTTTCGGGCCTAGAAAATTAGAGCCCAACCCATTAGAAATCGGGCTGGTTTGGGTCGGCCCGTCGGGCCGGGCCGGAATTGACAGCTCTACTCACAACCATATTTCCCTCAATAACCAGTCTTCAACACTTTTTAGTTCTAAGGTACTTCTGTGTTAGTGGTGCTACTACACAGAAGACGAAGCCGTTTTATCTTTGGAGGCAATACGTCGAACCGTGAGCGCTGGGACGTAACTATCTTGCGGACAGAGATATTATCCTTACTCGGCTTTCCAATCCAGTTTCTGAAGTTCCCGTTTCAAGCAATTTTGTTTGTAATAAAATAGTTCTCCTGTTTTTCCAATTTGTAATTGAGTTATTGTGAAGGCACTCCTGTTGTAACCAATACATTGTAGTCAACAGGTGACACATACAATACGTCTTTCAAGTTCAACTGTCTGTTCCAACTTCCAAGGTCCGGTTCTTTAGCCCGTCTGAATCATATCAACTAAGGGATCATATGTTCCCATTTTCAAACCCTTATTTTCAGTTTTATACTATTCTTAAATTTAGAAATATATTTGTTTGATGAATTTTTACTGTAAAACAACACATCTCTAAGCATACATTCTCTCTGAAAAATTCAATATTCACTTATTTGCAAAAAAAATTCAAACTTATTCTTACATCTATTTCCTTATATTGTTATTCAATCACATCCACTCTATTATATCACCACATCCTCATTTTCCCAGTTAATATAACTCTCAAATATGTGAAAAAGGATAATTTAGTAACACTTCCAAACACAATTTTACTTAAATTCATCATTAAAAATATTCCACAAAACATCATTTCATTTCTAAACCTATATATATTCTCGATATTTAACCAAACATATTATCAATTTTCACACAAAAATCAATACGGTCCAAAAATCTCAATCGAATAGTGAAAATAGATTTAGAGACTAAAAATATATTTTGAAAATAATTTGAATAAAACAAAATTTTTATATAATAATTTTTTTTATATATGAGTAATAATATAACAAAAATCTCACAACCTCTTCATCAATTAAACAATTTACTCTGGGTTCCAGTGGTTAAATACTCTCAAGCTCAGAAAGAGGTCCGGGGTTCAATTCCTATCACTCCCTCCCCGCCCGTGATTTGTACTTAAAAAAATCATTTACTTTGAGATCGGATAATTGTCTAATGATTAAACACTCTCAGGCCCAGCCAGAGGTATGAAGTTTGATTCCCATCATTCTCTCCCCTCCAAGAATTTGTACTTAAAAGAAAAACAACTTACTCTTGGAATTTTTCTATTTTAATAAAATTATTCTATATTAATTTGCTTCTCTCGTCCAATGCAATTATATAATTTTATTAGATGATATAACATTTACGAACAATTAATTGAGAATCTCACTAAAAATTTATATTATAAAATACTAAAAAAATTAATCAATATATTCTGAAATTAAACTCAATTTACTCCCCACTGGAGGTTGGTTGGCAGGTTGGGTCCGATTAAGAAGAATAAGAGTGTGAAGCTGAAGTTGAAGATGCCCATAAACTTTACAAAAAATGAAGCTCCCTCTTTCAATGCAATAGTCCAAAAACCCTTTTTATCATCTTCTCTTGCTACGTTAAAAGCTGGAACAAATTCTTATTTTTATCCCCTGTGCCTGTGTCCAAACCAAAACAAAAACAACCCCAACCAAAAAGTGATCATTATTCTTCCCTTGCGCTCACTTCTGACCTAAGGATAAAAATGCTATCACCAAAGTGTCACCTTCAGACAGACTACTAAAACGTGCATTAAGTTCATTTCAGCAGCAATCTAAAACAGATGAAATTGACATCCACGAATTATAAAACGATAACCACACGCTGAAATCACTAGCTGATCTTCGCCAGGAAAATGAAATTATAATGCAGAAACACATGCACAGTCCAATTGTCTACAACCTCGCCGACATTAACAGATTAAGACATGAGATACTCCGGAGCAAAATGATCAGAGAACAAAACAATCGACAAATTGACACTAAATAAATCAACTCTCGCTAACTTAGTTATCCGATTCTCCCTCCAAGTCGCACTATAGTGTTGCTAGATAAATACAGTCTCATAGAGAGGATTGTAAGTACACTAAGTACACACCACCGAAAATAACTACCCCAACTTAAGAATAAATGACTAAAGGCATAGAAACTAATGGTGCACTGTAGCTACTCTGTAATTATACAACGTTAAAGAATAGTTACAGTCATCTTCAAGCCTGGTATGCACAATTTAATCACTTTCTTCGTTATCATCTGCAAGAAAAAGGAGAATATTATCAGATAAAAGGCTCCTGTTTGATATCCGTGTTTGCGTAAGGAAACAAATAACTCAAATATTTAGTTTAGAATAAAAAGTCTCGTTTAAAGGGCATAACATTTTTTTCTGTGAAAGGTCACATCGTGCTATTATCTCCACTTCTGTTCTATTAATTTGCGGCCCATAAAAATGAACTATGCTGCAATTTTATTGTAAAGGACTGAGGAGTGCCCGAGAGATATCATTAAGCTGGGCATCATGTGTATTGTGATTTTGAAATTTAGTAGCATTGCTTCACATATTTCCAATATCAAACATAGAACACAATTTGTCTATCGTAGCCTAGCATGATATAAACGTTTAGGTTGCATTTGGATTGAAGGATATAAATTTGTGGAGAGGATTTGGGAGAAGAATTTTAAATGACTCCATATAGGATGGATTTGAAATCCACCACATTTAGTTAAAAGAAAAAGTTAAAATAGGAGTTTAAAGATTTGAAATCCATTGCATAATAAGCTTATCCAAAAAAGTTCAATGGATGTGTTATTAAGGATTTGAAGTCCTCAACTTCAAATCCATCAATCCAAATGAAGCCTAATGACAAATCCATTGAGGTTGTCTGGATAAACTTATTTTGCGATGAATTTCAAAGTCATTTGAAATCCTCAACTTCAAATCCATCAATCCAAATGAAGCCTAATGACAAATCCATTGAGGTTGTCTGGATAAACTTATTTTGCGATGAATTTCAAATCCTTTTAAGCTATTTCTAGAGTCATTTTGGAGGATTTGAAATCCTTCTTATTTGAAGTCATTTGAAATCCTTCCTCCAAATCCAAATTCTCCCATTCAAATGCAACCTAAAGGCATTCACAAGAAACATGTGGCAGCTCAGCATTGCAAGTGTCAATATCGAAACAGAAAAAAATATATATATATATATATATATATATATGCATACAGAAATCCTAAAGGCAACTATTGAGTGGAAAAATGAGGTAGAACTTCAACACATGTTAATTAAGTTTACCTTCATTGAATTCCTCACTTTCATCCTCTTCTTCCTCCTCCTCCTCTTCATCATCATCTTCTACTTCTTCCACCTCCTCTTCCTCTTCATCGTCCTTCTCCTTCTTCTCCTCCTCATCTTCGTCGTCCTTCTCCTTCTTCTCCTCCTCATCTTCTTCATCCTTCTCCTTCTTCTCCTCCTCATCCTCTTCGCCGTCCTCCTTCTCCTCTTCCTCTTCATTGTCGTCCTTGTGATTTTTGTCTCTGTTGTTTTTGCTTTTAGTATCTTTTGCACTGACCGTGTCTTTTTTAGCACGAATTCCAGGTGTCACGGGAGCCACAAAACTAAAGGTTGACCTTCTTCGTGAACTGGATATAATGTTACTCATGTCAATGCCTTCAAGTTCTCTGGCTGTTTCCTTTCTCCTTCTACAATCTTTGATTTCTGAAAGCATGAAGTTAACGATATCATCCATCCACAAGGACTCAATAACTGAATGAAAAATAGCTCAAACAATGTTCTTCGATCGCATAGTTAACAAGAGCTACAGGCAGCTTACATAGCCATAGGATTCAGAAAATTCAATCTTGTGATCTTTAAGGAAATGAATTTTCATAAGCTCAAAGATTAGCTTAATAAAATTCACCCTTCAATCAAAGTCAACATTAATTCTCCTTCGCATCAGTGGTATTATAGACACCATACTCATAACAATAAGCGGAAACCAGGCTACCATACTACTATAGGTTCATTAACTTTAATACTTCTCCCTAATGATTTTCATTAATTCCAAGAACAGTTAATCTGTAATGTTCAGACTATTCATTCTTTTTTCCAATAATCTTGTAATGTACAAAATCTCTAGAGCACATGACCTGCCATTTGGAATTTGGATGCATCCTAGCCTTTTACTATACTGGTCTTTGGTATTAGATTATGTAAATAAATAGGTGATATACCAAAATCAACTATTACCTTTCTCACTGGGATTTTTGGATAGCCCTTCTCTTGAGAGAATACCTTCTAACTCCTTCACTATAAAGGCTTCTCGTTTTTCTTCTGGTACTTGCTTAGCTTTCTTGTAAATTGAAGGAGCAACGCTGCCCATTAAGACCAGATTAGGTGCCAAACAGGGAAAAATATCAAGTTAGAGGAAGAAACTGAAAAAGCCAAACAGGGCACAAACCTCATTCCACAAGCTTTGATTATTGATTTCAGATTCTCCACCTGTTTCCCATATCCAGGAGCCAATTTTTCTTTCCTCTGCTAGTCAAAATGCTACAGTTGAGTCTAAGTCTACATACCATACCTGTGCAGACACATATTGCTAATAGAAATTTATGATTTACGAGATATGAATGACCAACCTGTGCTGGTTTTTCAGCAGATGATTGAGATTGACCATCTTCAGATAGGCTTCCATCCTCATCATTATTAGTTTCTTCTTCTTTTTGCCTCTTTGCAAGCTTGTTCTGCTTCTTGCCAGAAATATCCTGATCACTCACCCGAGAGATTTTTCGCTTCTTCGGCTGATCCACTTTCTTAATGTTTTTTCTAGAAGCAGTTTCCTTTCTTGACTTGACTTTAACTTCCATCTCATCACTTTCACTATGTGAAGAGTCAGACCCTTCTTCACTGCTGACCTTTTTCAATTTTTTAGTTTTTAAGTTCTCAGAGGCTTTCTTCTTAACATCTTTGACAGATTTAGCTCCTTTTGGTGGATTTAATACCTATATAGCATTATGAAATTAGCCAGCAATCATTTTTGAGAAATCAGGAGCCTGCAAAATATTGTTCCTACCTGATCTATTTGTTGACTTATGAATTTTTTGAAAGGGTCAAGGGTGTTTTTTTCAAGTCCAAGATCCTCCTCTAGAAGTCGGCGAACTCCAGCCAAAGTTATGTTCCTGAAAGATATAGCAACAACATAATTTGCTTTCAGTATATGAAAATAGAAGAACAATGTAGTGGACAACACAGACTATTAAAACGTTGGGCAAGATCATGAGCAACAGAAATATAGCTAAATCCTTAATCTCTAATTTTTTACATGATCTTGCTTTGGTCTTCTCTTCTTATTTCCACATTTTTCTTTCTCTCTCTTTGTCTTCAGAAGGATGATTTCAGGAAAGGAACAAGTCCAACTAATGAGCGACGGAGGAATCAAAATACATACTCAGAATTAGCTTGAAAATGATCAGCTCTTTCCCAAATGGCCTTCTTAATACTGCTCTCGCTCAAAGAAGATCCTTGAGTGCCAACTTCAGATTTTGGGGTTAAGACACCCATTATAGGGGAGTCTTCCATTATTTCCTCGTCGCCAGTGCTAGGTTTTTTTGAATCATTCTTTGTCTCATGCTGTTTAGGCGACATTGTTGCTTCTTTGCTTGAATTGACATCTTTATCCACATTTTCGGTTGATGTTCTAGATTTGGAATCATCAGCGTCTTCCATTTTCTGGAATTGGAACACAACATTGATCGTGGTTAAATAACTTGTTCGACTTTACAAATTGAAACAGCTAGACTTTTATAAAACAGACAAGCAATAGAAAATGCTTTTCTCCAACTTAAAGTTATTAAAAGCTAATAAGCTTCAATTATTGGCCTGAAAATAGTCATTATGAAGTTTCACACCAACAAAAACTGCAGAACCTTATGCTGATGATAATATCATGATTAGGATGGGAAATTTCAAGTAATCACAAGGTAGTCCAGAAATGATACTACTGCAAACTAACCTCCACCATTGGCTAAAATAAAGAGCCATATTCATGGTACATATACTTTCATGTCTTTCGAATGAAAAAGACTACCCCCTGGGCCGTGGCCATTATTAAGTTTGATCATAGGTCCACCTTGTTCTCTATCCCATATGTCATTTATATCATCACAGAGGTGAAGGTGATACAGTTACATTCTAAGGGCATAAAGTACGTGTTATTCCATAAGCAAATGCTGACGGCGATTCATAATTGTCTCAGGTGCCAAATTGCCCCTTGCATAGCATGAATCATTTTCTTCAAGATACAATAATTGAGGACTAAATAGCAAAATACTAAAGTGGATAAAAACATTTCCCTTTTTTTTTTTAAATACAAGATATGATGAGGATGCTACATACGCATTTCGGCATTCAATAAAGCAAAATCATACAAAACAAATCAATATGATTTCAGCTACTTTTGGCTTTCATCCAAAATATATCTCATCTCAATTTCATTTATTTTCTATTTTGTGTGTGAGAGAGGGGGGTTGGCACCGTGTTACAGACCTAGAAAGTCAAACAGAATGTCATTTATCAGGCATGGCTTGCCACGTGTATTGGAAACTGGCGTATGTGCATAAAGTGACAAGACAGCAACAGATTACATGTGTGACACGGATTTACTACAAAATTTAGGCAACATACGTCCAGCCATGATTTAAACATGATCGTCGTCAAGAGTTGAGTGTTTTGAGAGAAAGCAATAGTTGGCCAACATGTTGATTTATCAACATTATTTGCAATAAATTCAAGTATATCGAATTTTCGGAAATTGAATTTTTCTAACATCATTGATGATTACCTATCTAGTCAAACACACATATAAACTGAAATATGCAACAAGGAACATCTCTTGGAAAAAAACTTTATACGCCAACCTTTCTACCATCCAACATCACACAAGACATTACATGAAGAAATAAAATATCGGAACAAGTGAAACTGAAACAACTAGCTAATTCTAGATATCGAGGTTTATCAATGCATGGGCACGCCATTAGAACTTAAACAGGGTTTCTGCAGAATATTTTCAGAACCGATAATGAGAAACTATTGAAACTAAGATCATAACGGTTTGCAAATCCGCAAAACTCAATAAAGGATCCAGAATTCAGAAAATGAATGCAACATGTAAATTCTCAAAAGAAATAATATTGGCACTCCTCTGAGCATATTGTTTCAGCATTCAACCAATAGACTTGGAGGCAGTCAATCATCGCCAGAAACTTATTGAGGAAGTAATAATTAACCTTTTCCAAGTACTGCCGAATGAATCTCTTGTGCGCATCCAGTGCAAATTTCTCAAGGCCTAAATCCTTCTCTAAGAGTCTCCTTACAGACTCCAACGTCAATGAACTGTCATTTCGTGCATCGTCCACAACATAACAACAAGAAAAGAAGAATGAAAATTAATAAACCAACCAAAAATAGTTCAGGCGTAAATCACAAATGGTTGAATATACATATAATCAATAAACACATAATAGCTACATACTCTGCCTGGTCTTTGAAATGCTGAAGGCGAGCGCAAACGGCGCGCTCTAGCTGCTGCTCAATTCCCAGTTCTTCTCCTTCTTCTTCCGCCATCTCAGTCCACAACTAAAAGTAACTTCAGTGTTTATCTGCAAGCGAGCTTAATTTATTCAGTTATGAAGAGAATAAAAAATCAAGTTCTACGGCGGCGGTGGTGGCGGTGGTGGAGATAGGAAGAGAAGTAACTTACCGGTCCCGGAGTGAGGGTTTTGAGGTTTGGGAGAATATTTCTTTCAAAGGCGATTATTTTATTTTATAGGGAGATGGAGACACAAACCCGACGACGACGTCGTGTTGGAACTGACTGATGTCTGACGTAAGCTAGATGTTTGGTCCTCTTTTCTTTTCTTTTTTTCTTCTTTTTTTCCCTCTCCCTTCATTATTAAAGACTAGATTAGTGTTTAAAATTTTAAATATGTGTTTAAGTATTCTAGAGAAGTGTTTTGGGAAGAATGGATTGGAAATAAATGTATTGAAAACGTGATATTTACTAAAGGGGAAATTGAAGATATACATTTGGATTTATTTTGATAAAACGAAATGAGAATGAAATCATTAAGAAAAAAGAGAAACAAACATAATTAAATAGGAAGGAAATGCCTTTTCTTCTAAAACAAAGAAAGAAAATAGGAAGGAAATGTTACATAATTTGTTATTTCTATGAGGGGGGAATCATAACTATTAGAACATTTTTGACAGACTCTTTAAAATGCAACGACGATGAAGTTGCATTGTGAACGCATTTTTTCAGCACTTTTGTCTGAGCTTGGATCGGATATTTATTCGCTTTGTGTGTATTGTCTTGATATGAGTGTTTTCCCTGATGCTAGGAGTGCCACTAGAATTTTTAATCCCTAATAAAGACAATCCAATCAGTATACGTGATTTAAGGCCATTTATGCAATTTGGTTTACAGAATTCTTGCCAAAGTCTTGACAAATAGGCTCAAATATATTTTGCATGATCTTATTTTCGAAGCGCAATCAACATTTGGGCTAGGATGATCTATCATTGATAATGTGATCGCAACTTTTGAAGTGATTCATTGTATGCGACATAAACTCGAGGTAAGAATGGAGACATCGCGTTTAAGATTGGTATTAGTAACACATATGACTGGATAAAATGGCCATACTTGAAATCGATTTTACTCCAGGTCGGTTTTGATGCTAAGTGGGTTGATTGGGTTATGTTGTGTGTATCTTCGGTCAATATTCAATCTCTATAAATGGTAGTGTTGGGGGGTTGTTTATCCAAATAGAGGTTTGCGTTAGGGGGATCCGCTATCCCCATATTTATTCATTATTTGTGCGGAGGGCTTTCAAGCTTGATGAAAAATGCAGAAACACATGGTTCTATCCATGAGGTGCGAATTGTAGAGGAACTCCAAACATTTCTCACTTATTATTTACCAACGATAGTTTCTTTTTCTTGAGGATGAATGCACTGTTATGATGGAAATTCTTGCTCATTATGAGAGAGATTCGGGTCAAGCAGTGAATTCCGAAAGTCGTGTCTTTTCTATAGTAACAATATTATTCCAGAATCCTAAAACTCGCTGAGAAGGGTGCTTGAGTCGCAAATAATTTGGATACAGGAAGGTACTTGGGCTTGACGTCGCTAATAGGCAAGAAAAAAGACATATTTTCAGCAATTTATGAGACAGATTATGGCAACGTCTTTTTGAGCGCCAAATAATTTTTTTGTCTCAAGTGGGGAATGAAGTTTTTATTAAATTAGTGGCACAATCTCTACCTTCATATTGTATGAATACTATGTTAATGTCTGTATCAGTGTGTGGAGAGTTACAACGAGTTATCAATTCATTTTGGTGGGGTTCAAAACAAAATAAGAGTAGAAGTATTCACTGGACATCTTGGGACAAATTATGTTGGCGTAAAGAGTTTGGTAGACTGAGGTTCAAGATATTTACACTCTTTTAACTTGTCAATGTTGGGTAAAATATGTATGGAATCTGACTTCAAAGTGTAATGCTATGGCTAGTCGTGTTCTCCAAGCGAAATACTTTCCAAGAGGGACATTATTCTCATCTCAGTTGGGTCATAACCCGAGCTTTATTTGGGGGAGCATTTGGAATGCGATTCCAATACTTGCTGATGGATTTAGATGGCATATTGGGGCTGGAACTGATCCATGGTTTCCAAACAAAAATGGATTTTCACATGTTATTAGTGTTCGTGATGAATTTGAGCAATTATTGGTTAATGACTTATTTATCCCAGGTTGCAATAATGGGATATTGGATTACTCGAGGACATTTTTTAACAAATTGATGTGGACATAATCTTAAGTCTACTAGCTGGAAATACATGTGAACATGACACTATGATTTGGTATTTTGACCCTAAAGGGATGTATACAGTTAGGTCGGCAGTGGCAGATCCAGAAATCTAAAAATAGGGGTACGATAGATATTTTAAAAAAACGCATAAACAGTGTTTAGCACTTAAGTTGTACAACCCAAAATATTGAAATAAACAAAAAGTACATACTATTAAAATATAAATTACAATTGGGTTCGACGCGTCTTCATTTTTTGAAAGCGGTCTGTGATACGATCATCTGAAACTTGTAGAAAATATCCTTCTCAACAAAAGTGACCAAACAATCATTTAGTAATTAATCACCATGCTATTCCGCAACCTATTTTTGACACAAGTCATTCCATAAAATAGTCTTTCTATACTTGCAGTGGCGACTGGGAGAATCAATATCAACTTGATAAGCAAATAAATTGTCGGATAAGTCACATGTTTTTTTGTTTCAACAAGCATCATCAAAAGGGAACCAAGATCATGCAAATTTCGAAACTTGTCATCTCTTTGCATTTCTTCAATGAATATATCAAGTTGACATTCAAGAGTCATCAAATCAATACTTGAAAATTTATAGGGATAAAATGTGGCAAGTTTAAGTACTTTTGTCTTGTCAAAAGAAGAGAAGCTATCTTTAGGACTTAAGCAAGCCATGTATATAAGCAATTCCATATTAACCTCATCAAATTGGTTGTTTAGTTCTTGAAGTTGTAAATCAATCACTCCTAGAAAAAAATCAACCCAAAAATGATGAAGGTTTATGGATTGTTGAACAAAACGCCTTGATCTTCCTTTGGAATATAATGAGCATCCATATCGGGAACAACAATTGCATACTTAGTGCAAAATAAAGTGACTTTATTCAAGAGAGCTTCTCATCCACAATCTCTTGTCTTTTGCAATAGTTTCTTAGTTAAAGAAACAAGGGACATGACATTAACAATATCTTGATCTCTTCTTTGCAAAGCAAGACACAAATCATTAGTGTACCCAAACACATTCAACATCAAGTGTGCCATAAAAGCAAAATCAAATGACTCTAATGAGTATAAAATGGCTTGAGCTTTTAGCTTATCTTCCGAATTTGAAGCATTCTTCCCAATCATCTCAAGTACCTCAACAATTGTAGGAAACAAGTGGATAACATTAAAGAGAATTTTATAATGAGATCCCCAACGAGTATCACTAAGCCTCTTCAAACCAAGTTCTTGATTCAAACCGGATCCACTCTCCAGTTCATCCATTCTCAATGCTTGAGCAACTTTTTGAGCTTGAATTTCTCGAATCATTTCTCTTCGTTTACAAGAAAATCCAATCACATTCAACAAGTTTGCAAGTGTCCCAAAAAGCCAACCACAATCATTTTTTTTTTAGCAATGGCAACAAGTGTTAATTGAAGTTGATGAGCAAAACAATGAACATAGTAGGCACATGGAGTATCTATCATAATCAAAGTCTTAAGGCCATTTATCTCACCCTTCATGTTGCTAGCCCCATCATACGCTTGCCCTCGAATCTTAGATGGACTCAACGAATGTTCCACAAGCAAATACATAATTGCACTTTTAAGTGACAAAGCAGTGGTATCACCAACATGTACAAGCCCAATAAATCTCTCTTTTACCATTCCTAGTTTACCATCAACATAACGCAAACAAAGAGCTAGTTGTTCCTTTTGGGATACATCACTTGAATCATCGGCCAAAATACCAAAGTAATCATCACCAAGTTCTTCTAACATGCGCTTAGTTATTTCTTTAGCACAACAGTTGATGAGATCTTTTTGGATCATGGGGGATATCATTTGATTATTGCTTGGAGCATTTCCAAAAATGACTTTCTTAATATCATCATTATGTTGTGCTAGCCATTTCAAAAGCTCAAGAAAATTTCCCCTATTAATTGATTCCTCACTTTCATCATGTCCACGACATGCCAACCCTTTGGCGCAAAAGAAACCTCAAGAAAGTGAAGTTTTCAAGCGAGTTTCATACTCACTTCGAATCACATCATTTTCACTATCAAAAACATATATAATAGATTTTTTTTTGAGTCTCTTAAATTCACATATTTATCATAAGCAAGATTATGAGAACTTCTAACTCCACCATCATGCTTCTCAAACCGAATTGGTTTATTCCATGACCTAAATTCTTCATTAACAAATGCATCCCCTCCCGTGCTAGATTCAACGTCATTCTTGAACAAGTAACAAACAAAACAAAATGTCGCGTCTTTCTCAATATTATATTCAAGCCAATCGTATGTTTTGAACCATAAGACACTAAATCAGCACATAGCTCCAATGTCTCTTTGAGGAAAGTCACGAGTTTTTGGTTGACAAGGTTTTTTAAGAATATATTCTCTCCTCACTGCATTTCGTTGTTTTGGAGGATAATCCATTATGTTTATTCTTTTCGCCAGGATCATGAGGAAGAAATTCAATATCATATAGTAATTCTTCCTCCTCTTGGAGGGAATCAAATGATAGAGATGAAGAGGACTCACTATCAATGGAGGGAGCAACACTATCTCTTTGTGAAGAGCAAGAAGTCCCTTGAGATTTCATTTTCTTGAACATATAAGAATACAAATATGTACAATAATATAATTCCAATTCTATGACAAATCCACAATTACAATCATAATCCACAAACCCTAATTTATATTTCATTAACAACTAACTTCATACTAAACACAATAACAATCACCTAACAATTAAACCAAAATGATAAAATAAAATAGTATTTTTTTCACAACATCAAAACAAGTCATATTCATTTAATATAAAGTGCAAAATTGAGATCATTTCATTCATTCATATCACTGACGTAATAAGCTTGTTAATTGATTTCTTGATTCAACTTCAAATCATTAACTTAGTTGTGTTTAGTTTATATTTTATTTAAATAATAAACATTAATTAAGCTAATTGAAATATTAAACCAAATTATAGCTTATTGGATTTGGGGAAATAAGATACATGGTCTTGGTGTTGGTTGCTATAAGTTGCTTGGATGGGTGTGGTCCTCCAATTGGATTTTAGGAATAACGTGTTTGTGGGGAGAAAAAAATGTGGGAGATTGTGTCAAAAGTAGGTAAGATATTTTTACCTTTTTGAATTTTAATTGTTAAAATATGATTTTAAGGGGATACAAATGTATTATTAATATTATTTTTTAAACAATTTTTTTTTCAAATTGGGGTACAATTTTACCCCCAATCCACCGCAGTCGGTAGAGACATATTGCTACTAAAATTTTACATGACGAACAACCTCCATCAGTGGTTCATTGGAGCTCTATCTGGAAGCTCTTTATTCCACCCAAAGTGAAAACCTTCCTCTGACGAGCGTGTTGTGATTCTTCTCCATCAGAGATAAATTATTTTCCAAAAGATTAAATGTGAATAACGTATTTATATTGTGTGGAGAGTTTGGTGAACATTTACTTCATATTTTTGTGGATTGTAATTTGTGATGGATTGTTAGGATTATCTGCAAATACCTCTTGTCCATATTAATGCATAGGATTTTGTGGAATGGATTGGCAGTTGTAAGTCCAAGTGGCTACGATAATCTAGAGGGGGGGTGAATAGATTATCTCCATCTTTTCGATTTTACCCGCTTTTTCGAGACAAATGCTCAAAGACAATAATAAAGGTGCGGAATGTAAACAACACACGTCGATTTAAAGAGGTTCAACCCACCTAGGGCCTAATCCTCTACCACCCCAGTATATCCGGGATGGATTTCAAAAAGAAAAAAAAAGATTTTATTAATTTACCACAAATTAATACAACACCAACTTACAACAACACCTTGAAGAGCACCACACTCTTCTTCAACACCACCTTTGAGATTATCACAATCTCTTTTGAAGATCACCACAATCCTCAACGGCACCTTGCGAAGATCACCACAATCTTCCGACTTGAAGAGCACCGAACTCTCCAACACCACCTTTGGAGATTACCACAATCTCCTTTTGAAGATTACCACAATCTTCCTTCAACGGCACCTTTGAAGATCACCACAATCTTCAATCTTGAAGAATACCAAATTCTTCAACACCTCAAGAGCACCACACTCTTGAAATACCTATCACCTAGATCACCCAAGTGTATTCTTACCACAAGAATACTCACAAGGATATCTTGTGTTTGGTTGATGAATTACAATCAAGATTACACTTTGAAAAATATTACAACTCAAAAGTGCAAGTGTAATCAAGAATGAAAGCCTAGACCTCAAGATGTGAAAGTGATAGTACTTATTATTACAACAAGAATGTTGAAATGAATAACAAAGATTATGTGCTTGTGATATCTCTTGTTGTTTGTATCAAGTCTTGTATTTGATCCCTCAAGCTTTCATCTATTTATAGGAGAGCCTTCAAATTTGAATTTCAACATAGGCTCCTCCAAAGGCTCCTCCAACATAGGCTCCTTCATGGGCTCCTCCATGTTTTCTTTTGTCTACAAATAAGACAAAGAGATTAAAATAAATATGGTTGTCTCATAAGGATACAAAAATCGATTATAGAACAATCCCACATTTTAAGGAAGAATGGTCTGGCCACAAACGGTTATATTTTTGTTGTCAAACTAAAGGGCGACGTTGCGCACAAAAGGCGTTTGAAATAGTATCTTGAAAAATTACACTGGGCGACCACGATCGAGGGTGCTCGGCCGGTCGACATCACCCCTAGCCGACCTCTCCAAAAATAGAACAGGAGATTTTGCACACTTGCAGTGCCAGACGACCGACCGACGGACGGCGACCGGACCGGCCGACGCCGAGGCGACGGTCGACTGCGATTTTTCTTCCGTCTCATTTTCTTTTCAAAAATCATCTTCAGTCACGGGTTGCCTTATGGCGACCGGTCGACCACGAGACAGAAATGTTGTCCAATTTTTGTCGAAAATAAAACTCAAGAAATACTCCGAAATTTTAGTAAAAACATTTTAAACCGATCGAGTATTTAGACAACATTAGAAATATAGTTTCAATGTGAAAACCCGTTGACATAAAATCTTTGAAAGTGTTGTCCAATATTAATCGAAAATAGACTTGAGCAAATACTCCTAAAATATTAAAACTATTTTAAATCATTTAGGAGTATTTGGACAACCTTTAAAACCATTGTTTTGGTGTAAAAACAAAATCATCAAAATCATGATAAAACCATTTTTCAAACAGCAGTAGATGTTTGGGACATGTAATATGGAACAACATCAAAGATCTTGTATATCTTTATAGACCATATGGACCCAACGAAACAACAAATTATGGAAATGGACAAATGTAGCAGTTGCATATTGCATGAGGTCTTGCGTACAATTCTTATACACTCGACAATTGGTTAATGCATCAGCATCCAGGAAGAATTATGGGTTAAGGAATGGAGATGTCCACAAAAAGGTTATCTTAAAATTAATATGGATGTTGCTATTAACCATGAGGCAAGCACAATAGGCTATGGATGGGTTGTTAGAGATCATAATGGAGTTGCCATCTTTTGTATTTCGAAATAGGCTCTTGGGAAATGAACGACACAAATAGCTGAAGCAATGTGTCTTAAAGAGGTTCTAAGTTGGTTTAAAGAATTATCACTGTCGAATGTGGTAATTGAGAGTGATGCAAAGGTCGTAGTGGATAGTTCAATCAATTTCTTGGATTTGTCTGAATTTGGGTGCATTGTGCACTCTTATCAATCACTAGTTAGGGAATGTCGAAATATTATGACCTGACATATTAATAGGCAAACAAACCCAATTTTCATGCATGAGTAGCTCGTTCTCGTTCTCACTGGCATTAACTTTTGATGAGAGCCTCTTGCTTTGTGGAGAACTTTTTAGCTGATGGAAACTCTTTGACTTAATATCAATCTATATATATTTCCTCAAAAAAAAATTAGAAATACAAATACATAGTCTTGAGTGTATTTTTCATGATTATGAGATGATTTTTTTTTTCTTTTTTGACTTCATCTATAAAAAATATTAAATTATATTTTCTGCTTATTATTTGATTCTATTTTAAAATTATTACAATGGAGGGAGAAAGAGTTCATAGAATTAGTAGGAAAATGAACATGTCACAGTACGAAATGGAGACCTCATAAATATACAGCCCGTGCATTGCACCGGGTCTCATCTATTTTAAAAGTTAAAGTAAAGAGTTTGTTGGAGATGATTTTTGGTGTGTGAGTCTTCAAAATAAATAGTTTTTTCAATAAAAGAGTCTTTTGAGAATGTTCTTACAAATTAATGATATGATGTGTTGAATTTTGAAGAGAGAAAGAAGAACACAAAGAAATAATATGGTTCGGCATTTTGGCTTACATCCACGAAGAAAATGCCCAAATGGCTATAGGAGTTCCATTTCTCTCTTATCTTGAGAATTACATTATCACCTATACAGAGGCGGAGCTAGACGTGTAACTTTGGGGGCTAAATCAATAAGAAAAATTAGTACTAAAAATTAATATTTTAAAATAAAATATACATAGAAATAATTGATTTTCAAAAAAGGGATGATATACCCCTGCACATATATATAGGCGTCAGAAATACATAAATGGGAATATCTCCTATATCAATTTAGATAAAATCAAATATTTTGTTATCCAAGAATTGTGCAATATCTTTAATTTAATTCTTTATGATTTGATTATGATTCTCAACACTTCCTTGCAAGTTGAATACGATGACACTATTTGTTGGAGTATTCAACTTGAACAATGGAAACTACAGCAGAAAGAGTTGCACTCCTCCACGTGGTAGCATTAGCAGAAAATAAAATCATTGAGTTTGATATATTTTATGAATCCTGATTCATGTCAAAGTTCAAAAAATGATAATTGTTGCATTGCATGAGTGTTGAGAAATTATAAGAATGCATCAATGAAGGCTGCAATTGGATTAACATGCAACGATGAAAAATATTTCATTTAATCAAAATCAGAATCAAATTAGAATTGATTTGTTGTAATAGCATAATATTTCATTTAATGTAAATTGATATGGATGATGTCTTTATATTATATAAGGATTTCATTCATTTTATATGTATTTCACTCATGTCTTGTACACCTATATACTTTGGTGATATTGTAACGGTGAAGATAAAAGAGAAATGAAAGGGTTATAGTCCTTTGGGTATTTGTCCGTAGATGTAGGCCAAATGGCTGAACCACATATATCATTGTTCATTTTTCTCTCTTCAAAATTTCAACATGGTACCAGAGCAGGTTTTTATCCTGCAAGTCGTTTTTTCTTGTGTAGCTTCATTGTTGCAAAATCTCTCTATTTTTAGGCAACCTTCACTGATGCATATTCCTTTCTTTGGCAGCTTCATTGCTGCAATTTCCTTTCTATGGGCAACCTTTTATTGTTGCAAGAACACTAATTTGTAGTCCTTCATTGTTGATTTGTTTAAGGCCAACAATTAACATTTTCGGATCATTGACATTGATCAAGAATCTTAAAATGTGTCAACTTCAATGATGTTATTTTCTACTATCCATGAAGAAGTGCAACTATCAATTCTGCAATATCCACTGTTCAAGTTGAACTCTCCAACAAAAAAAATTCCATGTTCAATTGGGGGGGTGTTGAGAATCAAAATTAATTAGTTAAAATAGTTAAAATCAATTAAAATTGATTTTTTAAGATGGCTAAATATTTCATTTGATGTAAATTTATATGAGTGATTTCTTTCCATATATGTATTTTCACATGTTTGTTACCCCTGTATATAGGTGATCTTGTAATTATGAAGATAAGAGAGAAATGAAAGTGTTATAGCCCTTTGAGCATTTTGTCCGTGGATATAGGTCAAATGGCTAAACCACGTATATCTTTGTTCATCCTTCTCTCATCAAAATTTGAACTGGATGGAAATGGATTTGGGTCATATCCATTTTAACCCATTCATACTGTAAATTAGTATTGAGACGTGTGACAATTTATAGTTTTTTTACTCATCTATCAAAATATTATGTATCATGATCACTTTTTAAATCTCGGGTTTCTAAGTTTCATCGGACTAATCTTGGACCCTATTACCCCACCCCTAATATCATGAAGGAACGTAAATCGATAAATGTGCATCAAGGCCTTCAACTAGCCTTAGGTTCCCAATAAGGTCTGTACACTTCTATGCACAAATGACCCAATTAGATGTATCAAAAGTAGCCCGAGCTAATTATTGGGTTGTGTAGGGTCGCATTTGCACATAGTCGATTAACCCAAAAAATCTAAGCCAGTCCGGTCGGCCCAATGAGCCCGATACAACCGGACTGGTAGTTGCCACTACAACCTTTATCTACGTGTATATGTGTATAAATTTTCATAATGTTTAATAACAAAAAGTATTAGCATTTTTGTACATCATTTGTGAAATTAAAAATAAGTGATGCTAATTTTCCTTTTATTTTGATTAAATCACATTTTTTTTTGCATAAATATTGTATTATTATCATCATCATCACCATCATCATCATCATCATCATCATCATCATGTTGGATAACATGAGAATTTCTAGTTACTACTATTCGAATGTGCATTGGTAAATTATCGGTTTGAGGCATGCAAGCCAGATGAACTAGGTCAGGATGGGATCTTCTCTTACAAAAGAGTGTTTTATCTCATATTTCACTGCATGGATAATTGTCACATGTAAAAAAATTATCATTCTTATATTTCGTTGTATGTGGTCTTTTTGGAGTATTTATTGTTAAGTATAACTATGATTTTTTCAACTAATATGTTTATTCATCAAATATGGTTCAGATATGATCTTCTGTTCCAAAAGAGTATTTCAACTCATATTCCACCGCACAGATAATTATCGCATGTAAAAAACTTACCATACTTATACACGAAGAGATGTTTTTTCCATCATAACGATGAAATTGTAAGCCAATCATGCTTCCAAAGCTTAATCGAATTTTGTTTTGTGAAAATTTATAGGCTTTTTTAGAATGAACTAGTATACCTCTAGTTGGACTCCTCAACCTGGAAATCATGATAACAATATGAGTGAGCATCAACCCGCTCAATAGGGATACAATATGGTCAATATTTAATACAACATGAAAAGCATTCACACAACTACAACAATTATTTCATTAATTTCCTTTTTTTTCTTTTGACTGGTCAGTTACTGCATATAGCACTGCGAGTTCAAACCTGTGATACTTTTGATCTCCGACCTTCTTATGGCCCCTAGCTTATATAAATTTATTTCCTCTTGACATATATTTAAAATAATGAAATACTTACATTAAACATTAAATAAAAAAATAATATAAAAATCCCCACCTTAATTAATAATTGCAGATATTCATTGTAGAAAGATGAATGCTAAAAGTCTTAGTCATCGATCCCTTTGTTTTTTACATTAAATAATAAAATTATAATTAATATGTGATTTTAATAAACCAGGCTAAATAATGAAAGGAATTTGTAAAAATTTAAAATTGAAAGAAGGCTTGTGAATTGGGCTTGAATTGGTCAAAAGGCTTGGTCAAAATCACTCAAAGTACTCCGATTGAATAAAACCATAACCCTATAATAAAAATCACCTCTCTCTCTCTCTCTCTCTCTCTCTCTCTCTCTCTCTTCACAACTTTCCCCCTCACCCTCTTTCTTTTTCTCTCTCTCCCACTCAAACCATCTTCCCTCCCTTCTTATCTCTTTCTCTCTCTCTCTCTCTCTCTCTCTCTCTCTCTCTCTCTCTCTCTCTCTCTCTCTCTCTCTCTCTCTCTCTCTCTCTCTCTCCCACTAGGGATGAAAACATCACCGCGGTGAACCATCTCCGTTGGTGCCCAAATAAAATGGGGTGGAGAATCCCTAGTTAATTTGGAGATGGAATGAGAATGGGACGGGATGGTATTTATATCCCCAGCCCCATTTAGATAAATAGGGATTCCCGTCCCCGTCCCCATCCCCATCCCCATTTTCCCCGAAAATATAATATATTATCTATTATTATTATTTATGTTATCTATAATATTTTATTTTATTAATTCTAAAAACTAAACCGTTAAGCCTTTATAAAATTTACGAGTACTCATTCTTTTTTTTACAATTAGGGATTTGTGTTATTTTTATTTATTTTAATTATTGATATTTTAAATAATTTATTTTATATATTTTATTAATAAGTACGAAATAGGGAACCCGACTCCCCGTGGGGGCTCCATTCCCCGAAGGGGCCGAGATTCCCCATCATCGTCCCAAATGCCAAAAACTAGAAATAGTACACTGGGATGGTATTTGGGATGAGATTCTAGGATGGAGATGATATGTCCAATACCAGCCCCATCCATTGCCATCCATATCTCCCACTCACGACATCCCCCATCCATTTTCTTTCTTCTTTTCTTCTTTCACTGTCCTCTCCATCTCTTCACTCCAACCCCCAACCTCTTTTTATTTCCTTTAAAAAAAATTATCACTCTTTCAAACATAACATGCACACTCCGTTGACAGTCGACGACACGATGGTGGTAGCGGGTAGAACTGGGGCACGACGATGCTCGTCGGTGGTGAGGTGTACGTGCAATCGGGATCTCCTTTGTCAACTTTAGAGATCAACTCGCTGATATTTTCACTAAATCTCTATAACTAGGGTCCTCGGATAACTTATATATGTGACAAGATGGATGCATATGATGTATGCTCCACTTTGAGAGAGGGTGTTGAGATATTGTAAAATATAAGCTTAGTGCCTTAACTTTATGATTTGTGTTTCTTTTTTTTCCTTAAATTATGGGATTGATTAGGATAATATTTGCATATATAATGTACATTTTCTTTCATTGTTAATACAAGAAATATTCAGATTTCTCAATAATGTTACATATTATGAGGATCTTAATGATATAATCATTTGTCTTTATCCTATCTTGTTAGCCCCAACAAGTTTATGCTTAATTGCAACATAATGTTTTGGCGAAGTTTGAAATACAAATACATTTTACTTGATGCATGGATCAAATAGTTGTCAATATTAAGTATTGAGAATCATGGTTGAAAGTTCACAATATTCAGTAATAAAGTTGTGGAAGTTTATCCAAAAAGTCGGATCAATCCACCAGGGTATTGAGTTCTAGGTATTCTATGTAGGTAAAAGTGTTGAGCATATATAATAAAGACTAGTACTATAAATAGCTGAAATGAAAAGAATAAGAAAAAAAAGGATAATCTCATTTTTTTTTTTTGAAAAATATTAATGTGTGAAATTATGAGTCTAAGAACATAACACTCTAAATTGTTGAATGAAACAAGAAAGGCAGATTACACAAAAATTATATTTAGCTATGCAATAAGAAAATATAATTTCCATAGTAAATCGATCGTGCACTCTGATAATTGTGTAGGTTTCTGGGTGATTGGACGTCTGTTGCATAATTGTTCCAGTGGAAAATATCAGAATGATATCATATAGAGACAATCAAGCTAATCTATTTTGGAAAAATAGTTGGAAAAGTTGAATGAAAATTGTGCTTTTGGCATAATTTTCTTGGACATATTTCTTCAATAATGAAGAATATATTAACTCAATAGTGTTTAATTTTGTAACACCCAAAACTCTCAACTCATAGAGTAGTGGGAGAGTGAAAGCTCTTGAAACTCCCTTGTGATGGAGGAGTGGGGGAGTGAATGCTCCAAGTCATGGTGTAGTGACACTTGAAACTCCCAAGTCATGGAGGAGTTGAGGAGTGAATGCTCCAAGTCATGGGGTAGTGGGAGTTAATATGAGTTAATCTTGAAGCCTATAAAAGGTGATCCAACTCTTCACAATCTACACACAACACAACTCCTACACTTGCATAACAATATTCTTTGCATATTGCTCTTGTATTCCCTTGGCTTCCAATTGCATTTTGGTGGTGATTTCCAAGCATAATCTTTAGTTTGTCGGGTATAAGGTAATCCAGTTTTTCCCGTATTTTTCTGGGAAACAGACGTCGAGAATAGGGGACAAATCTATTTTAAGGATAGTGTATTGAACACATGATTCAAGCCATTTTTATTTATTGGTATTCTGTAGTTAATTTTATACAAAGTTAGTAGTTGTAATTCTGTAATTTTATTTCAAACTCTGTTTTGGATTTTTCGGATTATCTAAACTGTACTGCAAATCTTGCTAACAAACTTAAAACATATTTCTTGTATATTTAAGGTACAATTTATATATCCATTCTATCTGCAAGTTTTTGAATTTCATTCTTAGATTGATTTTTTTTTTACCATGCAATATTGATTTCAATTAATCCTATTATCTGCAATTTTGTATTCATATAAATTCATTAGCAGAAAAGCTATTAGTTGCAAATTCTGATTTTGTTAAGTTGTTGATTACGAAAATTTTAAACTCCTGATATTATATTCTTATTACATGCATGTTAGCCTAAATCTTATTTGGAATTTATCAAAGTCAGAACCATTTGTTTTTCCTTTTCATTTATGACTCCATAATGAGAAATTGTTGACTGCATCATTATAACATATTGTTGGCTTGTCTATTGTGGCTAGGGTCCTTGATTTTATTTTATTTTTTATTTAAAAAAAATTGGAATTATCATCTTAATATTGATGCTGGCTATTATATTTATGTGCTAATATTTATTTGTATAAGTTGGTTCGAATATTTTATTTGGACTAAAATATCAATACCCTTTGCAAAATTGGAGTGGAAGGAAATCGAAATATGATCATTATAATAAAGTTTGAACAAATTCAAATAAATTTGTTATTATTGGTTTTGTTCCGATAGATTGAAGTGTTAAACTTTTTTTGTTATTTGTTTCAGAAATGGCATCTGATTTAAATAGTGGTGGGTCCAACTCCGTGACACCAACTTCGGCTTTTGTAGTCAACCTCACGCTTAATGTGTTGGTTAATCATGATGAAAAATCAAAAAAAAAAATTAATGGTTTGAACTTTAAAAGGTGGCAACAAAAGATGCTCTTCTACTTGACCACCTTGAACTTGGCATGGTTCTTGACTAAAGATCATCCACAACTTAGTGAGGATGAGACTGATGCACAATCGGTTAACGGTTTGGATGCTTGGAATCATGATGATTTCTTGTGTAGAAATTATGTCATGAATAGCCTTGCAGATTCGCATTGCAACGTGTATAGCTCTAAGAAAACTGCAAAGTAACTGTGGGAGTCTTTGGACCATAAGTATAAGAATGAGGGTGCGGATGCGAGGTGCGAAAAATTTATTGTTGGCCGCTTCTTGGATTATAAATTGGTGGACTCAAAAATGGTCATCGATCAAGTCACAAGAGCTTGTGATCATACATGATATTCATGCCAAAGGAGTGGTTCTTAGTGAGACTTTCCAAGCGACTGCAATCATTGAGAAATTGCCACCAGCTTGGAGAGACTTCAAGAACTATTTGAAACATAAGCGAAAGGAAATGATCATCGAAGAATTTGTTGTTAGACTTCGTATTGAAGAAGACAACAAAAGTTAAAAAGAGGTCGTTCAGTTAAGGGTGGCTAAAGACAATGTTGTTGAACATGGGCAAAGTTCCAAAGGCAAGAATAAATCTGGGCCAATGGGAAAAGGGGTTAAGTTGGGACCCAAATGAGGCATTTCCAAGAAGAAGTTTGAAGAAAAATGCTTTAATTGTGGCGGCAAGGGTCACAAGGCTTCTGACTGCAAGAAACCGAAAAGGATCAGATAGGCTAACATGGTTGAGGAAATTTCTCAAGAGGTGTTATATATGAATCTGGCTGCAATGATCTCTGAGGTGAACTTGGTGGGTTCAAAACCTAAACAGTGTTGGATTGACTCTGGTGCCACTAGGCACGTGTGTTATGTCAAAGAAATGTTTAGTTCCTTTGAGCCAGCTGAAGACGGTGAGAAGTTGTACATGGGAAATTTAGCTACCTCTGAGGTCAAAGGGAAAGGAAAAGTGGTTTTGAAGATGACGTTCGGGAAGGAACTAACTCTCAAAAATGTGTTGTAAGTGCCAGATATTCGAAAAAATATGATGTCTGGTTTGGTTTTAGATAAGCATGGTTTTCACATTGTTTTTGAGTCAGGGGTTGTAACTTTGATGAAAAATGGAATGTTTGTAAGCAATGGTTATGCTTCTAATGGGTTGTTTAAGCTCAATATAATGGTTGTTAAACCAAATATCAATGAAATGAATAACTCTTCTGTTTACTTGTTTGAATCTTCCAATTTGTGGCATGGTAGACTAGAACATGTTAATTATGATACTCTACGTAGATTAATTAACCTGAATTGTATACCAACATTCCATATTGATTCCAAGCACAATTGTGAAACTTGTGCTGAGGCAAAGTTAACAAGGACATCATTAAAAAATATTGAAAGAAATAATGAACCACTTGATTTAGTTCACACTAATGTATGTGATTTAAAATCGACACAAATAGATGGTGGCAACACGTACTTCATTACTTTTATTGATGATAACACAAAGTATTGTTATGCGTATCTTCTTAAAAGTAAAGGTGAAGCTATAGAGAAATTCATTCTCTATAAAAATGAAGTTGAGAATCAACTCAACAAGAAAATTAAGGTGCTAAGTAGTAATCGTGGAGGTGAATATGAATCACCGTTTGCTGAATTCTGTTCCCAACACGGAATTAAACACGAAAGAACAACACCTTATTCACCTAAACAAAATGGCATTACAGAACGGAAAAATCGTACACTTAAAGAAATGATGAATGTCATGTTATTAAGTTATGGTTTGCCTCAGAACATGTGGGGGAAGCTGTCTTGACAGCTAATTACCTTTTAGATAAGGTGCCCCGTAAGAAATTAGACAAAAGCTCTTATGAGTTATGGCATGGAAGAATGCCATCTTATAAATACTTATGAGTGTGGGGGTGTCTTGCTAAGGTTGCTATACCTACACCAAAGAAGGTCAAGGTAGGTCCCAAAACTGTTGACTGAATATTTATTGGATATGCATATAGCAGTAGTGTGTATCGGTTTCTTGTGCATGAATCTAAAGTTGAAGATATACACAAGAACACAATAATTGAATCGAGAAATGCCCCGTTCTTTGAAAATGTATTTTCGTGCAGATCGAGAGAAGAATTAAGCTTTTCTAAACGGATACATGATTCAATAGAACAAGAGCAAAGAAATAAAGAAAAATAGGTGGAACTTAGACGCAATAAACGAGCTAGGATAGAAAAATCTGTTAGATAAATGTTTTTATCATGATTTTGATAATTTTGTTTAAATGCGTTTTTATACCAAAACAATGTTTCTAAATGTTGTCCAAATACTCCCAAACGATTTAAAATGTTTTTACTTATTTTTTGGAGTATTTCTTGAAGTTTATTTTCGACAAAAATTGGACAATACTTCTATCTCGTGTTGGACCGGCCGCCTTATAGGGAAACCTGTGTCTGAATTGAGTTTTAGAATATAAAATGGGATAGGGGAAATTCTAGGGGGTGACTGGTCGACCAGGAGATCGACCGGTGTGGGCGACCGGTCGACCTTAGGGCAACCGATGCCTGAAATGGTTCTTAAGTTATAGAACCTGCTAGATTGATTTTTGAGGGACCCCAACCGGTCCAATATGGGGTGGACCGGTCGGACCCTATGGTGACCGGTCCCCTGTGTATTTTCGTGTGAAAAACTTTCAAACCCTTCTCTCTGCGCGACCGGTCGTTATAGGCTTTTGACAGCAAACTATCCGTTGGTTTTTCAGACAACTTTTCCTTAATTTGTGGGATTGATTTCTAACAACTATATTCTTTATTTGTCTTGCAATTTTATCAATCTCCTAAGAGGAGCCTATCAAGTTCAAGACATCCTCTATAAATATATGAAGAATTGAATCAACACAACAAGAGAGAACACTACAACACAACAAGATACATTCAAGCAAACTCTTTTGTTCTTATATTTCTATATTCTTGTTGTAATAGCCTAATGTCTTACACTTTCACATCTTGAGGTCTAGGCTTTATTCTTGATTACACTTGCATTCAAACTTGTATAGTTCATTATTGAGTTGTAATCTGGAATTTGGGTTCATCATTCAACACAAGATATATTTGTGAGTGCTCTTGTGGTAAGAACACACTTGGGTGATCTTAGGTGTTAGGTGTTAGAAGATTGTGGTAATCTTCTTATTGAAGAGTTTGGTGCTCTTTGAGGTGTTAAAGAATTTGGTGTTCTTCAAGTGGAAGATTGTGGTAATCTTCACAAGGTGCCGTAGAAGATTGTGATAATCTTCAAGGGAGATTGTGGTAATCTCCAAAGAGGTGTTGTAAGATGATGTTGTATTAGTTGTGGTAGTTAATAAAATCTTTTTTTATTATTGAAATCCATCACGGAGATACTGAGGTGGTAAAGGATTAGGCCCTAGGTGGGCTGAACCTCTATAAATCGACGCGTGTTGTTTACTTCCCGCACTTCCATTCTTGTCTTGGCTTATTTATCTGAAAAAGAGGACATAATCGAGAAAATGGGCATAATCTATTCAACCCCCTCTAGATTATCGTAGCCACGTGGACTTAGAAGTGGTATCAAAGCCAAACTCTTTGGCAAGCTCGTTCCACATCGCGAGTAAAGAGGAACGATCATTGGCTACGAATAAGGTCTACCTTACCGGCGCCTCCACCAACAAGACACCACTATTCGACTCCAAAAATTATGCATTTTGGAAGAAAAGAATGGAATGCTATTTACAAAGTTGTGGGTTCAATATTTGGAACATGGTTATAAATAGAGAATCCATCCCGATGAAAGACGGACCACTCACCTCCAAAGTCCTCAAGGAGCTCAATGATGAAGAAAAGGAAATTCTCTCCTTAAATGGTAAAGCTCTAAATATTCTTCATTGTTCACTTACATTTTCGGAATACGATCATATTCAAGGAATACAATCGGCACATGAAGCGTGAGAAAAATTAGAAGCTATCTATGAAGTATATGCAAATGAAAGGAGCAATTCAAAAGCATCTACCTCTCAAATGGATACAACATCAAATCCAACATGGGATAAGCTTCTTAAAACTTCCGATGATGAAGAAGCCGAGCAATGTTTAATGGGCATCGATGAAGAAAACGAGGTACGCTCTAAACCTTCTATTTCTTTTAGTTATGAAATACATGATGATTATGATGATTTGCAAAATGATTTCGATGAACTTCAAATGAATTCCAAAGCTTACTCGTTAAATACAAAAATTTGAAAAAAGAATTCAATGTTTTGAAAAATGATAAGGATAGCTTATTTACTTCTTATGAATCACTTTCTTGTGCTCACACTACCACACTTGATAAAGTTAGAAACCTTGAAAAGGATAATGAATATCTTGTGAAGGATATTAATTGTATGAAAAATGACTTGACCAAGTTTAATTTGAGTACCAATAGAATGACCAAAATACTGGATGTACATCGTTGTGATCATTTGAAATTAGGACTCGGTTATAAGCCAAATGTGGTTAATCATAAGAAAAAGAACCAAGTCTCTATGCATGTTGGTCATTATGCTCCTAAAACTGTTACTTGTTTTTATTGTGGTAAGAAGGGTCACATGGCTAATACTTGTCGGGCTAGAAATAACTCTAATTATTATTGGAGACCTAAAAGTCTCAATGCTAAACCCAAAAGACCCAAACACTTAAGGGTACCACAAGAAAATTTTATGATAGGTACTTGGCGCAACAAAAATTAAAGAAAATTCAAATTGTCAAATCGACAACAAATATTTGCGCCACTTGATCAAGGAAGAAGAGATTATCAATAAAATCAAATTCCAAGAAGAAACTATGATAAAAAATGGGAAGGACACAATCCTTGAAATTGGTAAAATTGGAGAAGACATCATCAACAAGATGATTTCCCAAGAGGAAGAGACTACCAACAAAGAGAAAGACATAACCCGTGGAAATGGCGAAATTGGTAAACCGTATCTCCTTATTTAAATACGCATAATGTTTTATTTCTATGTATGCTTGTATTTTTGCTTTAATTGTCATAATGATTTTTTCAAATATTTTTCATAAAAAATTGAGGTCTTCACTAAATACTCTTATTTTCCTAACTCTTTTGAAAATAAGACCTTGTACATTGCTTGTCTAAACTCTTGTGTATTTACAAGAACTTATATGTTCATTATCTCTTACGTATTTATATAGCACAAGCATACTTGTAACATCTCTTTGCTTTAGCCTACACTTGTATCATTCTGTTTTGTGCAAAATTTTTTTCTAAGAATTGTGTAGGACATATATATCTTCATCAATGGTCATAATTTGTCAAAAGAGGATCATAAACTATCGAGGTACGCTCACTTCTGTTATCCTTACTTTCTTAGACTCGATACTCTTCATGTCGTATGCTTATGTGCTCGTTTTTTTCAAGCGATTTCAAAGTATCTCATATAAGTGCCATTAAAAGGATTTTTCGATTTTTGAAAGGCATTATTCGATAAAGCTTGTTTTATCCGAGACTTGTAAATGATTATATTTATTTTGATAAAACATTCGATTTTTATCCTCTCAAAAGTATGCATTTGATTGCACATATTCATGTCCTTATTCTTGTTTGATTTGTCAAAACTCTTGTTCAAATACTTCTTTTAAATAAGGTCTCAACTATATGCTCTCGGATTTTCAAATTTCAAAAGAGACCTTATATAGCTTCCTATAAGCATATTTGAACTTACATGCTTAATTTATTAAACTCTTGATGATTTTTTTGGCATAGTATGTGTTACTTGTTATAGGATCTATAGTATTCGATATTACTATGCTCTTGTGCAAGATATCTTATTAAGATTTTGCAGAAATATTTGGTATTTCGGAACAAGCTTGATGACCAAGGCAAGGTTAGTAGTTTAATGGTATTGTCAAGAAGAAGGTATTGATTATAATGAAACATTTGCACCTGTAGCACGTTTTGAAGCTATTTGTATTTTAATTGCCTATTCTTATTTTAAAAATTTCAAGATTTACCAAATGGATGATAAATCCGACTTTTTAAATGGTTTTATTCAAGAAGAGGTCTATGTAAAAAAACCTCCGGGGTTTGAAAAATTTTCTAGGCCAAATGATATTTATAAATTTAAAAAGGCCTTATATGGTTTAAAGCAAGCACCCCGTGCATGATATGATAAACTTAGCTCTTTTCTTTTGCAAAATGGTTTTACAAGAGGTAAAGTTGATACTACTCTCTTTGTTTATATAAAAAAAAGGGCAAGATTGTTTACTTGTGCAAATTTATGTTGATGATATCATTTTTTGGTGCTACTAATGAATCATTGTGCAAGAAATTCTCTAAGTTAATGTAAGGTGAATTCAAGATGAGCATGATGGGGGAGCTAAATTTCTTCCTTGGACTTCAAATTAAGCAAGGCCAAGAAGGTATATATATTTCAATCAAAGTATACAAAAGAACCTTTGAAGAAGTTAGGCATTAAAGAAGGAAGAATCATCTCTACCCCTATGGCAACCAATGTCAAGATTGACAAAGTTTGAGAAAGGCATATCGGTTGACAAATAAATTCGAGGTATGTTCATTAACTTTTATTATTCCCATAGACACGACATTTTTATGCCTTATGTCATATGCTCGACTTCAAAACAATCCCAACGAATCTCATTAAAGTGCCGTTAAAAGAAATTTTCAAATATTTGAAAAAATGACTTCTCTTATGACTTGTTTATCCAAAGTTTTAAAACGTTCATATTTTTTGGGATAGCAAGTCCGGTGATAATAATTTCTCAAAATATGGTTCGTCATAATCGAACTAAACATATTGAGATTCTATATTTCTTTAAGGGATTGCGTTTCCTAAACAAAAAATTGAGGCGTGTTTAATTATGTCTCAAGGATAACTCAGATCATTTATTTTTAATCGTTAACCGCCGTCTTTTACCTCATTTCGAGCTTGTTTAGGCATAATGTATATTGAATGAGGTCTATGTTTGCATTTCGTACATTTTAAAACTTAGGGGTGAAAATCGGATTTTGGTGCAAAATTCGGACAAAGCTGACTGGTGTTCGGACACGGTCGATAGATAGGTCGGCCAGGTCGACCAGGTGCGAGGACCGTCGCCCTGCCCCGGCCATCGCCTATGTGATTCGAGTTAAAATTGCTTCCTTTATTTCGGTATTTTTGATCATTTTCTTTCAAACTCGAACCCTTTTGAAAATTTCACACACAATTCACTCAAAATGATTTCTTTCTTGTAAATTATATATTTTTGAGTTTATGCTATTGATATATCATCTATGGTACCCAACTTCTCCGATTAATTGGTAAGAATTCTTCTTTATCTCAATTGGGTTGAACCATTAGAATGTGCTTCATCGTTATTATTTTGTTGGAATTCTCATATATTTGTGTTGGGCATGATGATTGGTGTTGGATGATATTTGTAAAATTGTTTTGGTGATGAAAAATTTAGCTTGGTTATTTTTACAAAGGCTACATACATCTTAACTTTATTATTTGTGACGACCGAGTGTTCGATAAAATGTTTCAATGAAAAATTCATCACCTACATGATTCTCTCGATTTCAAAAGTCTTATACATTTATAGAGATCATGTTTTGATTATCGGATGAGCTTTTACAAGTCATATGATCATCTCTTCTCTTAGCTTTTGGAATTTTAAGCTTTAATGTTCAATAGCTCGATAAATCGGTGAATTTGCGCACTTTGATATGGATATATATGATGTTTTTATCGTCTAACATTCTTTTTGATGATTCGAAGGGGGAGAAAGCAGGAAATAAGCTCATTAGCTCAAAGAAGCTAAAATAAGCTCGCGAAAGAAGCTATAAGTTATGGCTATTAAAAGCTAAAAAACTGTGAAGAATACTTAGTCCATTGGATGTATTATGGACTTATATGCATGTTTAAAGAATGTTTGTGATATGGGAGATTCTAAGCTCACGATATTATTGTTTCTATTGTAAAGATGAGCTTTTAGCTTTTGATCAATTGCTTCTATATTTATCTTGATGTGCAAGTTGATAGGGAAACTTTTGTAAAATATTTAAAAATCTTTACTCCTTCCTTATGGCTTTTATGCTTGGAATGATGTCGCTCAAAACGGATAGTTTAATTTTGACCGGAAAATTTGCTTTGTTTTCAAAATCGTCTTCTTCAAATTGTTTTGGTTTGTATCATCAAAAAGGGGAAGTTTGTTAGATAAATATTTTTATCATGATTTTGATGATTTTATTTAAATGCGTTTTTATACCAAAACAATATTTCTAAATGTTTTCCAAATACTCCCAAACGATTTAAAATGTTTTTACTTATTTTTGAAGTATTTCTTGAAGTTTATTTTCGACAAAAATTGGACAATACTTATGTCTAGTGTTGGGCCGGTCGCCCCTACGGGGCAACATTGTGCGAATTGAGTTTTAGAATAGAAAACGGGACGGAGGAAATTATAAGGCGGCCGGTCGACGACCCAGTGCAAAATGGTTCTTAAAGATTCACGAGAACATCTTTGGATTGATTTTGAGGGACCCCAACCGGTCCAACGGGTGGATCGGTCGGACCTATGGTGACGTCCCCTGTATATTTTTAAATGCGAAAAACTTTCAAACCCTTCTCTTTGTGCGGCCAGTGCATTATAGGCTTTGACACAAACTATCCGTTTGTTTTTTGGACAACTTTTCCTTAATTTGTGGGATTGATTTCTAACGATTATATTCTTCATTTGTCTTGCAATTTTTCTGATTTCAATCTCTAGGAGGAGCCTATCAAGTTGAGACATCCTCTATAAATAGATGAAGAATTGAAGCAACACAACAAGAGAGAACACTACAACACAACAAGATACATTCAAGCAAACACTCTTGTTCTTATATTTCTATATTCTTTTGTAATAGCTAGGTCTTACACTTTCACATATTTAGGTCTAGGCTTTATTCTTGGTTACACTTGCACTCAAATTTGTATAATTTATTATCGAGTTGTAATCTTGAATTTGGGTTCATCATTCAACACAAGATATCATTGTGAGTGTTCTTGTGGTAAGAACACACTTGGTGATCTTAGGTGTTAAGTGTTAGAATATTGTGGTAATCTTCTTATTGAAGAGTTTGGTGTTCTTTGAGGTGTTGAAGAATTTGGTGTTTTTCAAGGTGGAAGATTGTGGTAATCTTCACAAGGTGTTGTAAAAGATTGTGGTAATCTTGAGGAGATTGTGTAATCTCAAAGAGGTGTTGTAAGGTGATGTTGTATTACTTGTGGTAATTAATAAAATTTTTTCTTTTTGAAATCAATCCAGGAATCTTTGGAGTGGTATAGGATTAGACCCTAGGTGGGTTGAACATCTATAAATCGATGGGTGTTGTTTACTTCCCGCACTTCTATTCTTGTCTTGGCTTATTTATCCGAAAAAATAGAGCATAATCGAAAAAATGGGCATAACTTATTCACCCCTCTACAGATTATCGTAGCCACTTGGACTTAGAAAATCTTTTGGTCAGTTTTCTAACCTACATCTTTGGAAAGTGAACCTCAAAGATATAGAGAAGCTATAAATTCTTGAAGGACCATTATGGAAAGAGTAGTAAAAAATGAAATTGATTCCATCTTGCAAAATCATACACAGGAACTAGTGGATCTTCCCGGAAGAAGTAAACCACTAAGTTACAAAAGCGAGATGGAACAATTGATAAGTATAAAATGGTAGACTTTTAATTAAAGGTTACATCAAAAAGAAGGTCTTGATTACTTTGATCGTATTCTCGATTCACGATAATAACCTTCATTAGATTGATACTTGCAATTGCCACTTCAGAACCTTTAAGTACATCCAGCGGATGTAAAAACTGCTTTTCTAAATAGGGATTTAGAAGAGGAGATTTACATGGAACAACCTGAAGGATTCTCTGCACCTGGGCAAGAGAACAAGGTTTGTAAAGCTGGTCAAGTCGTTATGGGCTTGAAACAGGCACAAAACAATGGCATGAAAAATTTGATAATGCCATGAAAGAATGTGAATTTAAAATAAATGAATGTGATAAATGTGTCTATGTTAAAGACACTGAAAATGGCTATATCATTTTGTGTATTTATGTAGATGACATGTTTATCATTGGAGGTAATGATAAAATAGTTAAATCCACAAAAGATATGTTGAACTCGAGGTTTGACATGAAATATATGGATTTAGCAGATGTGATCCTCGAAATAAAGATCTCTAGAACTTCAAATGGTCTGGCACTTGATCAGTCACATTATGTGGATAAGATTCTAGAGAAATTTAGTAAGGATGACACATCATTAGCTAGAACTCCTATAGACACGAATCAACATCTATCAAAGAATAGAGGTGAAGTTGTGTCTCAAGTATAATACTCAGAGTCATAGGAAGTCTTATGTATTTAATGAGTTGTACAATATAAGACATTGCTTATGCAATGAGTAAATTGAATGAGATACGAGTAATCCGGGCATGACCACTGGAAGGTATAGAGAGAATCTAAGGTATTTAATATATACTCGTGATTTTGGATTATCTTGTACAAGATACCTGTTGTTATTGATGGATACTGACGATGCTTAATTGGATATATGATATTAAAGACTCTAAGTCTACAAGTGGATTTGTATTCACTTTAAGAAGTGCATCCATATCGTGGAAATCTTTTAAGTAGGCGGTTTGTAGCTAGATCCACAACGGAGTATGAGTTTATAGCTTTAGACAAGTGTGGAGAAGAAGTTGAATGGCTCCAAAATTTCTTAGAATATATTCCAAGATGGCCAAAGCCTATGCCCAATTTGTATACATTGTGATAGTCAATCATGATTGGCGGGGCACTAGCAATATGTATAATAGTAAGTCTAGACACATCACGTCATAGACCGATACTATTAGACAACTACTCTCAATCGGGTGTTATCTCTATTGACTATGTGAAGTCAAAGGATAATTTAGCGGGTCCGTTAATCAAATTAAACCGGAGTTAGTTGCGAAATCATCGAAGAGGAATGAGAATTAAGCACTCAGATAAATGAGTTGATACAATGGAAACCCAACCTAGTTGACTCGAGATCCCAAGATCTAGGTTCAATGGGACAACTTAATTGTAAAAAGACTATAGGATCGCAGTGAGGATTTTTTCCTTGTCCATTACTTAACAATGAAGCCCATGGAGAAAATGATAAACATTTGGCTTTTAATGATCCTTGTGCGTCGATAAGCCGAGCCAGGTAGTGCGGGCTACTCTTAAAGAAAAATCACCTATGTGAGAGAGAAGTGGGGCTGCTTCGAAGAGAATTGTGTGAGGCTCAATTCTTAGAACCTCTTGCAGAACCAGGCGTATGCTCAGGGCCATGAATGAACATAATAATGACAACTGAAGTATGTTAGAAAGAATCATGTTTGAGGTATATCATCATTTACACAAAAGGAAGAACAGTTCAAAGACACTGCGTCTATTGATCAGCTAGTAAAGTAAATATACTTTCATAAGGGAAGGTTCAAAGGGTAATACCTACCTATCCTATGTAGGGTTCAATTATTGGATTTTATCACTAAATCTTTGTATCGTTCGAAATCCATTTATGTGGGGATTGTTGGAAAAATTGAATGGAAATTGTGCTTTTGGCATAATTGTTTTGGACATATTTCAAAAATAATGAAGAATATATTAACTCCTACAATGTTTAATTTGGTAACACCTAAAACTCCCAACTCATGGAGTTGTGGGAGAGTGAAAGCTCTTGAAACTCCCTTGTCATGGAGGAATGGAGGAGTGAATGCTCCAAGTCATGGGGTAGTAACACTTGAAACCCCCAAGTCTTGGAGGAGTGAATGCTCCAAATCATGGAGTGGTACGGAGTTAATATGGGTTGATCTTGAAGCCTATAAAAAGTGGTCCAACTCTTCACAATCTACACACAACACAACTCCTACACTTGCATAACAATATTGTTTGCATATTGCTCTTGTATTCTCTTGGCTTCCAGTTGCATTTTGGTGGTGATTTCCAAGCATAATCTTCAGTTCGCCGGATACAAGGTAATTCGGTTTTTTCCGTCTTATCCTGGAAAACATACGTCCAGAATAGGGGACGAATTTATTTTAAGGATAGTGTGTTGGAACACATGATTCGGGCCATTTTTGTTTATTGGTATTCTGTAATTTAATTTTATACAAAGTTAGTAGTTGTAATTCTGTAATTTTATTTCAATTCTGTTTTGAATTTTCCAGATTATATAAACTGTACTGCAAATCTTGCTAACAAAAAATGATACCATCTATAGCAAAAAAAAATGTTTGAGGATCTTTAGAGTTGCATTGGGTGTTTGTATGGTGCAACTGTTTGATTTGCCATCAACCGTTCATCCCTGACTCCCTGTAGGCCATCTAAATACCGTGTGCAAACCAGCCTCAACTTAAAATTTTTTTCAAAACATGTCTCCAACCATGCGCCAAGGCGGGCGCTATTCTAGTGTAATGAACACTAGGCACTATATGGCATTTGCTTTTCTTTTTGGTGTTTTAAATTATGAAATAATTTTTTTGGGAGTGATAAAATGGGTAGTAAAATATTAATTATTTATTATTCTAATTGTATATTTAATCTTTGTAAAAAATAATTTATAATTTTTGTTTTAAAATTTAAATTTGAATGTTACTAAATTAATAATGTATAGTAAGTTTAAAATTTAATTACAAGACAATATAGTTGAATGCCACATTTTAGTTCTCTACTTATATCTTGCTATTAATTAATTATTATTTAAATGCATATTGTTTAAGAAATTATATATTGAATAAAATAATAAAATAGATTTTGTAATTAACTAAATACATATATACAATTTTTTGTATTAAATTTTCTCAAAAATAAAAAAAGAAATTGTATTAAAAATAAAATTTGAAGTAGAATGGTTTGAGATGAATTTTGGATTGGTGCGAAATTGCATAAAAAAATATTGATGTAGATGGCGAAAACTGATGAAAGTCCTTAGGCAAACCAAATGGCATACACCTAACTGCGAACCCAAAATCTTTTTTGTATCGATTTTTACACAGCATAAAGATTTAAAAATGTAAAATAAAATTTCGAAATAGAAGATCGTAATCTAATTCTACACGTCGCCATTAATCAATGTTGTACACGAGGATGCGATAATGCATCCAATGTGACAATGGAAGATTGTGTATGATTTCAATATAACGCTTGTGAGTTTGTAGATTCATCACAGCTTAATTAGCTTCAGCTATGCAATGTATGTTTGGTATTATGGCATGCTATTCAGTTTTTTCTCCTTTTGATATCAGAAAATAAGTTTGCTTGTAAAAGTACTCATATTTGGTGGAAGCCCAACAAAAGCGTATTGGTTTGGGAATAAAACAAAGGTAAAGGAGATCATAAGACAAAGGAAATCACACTACAATGAAAGAATGGTTTGGCTTCTCCTTTAAGAGGCAAGTAAAGAGGAGCCCATTTTATAACTAACAGAGAGAGAGAAAAACAGTGTATTCAGCAATCAATGAATTCATAAGTAGACAGCATATAACGTTGTAATAAATTCAAAAGTATTTGAATCTCTCTCTGTTTCTGTAATCAAACTTGAAGATAACATTGACAATAAAGTACTTTAATATTCAAACTTGAAACTAAGCATAGCAATATATTATAACAATCTCATTCAGCAATACGTAACT